>ML685802.1:6930496-6979426 GCA_007922175.1 Pelusios castaneus | reverse complement strand
TGCAGACTTAGTGTTAGTTGAATATAGTTCTTATGTGGGTATTTCCTTGTACTTTTAATTAGTTCATACATGAACACAAAACAAATGACCCAATGAGACTTTTACTGGGTGATATTCCTAATGATTTGAAGATGCATATTATCAACATTATGTCACTTCTTAAAAAAGAAATTAACTTCAGGGCTAAATCCATCAGACTGCTCTGGCTGCCTTACCCCTCTCTGGAGCAATGCAAAGTGGGTGTGACTAGTATAACCTGTATGTGTTACTCACTGTCCCCCAGTTTTTAAAAATTGTTCTTCTAAAACATGGGAGAAGGGAAGAGAGGGAAGTTGGAGTGCTAATGTTAGTTACAGCGTTCTATGGTCTAGCAATTGTCAGAATTCCTTTACATTCCATGTGATATTTGGCTGTTGTAGAGATCAGGTTTTTTATCCTTCATGACGGTATCTGCTTAGTCTTACCCTGCCTGATAGAAGATGGAAAACTTGGTGAATACAGGATATACAAATACTGTTAGCCTCTTCTCCCTGTTCTTGGTTAACTTGTATAAAATTTTAGGTGGAAGAGACTAATTCTGTTGGCGGATGTAGTATTTGATTTCTTAATACATGTATCTTCTATGGAGGGGGAATTCTAGAGGGAGGAGGGGATGGAAGAGGTTGAGGGATTGTTCTAACCTGACGAAGAGCCAGATAAATGGAATCTTGAGCCTTTTTCAAGTTAGGGTTGAGATCAAGGGTCATGTTTCTATCAAAAGAAAGATAATTTTAAAGAAAATGGCCAGAAAAGGGAGCTAATCTGTTCAGGAAAAACTTGTTTTTGTTCTGAGAAGTTGCTAGGATACAGTAACAGATTCTAGTAACTCTTTGGTGGAGACCAGCATCATCTTGTATTATTGTAGAAACATGCTGCCCTTCCTTTGGATTATTCATTCTTGAAAGCATGTGTAGACTAGTAGCTTGTTAGTGTTTTTAAAATTTAATTTTATGTAGTCTTTTTATATATAATAATCATTATATGCATTTACTATGTGCATGCACATGTGCAGTATTTCGTAAGTTTACCATATAAACCTGTCAGTGAGAAATAGAACAGACTTCCAGGATTTTAAAATAATCATCTACACTAAACAACAGTTGTACTAATTCATCTGGTTAGTTACTCTGAAAGTTTTACATTGCTCAGCTTGTCAGAATCTTATTGGTGATACTGCATAGTGCTCTTGTCTACAAATATTTTTGAAAATCAAGCATCAGAAGTGGGCCAGTTTTTAAGGCAGATGTACTTTATTGAGCAGATCTGTGCTTAATTTACACATTTGTATGCATCTGGCTGTATAATTGGTTAGCTGCTTGCCTGTGCTTAGTGTGTGCATACATGACAAGCTAATTAGGTTTATGCACAGATGACTTACTTGTGGGCTTATGACTGTAAAGCAGTCATAACTTTTGTGTTAAATTACATGTGTTTATCTTTGAAAATCTGTCTATTGATATTTAATTTAAAAATAAATACTATGGAAGGGAAAAATTATTAATGTCACTGGAAAAACTGGAACTCTGACTCAGTGTCAGACAGCAGCAAGCTTGCTTGTACACTTAGGAACGTATTTGCTGCAGGTTCTTTGGCATGTGGGTACTGGTTTGAAAGTTTCTGGAGTCACGGAAATCAGAGATTGGAGTGCATGCTTTGTTCATTGGGATGGAAAAGACTGAAAACAGTGTATCCTGGAATAAACCAGTAGCTCAAGAATATTTACAGTGGTCAGAAGCTGGTGCTTCAGGTGAAAGTTTAACTATTCCCTCTCTAATGGTCCTATTTTAAAAACATACAATAAAAATGTGGATAAAAATCCTTGTGACTTTACCTAATGGTTAGTTTAGGCTTCAGGGTCTAACGATCTTTGTAACCTTATTTCAGGTGAATAATAAATTTGGAGGTAATGGTACAGGTTTCTTTCCTACGTTGAATGTGTCTGTCATGAAATACATTTTTCCATTATTAAAACTATATCTAAATAGAAAACTTCACAAATAATGCACATATCATAATATTCTCTGTTTCTTGAGATTGTTGTGAAATAACTCATCTAAAGCAGTAGTTTTCAAACATTTTTCTCGGGACCCAGTTTAAAAAAAATTATTTGCCTGCGACCCAACAACTACATCTTTCAGCAATGCACTCCAGTGTTTTGGTGGCAGCAGCAGAGGGGATGCGACCCATGATTTGAAAACCACTGTTCTAGAGGCTGAGAAGGCTCTCCCTGTGACTCTCTCAGCATACCAAATCTGTCTAATTACAAAACTTACTCTTTCATACTGGTGAAGAGAGATGATAGTGTTGTGAATAAGACATATGACTGGGAGACCTGGATTCTCTTCCCACTCTGCCACAGACTATCTCGGGGCAAGTTTTGCAGAGCCTGGTTTCTCTGAGGTGCTGAGCAACTAAAGTGCTAATTTAAGTGGAAGGGAATGGTCTGTTTCTTAGAAAAATTATGCATTTAATATGTGTCTATTTCCTCATCTGTGAAATGGGGGTAATATTGGCGTATCTCATGGGTATGTTGCAAGCCTTAACTTATTAGTGTCTGTAAAAGTACTTTGGGATCCTTCCATGGAAGATTGAGGGCATGTTTAGAACTATGGACTTAATTACCTTTCTGGTATTCAAAGAATAAGACTTTATACAGAACATATTTAACAGTGAGATGTGGCTAGTCTGTGTGCACATGCACAGATTTAGTGTGATGGACACTAGTGATGTAACACAAGACAGTGGGACAGGCTTTCCCCTTAAGAACATCACTATATGCTGGCAATGTTGCTCTTCATGACAAAGCATCTAGGTATTAATGCACATTGAACACCTAAAATCTCTCAGACCTGTGGACATGGTGAGTTGAGTTAATGGAACAATTCATAATTTTGCTCACTTTCCTATACCTTTTGTTTAAGACAGGCTTTTAATTTTGGGTATTTGGGTTTTGTTTTGTAGCTCTGTTTCCACTGTTCCCCTCTTGCAGTCCAGGGGCATACTTCATGAGCAAATTCTGCAGGTTTAAACTATACATGGATAGCTTAATATTTATTGGAGACTACCAATATCTTATGTGTCAATATCTATACTTTAACTTGACTTTCAAATAACAGCAAGTTATGTAAGACCTATTAGAAATTGAAAAAAATCCATCAATTCCTTAGTTCTCAGAAGTCTGTATTTTATTAAAATGCTTAATACATAAATAAAATAAATAAAATAGATGAACAATGGATCAACAGTAGCTCAAACCACCTGAACCACAGTTGATTGTAGGTGCTTGCAGTTTTTGACTGTTGAAATTGGAGAGTGACACTTTCCTGTTTACAGCAGCTCTTGTGTTCATGCTGTCTTATAAGAATAAACTGTAATATGTACTCTTTCCCCATGACTCAGTCCCCTCCTTTTTCCCTTGTCATTGACACTGAGGCCAGAACTACACTAGTAAAACTTGCTGGTGTAAACCTGTACCTGTAAACCTTTCTAGTATAGATGCTGGTGTAACTTCTATGGCTGATTAACATGGCTTTATCAATCTGCAAAGTTCTTCCTGTTATGTAAAACTATTTTGATTGTCGTCTTTACTGTAACACTTCCATTTTTCACTGTAATCTCCTTTTTGGGCTGTTACGTCGCAGCGGTGTTGGCAGAAATCCTAATATCCACAGAGAGGCTAATAATAGGAATGCCATCAAGGTTTGTAACTTGATGGCCTTCCAGTCAAACGAGTCAATTCCTAGGGGGGAAAAAAAAAGTCTGGCTGCAGCCTGCAGGAGCTAGTTTTCCCTTTGAACTGGGAGGGAGCTAGAGCAATGGAACTGATCACCTGATGGGCATTTTGAAGCAGCACCTGCATGCCACTCCTCTTGCTCAGTCTTGCTGTTGTCAGCCAATGAAAGGCCTGTGAGCCCCCAGGTTCAAGAAGATCCAGTCTTTAAATAGTATTCTGCCCACATCTGTCAGGTTACATCCTTCCTCCCATCCAGCAACCTGTCACTGTAGTATAGACCAGCTTATAAAGTTAGGCTGACGTATGTTGCCTTGCATCAACCTTTTTGTGCATGTATGTATATTAAAATTTGTCTCTGACTGATGTAAAGACACAGTGAAAGTGACACAGTAAAACCTCTTCCCCAAATGGTGTTGAGCCATTGTTGACCTGCTGAAGTCAACATGGTGCAAATGTAGATGCTGCATGGCCTTTGTCAATGCTCTCAATACTCCAGCAGATGTCTGACGATGATGCTCTGGCCACAGTTGTGAACTTGCAGCTCAGAGATCACAGAGATTAGAAGCTACATCCACTGAAAACGTCCAGTGTATTTTAAAAATGCCTTTTCCTGATTCTCCTTGGTGAGCACATTTATCAGCTATCCCTTATTGTGTGCAATTGCCCAGTTATCCATACAGGCTCCACACACTAGATGTGTTCCTACCTATAGTAAACAGGAAGTATTGGATATGCTGCCTGGGAGGAGAAGAGGTTACGCAAACACAGCTATGGATGATGAGACATAGAAATAGACATCTGTGAGAAGATTGCAAGGGGGGTGCAAGTGAAGAGGTATGACATGGATCATCATCATCATCATCACATCACAACAAAGGAACCGCAGCAAGCATGCCACACATCCCAGGAGCCAATAGTCTATCTGATGCTGAGCTGTATATTTGCCACCTTTATAACAATCTGCTTGCCACACATATCGGAGACTCTACCAGCACCCTGCAGACCACCACAGCTACCTCAGAGGAGCTTGAGACAGTGATCCCTGCCATAATCAGCAAGGAGGAGGGGATGACACCGTAGAGGATAGTCCAGCTATAAAAGGACCTGTTTCTAATGCAGTCTAGCCAGTGTCACCGGCTGAGCACAGATGAGCCCAATGAAGCAGAAGGAACTTGGGGTGAGTGTGTGCATGTAATTTCCTTATGTCTTTCTTGTATGAGGAAAAAGTAGCAGTACAACAAGCAGAAGTACCGTTCTCTGCTTGCATTTTATTGTTGAATTATTTGCTTGCATTTTATTGTTGAATGGTAAGGGGCCGTTGTTTCCATGCATAGAAGTGCCCTATCTGCCTTCCTGAGAGATCTCAATGACATTTTTATGGCTCTACTGTGCAGTCTCCTCCCAAAGGCTTTGAGGAATGGCTGCCTTATTTCTTCCCGTATGGCAGGACACTTTGTCATGTCACTCTGTCTGGTGTTTGGTTGGCACCATTGTAGTCAACTGGTGGTTTATAGGCCTGAGCAGCTTTGGGATACCAGCAGCTTCTGTGCGCTCTGTGCCTTGGTTACACTCAGGAGGGAGATCTGCTAAAATTACTCCTGTCTGTTTGTAAATAGTCCCAGCGATCAGTGCCATTGCCCTGATATTCATGCTGGTGGAAATAGAGACCAAAACTTTGTTTTATTGAACTGATAATCTTAATTCCCTCCTTCTTCCCACTCCTTCAACTCCAACCAGACCATACTCACTATGGCTGGGACTGGAGAGCAGTGCTGGGCAGAGGTTCTACAAAGCTGAAGTATCACTACGCGTATCTTATTAAAATTTTTCATTGGAATAAGGAAGGGAATTCTGAAACTTTCTTTCCCTTTTATGTTGACTGTCAATCCAAAACATCTCTGTTTTATCTGTAGCTGCTGCTGTTGTGGCCTTGAGGGGTGCTCCATCCTCACTTGTGAAACACTTGACTCTGATGAGGAAGAAAAAGAAGAGTAGTGAAGATGTGTTCATTGAGATCCCGTGAGGCAGCGTTGAGGACTCTAAAGAAGGGCCTAGTTGGCCACTGTGTCCGACAGCATGGAGAGAGATGGAGAGGACAGGAGAAAATGAAGAGAGACCCAAAAATCCCAGCCAGAAAAGGAGAGTGAGATGCATAAAGACACAATGGGATTTCTCAGGCAGCAAACACAAATGCTTCAGACTCTAATTGACTCTTAGGTCCAGCAGTCATGGACTCTGGGTACTTTGTGCGGTTCCTGAAGAACTGTATTAACATACAGTGACCTTTGAGACGAATGGCTGGTGTATGTGTAGTCAAAATGGACTGCATTTGTTCACTGAAATGGTCAGATATGTTTGCTTCCTTTCTCATTTTAAAGTTCCATTCCATTAATTTGTTAGGAGTTTGTATTTGCACATTGTGTTTTGCACTGCTTTTCTCATTCAATACATTTTATTTTTTGAAAATAGATTAATCTTTATTAGTTCACCACATGTATGTCAGAATGCATAGCAATACTTAGCAGCAAGTACTTGTAAGTATACATCACCACAGAAATCATAGGTTCACCAAAATATCCAGTCATATATGTAATTGTACAGCAAGCACTGCATAATTCACAGGGTTAGTGAAAACACAGTAATAATTATAAATATACAAGCACTGTACAGTTTCTTAGAGCTGCCAAATCTTCAGGACCAAAGTACAGTCCTGCACATTAATGTGGACAGCCATTAAAGTACTCCTCCAAAGCCTCCTGCAACTGCGTAGATCCATGTTGAGCTCATAGTGGTCCTTTTATGTGACTGTTCAAACTCAGTAGACGGCAACTCTTCCTCCTCACTGTACCTCAGTCACAACGTTTCCCCTTCGCCTCACAGGCGCAATGTAACAGGCAGCTATAAGTGTTGGGGTATTTTTCTCATTGGGATCTAATTTTGTGAGTAAACACTAAATCTACCAAAAGTACATTCAACTGTTGTACCTGCTGTGCCACCAGTACCACCTTTCCTTAATGCCATCAAGGCGGCCAGTGTGCAGCTTCTGAGCCAGGGAAACAAGGGCTGAATCTCCCAGGATTACTACTGGCATTTCAGTACTGATAGTTGAAATCCACTGGTTGGGAAAGAATGGCCCTGCTTGCAGCTTTTTTATGTTCTTAAAGATACATCATACTCCTTCGCAGGCCAGCCCACACTAATATCTATGAAACATCCCTGGTGATCCACTAACACTTTTGTAATCATAGAAAATTAGCTGTTTCTGTTGATGTACTCTGTCACAATATGGGCTGGTGCTAGATGTGGGATATATGTGCTGATTATCACTCCACCGCAGTTCAGGAACCCTATTGCTGCAAATCCATCCGGTGTGTCCTGCACATTTCCAAGAGTCACAGTCCTGCATAGCGGGAGACAATGGCTTTACACACTTGAATGATAATGACCCCCACTGGATTTTCCAACTCTGAAATGATTTCCACTGATGAGTAACAATCTAACATTGCCAGCTTCCAGAGTGCAATCTCTATTCGCTCCTTCACAGCCAGTGCAGCTCTTGATCTGGTGTCCTTATGTTAGAGCAGTTGTTTTCAAACTTTTTTTCTTGGGACCAAGTTGAAAAGAATCATTTATGCCCATGACCCAATGATTACATCTTTGAGCAATGCATTCCAGTCTTTTGGCGGTGGCACCAGGGGGTGCTGCGACCCAGTGCCTGAGGGTCTATGACCCAGTACTGGGTCCTGACCCTAAGTTTGAAAACCACTGTGCTAGAGAACTGGGGCAGGCTCAGCACACAAACCCAAGAAAATGTGGCTTTTCACGTCCATTCTGTAGCCATTGTCAGTCATCCCGAACCTCATTATGATTTGATCCCACCAGTCACTGTTTGTTTCTTGGGCAGAGAAGTGGTGTTGCATTCTCTACAGCTGCTCAATGAACTCCACCAGCATTTTTTACTGTTTATTGCTGTGTTCTTTAGCACCCTGTCCTCAAAAAAATCATGTACCCCGTTGTTGCAGTTCTTCTTGCGAATCAGCAAATGCCAGAGGATCATGTGGCTCTGTGTGTGTAGTGTTCTTGAGAACAGCAGAGCTGTGTGGGCCCCTTGCTTTTGTGCAGGGCCCTTTGCTAGACATGCAATGATCTGTTTATTCCTTCAATCCTAATTTAAAATGGTTTTTAAAAAAAATCACTAAAAAAACCTCTCAGAAATAAAACTGCAGTACTAGCAAACTAGCAAAGGTCTTAGTTCATCATAAATTTTAATGTAAAACTGCAACAGCACAGATTTTTCAAACTAGCTTCACCAAGTCTGAACTTACTTAAATTAGACTTAAAAAACCCTAATGACTTTAAATTGCTCTACTCTGCCAAAACTACATGAGTATCAGATAGAATTGTGCAACTGTACATTTAAAATATTTATATTAATCATACTTCTGAGATCTAGAGCAGTTAAAAATAATACTGATGCTTGACATTTAATTGTTCAAAGCACTGTATTGACATTAATCAATCCTCTCAACAGCTCAGTTAAGTAGATAGGTCTTCACACGTCTAGTTATCAAGCCACTATGTTCAGTTATGATTACATTCTTTGGTTATTAGGAGTCCTATTTTGGACTCCTTACCAAAGGAGCAAAAGGAAGTGGCTAAGATGCTGGTCATCAGGGGTCTAATTCATGAAACATTTTCTGGCATTCACATTTGGTGCTGTGGGCACCTGTGCTATAGTTCTGACCAGAGATATGACTCTCAAAATTTTTCTTAGTTGAGGTCTTTGGCCTCACTTTTGAATCCCAAACAAGAATGGAAGGCCTCCAATTTTTTAAGGCATGAACCTCTTTAGTGACAAGACTGATGAGACACTGGAAAAGATTAAAGCTACTAAGGCCACTGATCCTTGGGGTGTGCACAGTCCTCATTTATTTTCTTCAAACGTAGTTTTTCTTCATTTTAGTATTTGGTCCAGGATCATTTTTGGTTATTGGATACTGGGCACCATCCACAACCAGGGTGCATTGATTTAAATTGCCACTTTCAATCATGATTGAAATCAAGTTTCCTGTTTGGTGATTTAAATAATCAATTATAATATTATTTTGCATTCTTGTCATAGAGAGGTTGATTTTTAGTGATTTGTAACACATTAAAATATATCAGTTGACAACAAAATGTGACCTTTACACTAATTTTGGCACTCTTTGCTAATCCTGTGTACATGCTGAGCAGTTATTTAGCTTAAAGTACCTTCATTCAGTTTCTAAATTTTTCATTTTATTAGAAAATGGTGAATGACACACTTCTTATTTACTAGATAATTAAAGAAATGTTTTACTAGCTGGATTGAAAGTGAAGGACTAACTCTACCTGGAATGGGAGCCCTCATGTCCTATAGTTGTTTAGTCCCACCCTAAGTCTCAAGACGTGGCCTTAGCTTCTTTAGAGAACTATATGACAGCAATATTTATTCACTGCAACTCTTAGGGACAACACTACTTTTAAAAAATCTATCAGCACAAACTTTATCACCACCAGGTTCTTGGCACCACTCCCCGAACTATCGTGGGAGTGTGGCCAGGAGTTCACTGGGATCCAACTCTGTATCAGTGGCCTTTTTGAAACCCTTGAATTTCCTAGTAAGGTGAGGAGATCCATGACCAAGTTGCCCCAGTTCCTGTGTCCAATACTATGTGTGGAACTGAGCATCAAAAGGAGGCTCTGGAAGCAGAGGAACACAGCCAGTGGAAGAGATTCAACCACTTTCACTCTTATTTTTGTCATCATTCTCTCTAGACAAGGCAGTTTCCTCAATGGCAACTTCAGCCCCCTCTATGATTTTAAAGCTTATCAGGAATTGTTGGAGAGTCACATCAGAGTTGGGCGTTCAGGTCAAGGAGGTCAGGTAGTTTTCACATCGTGTAATAGACATTTTATTGATAGCAGAATCTTCTTGGGTAGCATTGCAAATTAGTGAGGCAATATTAGAGCCTATAAAGACATTTTGGCAGACCCCATCTTCATTTCTCCCACCTCAAAGCAGACAGAGTGAAAGTACTGTGTGTACTCCTAAGGTTTTGAATATCTTTGACACCAGATGTACAGTATCTTATAAATGTGGCTGCACAAAAGAGAGACTATTACGAGCAGTTATTGGTACATAATCCTTGTACAGACCCCTTCTGCCTTCCCCTCAAATGCTAGGACATAGATTCTTAATTTGGGGGTTGAAAATTGGAGTTAGGGTTGCAGCAGTTCTGCTTTTTTGTATTTCTAAATGTGGGTGATTGTGGCTATAAACTGATGGATCATATAGGAGGGAAAATACAAAACCACTTCAATTTTAATGACATGGTAAGTTTTGAAGTCAGACATTAAGTTTAACCTCTCTCACCCAAAACCAACCAACCAACCAAAAAAACCCACAGTTCCTAAGATTATTAGCTATATCAGAGCAATCTTATTTTCTAACTTGGCTGCATTGCCAAGCAGTATAAAAATGTACAGAAAATGCAGAGGAAGTGGAAGAACTTTGGAATGTCTTGACTCAAGTGCTTGATCTTATAGTATTGTTAGCTCTATACTAAATTTTATATAAATTTCCTTATTCAAATGTGTACATACTGCATATATGCAAATCTGGAAAGTACTTCATATATAATAAGATGAAGTTAATTACAAAACAAACACGATAGGGGAGGTTGAGAAATATAAGGAAATGAAAAGGAATTCCTTCAAAATTAAAAGTTTAAAGAACAACTATTCCATATATTCTACACTTACTCTGGTGGGCACTAATTTTAAATTTCTTCTTCAGTTAGTGTTTCCCCAAATTCCCCATACGTTTTCTTTAACATTGCCATCTCATTCCAGTTCTCAGGAAGCTATTTCTTTTATGCACAGAGGCAAATGTTATGTTGACAATTTTGGGTTCTGGCAGCTTCATAGCAATAAACTTTCCACATACTACTACTGTGGTGGATTCCTGATTTCCGTTAAAGAATACAGAGTTGTGAAATTGTTTTATTTTAGGCATTTCCCTCCCTGAAATGCTGTAAATCACTGACTATGAATCTGGAACCAGAATTTGTGAAAGTGCTAAACCAGCAGTAGCTTCTTCTGGTGTAGAGGGAACATATTCTTTATTTCATTTGATTCAACTAGTTCAGTTCAATTATACTCAAATTTAAGCTGATGGGGGGAGCTGAAAAAGAAGGAAGTCTTGTTTTCCTTTTCCAAATTTGTGAATAACAACTAGGTGTGAGAGAGGATGAGATCTACTAGTTCTAAAATCCTGAAGGAAAGGATGACCAGAAACAATCAGTTCAATTCACTAACTATTGATAATACTTTCTTTGTTTAATAAATCAGTTCATTTTAAATGCAAAGCATAGTTTTATTACTTTTTTTTCTTATCTGGCACACACAAGATGTAAGTAATAACATTTTAAAATACTGTTCTTGTGCATTGAATTGAATTTGAATTTCTAGCCATGTAGACCCTGGTACATTTAAAAAGAAAAAAATAAATCTAGATAACTCCATCAGACTTATTCAGATTCTAATTTTTTACATGTTGTTTGTTAGAAAACAAATAGATATTATGATGGTGTTATCTGTGCACATTTATGTAAGCTAAATATATTCTGGTTTATAAAAATGAATATCAAATTTAATGTAAAAGCTATATTTAATTGCAAATTACTATGTTTTAATGGTTACCAATCAGTGACCATCAGCCTTTCTGTGGGAAACGTACAAATGCAAATAGAGATTGATTTAAATCAAATCAGTTTAAACCACTGATTATTAAGATTTAAATAAGCAAGAAGGAAAAAAATTAAATAGTAGTTTTTCTGCCCTGTTCCACACACCTAGCACTTGTCTTTATTTCTGCACTCAGCCTTGTTAGATCCTTCTCCTCCGAGTCACAAGTGAACCCTCCATCCCCAATAAAAACCCAATCCCAACCTCCCACGAACACATCCTAACCACCAAAGCTGCTAATACTTACTTTTACTACCATATTTCTCTACAGCACTCTACTAGGTCGTTCCTGATTAGAGCACCTCCCATGTGAGCATTCTGACTACTAGGCTATAGGCTATTCTGGAGTCAGTTGTTCTTACTCTTTTCTCTTGAAGCTGTTCCATGTTGTCTGAATAATTAAATATTTAGTGGATCAAAGAGAGGGAGATACTCTGTAGTTAAGTGATTAAGGCCCATACCTAGGCCATAGGAGACCAGAATGCAAGTCCTTGTTCTAGAGTTGGGATTCAGATTTGGGTCTCCTACCTCTCAGATAAGTGCCCTACCTGCTATAAAGATTACAAGGGAGGTAACAGGTTTTTTGAAGCTGACAAAATGAAACATTTTGTACAACCTGAAAGGGACTTCTCTGTTTTTTGTTTTTTTGGGAGGTTGACAAGTTCAGAACATTTTGGAACTAAATATTTTTGGATTTTTTTTTAATGGTTGGCTGCCAGACTTGAAAAATTAAATATCCTCGCAGCTCTACTTCTGATAATCCACGCTCATGACAGCTCCACCACCTGTTTCTCATCATCGACCTATAACTCAGAGCCATTTCTGCCATTGTTTCTAGACTTAGAGAAGCAGGAAGGTGCAGGTTAGAACTATGAGAGCAGGCACCAGCAAAGGAACAAATCTTAACAAATGCCCTGTGCATTCTGTGTTCTGTGCCTCCTCTCCGACTAGAGACTGCTCTGGTGTTTCTATGGGGCAAACTTGTATTCTTCCTTTTTTGTCTCATGGGGTTTGTGTGCTCTAGGACTAGAACTCCCTAATTGTAGCCTCTTGGTGTGAAGCAGCTCTGTTCCTACCAGTGCCTGCTTATACGTATAATATCCTGTAGCAAATCAGTCACAATAGTGTGTTCATGTTGCTGATAGTTATGGCATTATTTGTGGGGCCTTGCCCCATGAAGCTCATAATGGCTAGCTGCCCCTGCATTTGAACAATGTACTTGGAATCCATTGCAATATTTTGAACTGGACTAAATATAGCTTAGATTATGGTTGAACTATTGAAGAGTTTGTAGAAATCTACTATTTATTCATTCCCATTTCAATTCTACACCCTCATTCTCCCCCTTACATCATTTCCTGCCTCAGTGGGGAATCTTCAGGCCTCCTGAACAACTTCTAGTCTTCAAGAATCTTCTGACTGTTCAGTGCCTCATCTGTCCACCCCTCTTCATAGCTTTGATCCTCTTGACAGCTCTGGCTTCTGTCTACCAACTCCTATACTTCAGTCTTCTGTAAGTGACTAGTGGTCCCCTCACTTTTTACTGTCTCGTCTGACCCTCCATTCCTATATTGGTATTTGGGTTCTAACAAGGAGGACACAGTCCAAGGCTAGGTAACTTAAACATTTAAGGGAGGGGATACTTCCTTAAGCTAGTTGGGCCCAACCCTGTCTATAACACTAAGCCATTTCTTCTCTGCCCCTCTCTAATAATAATTGGTTCAAGGAAGTCCTGTATCTGGTGGCTGGACTTTACTTGTGTTGATGTATCCCACCAAATATATTTTTGTACTCTTGAGCAGTAGTCAGTCCCTGCATGCTAGGATATAAAACTTCCCTTACAACCTATTAATGCTTATTGCCCTGTAAACATCTTTCTGTCTATCAAACATCTGCTTCTCAAAGCCCCTGACTGAACACTACTTTCTCCTTCGAGGTGTGTTCCTGTGGATGCTCTACCTTGGGATTCTGGTGCGCTGCGTGCCTGGATGGGAGAATTGTGTAGCAGTGCTCATCGTGGCTGTGCGAGCACCGAGAGGCTGTCTTGCGCCTGCTTGGTGCCCTTTCGGCATGCTCGCGGCCTGACCCCTCGCAGTTCCTTCTTAACCGCTCAGGATCTCGGACGGAACTTCTGACTTCTCCGCAGCTTGTTGCTCTTTCCTCAAATTTCTTACTTCCTGTACCTTCTCAAAATTATTTCTTTCTCTCAGTCTTTTATTTAACCAGTAAATACTTTACTCACTTAAAAAAACACACTTCATTTTTTCCCCTCGTATCAGGCTTGCTGGGATTCAAATGCTGCAAGCAATGCCGCAATGCTATGCCGGCATCAGACGGCCATAGTCTCTGTATTAAATGTTTGGGTGAGGGACATATTTCACAGAAATGTCCCCACTGTAAAAACCTGAGTTCCAGAGCTCGCCGGGACAGAGACCTCCGTCTATAGCTTTGCTAATGGAGTGGTCACTCAGACCAGCCTCTGACCCGGGTCAGACTGCATCAGCCTCTTCGCTTGGACATTCTCCGAAGAGATATATAATTCCACCTCAGACATGTTCCAAAGGGAGAAAATCAATGTCCCCTCCCAGAAAGACAGCACATACCAAAGAGGCGTTAGGATCCTCAGGAACATCAACCAGCAAATTCCAGCATAGGTTTCTGCTATCAGACCTTAAGGATAAAAGCAACCCAGCATTCAAAATCTGAAATTGCCAAAACTTCAAAGACTGTAACTGCAATGGCACTGGAGACTCACTTGGTGCCATAGTCAGCCGCGGTGCTGGCACTGGCACCAGCCACGGCACCGCAGACCTCCATTCATGCTACAGAACAGTCGGCACCAATGGACACCATGGTATTGCCTGATGCCTACGTGGTGCCGCATTCCTCGACACCGACATCAACGCTATTGGTGCTGGACCACTCTCCTGACTGTTCCACCTCCAGGAAACATAACGAAAAGTGGATGTGCGTCTTCACTGAAGGTGCGCACCGTGCTGTCTCTCCAGCTTCACTTTTCTCTGACACCGCTGGATCACCTGTATCTCTGTCTCGCGCAGGTTTAAAAACTCCACTCGCCTTCTTAAGTGATGAAGAGCCAGATGACCATGGAGACACCTTCTCTCCTCAACCACCATCAACTACATCAGAATGCTACAGATCACAACCACCCACTTTTCTACTGGGTCCATGGTATCCTCCATGGTACAGCCCCCCCCATCAAACAATCCACCACAGTGACCCTGTTGGGAACCCTGGTGACACTACTGTGATGCTTCATCCAGACCATCCACCTCTGGAATGCTCAGACCACAACCAAAAGATACAATCCAGACACAGATAGAACCCGAAAATTCTGAGGATGACACAGATGATCCAGAACAAAGATCTCCCACACATGAATTGTCATCCTCGCTGGACGAAGCCATTATTCCATCACAGCTGACAATTTCAAACAATTTCAGGAACCTTTTTGCCAGGTGGCCAAATTCCAGGAGATTCCAATGTAGGAGATCCAAGAATCCCAACATTAACAACTCCGTATTTTCCAAACAAAATCATCCTCAGGAATTGCCTTGCCGATGGACAATGGCCTAACTGACCCTGCCAATGACATATGGCAGACGCCGGCTAGAATCGCCCCAACATGCAATAGGGCTGATTAAAAAATATCATGTACTGAGCAAGGGCTCAGAACACGTTTTCAGTCATCTTCCTCCAAACTCTTTAGTAGTGGAGGCTGCCAACCAGAGGCACAAACAGTTATACAATAGATCCACTCCTCATGACAAGGAGGATAAAAAAAATGGACTTGCTCGAAAGAAAGGTCTTTACTTCCTCAACTTTACAACTACGAGTTGCTAACTATTCCACACTGTTAGCAAATTACAACCATGACAACTATCTGAAACTAGCAGATTTTATTGAACATATACCAGACAACAAAAAGCAGCAATTTCATGCAATAAAAAAGGAAGGTCAGTTGATCTCGAGGATGGATTTGCAGGCTGCTCTCGATGTAGTGGATACTGTGGTCCTTGGCCACTGGAGTGGTAATGCGAAGATCATCCTGGCTGCATTTCATTGATCTTCCTAGACAGCTGCAGTCAACAATTGAATATCTACCCTTCGATAAGAAAAAGTTATTTTCTGAGAAAACAGATGAAATAATGCACTCATCTAAAGATTCCAGGGCCACTCTATGGACCTTTGGCATCTACACATCCGCTACCAGGCGCAGAACGTGTCATTACCAACCATATAATTCAGGGTACCATTTCTGATACCAACCTAGACCACAATACAGATGCCAGGATCAGCCTCCATGTAACAGACAATGGGCACAACGTCGCAGGCAGCCCTCCAATCGAGCTCCAGCGTCCCAACCACCACCTCCAAAACCTCAATTTTAGAAATTTGGTCAGGGACCGCCTACAAGCTCTTGAGCGCTGTTTACTAACAGACTGTACTATTTTTACGATGCTTGGATCAATATAACATCAGATAAATGGGTCCTTGTCACAATCCATATTGTCTACACTACCTCTTCTATCACAAAACCACCTGCCCAGTACCTTTCCCCGTCCCTCTTTGGGAACACCACTCATGAACAACTACAAAAAGAGGTTTCACACCTCCTTTCTCTGGGCAGAATAGAGACAGTCCCCAAGGGCTTTTACGCCCCATATTTCTTAACTAAAAAGATATCGGGTGGCTGGCATCCAATCCTTGATCTTAGAAAATTAAATAAATATATAAAACTCCAGAAGTTCAAAATGGTCACACTCACCTCTATCATTCCAGCCAAGGCCGCTGGCAGGGGAGGACCCTACCGCGGCCCTGGGAAGCCGCCGGTGGGGCGGTGCAGACCCCAGCCCCGGAGGCTAATCCCGGCCCCGTGCTGGGAGGCCGAGGCCGTGGATTAGCCCGGCCCTGGTCCCGGGCCGGGAAGTCGAGGTGGTCGGCGGGTGGGAGCACGGGAGCCCGCCGCGGCCGCAGCCACCCCGCTGCCCTGGCTGCTGTCCTGTGGGGGGAGCGGGGCCCAGGGCCAATCGGCCAAGGTGGGGCCCCCGCTCCCTCTGCCCCCATGCTGGAGGGGACCGTGATGGGCTGGCCCGCTCCACCCCCCAGGGACTCCTGTTGTCCCCCGGGGACTAGGAGCTGGTCCCGGCTGGGAACCCATGGCCGCCTGCCAGCGGACACGAGGCCACTCGCTGGCAGAAGCCAGCCGAGGCCACGCTGCTGGCAGGGGCCGGCCCTGCCCCGGCTGTAGCCGGAACCGTATGTGGGGCTGGGGCAGGCCAGGCTGGCCAGAGCAGGCCTGCTGCATCTTGGCCACCTCCTGGCCCGACCCGCATACCCGCTCGCCCCGCCCCTGGGCTGGTCTGCTGCTCCGCCCTGGGGGCGGGGAGGGCCGGTCAGGGGCCGAGCAAACTTGCAGCTCTCATGGCCACATCCACATATACAGTATTCCACAGGGACAAGGTTACTCTCAAACCCCACCCACGGTTCATTTCCAAAGTGTCATTGACCTTCTACCTTAATCAAATCATAAATTTAACCGTATTCATGCTGAAGCCCCACTCTTCTCCGGGGGAAGCCACTCTTCATACCCTCGATGTCTGTCATGTTCTCGTTTTCTACCTAGAGAGAACAAAAACATTTAGGTCAACAGTCAGGCTATTCGTTTCTATGGCTGAACGGTCTAAGGGTAATCCTATTTCAACCCAAAGACTATAAATGGATCTCAGTTTGTATCCACATCTGTTACATATTAACAGGGACTCAACTGCTTGACCGTATTATGTCACACTCTCCCAGAGCCGCCTCAACGACTACAGCCTTCCTCAATAATGTCCCAATCATGGACAATTGCAGAGCCACCACGTGGGCCTCAACCCACACATTCACCAAATACTATGCAATCGATCGAGCATCCCATCATGATGCAGGACTTGGACTCTCTGTGCTTTCTACAATGCAAAACAACAACTCCAAAGTCCCCCCCTTCCTCTTTGGACACAGTGTTGTAGTCTCCCAAGGTGGAGCACCCACAGGGATACGCCTCGAAGGAGAAAGGAAGGTTACCCACCTTTTGTGTTCAAGTTCCAAAGGGGTAACCGTGTTAGTCTATTGCAGAAAAACAACAGAGTCCTGTGGCACTTCTAAAGACTGACAGATTTATTTATCGCATGAGCTTCCATGGGAGAAAATCCCACTTCATCAGATGCTCTGAAGATCATCTTTTGTGGTACCACCTTTTGTGGTAACTGGAGTTTTTTGAGATGGGTGTCCTCGTGGCCACTCCACCACCCATCCTCCTCCCCTCTCTACTTCGGAGTGTAAGCTCTTGGCTCCTGGTTGGAGAAGGAACTGGGGGGGGGAGGGGGAGGATGGGTCGTGCTGCGTGTGCGCCGAAAGGGCGCCAAGCTGGCGCTGGACAGCCTCTTGGCGCTCGCGTGGCCACGACGAACACTGCTACACAATTCTCTGGTCTGGGCCCGGGGCGCACCAGAATCCCAAGATGGAGCACCCACAGCGCCACCCATCTCGAAGAACTTCAGTTACCACAAAAGGTGGGTAACCTTTCTTTCCCTATCCACCCCAGAATATGGTACAACACCTAAATCATTTTTTGAAAATCCAAAAAAAACCCTAGCCATGACAGTTTGTTTAGATAATTGTTCATATGCATGAATGATTCAACATTAACTGCTCTAACATTCCATCTGATGAAGCAGCTAGTGTATGAAGACAAAAGAGAGTGAGTAGTGCCTACACATATCCGTTCCTACTAGGTAAAAATACTCTACTCAGCATATGCAGATCAGTAACATTTCCCTCAAATGCGACAGTAAAAAGCCTAACTACAACCACAAATTTCATGCATACTTCTCAAGTTAACATTGTTTACAGTGGTATCAACTAGACATTTAGTCTTATCTAATTACCTAAAAATGAAGATCACTGCAAATTCCCCTTTCTCGCCCTTCCAGAACACACGTTCTCTCTCCCACATGCATACAATGAGCACTGCTCCAGGGACTAATACTCACACAGAACCAAATGATTAAAATGATTTAATTCCCCTTTACAAAATCACATACCTTTCAGTTGTTCACAGAAGTCGCAGAATTATTCCCACAGATTTTAGTACAACAGGACACTATGGTTTTAATTGCACTTGCACATCTGCTGGTTACATTTGATGGAACAGGCGTGACTGGACTATCATGCAGGATTGGGTATTTGTAGGTAGGAAAGAGTGAGATGGTGTGTATAAATGACATAAGTTGTTTATTCCTTTAACAGTTTACTTCCTTTATTTTGAGGTTTTTAGGTAAATGGTGTAGTGTTTTGAGAAACCGTAATTACTCAGAAAAAGCTCTATGTTGGGGAGAAATGTAAATAGTATTGGTACAATTCTGAGGTTTTACTCTATGGCTTCTTTAAAATATTAGTTAAGTGTTTTAGCAATATCAGTCAGTACCTTACTCAACAGTATGCTTGGATACTTAAGAGTAAGGAAAATTGCCACTCAGTTGTGCTGGTTTAACAATGGACTTCCTTTTCCAGATTATGTTGTCTCTTTCCAGCAAAAGAATTTTGGGACTAATTGGGAATTCTGATAGTTACCTAAGATACCATAACTCACTCAGACTTATTCCTGTGGCTTTCTGTGTACAGTACCATGACTGAATTATTATCCTGTAATTGTCACATTTATTCTGTATATTTTATAGAATATTCTAATATGTTGTTCTTTGTTATAATAATCCTATCTTGCTGTGACGAGCCGACAGTAAACACGTGAAAACTAGGACAAAACTTAAAAAATGAATGTAACTTAACCACTAGATGGAGTATACTGAGCGTACTTTAGGACTGGAAATACCATCCTCTGAAATAAAAGTAGCATGTTCTCAAGACAGTTACATTTTTGTGCTTGCGATTTAATATGTGGAAGGTCTGTTTTAGATATTAGGTTGGCTGTTGACACATACAGCATCATCCTACAGCACTTGAAGTTATTTTTAAACTCCATTGTCATCTAAACTCTACAGTCAACACTTAGTTGCTGGTGCATGTTTTACTGACAAGTAGTTATACATAGGGAATTCCTGATTCATTATATCAGTGAGTGAAAATGCAGTAAAACTGAGAATCAATTTTACTCTTGTATTGAATAGGACTTGGTATGGGAAGATCGAATTTTCAGAAATTTTAATGGTTAATGACTTTAGGGCATAAGTTAGCATATTTAAAATCACCTATGTCCAGTGAGGTGGTATTTTACTTTCTGGAGTATGTCATTGTGGATTACGCACATAAGATTGGAATCTTTTGAATTACAGTGTCAGTTGAGCCATGCCTGTATCTTGCAAAGTAGCCGCAACTGTCTCTTTGTTCCCTCCTACTACCTGCAGCAGCCTGACAGAGCTAGTCATGGTAGACTGCTCTGCAGAGTTTTAGACTTGACTTGTCAAAGTTAGATTTTTCTACCTATTATTATCCTTTCAATTTGTTCTTTCTAACCTGACCATTGGACATTAACATCCATTTTTTGAGTTCTTCTTTGAGTGCTTGCTCATGTTGATTCCAAGTAGGTGTGTGCATGCTACTTGCATAGTTGCTGGAAGGCTTTTCACATCGTGCTATCTGTAGGGTTAGCTCTGGTGTCCCCTGGAGTCAGACCCTCATGGTGTCATATATGTGGCCCTGCTGATCTCCACCTCTTCATTTCCTTCTTACCCCCCATGACGGTCTCTGGAACATTGCATTTATCTTAAATAGTAAATAGTAAAAATTGTTAGCTGTGATAGATTATAGAGTAGTAATGGAAGAGTAATTAAAATCTTGCCTACTGGGGTCTTTTCCCCTCTTCCTCCCTTTCCAGGGGCTGGGTCATGCCTGGATCCCCTGGGTTTAAACCATGGAGGCCTACAAGAAACCTGTGCCCAGAAGTGACCCACAGTCAGAAGTGTTTGGTGGAGACCCATTAGAGAGATCATTATAAAATCTGCAGGGGATTCTGCCCCATAACCAAAAAAGAAAGTTTGTCCTAATGGAGGCAATGTGCCGACCCCCAGAGCCAAGCCTGGAAAACTGAGACCCAGCACATCAACTTTGGTGAAGAATGCACTGGCGTCCGTAAGAGAGAAGGTGCTAAGGAAGGATTCTTACTCTAGGGATGCTTGGCACCAACGAGGCAAGATTCACTGGGAGAGATGCGGCACTGCTTGCAAATCCTGGTTCTGCATAAGAAGAAGAAGAGAAAACAGATGGGATGCTTGCTGATGCCAAAAATGTGTTGGTTTAAAGGCTTCAGTGGAGTGTGACCCGCACCAGGCCGCTCAAGTCCTGGAACGTCTGGCACAATACCATTGAGTTTAGTGCCTTTGAACTGCCTGCCCAGGGAGAGCTGCAAAGAGGAGGAGTTCTTTGAGTGCTGGTCCTTATGTGGCTTCCATATGTGAATGTGTATGCATGCTATGCGCTGGAGCCAGAAGTAGTCTCTTTCAATCTGTACACCATGCGTAGTCCACAAGATTGTTTCTGAGGTCTTATGAGACTGTGTGGGTCAACACCCCTTCAGTTCCCTCTTACCTGAACAGAGTCAGAGTGCTTCTTCTCTTTGCCTTTAAAACTTCATAGCTAGAAAGAGAGAACCTCCAGTTTTAATAGTAATAGTGTACATAGTTCATTCTTAGGATAGTTCATTAGATTGTTAGTACAGTTAGTTGCCATCATTGGATTCTACCCAAGGTGTTTCACCTGTTCTAAGGGCTCTGTGCTTGTCCACATTCCTTTTCTGTTAGTGATGACCATCAATGCTGTCTTTACCATCTGGATGAGACTCACGCCACGCAGTGCTCCATCTGCCGATTCTTCCCAGTGTGAACTTGTGAGACTAGAGAACTTGAACTGCTATACTTAGAAAATGAAAAAAACTAGCAGGACCTTATTCAAGGGGACAAGACAATACGCCACCTTTATTATGAGAAAAACACAATTATGTTAATACTAATATCTAGTACCTATGCTTGCGGACACACACACCCAGATGTTCTGCTGTTGGTCATGTAGTTACCAGTCCTGACTGTTGCTTGTGATCATAGCTTGAGTTCATGGCTGGTGTTCGCAGCTCCTGGTGGCTATCTAGCCAGGCTGGCTGGGCAGGAGGAGGAGCAGGGTCTCTGTTGGGCAAACAGCTGTGCACCGACGCCTTTGGAAGCTGTGCAGCACATTACCCAAAGCTATGTAGTCTCACCTCTCTTTTATATCTTTTAGTCCGTGGATCTTGCTGTGTCACATAGCCTCAGGCTACCGTATGACCTTGAGTTATCAGTTAATGGTAGATGTGACTTTGATCTTGTTCTTGATGGGGCTTTTTGTCCCTTTCTTTGGAAGGTGGATTCTTCTTGCTTTTCCAGTGTTTATCTGCATTGTTTTTTAACCATTATGATGGTGCTGGCAACTTATCAGGAAAGGCTAGAGTTGGCAACTGATCACATCACACACACACACACACACACACACACACACACACACACACACACACACACACACACACACACATTCAAACTAAGTTCACACATCTACACTAAGTTTCATCAAAACTTAGGCTGGATAATACAAAATGAAGCAAACAATTCAAAATGGAGGTTTAATTACAATATGGAGTTGCATCAGACTTTGGTTATGATGTTAAAGAACAAGTAACTGAATGAGCATAGCATTTTTGTCATTATTCCAGATAGAAATTCTTGTTGGAAGCAATTCAGTGGTATAAATTCATCTTTAGCCCTACAAGACTCTGCAAACACATCATGAAGGGGAGGCAATGTGTCTGTGTACGCACTCAAAAGTGGCACTGATGGACCCACCAGAACGCCTGGTGATGCTGGTGATGCATTCATCCAACCTACCGGTGGCGCCAATGGCACTGGTAAAGACTCATTAGGCCCATAAAAAACATGGCCATGGGCATAAATGGAGATCCCAGGCTGGATAATCCCCAAGCGCAGCGTTCCCTCCCTGAGCTGGGGTAAGCTGTATGAAAATTCGTGCACTGACCCTAAGGCACCATCTCTGAAGAGATCCAAGGCAGAGTGGAAGACTACATGCGTGGACAGGCCAGAGTCTACAACTGCCTCTACAACCAGCGTATTTCTCATCCATAGATCCCGCCCACTCTGCTGGATCCACTGGGTTTTTCAACTGGCACCGAGCCCGCCCCACATCCCTCCATTGCCTTGCATACTGGGCAGACTCTTCCCATTAACACCCAAGCAGAGCTGCTTCTGTTGCTG
Organism: Pelusios castaneus; assembly: GCA_007922175.1. Lineage (NCBI taxonomy): Eukaryota > Metazoa > Chordata > Testudines > Pelomedusidae > Pelusios > Pelusios castaneus. The sequence goes on along the minus strand of ML685802.1, from coordinate 6,956,572 downwards.
AACAGCTGCCACAGTCTGGAGCACTAGGAATTAGGCAGCCAGTTTCTCCTGTGAATGAACCATTGCTCTTATATGCATGCCTCTGGTGAGGTCCAGGGAGATGGCACAGGCCATATCAGTGCAACCAGCTCCACCAATCCCAATGGCTTCACCCTTTTCTGACTTGCACTCAGACCCGCAGTGGTCATCAGACCCACAGCCATCCTTCTCACCAGAACATAATCCATGATACCGTCACCAGATTTACCTAGCATTGTACGTACCTCCGGTGGAGCAATGGTTCTGGTACCCAAGAGGCCTGCCACCACAAAAGGGCCAATATGCCTGGCCCTACTAGCATCATTGGGACCCCTGTCGTAGCTGAGGAGCACTACCACCACAATATAAACCTTCCTCAGAATACACACACTCAGTCTGTGAGGACCCACAGGGTACTACTATGCTCCCAGCACCGTTGTAACCGCCAGTACCAAGTAGAGCATTGTCATCTTCAGAAAAGGCATTTATTCCTCCTGTCTTCTACTCACCAGACAATTGGGACAATATCAGGACCTCTTACACCAGATGGCATCTACCCTTAATCTCAAGGCAGAGGATGTGAAGGACTCCACAGGACAAGTTCTTGGATATTTTGCAGCCTACAGGCCCATCACAGAATCCGCTCCCCATCCTTAATACAATTATTCAACCAGCCCAGGCAATCTGGAATGCACTAGCATCCTGGACCCCAACACCTAAGCACATGGAGAGATACTACTTTGTCCTACCCAAGAACACCAACATTTTTCTCATCTACCCGCCACCCAATTCCCTAGTAGTGTAGATGGCTATATAGTGCATCAGACAGCAGCATTTCTGCACCTCTCCTCCAGATTGTGCAGCCAAGAAATTGGATCTTGTTCTGCGGAAGATGTGTTCCTTAGCAGGCCTTCTATTTCTCATTGCCACACTCAGGCTACGCTGGCAAAGAATGACTTCTCATCATGGGCAAAATTAACAGAGTTCTAAGCCTCCCTATCAGAGGGCAAATGGACTGAGTTCCTATCCTGCACCAACAAAGGCATGCTGTTGTCCTCCAGGCAAAGGTCGATGCAGTTGACACAGCAGTGGAGTTTCTAGCTTCAGGGATGGTACTCAGAAGGGACTTATGGCTGGAAACATCAGGACTTCCTAGGACTTGTTTAAGGCTGTTGGGACATGTGGCGGCTTGTAAGTATGTCATACAATCCGCAAGGCTCTGCTTATGGGCTCTACAGGCATGGTTGGGCACAGTGTACCACCCATCTCATGGCAAACAAGATGGGATGCTAACTATCCCTTTGCAGGTTCAGGGACGGTTGAAGTGGTGGTTGCAAAGGCCTCCTGTTCAGGGCGTCTCAACCATTAGTGTGCCTAGTGACAGATGCATTGGACGTAGAGTGGAAGGCGCACATAGGGAGCCTGTGGAGCCAAGCGGATATGCCACTGCATATCAGTGTGAAAGAGCTCCCGCCAGTTCGGCTAGCCTGTCAGACATTTCAAGATCACCTGAAAGGCAAGGTAGTGTCAGTTCAGATGGACAGCATGTTTACAATGTTCTATATCAACAGACAAGGTGGAGCTCGCTCTTCTCCCCTGTGCCAGGAAGCCCTCAGTCTCTGGAACTTTTGCATTGCCCACTAGATTCATCTGGTGGCCTCTTACCTCCTGGGTTGCCAGAACTTGTTGGCAAATGACCTCAGCAGAAGATTCCTGACTCATGAGTGTTCCATCCAATTGGATGTCTTGACAGAGGTTTTCTGACAGATAGACCTGTTTCCCCAGATAGACCTGTTGCCTCGGAAGCCAACAAGAAATGCAGTCTTCTGCTCCTTCCAAAATTGCAGCCCGGGCTCTTTGGCAGACTCCTTCTTAATATGATGAATGAACTGGTGATGTTACGCTTTCCCTTCAATGCTGCTCATCCACAGAGTGCTGATAAAGATCAAGTAAGACAGGGCTGCGGTCATAATGATAGCCCGATCTTGGCCGCAGCAACACTGGTATACTACCATGGCTGGACTTGTCAACATGGGAACCCATTACGCTTCCCCTCCTGCTGGACCTACTCACCCAGGATCAAGGTACGCTATGGCACCTGAATCTCAAAGCTTGGAACCTCCATGGTTGACTCCAGGTGAGCTACAGTTCTCTTTAATAGCAGGAAGCCTGCTGCAAGGGCGACTTACAAGGCCAACTGGAAAAGGTTCTCCTTATGGGCATCAGAGGGTGTGCTCCGGTCTCTGTCAACCTCTGTTCAAAAGGTTCTGGACTGCTAGTAACATTTAAAGGACAATGGCCTCTCAGGTTCCTCAATTAAGCTCTACCTGGCAGCTATTTCAGCTTTGCATGAGGGAAAGGTGCGATGTTCCCTATTCTCTAATCTGACAGTCAAATGATTTCTTAAAGGCTTGGACAGAATTTTTCTGACCACACGCCCACCAGTGTCCCACTGGGACTTGAGTTTGGTTCTTTCAAGACTGACTGGCCCACCTTTCAAGTTTCTAGCATCATGCTTACTTCTATGTTTGTACTGGAATGTAGATGTTTTGGTGGCCATTATATTGGCAAGGAGGGTGTCAGAGATCCGAGTGTTGACCTTGGATCCTCCTTATAATGACTTCTTCAAGGACAAGATACAGCTCTGCCCACACCCAGCATTTCTGCCCAAGGTGGTTTCACAGTTCCATACAGGTCAAGACATCTTTCTGCTGATATTCTTCCTGAAGCCACATGTCACGGACAAAGAACGTAGGCGGCACATGCTTGATGCATATAGGGCACTAGTCTTTTATATTGAAAGAACAAAGTCCTTTTGGAAGACATCACAGCTATTAGTCACAGTAGCTGACAGGATGAAAGCAGAGCCGGTGTCTTCACAATGCCTTTCTTCCTGGATCCTTCATCCCTTTATTTTTTTTGGACTACCTGTCGCATTTCTACTGTACATGGGCCCAGATCTTGTTAGATTGCTGGGTGGTGTGCACAGTAGAGCTGAGATACTCCCTTCAATTCTCTTTTCTTCCTCCTACCCAACCCCCACCCTCTCCACCTTTCTTCAGGGACCGTCTCATGAGCAACTTCAAATTCTAGAAGTGCAGGCTCTCCTAAAGGTAAGAGCAGTGGAAGAGGTTTCTCAGGAGTTATGGGGCAAGGGTTTTGCTCCTGGTTGTTTTCTAATCTTCAAATGTAAGGCGGGTTTAGGCTCTTCTTGGACCTGGGAAATCTCAACAAATTCATGAAGAAGCTGAGATTCTGCACAGTCTCTTTGGCCTCAATTATTCCCTCATTGGATCTGGGGAATTGGTGCGCTGCCCTTGACTTGAAGGATGCATACTTTCATGTGTCTATCCTCTCAAGTCACAGGAGATTCTTCTGCTTTGCTGTAAATCGGACCCATTATCAGTTTGCAGTCCTGCCTTTTTTAGCCTCTCTGTGACTTCTTGTATGTTCACCAACTCCATGGCAGTTGTTGCCACATTCCTATGGAAATGGAAGGTCCAAGTCTATCCAAACCTCGATGATTGTCTAGTCAAGAGATGAACCAAGGCACAGGTGAAAGCTGGTGTAAACCGGATAAGGTAAACATCCAACAAGTTGGATCTCATAATCATCAAACAGAAGTTGACTCTCGTTCCCATTCTGGATAGAATTCATTGGGATGGTGCTGGTCTTGAGCCAGGTCAGGGCGTTCCACCCAGAATCTCATTTCCCATCCATATGTGGCATCATGGAGGACTTAAAATGTTAATTCACCATCACAGCTTGAAACTGCTGGGGCACATGTCAGCATTCATATATGTCATTTAGCATGCAAAGTTACATCTCAAACCACTTCAGGATTGGCTAGCTTCCATTTACCGTTTGGCTTGAGACCATATAGACGGGGTAGTCTCACTCCCTCCATTAATGATCAAAACCCTAAATTGGTAGCTCAGTTTACAAATATCTGCACAGGAATGCCGTTCTCCATGCCTCACTCCTCACAATGTCTGGTCACAGATGCCTTGGAAAAGAGCTAGGATTTCATCTAGCAGAACTCAGGGCCCGATGTCATTGGTCTCAAGCAGAGCTTTCCCTTTACATCAGTGTAAGAGAACAAAGAGTGGTATACCTGGCCGGTCAGACCTTCCAAGTCCATCTGGAAGGCAAGTGTATATTGGTCATGACAGACAATACAACAGCAATGTTTTATATAAAGAAACAAGGAAGAGCATGCTGCTCTCCCCTTGCCATAAAGCCCTCAGACTGTGGACTTCTACATCACTCACTCAATACACTTAGAGGCATCCTACCTTTCTGGAGCTCAGAACAAATTGGCAGACAGCCTCAGCAGATCCTTTTTTAGCCAAGAGTGGTCTGTTCACCTGGGTGTGGTGAGCCACATTTTCCAAAGTTGGGGAGTTCCTTATAGAGACAAAACTCAACAAGAAGCACCTCCAGTTCTGCTCCTTCTAGAATCACAGTTGGGCTCAATTGTGGATGCATTTCTCATCCTGTGGCCGGTCGGGTATTCTACACATTCTCACATATCCCACTTGTTCGCAAGGTACTGCTGAAGATCAGGAAGTAAGGATTCACTCTGTTGCTAATAGCTCCAGCCTGGCCACGTCATTACTGGTACACCATGCTTCTCAACCTATCAATGGATGTTCCAGTCATTCTATCTTAGGTTCGGACCTGATCCTCCAGGACCACTGTTGCCTTCATCACCTCAGACTCGAGTCTCTCCACTCACAACATGGAAACTCCATGGCTCAGTCCTCTGGAGCTAGAGTGTTTGGAACTATTTAGAAAATCCTCTTTTGGCAGGCATCAGCCAATTCTCCTATGGGATCTTATCCTCATGCGGTCAAGAGCACCATTTGAGCCCCTAAAAACATGCTTGCTCCTCTATCTATCCTAGAAGATAACATTTCTAGTGGCCATATTTTTGGCTAGGAGGGTATCTGAACTCAAGGCTTGCACATCGGAGCCTCCTTACATGACTTACTTCAAGGACAAGGTTCGAATTCATCTTCCTCCAGCCTTCCTTCTGAAGATGGTTTCATAGTACCACATAACCAGGGACACCACCTGACATAGCTATCGTTGCTTATGGCAGACTTAACATCAGCATGGTCCATCGAATCATTGACTTTATTAGAGGAATTTATGTTGCCTCCAGGCAATTTCCTTGGCACCAAAAACTGTCTCTGCACTGGAACATATTCCTGACCTTCTAACATTGAGGTGTCAATGTCAGCACTTGTGGGACACACTGCTGGACTTCCTAACCCCCTATTTCAAAACAGGGACTCTTACCAGCCCTGAAATTGACGTTCTAGTCAGTTTTATGGCTCTAACTGTCAGCAATTCTGACAGCCAACAAGTCAGTGCAAGTAAGTCACTTAAACCTCACCTAAACCTCGTGTCTCTTGTTAAGGTAGATTTTACTTGATCGGCTAGGGAGGCAAGCTGTAATGGTGTATGCTTACATAGTTAGGTTGATTTAACTTGGAAATTTAGCCATGTTCTAACTCTGTCACAAATTTCCAGTAAGGAAATACAGTTAAAAAGCAGTTCCCATCATCCATGATAGTTTTTCTCCTCAACTTACCAATTGTACAAGCCATAGAATTGGACTGACTAATTCCTTTCAAAGTGGCTACTGTGGGATGAGGCTTAGGACTGGGAGTTACGAGGCTGGGATCTGTTTCCAACTCGGTCTGACAAACTGTGACCTGTGGCAGTCATTTAGCTACTCTGTTCCTTAGTTAACTCATCTTAAAAATGGACATACTTGTCAATTTCTGAAGCGCTTCATGATTTGAAAATGCTCCAGACTTTTATTTATATATCTGTTTTACATATATCTATATGTGTATCTATATATAGATATAGATATGTATCTGCGTCAACAGAGCCTGAGTTACTTGCTGGAAAACTGGAAAAATTTTCTTCCATATCAACTTTAACTGTTTCACTCTGAATCATTTTTAGCAGAAATATCAAGCTAATGTGCCAGTAATTTTTGGATATTTGGTTTGGGTGCAATAGAAATCATTAGTAATTCAGATGTGGAATAAAGAATTCAGTCCCCTTAAACTTGAACTTCCTCTACAAAGGAGGAAGGAGTTGTGTTTCCTGGTGCACCTCCTGCCCTATACCTACTCCACTATGCAGTTATTAACAAAAGCCCCGGCTACTTATGAGAGTCAGAACCAACTGGCATGCCTTTCGGGCACTAAAAGCCTCAACAGTCCCTTACTCAGCTGTTAAACTACAGGCTATTCTCCAGTTTCAGGATAGGATCCATAGCTTTTAATTAAAAATTAAAAACATTGACTCTCTCTTCACAGACTAACACAAAATAATCTTGATTCTGACAAATATAATAATTTTGAGATTGGCTCCACATTTCAATGTGTGTTGTCGTCTTGATTTCTAATATACCATCCTGCATTTTCAACTAGGGAAAATTACAGAAAACAGGTGAAGTATGTAAGAACAATTCTTCTGATTTTTAGTATCATTTATGGTCATTTGCACATTTATCATTCATAAAGACACCAAAACAGGTTCTGTAATGAGAGCGTGTACACTGTTATGAGTTGTGTTAGGACTCTGCACATGGATATGATGCATTATACAACCAAGTATCTTGTTTATGCTTTTAAAATTGCATACTATATTTTTGTTCCAGAGGTGGACATTAATCTGAACTAGAAAATCATATGACCATGTTCTTTTTTTGCACGATTATTGAATGTTAACCATAGAGGCTTAAACAAAGTCTTTTTCTGGTAAATGGTATCTTACTAACCATTTTCTCATGGGAAGGAGAAGGAAAGCAAAAAGATTTCTGTGTCAGTCTTCTGCTCCCTTGTGGGTAGCTATTAGCACGCTATTATCAATTCAGGCATAGGTTTGTTTGAAATAGGTTTATACAGTTAACAAGTAATGTGTTTCCATGGCAGCTGTAATCTAATGATTTTCCTCACTTGACTTTTTTTGCTCCTCATCAGTTTTGAAGGTCAGTATCAAACAACAAAAAGCATATTTAGGTCAAGTAAAGAAGTGTTTGCTAGTACGAAGTCTGTGCTAAGCATTCTGGGAGTGTTCTTTCTTGCAGCAGATGAGGGTTCTTTGTGGCTGGCAGCAGAAACTGCAGCACTATCTTCGCAATTTCTTTTTATCTTGGATATGTTCTGCAGATCTTTGAAAATCCGGAATCAGAAGCTATTTTTTGACTCTGAAATACTTTTTTTCAGCTGTGTGATACAGTAATAGCATATGGTGAAAGCATCCTATTTGAGAATTTTACAGCTGAGCTTTCATTTTGTTTTTCTATCACGCTCCTATTTTATTTTCTAAGGTTGCATTTTTGGTAGTTTCCTGTTTAACTAAACAGGATTGCATTATAGTAGCTGTGGTTGCTTTTATTTTAGTGAGGTACTTGATCCTGGACCTATTGAAGATGGTACAGAGGATAATTATTCCTGTGGAGCAAAGGAAGACATTCTGCAAATGGAGTCGGGATTGCTAGACATACAAAATTCAACACATTTGGAATGGGTTGCACTACTAGTGTGGTTCTATTTAAAGGCATTCGTACAGTTTTTGAGAGAAACTGTGCTTATATTTGCAAACAGCAAGGAGAAAATAATGCCCTTGAATATGCAGCACACAGTTTAACCAACGCGGATTCAGGACTATTGATTCATTCATCCCTGGTAAATACTGACTTGTTTAACATAGTTTTCAATTAGTTAGTGAAATTAAAAATCTACAAGATAATGTATAGGTAATATCTATTGTATAAAATGAATTTAATAATACTGTAGACAGTGCTTGCAGGAATGTGTCATGTATAACGTGTGTGTGAAAAATAGTACAGATACAAAAGCTTAAATGTTTTATAAATGTGTTTAGTTATGGCTTTGAAGAAGCTTTTTGATTCTTTATAGAGGGTTAATATGTGCCCCTAGAATGCAGTTTGTTTCCTATAAGTCTGTCTTATAAGTAAAATCTTTGAATGTACTAATCTTACTTGAAATGACCAAGACAGATGAATATAATACTTGGAAAAAGAAAGAAACCTTATGACTATCGGTATGTCAGAAAAACCCCAAAGCAGGCTTAAATTTTTCATTTTCAAATGAACTAATTAGGACTGGTTTTTTTAAGGACACATACTATGGTAAACTAAAATGGTGAAAGGGGTAGGGGAGTATGCTAGAATAAAAATCTTTATGGGAGAACTAATTGCTTTCTAAATGTCTTCTGTTTTTTGGTGTGGCTTTTTAGGTATTGTCTGATGCACAGGAAGCAGTCTTTAAGGAGGGACTGCCTTCTTCAGACTCCCAGATTGGTGACTCATGTACCCATCAGATGTATTGTGTAGGGGCATGAGGCGTTTGAAGTGGGGACCAGTTGCTGACCAATTCACAAAGTGACTTTGGTAGTTTTGTAGGGTTATTTTAAATGATTGTAGGCTGCATGCACTGCTAGTATTAGCTTATAATGTTCATTTACAAACTGAACAAAAGAGCTGTAGAGGTGTGGGTAGATTTAAAGGGGTATTTATGAGTACAAGTTTGTGCTGTCGAATAATATAGTATCTGTTTAGGTGTTTAGATTCAGACTAGTTGCTGTTAAGGGAAGCTCATGCTTTTATCAGGGCATTATAGAAAACAATTCTATAGCATGCTTGATTTTTTTTTTTCCTAAAGTCTATCTTTTTAATACTCATCTTGACCCTTTTTTTCTTCCTACATTATGACTATAACAAAAGACAATCTGATTCAGGGAGTAGGGGCTTTCTGAAGATACGAGTAAATGCTGAAAGTTCTGATCATTCTTCTCAAATGATACCTTCTACCTTAAGTGGCTATGTTTTTAAAGTAAGTTTTTTGTGTGTGTGTGTGTGTGTGTGTGTGTGTGTGTGTGTGTGTGTGTGTGTGTGTGAGAGAGAATAAAAGCTGTTATAAAAAGAATGGCTTCCTTGAAAAAAACAAAACAAAAACCAAACCCTCAGTCAGAACCTCACTGTCAGCCATTTTTAAACCATCCATCTCATTCCACTAAATAAACATTATTTTAAAAAATGTATTAGCTGACTAGGAAAATATCCATTTGTCTTGCATTAAAATCAGTATTAACAGTACAAAATCAAAAAACTCATAAAAACAAAAATCCTTAAATTGCAGTTAACTCACATTAGTTACATCAATCCACAGGAAAAATAATTTAAGGCATTTCATAACTTTCATAAGTTAAGAATTAGAGTGAAAATTTCTTGTATTGTGTTCCTTGGCTTCATATAGTAATATTTTTGTTTCAGTTGCCCCAGACTTCAGTTGATATGGTTTGATTCAGCTTTGCAAAATGGACATATAAATGGGACAGATTAGGCACAAAACTTACTTGCCATCTGTTGCTATCATGGTGATATTTATGTGACAGACAAGGAGCTACTCTAATTTTTTAATACTGTATGTTGACCTATTATTTAGGATGTTTACTGTATGAATATATTGGTTTCATTTAATAGGCTGTAAGGAAACACAGGAAGGAAATATAGTGAAAGTCCTGTGGCACCTTTAAAGACTTAACAAATTTCTTCGGGCATAAGCTTTCGTGGGCTGCAACCCACTTCGTCAGATGCAGGAAGGAAACAGTGGCTCAAGTTAAACAACCCTATGGTAAACACTTCAGGGTTGTTATGAAACAGTGGGAGGACAATTAGCTTTGAGGGATCTCGCTCAATCTCCTGCCAAGCCTACTGTATTGGTTTGGTCCAGAAAGGTTAAAAGTCCAGTAACCGACAAGAACAAAGTAATTCTGTCTGGATAAAAAGGACAGCCTTTTCCCCCCTGTGCAGGGAGGTAGCTTTTAGGAAAACTGTTCTGGGAGACCAGACTAACTCGCAAACACCCATCTGGTTGTCTGAAGAAACTTAGCCAGTTTAGATTATCAGCGGATGGCAAGCCTTAGGTAAGAGAAATGCTTGTAGATGCTTTTGTTTTAAAATCCTCATTATTTTACGCTTTCTTTCAATTTTTGTTAAATAAACCAAATAAATTCTATTTTAAGAAGGTTGTTTGGTCACTTTATACACCATGATCAAAGAAGGGAAGAACATCAGGTGCTGAACATAGCTGGATGTGCTTGTTAAATACCGTTAATATACAGAATATAATAGCTAAGAGCCTTGTTTAAGAGTGGGAGAAATGAGTAATTCTTCTCTAGGAGAGATAAAGGCATGAAGCTTGATGCCTGAGGAATGCACTCAGTGAGACGAGAAAAGGGACAGAGGTACAGCTCACTCTGCAACAAAGGTAATTCAGTTTACGTAATTCATGCAAGAAGAAATAGTTAAGCTTTAAATTCTATGATCTCTCCGTCACAGATTGAATAAGAATTTGTACCACATCCCCTAACTGGAGATTACTTTTGGCATTAGAATCATGTTTAAGAACCTTGTTAGTGATAGGAACCCATTAGCTTCTCCCTTCCTAAGGTGAGGAATTGTAGAGCTGGTCATAATTCCAACAGTAGGTAGGACCTCAAGGGATTGTTACAATATTTTCTTTTCCCTCTGTTCCCCTTGCAGCACAACAGATAGATGATGATATTTTTTTCAAGAGTAACTTGTCTGCTAAGATGTACGTTTGAAATGCAGACTATCCCATTTTGTTTTTAGGACATCACTGTTTTAGGACACTGGGGAGTCTATAGTATTCTTCATATACCAGCCCATTAATTTGTAGATTAAATCAGGCCTCAAGAAATGTGCCATGCATCTAGGGCCCAGCCCAAAAAGAGAGGTTTCTAGCTGTACAGCACTGAAAGGCCCCCTCCCACCAAAAAACTGCTGCAAGTGCTGCTGCTTTTGGTAGTGGTGCTGAGCGGAGAGGTACCCCGCTGCCACGAAACTGCCATGGCCACTGACACTTTCTGCGGCAGTGCAATGTGTGAAAGACCCTGCCACCATAGAAAAAAAGCTGCTGCCAGGGGCACTTTCAGTGGTGGTGGCCGGGGTGAGGGGTGTATTTGCCTTCTTGGCTACTGTGGCATAGCTAGGTGTCAGGCAATATCCTGGACGCCATGGCGACTTGGAGCCAGGGATTTGATGAGCCCTGGATTAAATAACTGAAATAAAACTTTTTGCAAAAGCCTCCATCTGGAATTTTAACTGTTATTTCTTGGTTCTGACTTAGGTAGCTTTGTACTTAGTTATTCGTAGACAACTGTCACCAAGCATTGCTTCTTCCTGCAGCATTTCTTCCCTTTGGGTCAAGTATTTCCAGCACACCTCTTTTCCCTTGGGTTTTGCCTCAGTTTAGTGTCTGTAGGAGGATCTCAGTAGGGCCTCTATGTCCAAATAGGAATAAATAATAATTTGGCGAAAAGGATTTTAAATTAATTCCAGATTAATATTAAAGATCACAATGTGGATTTTCATCAGTTTGGGACTGCCTGTCTTCTTCCATAATGCAATTCTTTCAATGAAAAGGTCCATTAATTAAATATTAAGCACACATTTTAATTTATTCAGCTCATATTATGCTGCAAGGAAACAAGCCATTGTTTGTTTTGTTTTATTTTATTTTTTTCAAGAACCCAGAAAGGATATATTAAATCACTTTACTCAATTCTTTGCCTTCAAAGCTCTTCATATGTGTCCATTGCCTACATCTCTCTCATTTCATCTAATACTTCTCTACATCTTTGTTTTGCTTAACCCAATTTCTCCCTTTGTCTCCCCTCAATCTTGTTTCTGTTTCCATGCTATGATCTGTGCTTGGAAAGTCATAGCCTATATTCCAAAATACCCAATTCTTTCTCGAAGTTCTTCTTTGTTGGTATTCTTAATAACTATAGACTTATCTATAATGTGTTCATTCCCTCAAATCCCATCCAAATAAAGACAAGCCCTATATCTCAACTCCTTTCAACAACTGCGTTGCTATCCCTTGTTATATAGTATTTAATTTGCCTGAGTTACGGTTGCTGTCTTTCTGTGGGTACTGTTACTTCAAGGACTTGGACAACAAAATCTACTATATCTTTTATTTGGAATTTCTGATTTAAATTACACTTTTTAAAATGTTAACGATGCCAGATTCTCTAGGCACTGTGTTAGGCAGTGGTTCCTAACCTTTTCAGTGACACGGCACACTTCAATGAGACAAACAATTCCACAGCACACCCACTTTTTTTCAGCTGAATTGATTGCTCATAAACATCTCATTTACATACATTTACTATGGTTAGTCTTACTAGAGAGGTTTGCAACATAGTGTGTACAGCAAACTAAAGAAGGATCAAATGCATTAATGTTTCAAAATCCACCAGAAAAAAATACATCATCTCAATTTTGCCCTTCAGCCACCTCTGTTTAGAATGTTCATGTTTTAGAATCGAAAGAATCGCTTTTAATTTGATGATTAATTTTCATGACTTTTGTGAGTTGTAATTTTGGTTGGAGAGAATATTGTTTAAGATGAAACAATATTTGTTTTGCATTGATTTTCATTACCTTTGTACAAAATTTCATGGCACACTTGGACTGTTCTCATGGCACACTAATGTGCCGAAAATCGCTGTGTTAGGGAATAAGACTGTCCCTGCCTAAATACTTTACAATCTAAACAGATAAGACAGACAAATAGTATGGGAAAGGGATAGAACAGAAGCAGAGTGAACAATGTGATGGCAGTATAATATATATTGCTTCTATTTTTTATACATTTGTTTCATTTAAATCCTTTCAGTGGGGTTATATTAGAAGATTAGTTAGATGTAAATACAAAGGGAAGGAGGGTGTTGGAGTTGGAGAAGAAGGGGCTGGTGGTGCATTTTAAGGAGTCAAGTAATCCAACCCTACCTGTACCTGGATGTTTGGCTAATCAGAGGCATCTCCAAAGAGGAGACTGCAACAGGCTTGGAATATGCCCTTTTCTCTGTTCTCTCAACTAGTACTCCTTGTGAACTATGAGAAATTGCCCCCCTCAGACAGGTTTATAGACGATATGATTGCCTCCTGCTCAGTCAGTGCCTACATACTAAAGGACAGATTTCAGTCTTTCCAGTTATGGTAAATAAGTGAAACCCAATGACAATAGTGTGTACATGTCTGGGACTTAGGCCACTTCTTAGCATGTACATACATGATTCTGCTTGCACTGTTTAACTTTCAGCACTTAGTTATTCCTGGTGTCTGCATATTTCCTCTTCTGATACTAGGTGAACAGGAAGATCACTGTCTGTCCTGCTTCAAGTCTTAAAAGAGTTCACTTGGCAGCTAGACCCAATGAAAGTAGGGCAAGGGTTGTGGTTAAGAACATAAGAGCTGCTGTACTATGTCAGTACTATGCTGTACTGGTCCATCTTGCCCAATATTTTATCTGCAACCAGAGTTTAAGGGATTATGCACAGAAGAGGTCAATTATGGAGTGATTCACCCGTGTCTTCCATTCATGGCTTCTGGTAGTCAGAAGCCTAAGACTGGCCGAAGCCTGGGTTGTGTCTCCGACCATCTTGACTAATAGTCATTGATGGACCTATCCTTCTTAAACTTATCCAATCTGTTTTTTAACCCAGTTGTGCTTTTTGCCATTACAACATCCCACGGCAATGTAATCTACAGATTAGTTGTTCACTGTATGAAAAGGTATTTATACCTGTTGGTATTTTACCTGTTGCCTATTAGTTTCACTGGGTGGTCCCTGTGTTTTTATATTGCACTAAAGGGATAAATACCTCTCCATTCAGTTTCTCCACACCAATTGTGATTTTATAGACTTCTGTCGTATCCACCTTTTCTAAGCTGAACAGCCATAATCTTTTAGTCTCTTCTTCTATGGAAGCTGTTCTATACCCTTGATCATCTTTGTTGCCCATCTCTGAACCTGTTCCAGTTCCATTATATTTGTTTTGAAGTGGGACAACCAGAACTGGACACAGTATTCAAAGTGTGGGTGTGCTATGGATTTATATAATGATGATATAAAATTTTCTCTCTTTTCCTATTCTTTTCTTAATAGTTCCCAACAGTAAGCCCTTTTTTTGGCACTATATTAAGCATATGTTTTCAGAGAACTATGTAGGATGAGTTGAAGATATTTCTTGAGTGGTAGCACCTAATTTAGAACTCATCAATGAATATGTGCAATTATGATTCCAGTATGCATCACTTTGCACTTATCAGTGTTGAATATAATCTGCCATTTTATCGCCCAGTCACCTGCTTTTATGATATCTCTAACTTCGTTTGACTTTTATCTTGAATGATTTTGTATCATCTGCAAACTTTGCCATTTTGTTGTTTGCCCCCTTTTCCAAGTCACTAATAAATATGCTGAACAGGACCGGTCCCAGTCCTGATCAAAACCCTTTGGGGACCATGCTGTTCACCCCTCTCCACTGTAAAAGCTGATTATTTACTTCTGCTCAGTTCCCTGTCTTTCAGCCAGTTACTCATTCATGAGAGGACTGTTCCTCTTCTCCTGTGGCTACTTAGATCCTTTAAGAGCCTTCATTAAGGGACCTGTCAAATGCTTTCTGAAAATCCAAGTACATTGTCAGCTAGATCACTCTTAACCTTGTACCATCTGATTCCCTGAAAGAATCAAGTGAATTGACCTCCCCCCTCCTCTATGTGCTGTTCCCCAGTGTTTTGAATCCTAACACCTACTTTGATTTGCTGTTACAGCATGACCTGATGCTATGTCATACACTCCCCTGCATTTAATTTCCTCCCACTCTGTAACTTTCCTATCTTCAAAGCGTCTGACGAAGTGGGATTTTCTCCCACGAAAGCTCATGCGATTAATAAATCTGTTAGTCTTTAAAAGTGCCACAAGACTCTGTTGTCTTTCTACAATAGACTAACACGGCTACCCCTTTGGAAAAAGCCATCTTGACACTCCTACAGATCATATTTATATAAGTGTCTGGTATCTCAGTTCTTCCTATAGTTTCTACCAATTTTCCAAACATTGAAATTATGCTCTCTGGCCTATACCAGCCATCATCTCCTTTGGAAAGCATTTTAAAAATCAATGTTACATTCGTTACCTTCCAGTCATTTGGTACAGAGACTGATTTCAGTGATAGGCTGTATGTTATTGTTAGTAATTCTACAGTTTCACATTTGAGTTCCTTCATCACTCTTGGGTGAATACTATCTGGTCCTGGTGATTTAATATTGTTTTAGTTTATCAGTTTGTTCTAAAATTTATTCAGTTGACTCATCAATTTGCAGTTGTACTTTAGAGTTGTCTTTCCTCTCCCCCCCCCCCCCCCCAAATAGCTCTAACATGGCATATCCCCGCCGCATCCTCTGCAGTGAAGACTGATGCAAAAAATTAATTTAGTTCCTCTGCAATGGCCTTTCCTTTCTTGAGTTCTCCTTTAATAACTTTGTCACCTAGTGGTTCCCACTGTCTGTTTGGCAGGCTCCCTTGAATTTGAAAACAATTTTATTGTTAACTTGGAACTGTTTCAATTTTTTTGTTGGCCTGCCTTATTATACTTTACATTTTACTAGACAAGAGTTTGTGCTGCTTCCAGTTTTTTCTATTAGGATTTGTCTTCCAGATTTTAAAGAATGCCTTTTTGCCTCTAATGGCCTGCATTACTCTGCTGTTTAAGAATGATGACATTCTTTTGGTCCTCCTACTGTCTTTTTTGATTTAGGGTATACATTTAGTCTGGGCCTCTGTTATGGTGTTTTTATGTGCCATTTGCAGGGATTTAATCCTTTTGACTTCTCTTTTTAATTTCCATCTAACTGGCCACCTCAGTCTTGTGCAGTTCCCCCTTTTAAATATGTTACTGTGGTTGGATTTTTTTTTTTGGAGGAGGGGGGGGGGGTTATTTCCTCCCATACAAGATAATAAATTTAATTATGTTATGGTCACTATTACCAAGCAGTTCAACTATAGTTACTTATTGGAACAGATTCTGTGTTCCATTTTGGACTAAATCAAGAATTGCTTTTCTCCTCTTGGGTTTCAGACTGCTCCAAGAAGCAGACATTTATAGTATCTGGAAATATTATCTTTGCATCATTCCTGTGGTAATATTTACCCAGTCGATATGATAAATGTTGAAGTCATTATTATTGTGCTTTCTGGTTTTGTAGCCCCTTTAACCTCCCTTAATCTTTCACAATCACTGTCACCAATCTCATCCTGCTGAGTAATATATTCTTGTTGCTATCCTCTTGTTATGGTACAGTTTGATTCATTTAAGATTTTCATTTTATTTGACTCTGCTTTTTTAGCATATTAGAACCACTCTTCCACCATCACAATCCATTCTGTCATTCCATTTCTATATGTTTTGTATCCTGGTATTACTCTGTGCCACTTATTATTCTCATTGCACCAAGTTTCCGCAATGCCTTTTATATCAATAGCCTTCTTAAGACCAAGCTCTGTAGTTCATTTCTTCTCTCCAACTCTCACTCTCCAGACTGACATTTATCACAGAAGCTTTGAGGACAGGCTGGATTACCTACCTGAACCATCTGTATATGCAAGGGATATGGTCTCGGGGTACCGAAAGCTACATCTGACTCTCAGGGGGTTGAGATCCATTGGACTACCCAATCCAGTGTTTCTTCCTGCTCTATTGAACATCATGGCGCAGATTATGACAGACAGCTTGTCAGTGATGCACAATATAAACAAAATAGGAGGTACTTGATCATCCTCTTTGCTAGGAAGCCTGCTGACTTTACATTGGTTTACACTGCTGCCAGTGTCTATCACTGACCTAGAAAAATTCTTAAGTAGCCAGGCAGTGACCAGTCATGAATGGTCACCAAAAAGGTATGTCCAGAGCCAGTCTTCTGTCGTTGAGAGACCACTGTGATAGACATGTTTATTGCATGCCACATCAAATGCATATTCTGCTTAACAGAATGTTTGTGTTCTCCAATATAATTGATTTCCCTGATCCCCAGAACAGGGGGATCAAACAGGATAGAGCTCTGGTCATTCTGTGATAACTCCTTACTGTCCATGATCGCTTTGGCTATCAGATCTACTACTGAGGCCCATGCAACCTTCTATACACCTTCTGGTCTGCCCAATCAACCCATAAAATCCTTAGAACCAAAATCGGATGTTGTGCCTGAGGGCTTCAGTGTTGAGTGGTGGAGTACTATCAGTAGACTCTGTCCTGCAGGTTTAGAAAATTGTTATCTAAAGCAAGACATTTTCCACCAGGAAGACTTTCTTCTCCAAATGGAAACATTTTTCTCTATCAGAAGGCCAAAACAATAGATTCAGTATAGGCACTGATACTGAAGATCCTTGATTTCATGCTGAAGTGACATTTATGTCTTTAAGTTCACCTACCAGCAGTATTGGCATGTCATGCCCTGGTATACTCTCACTGTCTTTTTGCATCCAATTCTTTAAAGGCCTCTTTCATACTTACTCTTTGAGTGCAGACCTGACTCCCTTGTGGGATCTCAACTTTGTCCTGCTGAAACTCATGTCTCCTTCTCTGACCCACTTTCCAAATGCTCAGTACATCACCTTACCATCAGAATGGTTGTTTTGGTCACCATCACTTCAGATGGAGTCAGTGAACTCCAGGTTCCCTTATGGAAGGATGCATAAAGTAATCCAGCCATAGGGACAAGATGGTATTAAGATTAGACCCCAAGTTCCACCTGAAAGTGCTCTTTGATTTTCATTTGAACCAATTGATAATCTCACCATTTTTCTTCTTTAAAATGCATTTGATGCTTGTAAAGAAGAAATTGCACATGCTGGATGTTGCCAAACTCTGCTATTTTACCTTAATTAGGACCAATGTTTTTTAGCCATATTCTTGCTTCTTTATGGCCATATCTGGCACATAGTGCATTTCCACTAGCTATTGGCTGGCTGTTAAGCGTTTTCCTCCAAACACTGATATGCATCCTGTACCCTGGTGCAGTATCTATTGCCTGCCTCAGGCAATCTCAGATATGTAAAGCTATCGAGTAAGCCCTCTGTTTTCTTCGAGTGATGTCCCTGTATGTGCTCCACTTCAGGAGTCCTCGCATCACACTTCCTAGATCAGAGATCTTTACAACAGTACTCGTTTGGGTCACATGTGCATATCTCCCATTTCATGGTGCTGTTGGCACACCTTCTAGCACACCAATCCCATAAATTCCTTCTCAACCATCTTCCAACCTTGTCAGTTTCTTCTGAACCCATCCACCATCTGAGATGGAGTGATAGCAGCACTTAATGTTTTATTTGTCTTTGGTAGTTTAGCATTAGTTAAGAGTTTAGTCAGTTACTTGCTTACCTTCTTCCTTAAAAAAAGGAGGGAGGGGGAGGGGGAGCACTCATATAGGCATAAAGAACCTAAGACATGCCAGGCTCCCCAGGATTTAAAAAATTCATCTCCTGTAGAGATGCTTTGCCATTGTTGGATGGGTGCTCACTCTGTGTGCGGTACTTGGGTGAAATCCAGGTGCCATAAAAGTGCACCTACTGCAAAAGTCTCAAGGGAAGGGCCAGGAGAGAGAGGATCTGTGTTTGAAATTAATATTTATGGAAAAATCCCTCAAATCCTCATCTGACCTGGACCAGACAAGTGTGCCTCCAGAGCACACACCGAAGAAAGGAATCTCATCACGTACTCTCATTACTGCAACCAAGGAGAAAGCATTCACATAATAGGCTGTCCCGCTCATATACTACCAAAGAGTCAAAAGGATCCTCAGGTACAACATGGTCCTTGCCACTTAAGGATTCGAAACAACCGGCTGAGGAGTTGAGTGACTCACGAAACTGTCTTCCTCCAGCACGGCACCATGAAAAAAAGGCTCAGAAACTGTTGGGCCAACTGTCAACAGTAACTACGACGCTGTTAGACTCCACGGTACCAAAGAAGGGTACAGTGCTGAGAGAAACCATGGCACTCATGCCGGCACCCAAATGGATCATAGCACCAACAAGGTATTGGGAACAGCACCAACTACTAATAATGTACTGGTTGTGGCATCAACTACTGACATGTTACTGATTCTAGCACTGATTGGCATAACAGACCCGACAGGAAGCATGTCACTGACGCTCTTGGGAAAAAGAGTATGAACAATATCATACACAGCCAATCTCGGCTTCATCTCTGCAATCAGAAGGGACCACGGAATCACTGGCACCTGACAAAGCTTTCTCACCAGTATGTGCGCTCAGTTTTAAGATAGTGTGGCAGAGGAAGCTCAGTTTCCATCTGAGCACTCCTTTTTCACCAGCCCATCACTTGAAACAATTGACTATGGCTCTCATAGGGGACACAAACCATATCCCTATTACGGTCCACCATGGCTTGATCATCCAATGCATACCATGTGCAATAGTGGCATAACTGGGATGCTTGGTCCTCCTATTCCAGGGCATGTGATTGATCTACCAGCTCTCATACAAGGCATCCTCAGGGAGAATGTCATTTACCTTTCCATAACTGTGGTTCTTGTAGATATTGGGTCATAGGATCTACAGTGACTACTCCCTCCATTCCTGCTTTTTGGAGTCCTCAGCTAACATAGACTTTGAATTGCAGGGGAGCTGAGGAAAGGTTATGGCCACCTCCCTCTCTTTGCCCTTATATGAGAGCACGAGAAGGCACAAGGCATGGGCACACCACTTTGGAGACGAGTGAGCAAAGAAATACATACAAGATATTTGTCATCCTGACCCAGATCATTGAACTGGATTTAGGAAGAAATTTAGTTATCACCACTCCTCTGCATCAGGTCCTTACTCCAATAATTACTGTCATTCTTCTTCTCTTCAAAACTGCCTGTCTTTCTTCAAAGTCTCCATATGAGATTCTTGTATTTTCTATATCCTTGCTAATCCCCATCCTCCATGGTGTGCTGTTATGCATCAAGGAATCGGATGTGTGTGGGCATGCATGGTGAGCAAGTCTTCGGGGAGTAGGAAAGGCACATGCATGTGGAGAGCTGACAATGGGAGACTAATCATCTGCCGGGCAGGGAGCATGGGTGTATGAGGGATTTGTTCTCGTTAGGAGAGCCTAGTGTCCTCTTGCCAAGGCATTACTGTTTTGAAGGTTGTCCTCCATTAATGTTTGTGCACTGGGGCAGCCAGAGTATCTGCTCCAAGCCAGTGGGGTGGCAAATGCTCCCCAGGCACTAAGTGCTCCTTTTTATATTAAGCAGCAGTGCTATGGGGAGCCTTTCAGCCACCAGTGTGTATCATGGTGTGTTTGTAAAGAGGAAGAGACTGAGTTTGGGGGCATTTTGTTCGGTAGTAGAATATGAGCGTTGAGGTTGATGTGGGGTGAGTATTGGCTTAACTGACAATTGCCTGGATTTTTAGCAAGTGTGTTACTAGGAAATACATATGAGTAAATTCAACTTCTAAGGCAGGGGGGTTCCCAAACCTTCTGCCAGAACAACCCCTTTTTAATTAAGTCTTCCTTGCCCGGACCACAGAAAACATTTTGAAGAGCAGTATGTCATCCTCCACCCATTGACTTTGCATGCATCCTGCGTGTGAGGTCACAGCGCATGGAGGGTGCCATTTTGCTCTACCAAATGGTGTCCTTTGCACAGTGTGACCGTATACATATTGGGTGTGCAAGTTCATGCTGTGCAGAGAATGCCAATTAGTAGGGGAAAATGGTGTCCTCTATGCATTGTGACCTCACATGTATTGCCCATTCGAGGTCAAGCTCTGCAAGAAAAATGATATACTCTGCACAGGAGGGATTGCCATGATCCCATCTGCAAAAAGTGTGACCCCTGCGGGGGTTGCAACCCACACTTTGGGAACTGATGTTCTAAGGTAACTGTTACTTTGTTTGGGGATATGATTTTAGGTTGTAAATCAAGTTATTTCATAACTACTTCTTTCCTGGTTTTGATATACCGTGGTAGATTTTCCGCTCTTTTAATAGCAGAAATATCAGTAGCTCATTGATGCTCCATTCTGCCTTTGATTAAACTACCTGATAAGACATTGACAGCTCAATTTGGGTGGGATTTATGAAAGTATTTAAATGATTGTATGAGCACAGGCCTCATTGACAGTTGCATATGCATGTTCTGAAATCTTGCCCTTCTCCCGAAACTCAGTAAATCAAATGCATTTTGTGGGATCTCACTTTTTAAAATTAAATAATTTTACTGATGCTGCTCTGATTGGCAGAAAGTTATTACACATTTTAGCTGATCTTTTCTTCTGCAAAAAAAACCCGCTCATTGATTAAAGTTTGAGTTTCATCGGAAGCTGACTAATCAGAGATACTTGGAAGATTGGGAGACCCTACAGATTGGAAATATGTTTTTACCTGTTAAGATATGGTTTAATTGTGAATTGTTTAATGATGTTAACAGGTCAATTGGGGCCTTCCTGATGTTGTACTTTCATATAGTCATATTTTTAAAATGTTAAGTGCCTAAATTAAAAAAAAATCATTTTTATGAAATTTGTATATAAACTGAAAATGCAGAAGAGTATAAACTAATTTTAAAAAAAAGTAAATCTTATACTATGCAGCTATAGCTGTTAAGTACAATAAAAATTTCATAAATACTTTTGTATTTTTAAAGCTAACTATTTAAAAACTAGCCTTTATATTTTTCTTCCACTGTTTTGGGGAGCAGAAGTGAAACTCTTTGAGTATCATTGGGTTAATTTTAATTCAGTATGAAAGAAGCTGCTGGACAGAAGAAAATGCCATTTGGTTTTTAAATGATTCGGCCATGACTTAATTATGTAGCCATTTCAGTAAGAGTTTAAAAAATTATGATGTAAATAGTATAATAGTTTTTTCTGTTCAAACTAATGTTTACAAATTCACTATGCCTAGTAGAACTTTGTGACCTTTAAAATTTTGATTACATCTTATTTATATAAAAATTGCAGTCAATCTTGATGGAACAGATTCCTGTTTGGCAGCTGCATCCTCAAGTAATGGTATAATTTAGTTTAAACTGTTCTATACTTCCTTCTGTGAAAACAAAAGGAGGCAGTGTTAAAATAGAAGCAAAGGTGCAGCTAAACATTCTTGAACTATTGTCTGCTTTTATTTACACAGGAAAATAATCTGTTTTTGTACATTTAAATGAAATTGCTACGGTTTCCTTCCTAAATTTTAAAACAGCTGTGAAGAAGGTTTTTGTTTACCAGGCACTGTTTTTGTTCTTTTGCAGGTTCAGTGCTAAAGTTGTAAAGAAATATTTTCCAAATTAAACACTATGAGTTTTAAGTTTATTTGTTAAAGGGAGAAGACTAACACATTAATAAGAAAATATAATTATATTTTTTAGATTCAGAATGGCCAGTTAATCCATTATGTATCCTTACTTTGTGCAATGCTTGCAAGTGCTAAACTGTACTTTTAAGTACTTAGAACTTGTTCTCAGAAGAAAATCATTAGCCAAACTCATTTTCTCAGTTGTAGTGATTTGTAAGTCAGAATACTCTGTGGTTAGAATGTCTGCATCTTTTGTAAAGTAATGTATTTATCGTTACTGTAGAATGAGGCAACTTAGTTCCTAACAGGAAAAAATTAGAAAACAATCATAAGGTTGATGCACAGGTAATCAGGATACATAATACATGGAAATGAGATCATGATTAGCTGAATATCTGAGGAAAAATAACGATGTAATGTGATGTGATAGAGCATTCCCCCAGCTCGACATTACATAATGTCCATTCTCCCTGGAGTAGTAGGCCTGGGGTAAGTCGGCCTCCCTGGCGAGCCCATTTCTCCCCGCTGATACTGCGGCCCCACTGACCTTGGCCTAGTCTTGTGGAACGCCCCCTTAGTAGGCAGCCTGGGGGTGGGGTGTCGGGGTGACTGGAGCCAGGCTTTACCTCTGGGGAGGTCTTCAGCCTTGTCCTTGGCGAAGGCGAATGTTTGCTGCTGCTGAGACAAGCCTCTCAGGCCTTGTCTCCTCTTTCCCTTCACCTTTCTCTACTTTTTTATTCTATTCTATTCTATTCTATTCTATTCTATTCTATTCTACTTTACTTTGCTCATCTCCTTTAAACTCCCACTGTGTGCAAGTGGAGGTGTGGCTTTTATTGGGTCTGGGCTAGTCCTTAACTGAACCCAGGCGTCCCTGATTGCCCTGCAGCTGTCTCTCCTCTGCCTGCTGGGAACAGGGCCTTTAGCATTGTAGGGTTGACAAACCTTCCCTCAGTCATTCTCCTGTAGCCATCTGGCCTGACTTTGCCACAGTAAATATAGTAATAGGGGGTTGAGAATTTTCTTATGGACAAAGATGGTATCCCCAAAGCAGGCTTTGATTTGTTCTTATTAAGGATGGACTTAAAAGGTTAAGAAAAATAATTTTCTTCATCTTGACTCTGTGTCTCACGACAAAATGGTAGGATGCTAATAGCTTCAGTTCCCTTTGGCATGCCCACATATGAAACAGATGCTTAAGAGCAGTTGCATGTAAATATTCTTACAAGGGCAGTCCTTATGCACTAAGGATTTTTATAGATAGGATGGCCTGTCTCACTATGGTAATGGGCATCAGTATAGCACTATTAGAGGCTTCAATCTAAAATCAATAGCAATGTTCTTACTCAACTTGAGAGTCTCAGGCTCATCCCTTTTTTTTAGAGTAAAGAACTCTGCTTTAGTTATAGAGTTTTGTTTTGCTGGGTGGCTGATTAGTTCATTTTAAGTTTTGTGGTGCGTGTGCTTGTGCCAGGCCATTTGGTTAGATCAGTATTGTGCTGGTCTCGATTTTGCATAAATAAGCAAGGAAGTAATTCCGTCTGGAATCCCTGTGCTGGGCACAGTGTCTCTATATGCCACATACCTGGCAGAAGGAGAATGCTACTGCAGACATTAAAGTTAAGTAACAATGGATTCTTATGAATAGTTTCTGTATCAGGGAGTAACTGATCAGGTTTTCCTCTCGGGGAGTGGGGGGTGGATTCCAGAAGCTGGTCTCCTCTTGTTGATCTATACCCAAAAGGTTGTCCACCTTCAGCCATGGCAACAGAAAGGTTGCATTAGCAAGGGCTCCTGTATGCCTTTCCATCATTCCCTCTGGTGGCAAAGGACCTGGTAAGCTATGAGGAAACAGTTTAATGATCACCATAGGTCTTACTGGTTCAGGCAGGTATAGTTCTTAACTCTTTTGTAGATATCAAAGACAATCCCATTAAGATCAGTCTGATCTCTGTTAATTGCTCAGAACCAGGGTACTTAATTCCATTCCAGTGTTGTAGGACCTCTTTGACAGCCCTTCAGATTGTGTAAATTAAAATCACTTCTAACCTTGGTATTCCACATCCCCGCCAATCTGTTCTTCATCTTTGTACAGGACGTTTGTGTGATTTATGGTACTTGTTAATAGATTTTTAATCTTTTTCAGGTCTTTACTTCTCACCCAGTGGCAAAAACTGGAGGATTTTGGCTTGTTTGTAGTTAACATGATTCTCTTTGGAATTCTTAGTGTTATGTACGTTAAATAATGTGTGAATTAGTGTCTATTTTACTCCAAAATCTCAACTATGTTTTGGATGGTGCTGACTTCTGTTACAGAA
Source organism: Pelusios castaneus (assembly GCA_007922175.1). Classification (NCBI taxonomy): domain Eukaryota; kingdom Metazoa; phylum Chordata; order Testudines; family Pelomedusidae; genus Pelusios; species Pelusios castaneus. Next base: position 6,932,003 of record ML685802.1, on the reverse strand, counting down.
AATTCATGCTATTGTCTAGATCCTAATCTCTGGAGGCTGGTGTGCTTTAAACCAGTGGAAATTCTGACAGTTTGTGCAGATCTTTGTTTATACAAAGAGTTGGGTGGCGCCCAAACATTCAGACAATCAGTAATGACTGTAATCTAAAAACAATCTGTACCTTTTTCTCTAAAAGTTGTAGTTATGCTCTCTACAGTCTTAATTTATACAATTGGTAATTGCTTTCTTTGTATTACTTTTTGAAAGATTAGAATGTTTTGTATTGTATGTGAGCTAGTAATTCTTATGTGGCATGCGTTAGATAAATAGTTACAGAAACTCTCCCACGAAAGCTCATGCGATAAATAAATTTGTTAATCTTTAAAAGTGCCGCAGGACTCCTTGTTTGTTTTGCTGAACCAGACTAACATGGCTACCCCTCTGGAATGCCTCAAATACTGAATAGTTTTGATTGTTTGGAGATTCAGAATTTAAGAAATCTGCTTTTTGCTGAACCCTTTAAATCAGGGAAGCAGAAAGTGTTCCCAGTATTATGTTACTAGTATATCTTCCTTTGTTCCAAACACTGCAGTCCTCTTAGGCTTTCACCATATTGAATTCTAATGTGACCTGTGATTTGTGCTTACTACCCAGCATTTATGCTCAGGATAGTTGTCCTCTTCATAGCTATGTGTAATGTTAACCCTTGCACTATACTTGATGTTAACTCACAAATGAAGACGAGTCCTTTGTTTATTCAGATGGTACTTCTAGCTTTGTCAATGACTTGTTTTGTGATAATCACAAGTCACTTCACGTTCCTGCCTCAGTTTCCCCGACTAATAAATAAATTGGCATTCCTTTATGGTAGGTGTAGTATAATGAATGCTGGTTGAATGCTTTGAAACTTCAGATAATACTGTTGGAGGGTTGGTTTTTTATTTTATTTATTTATTTATTTATTTTTAAGCACAACAATATTTTAGTCATCTAGGATTCCTCCATTTCTTTGAGAAGTCATAACATTAGAAATGCATGCATGCTTTCCAGGTAGATAAGATAGAGAGTAAAGATTTGTTTCTTCAAAGAGTGTAGCTAAATCTTTTTTCTTATTTCAATTGCTTTTTTTTTCTTGCAGGCCTCAGCACTTGGTTTAAAAAAAAAAATGAAAATGAGTTATTTAAAAGTACTTAAAATTCAGCAACTCTTATTAACAATGGGAATTTTACTGTCTGACTGGCCATTCTCAAGATTGGAGATGTATTTGAAGTATATTACATTTGTCCTTGCAGTGTGAAGCAAGTTAATTAATATTTGTCCACTAGTATAGGCAGTCTAACAATACCATGTAATAGCTTGCCTTATATTTCGTTAACATAACTGGAACTTTTGGAAGGAGGTACAGTAGAACCTTGATTATCCGGGTTAATGACCGGCGCCCGTCATCCGGATAATCAAAAACCACGGATAATCGAAGCTCCTGCTGATAGCCAACCAGCTGGGGGAATCGGGTGGCTGCAGAAGCTCC
>ML685802.1:6889956-6930096 GCA_007922175.1 Pelusios castaneus | reverse complement strand
GGGTGGTGTAATAAATGTGCTACATGCAATTTGTAGCTCCTGGGCTTGTACTAAATCTACTTTTTTAAGCTCTGATTTTGATGCTGACCCAAAATCTTGGCATGGCAGCTGCAGTCAATAGCTGATCTCATTAATGCGCTGTGTACCATTAGCAGTGGTTTCTTATCTGCTCTCCCCCCCCCCTGCTATGTTATTCTCAGCAAGATTTTTTAAAGCAGGTTACATACCTGTGCATTTATCTTTAACATAATTTATATAATCTTTCCAAAGTAATTTAATGTTAAATATTGCCCTAAGAATTTGAACTTTTTAACTATATCTATTTGATCTCCATACAGATACTTTACATTATTTTGTAACTTTTCTTTTTGTAAAGATCAATCCTTTTGTTTTTAAGCTATGAAGTACTTGAAACTCCATACATTTCCCCAGTCAGAGTTCTCTTCGTTGATTCTCTTTTCTTTCTCCTGCTCTTAACCCATAGAGCACCGTCACCTGCGACTAGAGTGACATCTACCCTGGCCCTTGTTGTTTTGGGATATTATTTATTGTAATATTAAATAAGGTTGGGCTGATAACACTTCCCTGTGGTGTATCATTTTTAGTATTTAATATAAATTTCCAAATCTGACCTTCATGATCCTTTTACTCAGGAATTCTCTAATCCACCCGTAGAGTCTTCCTAGTGCACATTGTACAATAAGCATGCCCTCCATCGCATTAAATATCTAGGAAAACCAGCCATCAAGAAACCTTTGAGCCTTATACTTTTTTGTATTTCAGTTTCTAATTTAGCAATGTGATCAGTAATGTATCTTCCTCTCCTACAACTACGCCACACTTCACTTGTAATGCCATTGTTTTTCAAATAGGCAACCAATCTTTCATTTATCAGTCTCTCCATAATTTTACTTAGGCAGGACATGAGGACTGTTGGTCTATAGACCTCTATTTTTATGGATAGTTTGCCTAGTTTTCATACTGGAATTACTACTGAAAGTTTTCAATCTTCTAGTATTACTCCTTTCCCCCATACTGTGTTAAATTATTCCAAAATAACCCTCAAGCTGCTTTCAGAGAGTACTTAAACATTGTTACATATATTATCTTTACCCAGGATTATATTATCACTGATATCAATAGCTTTCAAGTTCTTGCTTACAAAACTATTAACTCACTTTAGTTTCTTCATGTTTAACTAGATCATGGTTTTCTTCAATGAATTGTTTTTTAATCTGGTAGAAAGCTTCACTTTGGTTTTCATCAGAAGTCACCCTTGGAAAGTTTCTGCTAAAACTTTTGCTTTCTCATGATCAGAACTTCAGTCTTAATAAGACCTGGGATGTGGCTACTCTTCGTTTGAATTCCATGAATTCTTCTAATTTACCTTTATATTTTGGCTTTTTTTCTTTATCTTCTCATAGTACTTCCTCCAACTCTTTCTTTGATTAATTTTTTTAGTTTTTGTGTTAGTGCCTTACATTTATGCTTCATTAGCTCTTCACTATTCATTTTAATTTTTGCTTTTTATAGGCATTGTTGCTTTCGTTAGCTGCCATTTTGCCCTCCTCATTCCATCATGGAAGTGAGTTTTTAGTTTTGGGTACGGTGGAACTGCAGAGTTATGAACTGACTGGTCAATCACAGACCTCATTTATAACTGGAAATATGCAATCAGGCAGGAGCAGAGACAAGGGCAAATATACATTACAGAACTGTTAAACATATTACTAAAACAAAAAAGGAAAGTTTAAAAAAAATTGAGAGAAAGAAACTCTGCTTGTTTAATTTCACTTAAGATGAAAGAAAGCAGCATTTTTTCTCTGCACAGTGAAGTTTCAAAGCAGTTCTAAGTGTTGTGGCAAACTTTTGAGAGAACAACCCTAACATTTTGTTCCATTGTGAACATTTCAGAGTTACAACCAACCTACGTTTCCGGAGTGTTTGTAACTGAGGTTCTACTGTACTTGGATACCCTACAGTGACTGCTGCTATTAATCCCCTTGTTACATTATCACTGAAATTCTTGGTCATCAATGAGAATAAGATTTTGTCATGGAGGTCACAGAGACCCCTCCATGAAATGAGCCTCTTCAGCTTTCACCCTGTACCCTGGGGCAGTGGAGCTGGAGCTGCTAGCTTCTGCAGGGACCAGAGAGCTCTCAGCTGCCACAGGCTCTGAGACACCATCATGGCAGGGACCCTGCTGCTGTCTGCTTGGGGCCCCTGCTGCTCCCAGCCATCACAGATGATGCTTCTATTATCTGCAGCTTCTGTTACCTTCAACCTTATCTTGGCCTTGAAAGGTAATAATTATAGGGCAGAGGTGGGCAAACTACAGCCCATGGTCTGGATGCAGCCCGTGGGAGACTTTCATCAGGCCTTCTAGCTGGGCCTGGCGAGAGCATGGCAGCTTCTCCCCCTTTACAGCTCTGCCTCTCTCCCACAGTGTGGGCCCAGCAGCATCCTGGCCAGAGTACAGCAGCTGCCCCTCTCCCATCATGTGGGCCCAGTGGCACCCTGGCAGGAGTGCAGTGGCCATTCCCTTCTCCCAGCCCATGCAGTGGCGGGGGGCTCCTTCCCCTGCCTTTCTCCAGTCCGCCTAGAGATGGATATGGCCCTCAAGCCACAGAGTTTGCCCATCCCGAAACAGGGGAATGATCACTTCCATTTCTTATCTATTTCCCATTTGGAATATTTGTTTTTAAATCTAGTTGGGGTGCTGTTGTTAAAAACCACTGGATTGTTTTCATCAATGAACTTTTGTAAGCAGGCACCATTTTTTATCAATTGTCTTTCTTCCCTGCAATGTACGAGGGCTGATGGTCACTGCATATAAATATAATATGGTCTTATAGCATTCTTAATTGTTTGTTGTAGCTCTGAACTCTCTGATTTTTTACATGGGTTATAGAAAGTTTAAATCCTTAAAGAAATAATGCTCTTTGGAATTGGGATTTCCACAGTGTTGTATTCTAGGCTTACTTCTTCATTCTCTAGTGCTGTGTATTTTAATCTTTCACTTATGAAAATACAAATGATGCCTCCTTTCCTAGTTTTCAAGTTTTGCCTAAAGGCAATGTGTTTTAGAATTTAAGAGCAAGTTTTTCAGCCAGCTGTGTTTCCTGGATTCATATAACATTTAGTTTAGTTTTAATTTCCAGGATATTTTCTTTTAGTTCTTGACCATGTGCTTTGAGACTATGTGCATTCCAGCAAAATATTGAGTTCTCTCTACTAAATTAATTCATTAAATTAATTCCAAATTGCATGAATACAGCCTATTGACAAGTTGCTAACGTACAAATATTTTTCCAATGCCCTTCTGATCCGCCCTCTCACCCCAATTAGTCTCATCTATCATAAATGCAGGAAACCTTTTTTCATTACTAATATATATCGACTAATCCTTCCACAGTAGTTAGCATATTCTTTATAGAATAAGGCTGTGTCTGCAGTTCCCCTTTTCCTGTGCTGTGATTGTCTCCTCCTTTACCACGTCATGTTTTGAGTCTCCTTACAGTTTCTGCATAAAATGTTAACGATTTTTGTCTTTTGTATCTCTTTAGCGTCTCCCAGCAATACATCTCCCTCTATGCCAAAGTGTGATTATCTCTGCAGTTACTACATAGGACTTCAGTCCCTTCTATACAGTTCTCATAGGAATGTTCAGTCCCACATTACTGCATTTTCTTTTCCCTTTACAAACAACACTACCATACTGGTACAATCATACTCCCTTAAGGAAGAGAGGACGTGTGGCTTGATTCTGCATATCTGAAACCTTAGTATTACATTCACAGGTGGCATGCTTCCCTTAAATATAATCAGTAAAGCTGTTGATGGCTTCCTTTCTCCTCACATTTACTAATTAATGACTTGCTTTCTTATTTACAGTAGATCTCCTATACTTTTGCCTACCGTATTGTTGGTCTGCTCTAATGGCACTCCATATATTATCAGCTTTATTTCAGTCAAATACATTGGTAGTTGGCAACTTATTTTAACTTTTCCTAGCATATTAGTATTCAGCAGTTTAGCAGTTTGCTCTTTGTGTTTATATCCAGCTACAAGTTCACCATCTTACAGCCTCCTAGCTCTCACAATATGCCATTATGCTTTTTTAAAATTCTAGTCAGCTACTTTCATTGGGTTAACATAATTTAATCTTGTTTCTTTTGCTAGGGAATCTTACAATTATAGTATTTTGCTTTATTTCTATCCCCAGCTTTGCTTTTTTGCTGATATGCTCTGATTCTTCTTTTACTCTTCTCTTTTCTCCCCTGCTTTGTATCTGTTCTCATAGACTCTTCTTGAGTTTCTAGAGTGACTTCATTTGAGGTCAGAAAATCCCTCATCCCTCACCTGCCCAGCTCTCCAGCCCAAGCAAGCCAGGGTAGACCTTTTTTGTTGTCAGCTTTCTGACTTTATAACTGCCCTGCCTATTCCTTTTCAGCTGGGTTCCATTTTCAGTCCACCTTTCAATCCCTGAAGCTCCCTCAGTTGTAGACCATCAGGCTAATTAATGTCACTTAACTGTCTCTGCCTTCTGTGGGGTGGACACCCCTTCACAATTGACGAATGGAGACACCGAAAACATATCATGGCCGCAGGTCTCAAAGTGCAATGGACATCATTTTGCTTGCAGAACATTACCTCAAATGTGCAATGCATACGAGGTCACAATGCATCGAGAACACCATTTTGCCCTCCTAACTGGCATTCTCTGTACAGCATGAACTCGCACACAATACATACAAAGTCACATTGCAGAGGATACCATTTTGTAAGGCAAAATGGCATCCTTCATGCGCTGTGACATCACATGTAGAGTGCAAGCAAAGTCATAATGTGTGAAGGATGAAATATTGCTCTTCAAAATGGTATTCTTCATGCTGCCTGGGATCCTGGTAGGACGGACTTCATTAACATGGGGTAATGGTGGCAAAAAGTTTGGGAGCCCCTGGGTCAGGGACTGACCAACGGTAACCCTTTTAACAAGAAGGTACTCTTGTCTGGCTATTATACTGGATATTATAGTGATACGACACAGGGGAGTGAGTGGCTGGTCCCTTGGAATCTGAACATGATTTAAATGGCCTGTAAACAGTATTTCAACAAAACAAATAACATCAATACCAGTAGAGAATCTGATAATAGTGAGCCTTACCTACATATCGCTAGCAAGAGTGTTGAAATAAATTTTTGGGCATCATATGCTTGATAGCTTTAGAAGTAAATCAGAAATGTATGACACAGTTTAACTCAGCCAACCCCTTTAAAAGAAATATAGCAGATCTCTTCTTCATAAATTTGAAAAAGGGAAATTAGGACAGATATGTTTAGTTCATCAGTAGCTTAATTTCAAAACAATGTTGAATTTGAAAAGTGAGAACTTTTTGATGACTTTGGGTTTGGTCTGCTGATTTTACCACTGCTAAAAGTTCATAGTACATCTCATAGTACATCTCATGGTCGTTTTAGCAGAGCTCAAACACAAATGTGTAATTGGGGTTTGTTGTGTTTTCGGTTCGTGAATATCTTACTGCTGTTTGCTTGTGATACAATTTAACATTTTATAGCTTGACTTTTACTGTTCCAAATTTTTTCCCTCCATTCTAGCTTTTGAATGAGTCAATTCTCTAATAGAGATTATTTTAGATTTGATTTTGATTTAGTTTGATTTTAAAAAAACTGACAATGTGGAATAAGCATTTTTATAAATAAAAGGCAAAAGACCAACGGGCAGGTGATCTCTCAGCAAATGGTCATTTCAATTTAATTTTCAGATTTATTTGATGTGTTTATTTGTCAAAGTTCAAAAAATATTAGATGTAAAAGATCCAGCTTATTGAAGTTATCTTTCATGGTTTATCCTTGTTTCTCTTTTCAAGGAAGTTCTATGACTTGTGTTATACAAGAGACCAGATTAGGTGATCTCAGTGACCTGGAAATCTATGGCTGTTTATATTTACATAATGCACGTTTGATTGTGTTGCTGATGGGTAGATAGCAAATTATATCTATTCATACTAAAGTCCCCAGAGCCATCCTTTACAATGGGTATTTCAGTCTATTCCCAGCTTCGTGGCAGAGATACATTTGTCAGTTTTCCTGGGAGCAGGGAGAATGCACTGTCTCCTGGGGTTCCATCTTGTTTTTTCGGTCTCCACAGAGAAAGGCACAGTCAACCAGATGTCCCTGTTGAGCTTTTTCTGAAGGAGAAATTCCAAACTGAGGGGAAGAAGGGTAGAAGTCCTAAATCAGATCTGGTCTACATTAGTCAATTAGATCAGTATAACTGTGTGATTCAAGGGTGTGGAAAAGTCCACATGTAAGAGCAAAGCAGTAAAACTGATCTGATCCTTTTTGCAGACTGTTCCAGAATTCTCCTCTGAGTTAGCTACTGCCTCTTGGGCAGTTGGAGTACCTACTTTGACGGAAGAACCTCATTTGGCAGTGTCTTCACTCAGGTGATAAAGTGGCACAGATGCAGCGGTAGAGCTGTGCCACTGCAGTGTTTAAAATGTAGACAAGCCCCTTGAGAGTATAATGTGTGTGAGAAAAACAAACTAAATATCCCACCTCACCCTTGAGTATACACTGTCATGCAAAAATGCCCTGGGTATTGTGACACTATGCTTAGGAAGCTTGCTATATATTCCTAATCATGCACTTTGGGAAGATAACATAGAAGGATGGGAATTTCTTGTTACATCTAAAAGACTGGAAAAGAATGAATTTTTTTGCTCTTAATTGCTGCTGTAGTTCAACATGCTCTGATGTCCAGGTTATTGTTCCCACACCATGCATCCCACAGCTTCCACCATTTGCCTACCAGAAGATGATGTGGAATGCTGAGAGGGACTGCAGGCCAGATGTGAATGAACAAGCAGCCTCTTGGCCTCTCTGTATCTCTCTATCCTGGTCTTCATTTTTTAAGGCTAGAAGATGCCTCACTGTGCACCAGTCAAAATATATCCTGATATCACTAGTGACGATAAATATCTATTGTCACTGGTGGTCAGGGACTTGGCATTTCTAATGGGAGGAGGAGGCTTGGAAGAGTAGCCTACTGCCTATATAGGCCCTTCACAAGCAACCATTAGCTCAGTGCCCCTCCTTTGAGCAATAATACTCAGGTGGCAGCAGGCCAACAAAATAAACATGAACTGTCAGCTAACATTGTTCATGCCTAGAGATGCTTTCACAAGCAGTGCTAGCCTGGTGTGTGTGTGTGGGGGGAGGGCGGGCAGTATTGCAGGCACGGTCATCCTCAACCTAAAAATGCTATGGCCTAATGGCTTTTTTCTGGAAAGAAAAGGGAGTGAAAAATGGGATTCAGTTCTGTTCATGCAGGCGTATGGGTCTTGGGTCCTTGTGATCAGATATTCAGACAAACAGGTCCCAGTTATCTTAAGGCTATAATGGAAAACTTCTGGAAAGCTGAAGCGATTCAGAATCATTAGGAAAACTGTACTGAAAGCCTAAATCCTGATAGATACTATAGAATAGGTGAAAAAACCATAGGTGAAGTGGAAGCAGTTTCAGAAGTAGAAGCTAGGGTTAATAGCTGCCCTTCGTTGGCTCAGAATGGTGTCAGTACAAGGGCTCATGTCAGAATGTTTAAAGAAAAAGAAAATTGTCAAAATAGATAACAAGTGGTGTCACAAACAAAAATACAGTTCTTAGTGGAGCCCGTTAGGAATTCTGATCTCATATACAGGCACGTTTATTATCCAAAGCTCATATGATACCATCCAGTAATTTTGGATATCTTCTCAGCATCTCATGCATTGGCAGACGTCTAACTCCAATTGTATGTTCTTTACTCCCACAAGTAAAGAATGCAAGGTCACCCTTTTTTTAAGGGATCTTCCTGATTCAGTTTAGAGTGTAGATATCTAAAGAGTACAGTACCCACCAGCTGAAAGTGTAATTTGAGATCTCAGAGAACTGCCTTTTCCACAGGTCACAGCAATCAATATGCTGTGTTCTCCCCATTTTGTTATGTAAACCCTATCCTGTCCTTGTCAGAAGCTCTCTTTTCCTGGGTTGAACAAAGTTTTGTATCTGTACATGTAACCTTCGGGTGGGGCTAAATTCATTTAGTTGCCCTTCTCTAGTGCCCCACAGAAATCAATCCCAACCCCTATGGAGAAAGCAGCTGGAGACCCAGGATCCAGTCTGTACAGGACTCACGGCGAAGCTTGCTCAGAGCTACACTCACACATTAAAATACTACTAAAAACAAACATAACAATGAACTTTATTAACCACTAACTAAATAAACCTTATCCTAAGAAAATAAACTACAATTAACCAAGAACAATCCCTTGCATGAAAGATACCCAAGAGTCCCAAAGTCTGTGTGGAGTTCACCCAACTCTCAGCTACAGTCTCTGTTCCAGTGTGGAAGCTAGAGTGGCAAGAAATAGCTGTCCTCTTCTTTCTTTGCTGGGATCTTCTGTAGCATTACATGCAGGCTTTCTCTTCTCCTCTGCAACCAGCCCTCAGTCCCATATGCATGTCTGCAAGGTCTGTCGCAAATGACTCCTTTACATGGAGAAAACATCTTGTTCACTCCTGGCTTAGCTCCTCTCCAGAACACTGAGCACATGGTCTCCTTTCAAGGCAGCTCCTGCCTGCTGTCCGCACAGACTGCTGCTCTCCAGTCATCTGACTGACAACATCACATCACACCGGCAGGGTACACTGTGGAGCATGCTCAAATTGCTACCACTTCCTGCTACTGGAAGTTTCCAGTTGTGGGTCGCAAATCTGCCCAACAACACTAACCCACCCTCAGCAGGTCTCTCAGAGATAGCCTTTTCAGGCATATGGGTTACATACACACCCCATGAAAACGAACACCAAGACTTGCATGTCAAAAGTTTGATGAGCAAAGCGGCTTTTACCTGCACAAATCTCGTTGTTTGTCATTTAGGACCGGCGACCGCTTTGCCTCAGGAAACAGTAAATAAAGTGCTCTGCAGCCTCTGTGTCAGGACCTGAAATGTGAGGGGGTGAATGACCCTCTTGCGGACAATATTTTTCCAACCTTTTCCAGTGCTCCCAGGAACACCCTAGGAGTGAGAGTGGCAATGACGCTGGGGCGGGCTCTATCTGGTTGAAGAGGCTGTGATTCTCAGGCTTGATTAGCACTGGATTGTCATATATCTCATAGAGGAGCAAGACCAATCCTTCATCCATTGTTGAGACAGATTTAATATTAATAGTTAGATGAAGTGACTATTGCTCTCATGGACCCCAAAAGAGAAGTCTATTAAAAATAACTTATTCTCTTGGCTAATGTAAAGTCCATAGTTTAACTGCCCTGTAAACCAGGGGTTCTCAACCCTTGGCACGCTGCAATGCAGTTGGGACCTACTCAACTGTGTGACACATGATCCTGCTTCTGCTGACAAAAAAAAGACGCGGAGACGAGTTTTGGCATCAGCTCCAGCTACCCGCCACCGGAGTCCCTAGCTGCACTCCCAAGTCCCCTCTGCTGACACTTACTACTGTAGTAGGGGAATTCAACAGCATCAAGCCCCCCACTGCCAACACTCCCCAGGGCCGCAGGGGAGATTTGGCAGCATTAAGCCCCTCTCCACTGAGACTTTCTGCTGTGGCAGGGGAATTCGGCAGCACCGAGCCCCATGCTGCTGCTCCTGGAGCCGTCCCTGCTACTTCCTTCCCTCCCGATACAAGTAGGTCCCAGCAGAGATGACCCACATCTGGAAGGGTTCTTTTGGCAATGGGGCTAGGGGCAATGTTCCCTCTAAGCTGATGATGCAGCTGAGCAAGTTATGGTACTCACTGAGCAGCAATTTGTGAGGCATGACGCCGCATGGGCAGCAGGTTTTTGGCGCTGGTGCATCAGCATCCCTAAGTACCTTAATTCAAAAGCAATGCATAGATGATGTCTTTTCATTGGAACTTGAATACAAATTTTAAACCCAAATACTGTAGTTTTATTAATTTACTAAACAAATGTGAGACGATGACACTTGCTGCCTATCTAGCCTCTATCGTCATCTTACACCTCAGTTTTTGTCGCTTGTCTGTGTCACATTTCCAGAATACACTTACAGAGTAACATATTAGGTATCTACAGAAAGCTTATAATTTTTCATACTCCATAATCACTGTTAGATGTAGGAATGGTAAGATTTAAGAAATAATGTATCTATATTGAAACTATGCTTTATGGACTTGTAGTAAAAAGTAGACATGGGGATAATATGTCTTAGTGGTGATGGCTCATACCAGCAGGAGGTATCACCCTGTCCTGTGATATGATGAGGCGGTCGGGCTGAACAAGGGGAGAGACGCTGGGTCGTGCTGAACAACGGGGGAGAAGTGGGGTCAAGCTGGGGAAGGGGAGAGATGCTGGATGAGGCTGAACAAGGAGAGAGACGCTGGGTCAGGCTGGGGAAGGGGAGAGACGCTGGATTGGGCTGAACAAGGGGAGAGACGCTGGGTCGTGCTGAACAACGGGGGAGAAGCGGGGTCAAGCTGGGGAAGGGGAGAGATGCTGGATCAGGCTGAACAAGGTGAGAGAAGCGGGGTCGGGTTGGGTCTGGGGATGGAGATGTAGGCTGTAGTGCTAGGATGCAGACCTGCTCGGGGTTGGGGAGGTGGAGCTAAGAGTTGGGGCGGATTTGATGTGTGGCACACAGCTGAAGTCTCCCAGCTGTATTGCGAACCTCAAAAGGTTGCAAACTGTGCGCGCACTGTGCAGGGGTCTGTGTTTGGTGCGCGGGTGTGCGATGGCTGCTGTGCAGCCATGCACCCGCGCAGCTTGGAGGGAACATTGGCTGGGGGTGGGGTTGTTCTTTCAGTGGCAGGTCATCTCCAGACAATACATTCAACTGCCTTGCCACATTAGTGTGTCATGATGCATGGTTGAGATCTGTGCTGGGAAAAATAAAACATAGCCTTGAATAGCCATAGCCCAGGAATGGTTTAGTTTGGATTTAAGAATGTCTTGGCAAAAAGGTCAAATCTCTGTAGTTCAGTGTTCTTAGCAGGTTCAATAAAGGACATTTTATATAGGTCCCAATTAAAAGTTTCTTAGGGCATTAACCTCACTCCAGCTGGTCATGGTGGTAGAACACAACCTTGGAACCTCAGTCTCCTTCTGGCAGAACTATGCAACTTGAACCCCTGCAGGTGGTGTCTGTTTATTCTTGGATGTTGCTGCTCATCCATTTGAGTAGGCCTCCCTGTTGGTACTATATACAATCAAATTGTATTTGAAGCAGGTGTCTGATGCGCTCTAGTGTTGTACTTCTAATGCAGAGAGTTAGTCTTCCCAGCTCACAAGGAAATTCAGTTGATCTGAACCCCTCTTCAAGTATGTTGCATTAGATATTAATCTCTGAATACTGAGTGAAGAACAATAAAGGGATATTAACACCTTTAATAGATTATAAGATTGGAAGGGACCACTGCAATCATCTAGTCTGACCTGTGTAACAAAGGCCATAGGACTTGACTGAAGTAATTCCTCTTTAACTAGAGCAGACCATGACAAATGCAGATTTCTGGTCACCATGGCAACCAGTTTTAGTAGCCTGGCACCTAGCTCCACTGCAGAAATGTCATGGAAAAGCGCCCTCTGGTGACCAAAAGTAAAATTGCTGGTGCCTAGCTGTGAGCCAACTTTGTCCACCCCTGAGCTAGAGCATATAATTAGATAAACATTGGCTTTTTTATTTAAAATTTGCCAGTGATGGAGAATCCACTGCAACCTTGGCTAAGTTGTTCCAGTAGTTAATTATCCTCACTGTTTAAAAATTTCTGCCTGATTTCCTGTTTGTCTAGCTTCAAATTTGAGCCATTGGATCTTGTTATACATTTGTCTGCTAAATTGAAGAGCCTATTATTAAATGGTCTGTTCTACATGTAGATTCTTATAGACATTAATCAAGTCACTGCTTTAAACTTCTCTTTGGTAAGCTAAATAGTTATAGCTTCTTGACTGCCATTGTAAAGCATGTTTTCCAGTCTTAATCATTCTCATGGCTGTTCTCTGAACATTTTCCAATTTATAAGTATTCTTCTTGAATTGTGAACACCAGAACTGGACATAGTAGTATACCAGTGATCCCATGACTGCCAAATAGAATTTCTGTTCTTCCTTGAATCTGTAATAGTAATATCTCCTAAACCTCGTTATCTACAATCTAAGAACTCATCAGTTTCTCTTATGCTCTGTAGTATTTGTGCATGTCTTTACAATTTATGATTCCTCCTCTCCACCCAGCACAGCCACCAATTAGCATTTCTTAGACAGGAAGTTCCTTCTGGCTTCAGGCAGGAAAGAAACCATGACACATCCATTGCAGATCATAACCGTTGTTTCATCACCGCTATCACGGCATTGAGCGTACAATTATACATGGAAGGAAGTCATCTCTGACTCCTTCTCCAATGCTCCTTCCGAAATTTCCCTGTTAGCTGTTCCCTGTTAGCTTTTGCCTAAAAATACCACAGTGAATATTTCTGTTAAATTTTTCTGCATACAGAATGAAACAGTGGGGGTATTCAGTGTACATGCAACCCACCCTATAATTTTGAAGTACTTCCCCATTTTGTTCTATCAAAGTGGTCCCCAACATCAGTCTTAACTTTGAGTATTTCATCCAAACCTGTATGCTTCCTTAGCATTGAGTTCTCCCAAATTCAAACCAGGCTGACCCGTCTGTTTACAGAAAGTTTGTTTCAAAGTGACTGAAGACTTACAAAATTACACGTTCTAATTTGAGAAGCTGTTTGATAGTGAAGGTTGAATAATATAGTATAAACTCTTAATATTCCAGACTTTGTTCATGAAATGAATTTTTCTGAGAATTTAAATATATAGCGAGTGTGATGTATCAGGACCAGAGGGCAGTAGAAGAATCATAAAAGAGAGAGAGATAATCCCCAGAATGCTCTGGGCACTGTTCCCTGCAAACTAGCAAGAGTTAACAGTTAGGAGCAGCTGAGGCTAATCAAGGCCCAGCCAGGTACCTCATTTAAAACCTGCTGCTCCAGACAAACAGGGCACAAGCTGGAGGTGGAGTCAGAGGAGTGCTCTGCTCAGCTGAGGAGTGTTGTGTTGTGCAGAGGAACAGGAGGAGAGCAGTGTTGCATGGAGGAGCAGAGAGAGGCTTGGAGGAAGGTATGGGACCCCAGAAGGGGAAGAGTTTTTTAAACAGGACTGAGCTGTGTCCAGGCATTGTGGAAGCCAGATACCATAAACTGGAAGGACAGAGGTGGGGGAAACTAGCCCAGGAGAAGAGAGTACAGCTGTGAGTGCAGCATTTGCAGCAAACAGCTGCCATTCGTTGGCCCCCTGGCGGGCCTGGGTTCTTATACCCCTCCTCGACCCACCAGACCCCAATGGAGGAGCCTTTCCCTCATCGGGGAGACAGGGTACCTGGTAGCACTCTAACCCACAGCAAGAGCTAGAAACGTGAGACCCACTAAGTGGAGCTGGTGATTTGCCGCACAAGTTAAAAACAAAAGTCCTTTAAGAAATTGAGCATCCTGTCAGACATTTTTATGGCTAATAATTTTAATAATGGAATAACGCAGATTCTTCGAACTTCCCACTGTGTATTCGTATGGGCACTCTAGGTAAGGTTGTTTAGATTCTTTATTTTTTAAAAAATCTTATTGAAAATGGAAGAAAAAAAAAGAGACTATATACACACTGTCTACAATTTTCATGGTGGTTTGATGAGAAATGAACTAATACTGAAAATCGTAAAAAAAATCAAACTTTCTGATAGTTTTGTATTGGATTGTCTCTTTCCTTTGTAATCCTTTTACAGTGAAATTAAAATAGTCAGGGACTTGACCTTTGTCCACAGGGTTGCTGTGCATGTGCTGATTTCTAGAATATCAGTTATACATAGGTAGTGTTTTTCTATGTAGCAGACTATAACTTGTTAGTTATATAATATAAAACTTGACAACAAATCTGCCATGAAACAAATGTAGTTATTCATTCTCACTTCTGGGGGTGGGGGTGGGGAAGTGGAGAAAAAGATTTGCCAAATACTCTTGTAAGCTAGAGGGGGTTCCCTGAGCTTTGAAGGGGACAATGAGGAGTTCAAGTCTGACCTATAAGTACTTCTTAAATTCCCATGCAATTCACTAACATTGACTTCACACTTACACAGTGCCCCGTTCTTCAGGTCTCTGGAACATGGAAGCTTGTCTCCTTCATCAACAGAAGTTGGTCCAACAATCGATATTACTTTAACCACCTCATCTCAGTCAAACAATGTTAGTTGAACACTATTATTCGACCCTAGTGCTAAATGTAGGTAGTGTCCTATCCTTTGATTGTGTCATGGTGTCATCTGTTAGAAAATCTACTTAAGTGTTTTGAACACTTACTCTACTACATGGTAATGCCACCTGTTTGGAAAAGGAAGAGCTAATTGAAAGGTAAGCAACTTGAATTTGGAATATCCTAGGACAGGGGTCGGGAACCTATGGCTCGCGAGCCAGATGTGGCTCTTTTGATGGCTGCATCTGGCTCGCTGCCAAATCTTTAATTAAAAAAAATAACGGGGTAAGGCTTAGAACAGAGGTGTCGTTGTCGTCGGGCTGGCAGGGCGCCGGCCCCGCGTAGAAAAGCCTGAGCCCCGGATCTATTCCGGGGCCCAGGAACCCAGAGGACTCCGGCGGAACGCATGTTCCGCTCTGCCCTACCCTGCCCTGCAGGCAGGCTGCTGCTCAGCTGGGAGCACCGGCCGCCAGCCGGGCTGGGGAGTTTTCAAATCTCCCGCCCTGAGCATGCTCCGAAAGAGCATGCTCAGGGTGGGAGCGGCCTCCTGGCCAGCCCAACACCGGACGCCCCTGCAGCTCTCTGGTAAGCTCGGGGACCGGGCGGGTGAGTGCTGGGGAGCTGGGACCGGGAAGGCTGGGCGGTCTGGGGAGCTGATGGGGGACGGGCAAGCCGGGAAGCTGATGGGAAACTGGGGGGTTGGGGAACGGGGGCCAGGGAGCTGATGGGAAACTGGGGGCCAGGGAACAGGGACCAGGCGGGCTGGGAAGCTAATGGGGAACTGGGGGGTCGGGGAACGGGAGCCGGTGGTGACCGGAAGCGTCGAGGCATTGCCGCCGGCGAGCCGGGGGCAGGGAGCTGCCGGGCAGTGGAGATCGGGGGTCCTGGAGAGTGCCCGGGCCAGAGAGGACTTGGGTTCAGGGTTTCTAAAGGGGACTGGAGGTGTGGGGTGGGTTCCCCTGGGGGCCCCGGCCAGCTCGCTGCCTGGAAGATGGGAGCCAGGCTATGGCTGCTCGCCTCTCCTCCGAGCTTGGGGATGCAAGCAGCCCTTACTTTCTCTTCTTTCTTTCCTTTTCTTCTTCTTCCTTTTTTCCCTTCCTTTTTCAAAAAACCCAGCCTTTAAAAATTAATTTTAATTAAAAACCTTTTTAAAGGTTTTTTAAAAACCTTTCTAAAATTAAATTTCAATTAAAAGTAATTCAAATTCAATTAATTAGAATAAACCCAATCAATTGTGATTAATCATTTTAATTAAATTAATTAATTTTTAACTTAAATAAACTGGTGGCCCTTCACGGTTTTTAAAATCTGTATTTTGGTCCCTCAACCAAAAAGGTTGGGAACTACTGATTTATAATGCAAAATTTTAAGTGTGTTCATTTGCTTATTCTTTCTTTCTAATGATACTGCTATATTGGGGGGAAAAAAGAGTCCTGTGGATTCTAGGGGTGTGGCCTAGCTGGGGGTGGTCATCATTGGTTAGCAACAGCATAACAACGTTATTAAAAAGAATTCAGAGACTTATTGTACTTTAAAAGTGTTGGTCTTACATAAAATGCACACATTTACTTGTATTTAGTTTTAAACATATTGTATGGCTCTCACGGAATTACATTTTAAAATATGTGGTGTTCATGGCTCTCTCAGACAAAAAGGTTCCCTACCCCTGTCCTAGGACAAAACATACAGGCTTGTCTAGACGGAGGGCAGCAAATTTGCCACTGTCAGATCAAACTTCCCAGTTTGATTGAGGGGTCTGTGAAGACACATTCAATTGATTGGGGAGTTGATCCATTAACCTCTAGCCTCTCAACTGGAGTAGCGTGAGGCAAAGGGAATGCCTTCCCTTTGACGCCGTGCTGTGGACCCGCTGACCAGTCGAAGGGAGATGTGCAAGTTATTTTTAAGTAACTTGCTTATCTCCCTTAGATTGCTGCTGAAAATGGTGGAAAGTGTAGAATAGGGCTATATCTTTATTTGTTTAGCAGGCTATCAATGTATATGGTAGTTTATAAAGCACATTAAACAAGTTAAAAGACAAAGGTCCTGTTCCAAAGAATTTACTGTTTAAAGCTGGCCTGCTGTCTGTTGCACAAGTGCATTTAAAAATGACTTTGTTTTATTGTTATTATGTGTTTGTTGTATTTCTTTTTAATTTCATTTTTCTGTTGTGTCTAACTGTTCAGTCTTGAATAACGTTCACATGTAAATGCCAATCTAACGTAGGTAAAGGGTAATAATCTATTCTTTCATTTTTTTAGAACATTGTTTCACATTTTTCTGAGTTAAAAATACTTAAATAACTTATAAGTAGGCACAAGTATCTAATGCTAAATGTGTTGGATAACATAAAATGTTACTATTTTTTGTTAATGTTACTGTTTTAATAAATTGATGCTTTTAAATACTTGATCACTTTTGACATTTGACAATGTTTGACTGGTCAAGTGATAAGTTATTTTTGAACCATACAAATGTTCAACCCTAGGTAGAAGTACATTACAGAGATGATGTAATTATCCCAAAACAAGCATTAAAAACCCCAGGAAAATCAGAGTCAAGGTTAAACTTAAGAAGAAATACAAACACTTAAGGACATTTAGGGAACCCAAATAACTTTAATCTTGCCCCCAAAGTGGATTTAATCATGAAGGACTTTGCCTGCTTTATAAAAACTAGAAATGAGGCTTCTGCCTCCAGTAGCCGTAATTCTGTTCCGGACTGACATTTTTTCCCTCTCTTCTCCATATTCCTCAAGCATCAGAATAGCTTTTGACTATATGGCTCAGAGTTGCTTAATTATGTGTGGAAGTTAAACAAAACAAAGAGAGAAGTAAACTCCCCATTTTCAAGCATCTGACGAAGTGGGATTTTCTCCCATGAAAGCTCATACGATAAATAAATTCTGTTAGTCTTGAAAAGTGCCACAGGATTCCTTGTTTGTTTTGCTGAACTAGACTAAGACAGCTACTCCTTTGGAACTGGCCCTTCTAGGTCTCTCAGATCTGTAATAGGAGATTTGAGATTATGAAGTCCTTCAGATTCCTCCCTAGTTCATTACAGCCAAAAAAGAACCTGTCTCTTTTGAGTCAGCATTTTGTTTGGATGGTGAGCAAATGGGAAATATGATTGTGTGTTCTAGCTCTCTTTACCTTGGCAGTCTCCTAAATTTGTGGGAAGTGGGTGAGTACGCAAATGAGAGATTTGGATAACAGGATAGGAAGGAACACATCATCTGTTGATCTCCATTGAAATGTTATCCGGAAAGGAAGAACAATATTTCAGTGATTAAAAAGGAAATTTCCCAAGTACTGTTAATGTGACATGTTACAAAATGACCATTTTCAGTTAAGTGCAGATAAATCCATTACCTCAAGAGCTGTGTTTGTGGAAATAAGTGTGGAAGACTTTATAAACTTTCTAACAAAGTTAAAGGACTGTTTTATAGGTAGATTACTTGGCCATTCTGGGTCCCAGAATATTGTATAAACAACATTACTGATATCCCTTGAATTCGTTATTGGAAAGCAGCGGTTGTTTAACAGGGCATTATACACCAGCTTGAAAATTAAGGTGAATGATAAGGTTTTCTTTGTCAATATAAGAAATTAAACCATCAATTCTGCAGCATTTAAAGTTGGGCCTTTAAAAATATAAGTTTTTAGTTCTTTATGGTTGAGAAGGTAATCTTGCAAATGTGAACTGAATGTAAATTGATACAATATTGTTGTCCGAGACTGTAGACAACAAATGCTTCTGTCACATGGTAAAGCCGTAGGCAGCTTTACCAGTAAGCACTTGAGATATTCTTAAGGTAGAATATGAGAATGGGGCAGCGGTAGAGTAGTAGAGACCATCTCCTCAATATTACAACAGCAAGTAGACTGGCAGCTGGAAGGTGGTGGTTGGTGTGGATTTGGGGGGAATAGGAGGAACAGGATAGCCCTCTCCATACTTGAAATACCCAGTAGTCTTTGGAAAGAAAAAAACCACCAAGCTCCTCATGCTAATGGAATGGGGATGATTAGTTATTGACATTTCATGCACTCACTAGATAGAGGCTGATATGAAGGATAGAGTCCCCCGAAAGGAGCCAGGACAGCTATCTTACAGAATCCTACTTCCTTCTTCAACAGGAGTGTAGGGCTTTTCGTCATGGCATTGCATTTGGGTTTTTCCTGTCTACTCCTGGCTATTTAGGTGTCTGGTAAATTTTTTCAGTCTGTGAGGTCAGCCATCATATGTTTTGGGATCGGCAAATGTTCCAAAAATTAAAGTTGGTGGTTAAGGTTAAACTCTAGTTCACTGAACTATCTGAAGTCACTTTACAGCTGCTTAAAGGCAGAGTTGGTTAAAGTGCTAAATTAGATTTTGTCTGCAGAATTTTCTTTTTACCTAAGCTTAGAGACTATATTCATTTGGACTATTTCATTCCAATTCTAGAAAGCAGAAAAAGTATCCTTTCTATTCTCGGTATGAAACAAGAAGCAGGTAGTGAACTGGCAGATATACTGTTATAGAAAACATGATAAATGTCATTAATTGAAGCATATTTTTTTTTTTCATTTATTGATATAGTCATTTGCTTTTTAATCAGCAAGTTTTAATGGGAAGCAGTTTTGATTCCTACAGATGCTATTGTGAAAATTTAAGTATCTTGAAGACTGCAGTCACTCCATGTCTTTCATGTTGTTGTTTTTGCTATACAATACAGAATTCTGCTAGCTCTGCAAAGTGAAAATGATTCGTGTCAATCTTACAAAGCACTTCTCGTCTTTCTCCTGTCCCACAAAGTTCTTGAGGCATTTGTAGAATTTTAAAAATTCAGTATAATTAAATACTTAAACTAAAATTTTGAGATTGTTTGACTTGTGCTGCAGCTGTGGCTGTACTTTTAAGTTTTGTACTCATTCTTGGCACTGGGCCTCTTTTCCCAAGTCAAGCTTCTATGTCTGCATTACAGTTTAGCTAGTTCCTTCTCTAGGAGCAAGCCTTGCTACTTAGTTTTACTTCTCTTAAAAGTATCATCTCATGGTAGCTTGGACCATAGTCTTACCCTGTGATCCTATAACTCTCTCTCAAAGCTGGACATGCAGCTTATAGAAATGGATGATAACTATCCCAGCTCTTGTTGGCTATGCTGATATGGTTCATTATCTCCTTTAAGACCATCACCACCTTCTTCCTTGCAGCCACAGACAGGGAGTGCTACTTTATTTCCAAGTCTAATTTACTGCCAGGTGGGCTATTTTTGTTTTCAGCGCCAGCAGTCTATCAGGCTCAGGAACAGTTAACAGGATAGTTCAATCCTGGAAACTGCTTGCCACTGTCTATACTCGCCTGTGTATATGGACCTTCTGTAACTGTCTCACTTTCTGGGGGATTTTCACTTTTGTCTTCAGAGATTTCCCACAACAATGAACTCCAGATATCCTGTGGTGACTCATTTCCTCAAAGTCATAGTTCGTAAAGGGGCAGACCCTTAAATTTCCAACGAGAAACACTCTACTGGCTGGCCCATATTCCTGCTCCCTCCCTTCCAGCATTTGCACTTCCTAATAGCCAACTTCCATGTCTGCAATTTCTTGGAAAGCCTCCTGAGGGGTGTCCCCTTTTCTGGGCCCACTTGAGTACTTCTGCCTTACCACCAGACCACCGTAGTATTAATACCTCTGACATTCTAATTTTCTTTATCCAGGTTTCTCACAAGGAGACCACTAATATATCCTTCCTGTGCACAAGGAAATCATTACCTGGTCATGGATAGGATATGGTCCATGAATTACTGATTCCTCTCTAGTTCCTGCTTCTGGTGAGAGTAGACTTCTGGCTAGTGCTCTTTAACCATGAGCTATGCTGCCTGTTGCTGCTGCTGGGCTGCTAGGTATTGAGAGGTGAGAGACCGTGTCACAAACTCTCAACCCCCCAAACTACAAACTACCTGATCAGCATCCTGTACAGCAAACAAGAGAAGATAAAAAAAAAAGCTCTCAATACTGGGGATTCTTATGAAAAGCCAAACTTCCACAGAAACTTCCACATGGCTGATCTTTACAAAAACAAAACAGGCCATTTACAACACACTTTGCTTCTCTACAGGGGCAATAGAGCATTAAACTATCTAAGCTCCAACATGCCACAAGGGACTACAACTGTGATATCTTTGATTCATCCTACATATTAACTAATCTATCCAGCTATAAACCCAACCCAGCAGAAGAGTCTGTCTTGTATCAGGGACTCTTTCTGCCCCACCATCTCTACGCATATGATACAGTTCTGCAGTGACCTGGAAACCTACTTTCATCATCTCCAGCTCAAGGAATATTTCCACCACACCACTGAGCAACAGGCTAATCCGCTGATACCTTCCTACCAATGCTATGAGAAGAAGCATTCTTCATGGACTCCTCTTGACGGTTGAAACAACAGACTAGACTTTCACAAAGAGTGTTTCCGCCAGTGTGCACAAGCTGGGATTGTAGACAAGCGGCATCACTTGCCTCATAACCTCAGCCGTGCAGAACGCAATGCCATCCACAGCCTCAAAAACAACTCTGACATTATAATCAAAGAGGCTGACAAAGGAGTTGCTGTAGTCATCCTGAATAGGTTGGATTATGAACCGGAGGCTGCCAGACAGCTCTCCAACACCACATTCTACAAGCTACTTCCCTACGATCCCACTGAGGAATACCAAAAGACACTACAACATCTGCTTGAGAAACTCCCCGAAGAAGCAAAGGAACAAATCTACATGGACACAACCCTAGATCCCCGACCCAGGAGTATTCTGTCTGCTACCCAAGGTCTACCCTGGACACATTACACGAACCATTGTCTACAGCCAAGCCATTTGCTCCGATCCCTCAGACAGAGACAAACACCTATAGGATCTCTATCAAACATTCTTAAAACTACAGTACCCATCTGGGGAAGTGAAAAAACAGATTGACAGAGCTAGATGGGTCCCAGAAGTCACCTATTACAGTACGGACCCCACAAAGAAAACAACAGAACACCACTGGCCATCACCTACAGCCAGGTCCCTGTCTAAAATCTCTCTAACGCATTATTGAGGATCTACTACCTATCCTGGAAGATGATCCTTCACTCTCTCAAGCCTGGGGAGGTAGGCTAATCCTTGCTTATAGACAGCCCCCAACCTGAAGAAAATACTCACCTGTAACCAAACACCATACAAAAAGAACACTAAACCAGGAACCTATCCCTGCAATAAACCCCATTGCCAGCTCTACTTGCACATCCACTCTAATGACACCATTACAGGCCCTAACCACATCAGCTATTCCAACAGGAGCTCATTCACCTGCACATCTACTAATGTGATATATGCCAGCAGTGCCCCTCTGCCATGTACATTGGCCAAACCGGACTGTTCCTACGCAAAAGAACAAATGGACACAAATCAGACATCAAAAATGGTAACTTCCATAAACCAGTAGGAGAGCACTTCAGTCTCTCTGGAGACTCAGTACCAGATTTGAAAGTTGCCATACTTCAACCAGAAAACCTTCAAAAAACGGACTTCATCATGAAACTGCAGAGCAGGAACACGTATGCAAACTTGACACAATCAGACTGGGTTTAAATAGGGTTTTGGAATGGTTATCTCATCACAAAAACTAATTGTCCCTCCTCACACATTCTTACCTTCTAATTAACTATTGAGAATGTGCCTCATCTACCCTAACTGAATTGACTTCATTAGCACTTGCCCTCCTTGTCGTAATTTTTCTCATCTATCCTTGTATGTGTATATATACCTGCTAACTGTAGTTCCCACTTCATGCATCTGCCAAAGTGGGTTGCTGCCCACAAAAGTTTATGCCCAAAGAAAGTTGTTAGTCTTTAAGATGCCACAGGACTCATTGTTCTTGAAGATCATGGTATCCAGAAACAATCAGGTCATTTCATTAACTACTGATAATACTTCCTTTGTTTAAGATAGTAAAATAAAAATGGCCATACTGTGTTAGACTAATGGTCTATCTAGCCCACTATCCTGTCCTTCAACAGTAGCCCTTGCCAAATGCTTAAGAAGAACTGAACAGAACAGAATAATCTGAGTGAGCGATTCCTTGTTGTCCAGTCTGAACTTCTTGCAGTCAAAGGTTCAGGGACAACCAGAGCATGGGGTTGCATCCCTGACAATCTTGGCTAATAGCCATTAATGGATATATCCTCCATTAACTTATTTAATTTCTTTTTGAACCCAATTATACTTTCAGATTCACAGCATCCCCTGGCAATGAGTTCCAGGGGAACCAGTGTGTTGTATGATGAAGTACTTCCTTATGTTTGTTTTAAACCTGCCTATGAATTTTATCGGGTGACCTCTGTTTTATGTGTTATATGAAATGGTAAATAGCATTTCATACATGATTTTATAGAGCTCTTTGATATCTCCCCTCACTCTTCTCTTTTTCAAGCTGAGCAGTCCCAGTCTTCTTAACATCTCCTCCGATGGCATACATTCCACACTTGTAATAATTTTTGTTACCTTTCTCTGTACTTTTTTCCAGCTCTAATATATCTGTTTTGGGACAGAGAAACCAGACCTTTATGCACTTTTCAAGATGTGGGAGTAATGTGGATTTACAAAGTGTCATTGTGATACTTTCTCTTTTATTATCTATCCCTTTCCTACTAGTTCCTAACAATGTTAGCTTTTTTGGGTGGCTTCTGCACATTGCAGAGATATTTTTCAGACAGTTATCCATGGTGATTCCAAGATCTTTCTTGAGTGGTAACAGATAATTTAGACTCCATAACTTTGTTTGTATGTTTGGGATTGTTTCTCAAGGTGCATTATTTTGCATTTATCAACATTGCATTTCATTTACCATTTTCTTGCTCAGTCATCTAGTTTTAGAGATCCCTTTGTAACTCTTCATAGTCAGCTTTGGACTTAGCTGTCTTACATAGTATAGATCATCTTCAGACTTTACCACCTCCCTGTGTACCCTTTTCTCCTGATCATTTATTAGTATGTTGCACAGTGCTGGTTTCAATACAGATTCTTAGGGTAATTAAGTAGATGTAATAGATTTTTGTAAGGTGTTTTACTTGATACCATGTGACATTTTTATTAAACAATTAGCGCTATACACTGCCAATAAAGCCCATACTAAAATGGCATAAGAACTGAATCACTGACCAATTTTTGAGGAAGTTGTTTTTGGGGAAATCCCCATTATATAGAGGTTTTTCTAGTGAGGTTCTGAAGGGATTAGTCCTAGTCCAATGCTACTGAGTGTTTCTTCAAGTGCTTGCTCATATCCATTCCATGTCAGGTCAGGTGTGCATATGGGGTGTGCACTGGTGACAGATTTTTCCCTCAAGCTTAAGCGCCTTCTGCAGTGGTGCGAGTGTGTGTTACTGTAAATGGCACTGCAGCTCTCCCCCAACCCCAGTTCCTTCTTACCACCAGTGACAGTGCTGGAACATCCTTGCCTTGGCAAGCCTTCTACTAATGGTTTCCTCTGTAGATTTTAGTGTACATAGTTTGTTACATAAGTTAATTAGTTATAGTTAGTCCGTCCATCCATCCATCCATCCATCCATCCTGTGGGAAGATAGCTCTGGGGACAGAGTATGCCCTGGTCCCTGGGCTTCAAACCATGTACTTCATAGAAGAAGTCCATGCCCATAAACAATGCGCACTAGAGCTGCTTATAGTGTCGGGGTGAGACCCACATTTGAGATAAATGCAGGATTTGCAGAAACTTCAGACCCTGCACTAGAAAGGACCAGAACATCAGATTAAGAGCACTCTTGATGGAGTCTACTCTCATCTGGCCACCAGACTCTGTGCCCCACACATTGGCATCAACACGAGTTACCCCACTGAGTTCATCTTGACACCAGTCACTATCTCTAGTGCCAAAGAAATGCCACAAGAAACTGCATGCTAGATGAGGGCACTCTCTGGACCCTATAAAGGATAAACAGGGAGCAGGGGAAGAGCTGAGACCTGGACCATGCCACTCGTCTTCCCTAGAATTTGGGTCTGCTGTGGCTTCACCCTTCAGAGTTTCCAGCCCTGCCCGGAAGAGGACCCCTTAGATTCAGAGGGGAGAAGGTCACTTTGGCTAGTGGTCAAGTGAACCAAGCCCCGGCTCCAGATTTTCCCTCAGGCTTACCACCGAGCTCATGGGCACCGACACAATGGCCCAGATCATGGCAATTCTGGAATCCACGAGGATTTCCTCTTGCCCTGGAATTGCAGGTGCAACAGTTGATCTTGGGAACATCGGGGAGATGCTCAGTGATGGTGTTGCGTGCACCTCCAGACTTGGATAAGGAACTAGACCAATCTGCGGGGGCTTTATTAGTACCCTGTGTGACATACTGTATCCCAGGTATACCCTTAGGGTGTATACATCATTCATGTTCATCCTTATAGTGTAACTGTGTATTGTTTCATGCAAAGTATGTCATGTAAAGAGTTTTTGGAATGCCTATGATATACTATTATTGTTATGGTAATATGATTCTTGCAATGTCACATCCATGGTTATGAAGATCTGCTAGGTAATATTCCCAAATGTGTTGAATAGATCCAGGCAAACACAAAGCTGAGTGAGAGTTCACACCTCTGCATACAGGAACAATAGACTAGCTCGAGTATCTGACTAGGTGATGCTCATTTGACTCAATTGGAGGAAGCTGTGCCAGGCATTGCTGGTCATCTGACCCCCAAGGAATTGTAGGGAAGTCTGGTAAAATGAGAGAGGTATTTTGGTCGCTGGAGCTCTTTTGCAATTCCTCTACAAGACAACATCAAGACAGATTGCCCCTAAGGGGTGAACTTGGCTGAAAGAATTAGCCCGCCTGTGCTAAGGTGACATCAAAGACCGTAAGGCTACTGAAGGCTACTGTTGTTTATTTTAGAATGCGATTTGCCTTTTTATTTCTTCCTGATCAAATCTGACTTATATTATCCTCGCATATGATCACTTACAATCTTTCTGCACTTAATAAACTTAATTTTTTTAAAAAAAAAATCTAAAGCAGTGCATGTGGTTTGGGTGTGTGTAGAGACTTCATTTACAGTGACAAAGCTGGTGCATATCAATTTCTTTGATAAATTGACTAACCAGTGAGCTTGCAGAGTCCAGTGGGCAGCACTGAACTCCGTAAGATGGCAATTCCTAGGGTTGCATTTGGGAATGGGGATATCAGCTGGGGTCATTCCATTGCAGGACTCCAAAAGTGGCTGACCAAAAGCACTCACTAGCATATGAGCTGCTTGTTTGCAGGACTGAGTGAGCTGACACAGGCATAGGAGATTCACACAGCAGGGCAAGTGCTAGACAGGCTGCAGAGAGTGAAGGATTGGGGTGACAGCGATATACCTGTCCAGGTTGCAGAGGGGAATGTCAGACCTTGGAAGAGGTTATCCCAGCTGCAAAAGAACAATCACCCACTCCACTCATACCTGCCTCATTATCATCATTATCTGATGAGACGTTAGCAGGTCTTTCTTCCATGGTCCCATAGGATGACTTCAGAGTGCATCAGGAGCGACTCAAAAGGATAACCACCTAGGCTTTGGAGGTGGAGGAGCTGAAGGAGCCCGCTGATGCGCGCCCCTTCTAGAGTGGTCCTTCCCACGCACGAGGGAATTGTCAAACTTGTTATGACCTTATGGCTGACACTCTCCATTCTGCCCCTTGCATCTAAAAAGCCCAAGAAAAAATACTATGTGCTTGCCAAGAGGTTCTAATAGCCGTATTCTTGCCTATTCCTGGAATCGTTGGTGGTGTCAGCCGCCAGCGAAAGAGACAGGCAGGGACAGTTAAGCTCAGCCCCAAAGGCAGTTCACCTGTCAACCAAGACGCTCTTTTGAAAGGGCTTGCGAGGTGGCTGCAAGGTGTACTCTTCATGAGGACAACTGTCTCATTTAAAATCAGTTTTCAGTAGAGCTGGGTGAATTTTTTCAGGATCATAGTTTATTCAGCAATGAAAGAGCAACCTGTGAGGCCAGATTTTCACATGCTCAGCTCAGACCAGTTATCTGTTGGTGAGAGGGCAGGAGGGGAGGGGAAGGGGAGCTGGAGCAGGTTGTGTTGCGTCGTCCCGGCCCGCCCAGAGCTGTGCAGCTCTGGCAGGGCAGAGCCGGTCCCAGCTATGGCCGACAAGAGGGTGGGTCGGCTCTGTCCGGCCGGAGCCGCTGCTGCTGGTGGGTGGCCTCTGGTTCCTGGCCCCGGCTCCCGCTGGCAGCGGCAGCTCCGGGTGGGTTGAGCCAACCCGCCCTCTTGCCGGCCATGGCCGGGGCCGGCTCTGCCCTGCCAGCAGCGGTGCGGCTTTGGGCTGGGCGACGTGACTCCTTCCGCTCCCCTCCTGCTGTCCAGCAGGTGGTGGAGCCAACAGGGGCCATCAGCCCTGCGCCGCCCCTGTGGACGGGAGCCAGCCCCGAGGCTGGGAACCGGTGGCCACCCGCTGGCTGATGCTGGCCCAGGCCCTGGCAGGCAGGGCACCTTAACCCTGGCACCTGCTGAGGGTGCGGTGGGCGGGGCTGGCACAGGCACCAGCAAAGGTTGCTGACCCCTGCTCTAACATCATTAAGATGACCCTGATCTTCTTAGAGGGGAGAGATCCTGATGTAGAGAAAGGTCTAGCGAAGGAAATTCCTATTAATCTGTAGTGTGGCCCAGAAGAATGAACTGTTGAAAAACACAACTGAGATAAAAGAGCCATTCTTCAGCAGAAAGATCATTCACTACATAAAACTGCCATTTCTATGCTATAAGCAAAATGAAAGCAAGTGAATAATTGTGTAAAACATGTTTGGTGAGGAAAAAGACTGCTTTTTTCCACAGTGCTTCACTGAAAAGTTGAAAGGTGGAGTGGGTGTGCCAGAGTTGAGAAGAGGGTGCTTTGTTAAAAGAGGCTTGATAATGATAGATATTAGAGATTTTGGAAAGTTTCAACGGTGGGAAAGAGTTGACAATGGCAGTAATGCAGGGATCAAATGTAGAAAAACCATACAAAGAGGAAGGTAAAGGGGATCAAAGGAAATGTAGTTTTCTTATAGGGTTGGATGCCTCTGTTGTCTTTCTACAATAGACTAACACGGCTACCCCTTTGGAATCTGACTCAAAAGTGAAGGAAGAGGAAAGAAATTATCTCTATCATCCCCAATTCTGCTAATGAGTTGTGGTAATTAGGCCTGAATTGTGGGATGAATGTAATGGTGTATAAGGAAGAGAGAAGATTAACAGCACTCTTGGAATTAAAGAAAAAATTTGAAAGCAGGCTTTAAATTTTAAGTTTTATAAAGAAGACAGCGTGAAATTAGGAAAAGCTATCTTTAAACTTGGTTTAAGAAACACTAGAATGAAAAAAAGGTTGTTAGTATTTTGTAGAAATACTCATGCTGAATGGAATAACGTTACCTGGAGAGAAAATATTTAATTAGCTACTGGGCATTAATAAAAATTCCAAAAAATGGAGTAGTAGAATTGTCTAGAAAGAGTGAAAATTGGAATTTTGCTATTCTGTAGAGTGTTCAAATTGCAGTGCATATGTTGTTTTGTTTTACAATACATGTTTGATTTTATTCTGAAATATTTTACTAAAATATTGCTTATTATTTATTTTGTGAGTATTATGCACTGTTATCATAGTGAGGTACATTTTGTATTGCACCATTTTTGGTTTGTGTTTCTGTGGGATTGGAATGGATCCATTTTTTTTTCTTAGAGGAAGGGTACACCCTTTAGAGGCTGGGCTTCGTTTGTCATGCATTCCCCATGACACTTAGCAAACTAGATTCTGCTTTCTGCAGCTTATGACTGGAAAAAGCTTTTGTTTTCTCTGAATTGCTGGCATGCTGTTCATTTCTATGTCAAAAACCAGAATTTCTCAGGTTTTTTAGTTTTCTGGCTAAGGATGCAGGCAAGAGCAAACAGTAGAAGTGTAAAAAAAGAGCTTGTTATCGAGTCTCCCCAACAATACAGGGATGCAGCTCCATGTGAAGTAGAAGTGGATGCTCCAGTGGAAGTGCTGGTAAGAATTATGTAGATAAGAAAGATTTTCCCCTACTGTTTTTACTTCTGACACTTTCTGAGATGCTTCTAGGTTTCAGTAGTGAGTCAGATTTCAACATCTCCTTGTTGCTGGTGGTGATGTATACATTTTCAGATCAATTCTCTTTGATTCTTTTCAATGATCACATGAATGTTTGTTTTATCTATGCAGCTTTGGTTTCCATGAGACTTCTTTGTTTAAGGATAGCAACCCTGGCTTGTTACTTTCTAAATGTCTGTTTTGTATTTCATTGGTCTGAAGTTGTCACACACCTCTTGAAATGGAGGTAAAAAACTTACTTATTTGTTTAATGTATAAGTAGTATTCTACTATAAATATATTTTTAGGGGGCAGTGTGTTTAAATTTGAGATTTTCTGAATTGTTCCTTGAATATTTTAAGTCTATATATTACAGACTTCCTAATTGTTCTTAATTAAATTATGTTTGAGGTTAATCTAGTCTATTCAGATATCCTCAGTTTAAATCTGCAGGATTTAAAAAATCTTACTTGCTAAATAATCCTCAGTGAGGAAAAGTGAATCATCTCTGTATTTTCTAAGGGAGGAATTTCACAAAGAGTTTATTCTGTGTTGTTGTGTGGGCTGTCTGCTTATGTTGGAATTTTTATAGTGCATAAGAAAGCGTAGTATTTTTGAAAGTGAGCTGCAAGAAATCCTCCAACACACTACAGCTAAAACAATTAATCTTTTCAGATAATAGTCAAGGAGATTGTAAAGCTAGTAAACTATACATTTATACTTGGTTATGAAAAATGAGTACTCTACTAGTCCTGGGAAGTTAGATCCATATGGTGTTAATTGTGTAGCTTATTAGCAAATAAGCCTTAAAATGTCTGGCCAGAATTTTCAAATTTGGGTGCCAAAATCCACAATTTTGAGAACCTAAGTAAGTGGCCTCAATTTAATTTGCTCTGCACCTGTGGGTATTCAGCTCTTCTGAAAATTAAAGCAACTAAATAAGCAGCCCAACTATTGATTTAGACACCCAAGTTTAAAATTTTTTTGTGATGTGTCTTTATTGGGGGAAGTCCATTTTCTATATCTCTGGAAGTCGGATCTGTTTCCAAAGGAAGTGTCTACTAGTTAGAAGATAAATTGCAAAAGAAGCTCACCTCTCTAGTTTAATTTTTTATTCAGGAAAGCCATTACTTGTTTTACTTATGTGGGGTGTGCTCTAATTTTGGTCCAACTTTTCATGTGAAAAAATGTGAGCTAATGTTTTTGTGTGGCTTTGGAATGTTTAGCTTCCTTATTTAGAACTGGAGTTTTTGTTCTATTCTGCAAGCAAAATATAAAAATATATTTTGATTAACAAATGTGCTTCTTTCTGTCAGTATAGCACTCAGCTGGTGCAAGCTGTGTTGTTACAAGTATAGTTTACAGGAAGGGGTACTATGGGGTGTTCTTTGTTTCCCCATGAATATTTTGAGAGATATGAAAACAGTGTTTTTGCAGATATTTAGAAATACTGCTGTTGATCTAAAGGCATCAATATATCATAAGAAATTGTAGTGGAAGAAGATGCTTCCTGTCCACATAAATGTCATAGTTTAGTATTCCTAATTTTAAAAATAATTGCTCTAAATGTCTTAAGAAAGCATAGCATGTAGTCAGTGTTTACTGCATCATATGTAATGTATAAATCAGATGTATATTGTAGAGACATTAGGCATAAACAAACTAAATAGATGGCATTTTCCACAAATGTGAATTTTTAGTTCAGAATTTATTTTTTGGTATATGATATGTTCAGTATAAAAATATGTCAATATCTGTAGTTTCGGTTGGCTATTTCTTCCTTTATCTGTTACGTGGTGACACTGAACACCATTTATCAGTTACTGCATAGATGATTGCATTTCACTTGTGAATCAATTTGTTCCTGCGTACAAAAAAAGTTAACTATTTATAAATACTATGGGAGTTTTCTAAACTTTCTAAGATACGTTTTCTAAACTTTTAATTAGTCTAGACTCTTTTCTCTGAACTTACTCCAGTTTTTCAACATCCATCTTGAATTGTGAACACTGGAACTGGATACAGCACTCCAGCTGCAGGAGTGTAGCCACGGATGGGCCAGAACCCACCCACTTGCAGATGAGGCCTGCCACTGGAGCACCTGGCAGTGATGTGAACTTTGTCGCCGCAGCTGTAAGGCCACCCAGCAGCGGCAGCAACCAACTTTGTGCCACTCTTGGGTGCTGCAGTGGGTGGGCCTCATTGTACCACTTCTCCCCTTCCTTCTCCTCCCACAACTCCACTTGTTACCTAGCAACTGGAGCATCTCGGGCAGCTTCGGGTAACGTGACTGGAAGTTGCCTTGGCTGAGGCCACCCTGAAGATTCAGGGGCCCAGTCAGAAGATAGGGGCTAGCTACTGTCCTATCCAGCCATGGTCACACCAACACTGAATATAGAGGTCAAATAACCTCAGTTCTTCTACTTGAGATTCCCCTGTTTATTCATTCAAGGATCACGTTAGCCCTTTTTGCCACAGTTGGTGCACTGTTAGCTCATGTTCACTGGATCATCTACCACAATCCCCATAGCTTTCTTAAAGTCACTGCTTTCCACGATTTAGTGTCCTTCATTTTGTAAGTAATGGTCTATATTCTCTGATCTTAAGTATATACTTGTATTAGTGACCTGCCTTCCTGATTATTTTACTCCCTCAATTTTTGTCATCTGCAAAATTTATCAGTGATGATTTTTTGTTTTCTTCTAGAACATTGATAAAAATATTAGAGTAGGGCCTAGAACTGATCCCTACAGGACTCCATGTGAAACACATCCACTCGATGATGATTCCATTTTAATCATGATATTTTGAAATCTATCAGCAAGCTAGCTCCACGTAATGTGTGCCATGTTGACTTTTTAGCATTTTAGCATTCTAGTTTTTTAATCATAATGTAATGTGGTACCACATAATATACCTCACAGAAATTTCTTACATCAGCACTATTATTTTTTTATCAATGAAACTTCTTATTTAAAAAAATCAAGTTAGGTTCTATTTTCCATAAACATATGTTGATCGGCATTAAACATATTGCCTTTAATTCTTTATTAAATGATTTATCTTGCTCGGGATTGACATGAGACTGAGCTAGACTAACCTATGTTAGGGATTGGCAACCTATGGCACATGTATAAACTTGGCACACAAGCTGATTTTGAGCGGCACTCACACTGACATTAGTGCCAGGGTTGTATAATTTTTGGTGGTGTCAGAGCAACTCCTGGCCAGAGCACTGGGAGCCTACGTTACGTGGAGGAGAAGGGAAGGAATGTCTGGGAGGTGAAAGCAGCTACTGTGCAGTGTTGCTTTCGGCCCAGTGTGGCTCCTGGCCAGGG
Organism: Pelusios castaneus; assembly: GCA_007922175.1. Classification (NCBI taxonomy): domain Eukaryota; kingdom Metazoa; phylum Chordata; order Testudines; family Pelomedusidae; genus Pelusios; species Pelusios castaneus. The sequence goes on along the minus strand of ML685802.1, from coordinate 6,898,368 downwards.
TGCTGGGCCCATGTCATGTGGGAGAAGAGCGGGGGTAGGAAGGGGCAGGTCTGGTAGAGGGAGTTGTCCTAAATGTTAAAATGTATAACTGGCATGAAAAACCCTAAATTAGATTGAATGAGTGAAGACTTGACATGCCACTTCTGAAAGATTACCGACCTAGGTCATCCTGTTTACCCCTTTTTAACACTGGCACAACATTTGCTTTCTTCTAGTCTTCGGGAACTTCCCCAGTGTCCCAAGACTAAATAAAAATGATCATTAATGGTTCAGCAAACTTCTCAGCAAGTTCTTTTAAAACTCTAGGATGCGAGTTATCTGGATCTGCTGATTTAAAATATGACTTTCTTTAGTAGCTGCTGTTGAACGTTCTCCTGAGATATTAGTGGAATGGAAAGAACGCTATCGTCATCGTGATGAGACTACATTATCTGTTTTATCTCAGTACAGAACAGAAGTATTTATTGACCCTATCTGCTTTTTCTGCATTATTATTAATTCTACCATTTCCATATAATAATGGACTAATACCATTCTTGGGACTCTTTTTGTTCCTAATATGCTTTAAAAATATATGTAAGGCAGTGTTTCCCAACCTGTGGCCCAGAGGCCAGAAGTGGCCAACGGGGGCTTTCAAAGTGGCCCATGATTCCCCTCCTGCTGACTTCAAAAGGAAGCTGCTGCCTAAGGACCCAGGCGGAGAATGGTTCCAGAGGGCTAAAAGACCAGTGCAGGCTCCTTGCTGCAGCAAAATGGGATGGGAGATCAGTACACCCCTCCTCCTGGCTGTAGCAGAGAGCATGGCAAAGCACTTATGCTACGTCCATAGGTGCTAGGGTCTCTGGAGCCAGAGGGATGGGAGCACTGTTCTTCCGTCCCCCTGGCTACAGAGGGGAGCCCCTGCCCAGGGACCAAGGTGGAGTGCCCTAGAGCTACAGGAGGTGTGCTAAGTTCCCAAGAGATAGTCAAGTTCCAAAGGGGTAGTAGCCGTGTTAGTCAAGGTCAGCAAAACACACAAGAAGTCCTGTGGCACTTTTAAAATTCATATTTCACATGAGCTTTTGTGGGCTAAGTCCCACTTTGTCAGATGCCAGAGTGGAGAAAAATTGAAAAAAGACTCACAGTATTGGAGGGGAAGATAAAAATCCTGTGATTACATATCCCTGCATCAGGTCAGATTACTTTAGCAAATCAAACAAGTTGTATAGATTCAAACACAACGTATCAGAAAGTGGTGAGGCTAAGAGAGGTGTGAATCACTGTTAGTAATGAAAAACAAAGGAGGAGTCCTGTGGCATTTTTAAAGTGTAATGTTTGTAGTGGGAAAGCCAGTTCAAGTCCTTATTCAGACCAACGTTGATGGTGTCGAATCTGCATATGAGTTCTAATACTGAATTCTCTCTTTGAAGCCTTGATTTAGAGTTTGAGAATATTTCCAGATAAGTCCATTACTGAATGGCTTGGGAGATTAAAGTGATTTCCTATGGGTTTTTGAATGTTCTTATTTCTGATGTCAGATTTGTGTGCATTTATTTTTTTGCACTGAGACAGTCCAGTTTGTCCGATTGTATAAGGTGGAGGGCCGGTGAATGATCCCCTGATGGAGTAGCTGTTTTGAGTAGGTCCTATGATGGTGGTGTTAGTGTTGATATGTGGGCAGAGGATGTGTGCTGTTTCCTTGCTATATCCAGGGAGATGAAACCTCACTGATTGTATTTTGTTTGACTGCGGGGGAGGTATGAGGGGGGTGGGGGGCAGGAAGCCTGCGCCTGCCCTGAGCTCCCCCATGTGTTGGAGCTTGGGATCCAGATAGGTTGCAACCTGCAGGAGAAGAGGAGGGAACTGTAAATTCCCATCCTCTCTCAGGTAGGCAGCCTCAGTGCTGATGGGAGGGCAGTGGCTGGCCCTGGACCCCGGCTCAGGCCTGGTGGTTGGTGCAACAGGCTAGCTCGTCACCTGGGGTCCAGTGGCGCTGCGGCGGGCTAGCTTGGCGCTCAGGGCCGGGGGCAGCTGGGCCCGGTGCTTAGGTCTATCGGTGGCTCAGGATCTGTGAGGCTAGCGCTTGAGGCCGGGGTCGGTGGCAGCTAGGGCCCACGAGGTGGCCGTAGCCAGTGCTTGGGGCTGGGGGTTGGAGCCTGTGGTGGCTTGGGCTGGCGAACCAGCTGGGGACCGGGGCTGGGGAGCCTGTTTGGGGCCCACTGCTTAGGGCTGGAGCAGGTGCTTGTGGCTGGGGCCGGCGCTTGGGGCCAGTGAGCCAGCCGGGGCCGGGACTGGCGAGCCTGATCAGGACTGGAGCAGGCCCAGACCGGGGCTGGGGGGAAGCTGTGGGGGCAGAAGGGGGAAGGGCTGTGCTCTGAATGATTTGGGGGGGCAGAAATGCCCCTGTTGGAAACCATTGATTTAAAGACTTATAGTCCGTAATTCTGCTGACCCGAGGTTTTTTCTTGTGTCCCTTTGCTTCCATTATCAGTCTTCTACAAATACTAGCTTTTGATTTATATTGATTTCTGTCACTTCCCCTTTCTTTCATTTTTAAAAAAATTAAAAAAAATGCCTTCACTTCCTCTCTAAACCAGGTTGGCTTTATAAGAAAGCTTCTTTCCTTGAATGTGGCTATTGGACATCTAATAAAGTGTGGTTAAACAATTCCCAATTATTATTCATATTTTTCTGATTAAATTCTTTCTCCCATCTGATTTGGCTTGTAATTGTTTTTAGCTTTGTGAAATTGATTCTTGTAAGGCATCGAGAGAGAGTGAGCATGTGCATGTATTACTGGTTTGGGCACAATTCTGTTTTCACATTATAAATATGATCTGGGCATGTTCTCTTGTATCTAAGTTGCAATTAATTTCTAGTTCTAGTTCAGTTTCTCTTTCTCTGTCAAGACATGGTCTGTTGTAGAATCCCCCTATGTTAGTTGCAACATTTTTTTTAGTTAGGAAATTGTCATCTATAATACTCAGAAATTCCAAGGATATTTTAGTAAAGGCAGCGAGACCTCCAGCATGTGCTACTCAAATTGAATGTCTCCATGAATATGCAGCTTTCCCCCCTCACACATTATAGATAAGTATGTAAGGAGCTGATCATCTTTTTCCCCAATGAGATTTGGTGGTCTGTAGCAGACACTGGCTAATACCCAATGTTGTGCTCATCTATTAGGACATTGATCCATAAGAATTCAAGGTCATTTTCTTCTGAATTCAGTTAGGCAGAAACAGATAATGGCATTTCTGCTTTTGTCCACTTGAACCTTCCTAAATATGTTATAACAACTGATTTTTAACATCCCAATCTTGTGAATCATCCTACCAGGTTTCAGGAATACTAGCTTCATTTTGAATTTGTGCTCATAAATGAACAATTCTAGTTCTCTTGTTTTTTCTCAAGCTCCTAGCATCAGTATATAGGCAATTAAAGAATTTCTCTTCGTGCTTTTGGTTCCTTTATTAATTTTCTTCTCAGCATACAGATGATATGCTAAATGAGTGCTCGTCTTTACTCTTTTTACACGCTCCTTTTGTTTTTAGTAGGTCTGACAAACAATTAAAAAATAAGAGACAGTGAAGCACAGTCTGGGGGAGGGCATCTCTGGAGCGAGGGGCTGGCTGGAGGCAATGGGGCAGAATGTGGAGATGAGGAGGGGTTGTTTTCCAGACTGTGGGAGTAATGGGAATTGGGTTGACTGTCAGCTGGGGACAATGGGGCACAATGCAGAGATGGGAGTGGTGGTGGGTCCTCAGAGTGAGGGGCCTGCCAGCGGCAACAGGGAATGGCATGGCGGAGGGGGGCACATGGAGTGGTGGTCAGTTCCCAGTGCCAGGGGCTGCCTGAGGGCAGTAGGCCATAGTGTGGGGAGTTGGGGGGTCATTTCCCAGAGCAAGCAGGTAGATGGGGGTGGAGGGGACAGTGCTGGGATGGGGGTGGTGCTGGTGGATCCCCGAATGAAAGGACTGGCTGGGGGCAATGAGGGCATGATGAGGGGCTAGCCAGGGGAAATGAGACACACCGCGGGAGGTGGGTGTTGGTTCCTTGAGTGAGGGTTCAGCCGGGGTTAATGGGGCACGCTGGGGTCAGGATCGCTACCTTTCCACTGGAGCCAGCATGGGAGCCACTTCCACTTCTCTATTCTTCCCACTCTCCCATGGTGGATTGGGTGGCTGCTGCTGACCCAGACACTGTAAGGACCCTCTGCAGCTGATGGCTCCCTCCCTGCTCAGAGGTATGTGATTAATACCATTTACAAAAAAATTAGAGCTTTAACTTTTTCAGTTAATTGCAGCTGTTGACTGCAGTTAATTGGTTGCTTGAATGCTCCACACACATCTGTTCCGTCTCTTACCCTCTCCCTAAGGCTTCCCCAAACCACCATTTTCCTCTCAAAATCTTACCTGGAATTGGGCTGAGTTGTTCGTTATTTGGTCTTCAGCCGTGGTACTGATTGCACTTTGCACCACGCTGCTCTGGGCACAGAGTTTGTTCACATGCCCCTCCCGCAGCCCTCAGACACAAAGTTTCCCATGCACACCAGGCAAATACCTTGAGAAAATACCAGACTGTTTTCTTCTCATCTGGGGAGAGGATCTTAAGTTCTCTGGATATCTTAAATGGCAACAATTGTTATTTGGATAAGTTGCAACACCCTGTGAAAGTGCTGTATTATCTCAGGCCTTGTACACACTGCAAAGTTATTGCGCGATAACGCTTGTTATTGCACAGTAACAGGCACAGCGTCCATACACAAATCCATGTTGCTGCGCGGTAACAGCCGTCTTACCGCGCAACATGTAAACCACCAAAACGAGGGTGGTAGCGGCTACCGCGGAACAGCTGTTCCGCGATAGTTCGTGTGTGTACGGTTGCCGCGCAATATGAAACCTCCGGAAATGTCCCAGAATTCCAATTCCATCCCTTCTGCACTTCCTTCTGCACTCTGTGGCTGTGACGTGACTGTACCCGCCCTCCCATCATTCCCCGGAATTTTTGAATTCTTCATTCTTCCTGTTTGCTTGGTGTGGAGTGCAGCTGCAGCTGTGTACTCCAAGAGCAATGGCGGCTCAGCGCAGCAAACGTGCTCCAGTCTGGACCACAGCCGAGGTGCTTGATCTCATAGGCATCTGGGGAGAGTCTGCTGTGCAGGCACAGTTACGTGAAAGCCGGCGGAATTTCGATATTTTTGGCCAGATTTCTCGGGCCATGGCAGAGAAGGGGTATGAGAGAGAGACTCTTCAGTGCAGGTCGAAGGTGAAGGAGTTGCGGATTACGTACCACAGAGCCAGAGAGGCAATCCGGCGCTCCGGCTCAGTGCCGACGACATGCCGATTTTACAAGGAGCTGGAAGCAATCCTGAGCGGGGATCCCACAACCACCTCAAAAGCTCCTGTGGACACGTCAGCACCCCCCCATGAAAAGGATATCGGAGCAGACGGTGACGAGCAATTCGTCGACGAGGATGTGGAGGTGGAAGATGACCTGGAGGGTGAAAGCGGTGCAGCCAACCTAGGGAGCCAGGAGCTGTTCTCCACACCACCTTGACCCGTGCTGCCCAGATTCCTGCTCCATACTGTCTTCGGAGGCAGTAAAGGGGAGCTCTGGTAAGTTTCATCAGAAGTGGCTTCTATGCTAGCTGGATAAGCTTTGCGGGCAAATGAAGAGCGGACAGGAAATAGGCGTTTTGAGTTTCATCCTTTCTTTTCTTTTTTGGATGGGGGGTCTATCCCGCATTACATGAGCAGTGCATCAATGCATGTTGTAATTGCCAACAAATCCTCTCCATTGAGATCACTGAAGGTGTCCTCGATGTACTTCCACAGCCTCCTAGTTAAATTCGATGGGAGAGCAACTGTTTCCCCTCCCCCATAGAGGGATACTGTCCCTCGCCAGTTGCAAAGCACAGCAGCGGGAACCATGGCTGCGCACAAGCCTGCTGTATACGGTCCTGGCTGAAAACCAGTGACATGCAGGATATGCATTCTGGCTTGCAGAGGCACTCTAAGCAGCGAGATATCGGCTTCCATGGCAGTGCCGTATGTGAACTAATCGCCCAAAGCGCTGCAAATAGTTCACGGAGCTGTGTCTCTTGTCTCGGCAACCCGAACCTCCCTTTGCAAAAGCCCTTTCAGTCCCCGGCAATGCCCTGTCCCGTGGGCACAGCGGAATGTGGCGGGAGAGCATATTACCGCTCCTTAACCAAAGTGAGAACAATAGCACTACTTATGATGTTTCATTTTTCCTTAGAAACGATCTTTGCTGGTTGGTGGTCTGCGCCAGCTGACCGGCTGAGGCAGATAAGGAGGAGGCCTTGCAGGAGCAAGAAGGATATCTTCCAGGAGCTGATGCAGTCCAACGAGGCATCAGCAAGGGAGACTAGACAATGGAGGCAGGAGTGCCAGCAGGAGCGTAAAGAAAACAATGTGAAGAGGCAGAAGCAGAAGGATGCCCTCATAAGCATCCTACAGGAGCAGACCGAACTGCTGAAGACCATGGTTGGTCTGCAGACCCAGCTGCTCCAGGCTTGCCCCCCCCTGCAGCCACAGCAACACTTTCTGTCCCCCATGCCCCATTCTCCCTCAAAGCAGTTCTTTGAAGCCCAGGGACCCGCCTGGTACAATGTTACATCCACTCCTGCACCAAGCTATGGCATTGAGACACGCACCTACACGCATCTATAGCCCCTTTTGCAGGCACTGCTTACTGTAAATATTTAATGTTTCATAATAATAAAATTGAATCACTTGAATTTTGCAGAGTGTCTTTATTGATACACAATAAGATTAGTTGTAGCATGTTTAGTATTCACTCATTCGAGCGTAGTACAGTACACGCCCACTGGCACCGTCCCTCCACCCCCCAATCAGCACCCAAAGTGCTTGGGAACACTACTGCACAGTGATGCAATGCGTCCTATGAGTCCCCATCACTAAAATGCACCCTAAATGCCTCCCTTATGCAGACAGCTCTCAGCTGTGCCCCCCTGATACTCCTAGTGGCTGGCTGCTGGAAGGCAAACTCTAGCCGCTCAGCCTCCACGTCCCATAAAGGGGGAAATTTCTCTCCCCTATTTTCACAGAGGTTATGCAGGACACAGCACGCCTCAGTGACGGCAGGAATGTTGTCCTCATTTAAGTCTAGCCTCCCGTACGAACAGCGCCAGCGGCCTTTTAAGCGCCCAAAGGCGCACTCTACGGTCATTCGGCACCGGCTTAACCGGTAATTGAAGCCCTCCTTGCTGGGATCCAAATTTCCAGTATGGGGCTTCATGAGCCAAGGCATCAGTGGGTAGGCTAGGTCTCCTATGATGACTATGGGCATCTCCACATCCCCAACAGTAATTTTATCATTGGGGAAGAAGGTCCCTGCCTGCAACTTCCTGTACAGGCCCGTGTTCCGGAAAATGCGAGCATCATGCACCTTACCCGACCACCCCACATTTATGTCCGTGAAACGCCCCCTGTGATCCACGAGTGCCTGAAGCACCATGGAGAAGTAGCCCTTCCTATTAATATACTCAGTCGCAAGATGCTCCGGAGCGAGAATAGGTATGTGCGTGCTGTCTATTGCCCCTCCACAGTTCGGGAATCCCATGGCCGCGAATCCATCGACGATCTCCCGCACGTTGCCCAATGTCACTGTCCTCCGGAGCAGAACACGATTAATGGCTCTGCAAACTTGTGAAAGTGCTAACCCAATGGTCTACCTGCCAACTCCAAACTGATTTGCGACCGAGCGGTAGCAGTCTGGAGTCGCCATTTTCCACAGCGCGATTGCGACACGCTTCTCCATGGTGAGGGTGGCTCTCATTTTGGTGTCCTTGCGTCGCAGGGCAGGGTCTAGCTCCTCACACAGTTCCATGAATGTGGCTTTCCGCATTCGAAAGTTCTCTAGCCACTGGTCATCATCCCACACCTGCAAAACGATGCGGTCCCACCACTCGGTGCTTGTCTCTCGTGACCAGAACCGGCGGTGCACCGTGTGCAGGTGCTCTGTGAAGGAGCTCAGCAATGCGGTGCTGTTGTTCTGCATGGCAGTCACCAGCCCAGGGTCATCCGAATCCTGGTCTGATTCAGAGCTGAACGTATACTGTGCCACGAGCCGAGATGTATTCATTATGCTGAAGGCGACAGTTGAGATCAGATCTGGATCCATGTTGCTGCCAAAGGACTTCCGGGAAGCAATGCGCTACTGTTGAAAATGGGTGCGAGTTGCTAGTAGCAACGCTCGTGACACAAGGGGAACAGAATGCACCATGGGAAACCAAGACTTTACCCATGGTGCTCAGCGCTACTCTCCTTCTACCCAGGATTCTTAGCGCCAAATCAGGATGGATGGAACTGTGGGATAGGTTCCCACAATTTAATTGGGTTCCTTGTGAAATCGCAAATTGCGAGGGGGGGGGGGGGGCTCTGTTCC
>ML685802.1:6794972-6889856 GCA_007922175.1 Pelusios castaneus | reverse complement strand
CCAGCTCTGTTCCGTCACACGTGGCAGTGTGTGTACACGATCCTGCGCTACAAAAACCACGTGACTTTTAAAGCGCAACGGGCTTGTTGCGCGATTATTCCTGTAGTGTGTACATGGCCTCACATACCTTGTTTTTCTGAGAGACTGTAGTTTAGAGACTCTCTTTCTGCCTTTTGTCTCAAAATGCACCTGAGGGTATGTAGCAATACCCTCTCTTTAGTACTGATTGGTTAAAAAGATGTGTTCAAGTCCACCCCCCCTGCTGTCAACAGTTAGACTGACAAGAGAATTTGAGAAATAACAAGATATTATTTTTTCATATACGGTGTGGTGAGTTTTGCATTTGAAGGGAGGAAGAAGAGCCATAGTGAAAGGAGAAGTTTATTCAGATTCAGATGTGTGTAACAGTAGTGCAGGATATCTTGAATCTGTTTTATCAAAATATTTGAGATCTGAGAGATAACCATTTCTTTGTTAAATGAACATTATTAATCCACTAAACATCCATTTGTATTTAATAGCATGATGCTTTGTAATCTGACCGATTTTCATTGAGGACTGAGTCTAGAAACTCAAACTTGCTTCACATAGAATTCCAAACTACACAAGACAGTGCTTTCACACACTCACTACCACTTATGTTGCTATAACTTGTCATCAGGGATGTGAATAAGTCACCCCCGCAAGCAACTTAAGATGTGCTGACCTAAGCACCAGTGTGCACAGCACTATGTTGGCAGGATAAGTTCATCTGACACCTCTTGCAGCGGTGATTTTATGATGACGATGGGAGACCTCTCTCCGATTAGCATAGAGTATAAACTACCTCTTAGATAAACGGGGTAACTACGGATTCTGATTTTTAGTTTAAATTGAAAAAAAATCAATTAAATAACCTGGTCTGGTATTTTTCCAAAAATATAATGAAAAAAGTCTGTATCACTTCATCTCCAGTCTGTCTGTGGTTTACATCTGGATTGCTTACAGCAGTAGTATAGCAAGAATTCTTTTACATGTGAATACACAATGTGAGCATATATGAGAACAATAAATCAGATTATCTTGAAAAGCTTTGCAGTATTAACAAAACAGGTTAAGAAGGAAAACCTTTTTTTCCTAAATATCTGCAGTATCAAATTACATATATCTATAAAAGTTAATGTACAGGAAGTAACGAAGCCTTAAATTAGCCAAAGCTAAAAAAATAAGTAGCAGTAGTAATCAAAATCATACTTAAACATAACCTATTTCCTTTAGAGCAAAACATGCAACTTTTCTTGTGGGTTCTACTGTTAACTTCTTTGTTAAAACAAAACCAAAAAAAACTTCAGGAGTTATGCACATTCTCCAGGCTTTTATCTTCACAGTGATACCTTTTGGACTTCCAAGATAGCTTCTATTATAGAGAGCATTTGCTACTTGTTGCAGGTGAGCTTAAATAGAAATACTGTATAACACAGTTTTCAGTTTTAATTAATTGCAAACTAGCTATACAGTTATTTCCCAACCTGGAAGTTTTGTACCTGATTCCAGTCATTTTGCCAATTAATATTTGAATAAATCTAAAGGAGGAAAAAATTTGAGTAATTCTAATACCCAGCCTTTGGTGGTAGTTATTGTAAACATGGCTGCCTCTGTCATACGACTCCTTCCCCTAACCTCAGATATTTGGACAACAGAGTCCTGTGGCACTTTTAAAGACTAACAGATTTATTTATCGCATGAGCTTTCGTGGGAGAAAATCCCACTTCGTCAGATGCTTTGAAGATTTCTCCCACGAAAGCTCATGCAATAAATAAATCTGTTAGTCTTTAAAAGTGCCACAGGACTCTGTTGTCTTTCTACAATAGACTAACACGGCTACCCCTTTGGACTCAGATATTTGCACACTCAAAATACAGTAGTAAAATTAAAAAGTGGATATAGAAAAACGTAAGATACCTAACAAGTCACATAAGTATTTTCCAGTAAATAAAGTTTCTTACTACTCTAGAGTGCTATTCAGAAGCTCTTTTCTCATCTAAAAAAAAGAATTTAAAATTGTCTTACCATAAAATGGTGGACTGTAGCCTAACATCTTTCCTCTGAACATTTGCTTTCATGGAGGCACATTCTCCTCATAAGGAGACCAAAGGGGGCGAGGAAGGAGGTACTTCTTGGCCCAGCAGTGGTTAAAGTATAATTTGGCGGGCCCCGGAACCCTCCTAATCTCTAGGCCCCCATCCCATATTGTCAGGGCTCCCTTCCTGCATGTGCGCGCCCCACCCCAGGTAGGCATTTGCAACCACTTCTCAGTATCATATACATTGGTTATTGCTCCATAAAAATACTGGCCTCGATCCTGGCCTCGCACGCTGCCCCCTCCATCCCTCTGCACCTTCCTGACCTCGATCCTGGCCTCCCACTCTGCCTCTGCCACCCCCCTGTCCCTGATCCTGGCCTCACACACTGCCCCCCCCCAATCCTGTTCCCTCCACCCCCATCCCTATTCCAGCCTCACATGCTGCTCCCTTCGCGCCCCCCCACCCTCATCCTGGTCTCACATGCTGCCCCCTGTTTCCCTCCACCCCCTTGAAGGGCTGGCTTGGCCCAGCACTCCCACCCCCATCACTTAATGTCCCCTGCTGCAGCTAGGTAGTCTCATTCCCCTCTCAGCCGAGGAAGGGAGGGACGGGGTTGACCCTTCATAACTCATGGCAGGGGTGCGAGTGAGGATGTTGAGGGGTCCCCTGGATCAGACCCACGTAGTTTCCCTCACTTTCCTTTCTTGCAGGGGCTCCAGTGCTGTGCTGCAGTTAAATGCTCCCTCCTGGGTCTTAGTGCTGGAGGCATTTCATTTCTATGTAGGCTGGGCAGCCCAGCACACACACACAGGGAACCCTCCCAACACTAGGACTCAGTCCAGGCTGGCTGCAGCTCCTGGGCCAGGGCAGAGCAGAACATGCATTCCGTCTGCTTTTTCTATTTTTAGGGGCCCCGGAACAAATTTGTGGGGACCGGATCGGTGTTCCGGTGTGTTCTCGCCCACTTTAACCCCTGTGGCCCAGGTGATTAAAGATCCAGTGGAGCTTTGCCCTCCAATTTACTGAAGATTTGGGAGACAAAGATGATATAGTAAAAATTACTGACAATATGTATAGCTTTACTATCATGCAGTCTCTAAATTTCTTGGTTTTTGAATCCCCAGGTCAGATTTTGCATCCTTGATTAGCCTTGGTCCAGACTGTCTAAGCCAGGGTCACAAACTAGCTTCAGTAATTCTATACATGCTTAATGTCTCTTTTATATTAAGTGAACTTGTAGAGTGGAAGATGACTTTTACTGAAGGAGCTCAAGAGATTCAGGTTCTTAGAAAAGTGAACTTTTTGATGTGGGTAAAATGCCAAAGTCAAAGTGCTGCTTTAATTAATTAACTAATTAATTAATTAATTTATAATATATGTATCTGGTTTGAATTGATGAAACAGCCTTCCTTCTCACAGAGGTCATATAGCATCTCTGAATCTAGGAAATAGCTTTTAAAAGAGGAATGAATGACAATCCAGGAAAAGTCAAAGAAAGAAAAACCAAACTTAGTTTTATATACTGTGTTCTGTGCATTACTGACAAATGTGAAGACAAGTGGTGGTCTCCTGGTTTTATTATGTCCGTGCCAAAACTCCCATTGAATTCAGTTGAGCCAGGATTTCACCCACCATCTCTGCCCTGAAGAGCTTACATTGGTTAAAGTTTCCAGTAGTGTAGGCTTCTCCTTCTTGGGTCTTGGGTCTCAAGTGCAAGGCATGCAGGAAAACTCCTCTTGCTTTTAAGATACTTCTATTTTATTTTATTTTATTTTACTTATTTATTACTTGAGGTGCCTATAGGCTTGATAAAGGGTACTACCCTTCTAAGCATGTTGTAACGTCAGAGGCCTAAGAACATTTCAGCCAGCTTCTTTCAGGAGGCTAGAATGTTTTATTAATCCCAAACATCTTCCGTTCTAAATGAATTAATTATCTCCTTTCCTTCTCCTTTGCTTAATACAGAAAACAGCAACAAAAAATAAATTCCAGAACAATTGCAGTAGAGAAATGATTCTCTGTAAACTGTGCGCAGAACATCTCATGTCATCAATTAATCCTCTAGTCTGTGAGGGGAAGTTGGGATGTGTGATTTAAATCTGGTGTGTCTTCAGGAAATCTGAATTACAAGACAAGAGATCCTCTCATCTGTAAAGATATCATCAGTACAGAATTTTCATTTTTGTAGTTCAAGTAGCTCCAGGGATATCTGGAACTAAAAATGTAACAGTGAACACTGTAATAATCATTATAAACAATGTTAATGTTCACAAACAGAGCTCCTCTAGCTGTCTCAGAGAGCAAAATGTGTTAAGAGCTAGAAGTTGTTCCTTCATATCTCATGCTGGAGGCACAAAACCAAAAAGGGAGAATCCTACATGAGCAGTTCTTCTGGGAAGGCAGAAGAGTACATGGTTTGCAATTATCTCAACAAAGTAAATACCACACCCTATCTGTAGTCTATAAAACACAGGAAGCAAAGAATTTCAGCACATACATTACTAAAGCCAGGTTTTTGTCTAATATTCTTTACTTTTAAATGTGCTACAGCTTTTTTTTAAACACTTTTTGATGGGAGAATAGTATTTATAGGCCTTATGCAAAAAGTGTATTTTAAGTCAAAGATTAAATGTAATGCAAACAGGGTCAAGAAGGAGATTACTGAAAGAAAAGCTGGCTGCATTGAAAACCTGGCTGCATTACAGAGGTGTGTCGGAAACTTCCCTTCTTCTGTGTTTATAAAGCACAGTGCTACTCATACTGTATGTGGTAGAAGAATAGCTAAATTATCCTATATATACCAGTCCCCAGGCAAACAGATCCAAAGATTCTGAGTACAGCATCCTGCATTTGGCTTTTAATATAACTTTAAAAAATCATGTCTCTTTAAAATGCAGTTAAACACTGCTTTTAGAAAACACTCATCTCCATATTTTCGAAAAGGCCATTTTACTGTGGATGTAGTTTACAGTTTGTGAAGTCTTGACAACTTAGTTTAAATTCCTATTTTGTTAGAGTGTAACTCAAGAAGGTGAAGTACGACCGTTTCAATCATAAATCATGTAGTTTTTTTAGTTTGACACGTTTGTTTTAACTAACATTTTGGTATCTAATCTTGTTTTGTGGTACAATATTATAAGCCTCCCCTCTTCGATACTCCTATAAAGTATTTTAAAAACTCTTAGGCTGTGCCTATATTTGGATCTAGGAGTGTGATTCCCAACTTGCACTAGCTTTCGTTAGGCTAGTATTCTAAAAACAGTAGTGTAGTCGCAACTATATGGGCAAACAGAAAGACTGTATCTCCCAGGTCTATGCAGGTTTGTACTTGGGGTTACTAGCTTAATGGGAGCTAGCTTAAGTATGTTAACTTGAGTTGGGACTCACATCCCCAGCTCTAAGTGTAGATGTAGCCTTCCAGTAGACGCTTTTATGGAAGCCTATGAGTTAGCAAACATGCTTTAACGAAAGCAAAGAAAACTTTTGTCTAATGTTAATACATTTTTAAAATATGCATATTTCTAAGAATGGTAGAAATTAAACATATAGATATAGAGCTATGTTATAGCTCATTCCACCAGGGCTGTGCTGCAGTCATTATTTAAGTAGAATTTCTATTAGCCACCTAAAAAGCAATTAGACATCTGGATGTTTGTCCACACAGATTCCACTCTTAGTGATTGTCACTCGAAGAAGCACAGTAACTGTAGGATAGGTAACTATTGGATATTAAGGGCCACAGTAACAAAGGCACATAGAAAAGTCACACTTTTTTTGCTTTTAGTACCGCATGCAATTAAAATGAGAAAAAGCGTTCTTTCCTTTTTGGTGGAGGAGTGCCAAGTGTTTATCTTAAGCCAAAATGTAAATGTTTAGTCTAATTGAAAATAAGGAATCAAATCTTTTTTTTGTTTGTTTTTGTTTTTATATTACTCCTGGATTTAGGTTTAAACTTGACACTGGGTTTAAACTTGAGGTGGTTCATAAATGCTGGACTGTCAATTTCTTTAGCAGGGAATAAAATTTTAACTTCAGCAGCACTGCCAGAAGCTATTATGAGCATTTATGTCATTCACAACTTTTTACTGAAACAAACCCAGACCGCTCACAACTAGAATTTACTTTTCCAATCCACTTTTATGCATAAGTATTTTGTAATCACTTTGTGGACTAGAGTATTTGGTAAGTGCGTATGATGGACTGGAAGTGGAAGCAGCCATTTGATTCTAATCCCCCATTGTTAACTGTTCATTGTATGTAATAATTAAAACATTTCCCCTCATTTTAAACTAAAACCTCCCTTCTACACTGCATGTGCATTCCTTTCTTATTGTTCTGGTCTTGTTAAACTAAGCATACTGTGTGGTACAAATAACAAACGAGAATTTGCTTTTCGTTTCTACATCATCCTTCCAATGTATTTATAAAAAATTGCTTTTTTTCCCGTGTTGAGTAAGTATACCCAATTCATGTAATCTCTCCTAATAAGTCTTATTTTCCAAACTTATCATTTTGTTGTCCTTTTTGAACTCCCTCCAATATTTTAATATTTATTTACCAGGAATGTTACCATGTGGTAGATATTAAAGGATCTGAAGCAATTTATAATAAGCATGTGAACGCTGGTAACCTTTCCTGAACAAAGCCTTCCAAGTGCAGAGCTTTATTATCAAAATTTGACTGGTCTGCTCCACTCTTGTAAGAAAAAACAGCTTACTATCTTTAAGATGTCTTTTGCCATGATTGATTCATATTTACCTTTTAAAAACAGATTTAGCACTTTGATTAATAATCTCTTCATAGATTTAATGTGGAAAATAATAGGATATAAGATTTTAAGCAGTTATTAGGTGAAGAAAAATATTAGAGAAATAGATGAATCCCATCTTTCAGGAAGAACCAGATTCTGTTGTCTATACTGATGTTGAGTAGTAGTTTATGTCCAGATTAGTTCCATTGACCTCAGTGGATCTGATCAAGGAGTGAGTTATTGGCGAAAGGCAGTAAGCACTTGCAAATAAAAGTCTGCTGTACACTGATGCAGAAAAAACTTCTGTAATTGTTATTAAGGTCTCCATTGTTTGTATGTTATGATACTATGGTATTTTAGTTTAACCAAAGCAAGGAAGTCTTAAATCTCAATCCAAATTTAACATTTTGCACAATATGAGATTACATTCAGCATTTTCTAGGTTATGTGATTGCACAGAGGACTTCAAAATATAAACAACGTAGTGTTTTTCACATTTCAGCAAGACTGACTGAAACAACTTAGCATCAAGATGCTAATTTACAAATTTCATATTAATGAAGTATTAGCGTGTGTTTTAAATAATATTCAGACTTTTCCAACTAGGAATCAGATATGGAAGTGCCCTGATTACTAGAACCTAATTTTTGTGATGATTCTAAAAACCTTCGTTTGAGCTAAAACACCTAGTAAAACTAATAAAAAATATTAGGGTTTGTCTACACTGGGAAATTGACCTGCATAGTTATAGCTTGTGGATGCTCCATTCTGGAACAAAAGTGACTTTATTCCAGTGTCATGTCTACATGGGATGGGGCTGGGAATATGTATTGTGTGAGCATAACTACAGCAGAATAAGTATTCGTTATAGCGGTACAGGCCAATTTTTTCACGTGGACAAGCCTTTCATTATAAACACTTAATAGATGCATTGACTAATAACTTTCTTCAAAAAATAAAACCCCCAAGATAGATTCTCTATAATAAACGTACTATCCTACTAGGCAAAGTGACTGTAGCTGTACTCAAACCTGTGGACTTTGCAAAAACTGTATGTATCCCTCTGAAGCCACATGTGATTCTAAGGGTATATCTTCACTGCAATGCTAATCTGGCTGATTGGCATCTGCAATAGTTTTGCTTGGGTGGAGCATCCCCTGCAAAGCCCTAATCTGTCTGACATGGGTAGCTCTGTTCATACTGGTGCTGTACTTAAAATAGTGTGAGATGCGAGAACTTCTAGGAGGCTATCCCAGGTTTCTTTGCAGTGTCCCACACCAGGTTGCTTTATGAATTCTTTCGCTATGTTCTTTCTGTGTTCCTATATAGAAGTGTTCTTACCTAGCAAGTTCATTAAATAATCCACTGAAGGGTTGTCTGATTTCACGTAAATCTAGTCAAATTTTGAGTCTTAATCTACCTCATCCAGAGAACCACCAGAACCTCACTGTCAGCATCTGGCCAGCTAGTATTGCATTGGGAGGCTTACTTCCTATATTGCATCACTGTGCAAGTACTGTGGAAGTACAGTAGAAATGTAGCAGGCCATGTGCAATGTGGGGTTTAAATGCTGAGAAGGCATTGAAGCAGTATCAGTGCCCATGTTGATTAGCTTGCATCCACATACTAGGTCAGGTTTAAAGTACCATCAAAACCATATCAGAAGTTATGATGTGTGATTTGTATCCAGAATAAAGACAAAATTTGGGTTGAAGCCCAGTGAAAACATTACGTAAATAAGTATTGCCACAAAGTATATTGCTTTAGTCTCCACTTTGTCCTGTTACTTTTCCAGATACTTTTTGTGTGTTATCCCTTACACAACTCAATATATTTATGTGTAACTATCAGTCATGTCACTTCAACTGTATTATATAATGTTAAAAAAAAATCCTATTCTTGAATGCTGCAAGTTTTTGTGGTGGTAGCTAAAGTCTCAATTGTATGACAAGTAGCTTTTTATATAGCAATTTTAGAAAGAGAACACAATTGCAATTTTTTTCACAATGTATGTAAGAGAATCTTTTCTGTTCATTTTCTAGGCAAAACCAAAGCTAATCGAGCCCATAGACTATGAAAATGTCATTGTTCAGAAGAAAACACAAATTTTAAATGATGGATTACGTGAGATGCTGCTTTTTCCTTATGATGACTTTCAGGTAATTATTTAACTTCGGTTTCGCTAAATTTTATTAGTAGTGTTACAGACATGATACTGTAATAAATGAAAAAACTATTAAGTACAGTATTAAAATTCTAAAAACTAAGGATCCTTCTATCATCTGAGTCCATAAATATTCATACTTTCTTTAGTCTTTATTTTGCCTGATTTTTTTAGGACAGCATGCTGACGTACTGACCAACTCTGCCATTCTTTCAGTATATAGTAAGTTCCATTTCCTCAACTCAGCGGTTTGCTTCCAGCTTGAGGGAAAGCTGGTCAAACAGTGGCAGCACTTACATCTTTTTAATACTTTTCCATACCTTCAGTTTTTTTCATGTACCTGCTAGATTAGGTGCTGTCCACTACATCCAAAAATCATAACTGGTTTAAAAGGCACAACTTAAATAAAATGTTAGTTATTTTCTGTCTGGTTTTTTACTCTTCAGGGTACAGTTTGATCACATTTTCAGGGTTTTCTCTACAACAGTGAAGGACATAAACTTTGTTTTAATGAAAGTTCATATTTGCGTCTAATCACAAGGCTCCAAGGGCTCATGCTTTTAAGAAAAAATACCAAATATTGTCACTTTTGTTGATAAATGCAAAATAATGCACACTGGAAAACATAATCCTAAAGTAAAGCACACCGGAAAACATAATCCAAAATAACACATAAAATGATGGGGGTCTAAATTAGCTGCTACCATTCAAGAAGGAGATCTTGGAGTCACTCTGGAGAATTCTCTGCAAACACCCATTGAGTGTGTAGTAGCACTCAAAAAAGCTAATAGAATGTTGGGAATCAATAAGAAAGAGAGAGATGATAACACAGAAAATATTATATTGCCTCTGTATACATCCATGCTACATCCACATCTTGAAGACTGCGTGCAATCTCATCGCCCCGTTTCAAAAAAGATACATTAGAATTGGAAAAAACACAGAAAAGGGCAAGAAAAACAAGTAGGGGCACAGAACATCTTCCATACTCACTGTGCACTGGTGATCAAAAAAAGCTAACAATGTTAGGAAAAGGAAAGGAATAGATAAGTCCAAAGAATCATAATATCCCCATATAAATATGACATCCCCATAGCTTGAATACCGTATGCAGTTCTGGTTGCCCAGTAAGTTCCGTACCTGAGCCTAGCAGTGCCACCCAGTAGTGAGCGTCTCTGTGGCTGGCAAGAGGGGAACCCGGGCCCTCCCTGCCCCACTGATTTCCAACCCAGAGCCCTGAGAGGCAAGCTGTTTGTGTGGCCTAGGGTGGACACCTTCCAAGTCTGCTCTCTCTGGATCACTTGCTAACACAGCCTCTGTCCCTTCAAAGTCACAGCAGAGTGTGCTTGTGGACTCACCAAGTGAGGAAGTTCTCCATGACAGTTATCTGGGGGCTCTTATCCATAAGTTGCATCCTGCTTTTCCCAATCTCCATGGGGCTTTTGTTGGCTTGATAGTGGAGTGTGGTCCAGGAAGGGTGGGGCTCCCGCATGAGCAAACAACATAGGATTGTTCCCTTGGTCTGACTGACCTGGGCCTCTCCCTTTTGCGCTCTCCTTCCATTGGGAGCATGCCCAGCTGGTGTAGCTGGATGGGTCTTTGGGCCTGTTAACTTCGGTTCCCTAATGTGGGGCTTATACCCACATCACATCACCAAAACAGTATATTAATAATTGCGAGAAGTACTGGGAAAGGCAACAAAAATATTAAGGGTTTGGACCAGTTTCCATCTGAGGAGAGATTAAAAGACTAGGACTGTTCCGTTTAGAAACAAAATACTGCCCCCCCCCCCCGGCAATAGAGGTCTATAAAATCGTTAATGGTGTGGAGATAGTAAATGAGGAAGTGTAATTTATCTCTTCACATAACCCATGAAACAGGGCATACTCAATGGAATTAATAGATAGCAGGTTTAAAATGAGCATAAATAAGTGCTTCATCATACAACACATAGCCAACCTGTGGCACTCGTTGGCAAGGGATGATGCCAAAAGTATCACTGGCTTCAAAAAAGAATTAAGTTTATGGAGGATATGTCCGTCAATGGCTGTTATTGAAGATGGTCAGGGACTCAAGCCCATGCTCTCAGTGTCCCTAAGCTTCTGATTGCCAGAAACTGGGACTGGCTGGCCGGGAATGGATCACTCAATAATTGCTGTATTCTCTTAATTCTCTCTGAGGTATCTGACACTAGTATGGTAGGAAGCCAGGTTATTGGGATTCATAGACCATTGGTCTGACTTGGTATGGTCATTCTTATGTAAGCCTAGTATAAAATATATTTATTTTCTCCCATTCTCCCCCCACTAATAGAAAGGGTTTTAAGTTATTCTGTAAACTATTCCTCTGTTTTTTGTAAAGGCCACGTTTTGGCAGTAATGGTTGTATCAGCCTATCTGTAGCATTAACATGGTACATTTAATATCTCTTAGAAACCAGTTAAAATCTGTCTCCTCATCTACCATATTTCAGGAACTCTGGGACTGACCCAAAGCCTACAGAAGTAAATGGAATGGTGTCAATGGGCTTTGCATTTTTCTTATATTATTCTCAACTTCTTTAAAACCAAAACTTAAACAAAGCCTGTAAAATCACAAAAAAAAAAAAAAAAAAATGCAGCCCATGTTCAGGGTGCAAACCATACTGTACATTGAACAATTACAATATCAATCAATTCCTAGTCACCCTTATTTAATTACTTATTGGATTAAAAAACCAAATACTACTCTTCATTATCATTTTAAGACAATTCTGTCTGCCATATAACTCTTCTACAGATTTTTTTCTTTTTTTTTTTTTCTTTTTTTTGCAGAATCCAAAAAACAACTGGAGCGTTAAGTGCCTTATTCATCTTAATTGGTACTAAATAAGATTTCCAGAGACAGTACTTTAAATATCAACATTATTTGCAATTTCACTGCTTCAGGACATTTTAAATATGTTAAATTTTAAATATATGTTTAAATAAAGATACTTTATTGTTCAGGGAATTTTATCTTTATGCTTTAACTAATTTTATCAATATAATTCAGAATGATGGGAACTGGAAATCACTGTATTTTACTTGCCTTTTATTTGATTGATGGTCTGAGATTATTTTTTGTCATTAACAGACAACATTACTGAAACGTCAGGGTCGATATATATGCTCCACTGTTCCTGAAAATGCAGAAAAAGAAGCTCAAAGTCTGTTTGTAAACGAGGTAACTATAACTGTACAGTTTAGTTGTCTATTTACTTTCATAGATTAAATTTCAATAGGGCTGAAAAATTTTACCAGGCTCTTACTGGCATCTAGTTAATAAAGAAGATAGGAGGAACTCGAAATGGGGTCAAAGTTAGAAATCCAGTGATCCCTTTCTCAGCTGCTGAAAATGAGGGGTTATGTCTTAGATATTACTTGAGAGAAAGATTTCATATCAGATATGGCTAGTAGGAATCCAAAATGTCTTACTCTATCTCCTTTCTTGTCTCTTTTGGGTTGTTGGAGGTATGTGGGCCTTTCCCCTTCCTTCTCTCTCACCCCTGCATAGCTCGTCAGTTTTCCCATCCACAGCAAAGTGAAGTTTCAAGGATTTCTGGTCAGTGTTGCTGCTTCAGTATGATATTGAGAACAACCATGGAGCCAATCAGTCTGGTTAATATAATTTTATTGCTGATGACTTTCATGTATTGAATAGAAAAAAAAAATTCTGTTCACCACTGGCAAGACCAATTTTTCAAGTATTTTTATCACAGTAAAATTGTCAGTAATTGTACTGTTGAGGAACACACACAAGTTTTCCTTTGTGTTTTGTCTCCCAGGCCTTAATAATTTGGATCTGTGTCTTCTTCACTTTATATCTTCTGTGTTTTGCAAATGAGACTTGTGAATGATTGTCACTCTAGCATATTATGAAGGCAGGGTGGTGTGCTTGAGTTAAATCACGAATTTTAATAAAAGATCTAACTTACAAACACTTAAACATTAATTGCCTAGTAAGTGCTGACTTGGTATTTGCTATGTGTACAAATGCTTTGGAAATATGATAGAGCATATTTGCATGTGTGTTCATGTGATGTCTAAAAACTTCAAGTATTATATAATATTGTCTCTTGCAACATACTTGAAAGTTTTTTATGCTAGATTTGCTAACGCCAAAATAAATTAATCTGTTAGTTACAGCAACATGGGCGGAATAAAATGATGTTTCCTGTGATCTAGTCCAGAGCAGTTCAACAGCTGCAAGCATGCAGTTCAGATTCAAAACATTCTTGTAGTTGGGTTAAAAATATAAAATTGACTACTTACTAATGTGAGTTTAAATTTTTATTGTTCCAGGATAGAAAGTACTAAATCAATCTTGCTATTTTGGTAGTACATCTATATTTTTAAGCTAAATACACTGCAGATACTTTATCATATAGTTTCCACCTACATTTAGCTTCTTTGATTCTCAGTAACTTGGAGGTGATGTTTTCATTTCAGATGACAACAAATCTATCATTTTCTGGATTTATAAGTTCCTTATGCTTTTAATATTTGCTGCCAGCCACTAATTCATATGACATAAGCACACTTTCATTTGTTCAGCTTCTGAATCTGGACATTAACCATACCAGTAAGATACACTTAATGTTTAACAAAAGAAACAAAATGTGACATTCACAGAATAAATATTTATAATGCATTTGAACTTGCAATGCTTCACAGGAAACTATATCACTGTTCACAAACAGCTGTAATATAGGAGAGCCTCTACAAGTATTTAGGAAATGGTTTCATCTAAACTTAACTTGATGTATTCTGACATTCGTTTCCATTGATTTAGTGCATCAAAACGTACAACTCAGACTGGCATGTAGTGAATTATAAATATGAAGACTACTCAGGAGAGTTTCGACAGCTTCCAAAGTGAGTAAATTATCTGATACTACTAGAGATTTTAAAGCTGCAGAAAGAATTCACTCACACACACACACACACACACACACACACACACACACACACACACACACACACACACACACACACACACAACATATTAAGTCGTACAAAAATTGCCTACCAGTGATTGGTACTTTGTGCTGTACCCTGAAATTTAAAAGCTGTTGAAGTGTTATCTGAAAAACTATCATAATAAAGCTGCCTTGGTAATTTGGCGTGACCAGAAGAACAACTTGGATTATTGATAATCTGAAAATAAAACTGATAATTAAGATATGGTAAGATTTGATTTAAACTACTATATGAAAGACAGGCGTTGCTTTTTTGTAACTAGGATTTTATCTTTTTCCATCTTTGAGGTGGGCACACGTATTTTATGGGATGCAGATTTACAATAAAGAGATCAGGTCCTCTTCCTGACATTGCCTGTGGAGATCTTCACAGATGTTGCATGCCTCAGTTCCTGAACCTTTTAAAAGCAGTTAATTTATGAGGCCAGGTGCTGGTGTCAACTATGTATGAGTATAATAGTCTTCTGCAAACTGCATGTAAATTTTGCAGCAAGAATCTCCTTTTCTGAAGTGACCAGTGCTGAATTATTTGAGAAACACGTCACTTCAAGTAGATAAAATAGGGTGTTTTTTATTGAATTAACTATGAAGATGAATGCTAAATCTTGTGCCATTTATTTTGTTACACTCATTTTTTGCTGACTCAGTATTTTCAGTGTGCCACAGATTTTCTTTTTCATATTGCCAATACCACAGCTAAGTTGTAGAAGCTGTCAGAAGGAAGCTTTTGACAAATGATAAGATATGAGAGGTGATTCAAGTTTTTGTCACCTGAAGGTTACTGTTAGGTGGATGTAGCTTGAAAGTTTTATTTTTCTTTATTTTTATGGTTTTATGGGGCTTTAACTGCTAGTTCTTTGGTCTCTGCAATCTTTTACATGAGCTAACTACAACAGCCATCTTTGCTCTTTCCCCATCTCTGTCCCATTGTCTATTGCAGTAGGTAAAAACATGAAAAACAAAAGGACATGAGCTGAATGTTCCCTCTGGTTTAAAATGTTGCTATTAGACCTCAGAGTTAACACATTGAAGTGATTAAGAAAATTCATTTCCCTAGCAGATGCTTTTTGATTTGTTGGCAGGAGTGTCTGCTGGGTGTTTCACGAAATACTAAATTAGCAGAAATTCTGAATGTTTTCTTCGAAAATGTAAAATGTTTTTTAAGGAAAAAAGCTTCGGTTCAGAATGGAGTCCAGAATTCTCAGTGTCCCTTTTTAATTTAGCAAATCATTTAAAAATTAATGACTCTGGACAAAAGATAATGTATGGGTCCTGATAATGTATCTGAATTATCCTTCTCCTCCCTGGTCTATATGTACTGCAAATCCACTTAATTCATCATTGTTTTTTATTTCTAACTGTATGGCTTCAACCACTCCTTCACGTATTCCCATGTAGCTTTTCTGATGCCTTCTTTAGTTCTCTTCCCATAACATTTCCTTCTAGGATTCTTTTTCAGTTGTTGCCTTAAATTATATTATTAAATATTTAATCTTGAATTAATTAAATGTGGTTAGTATAATTACCTTAACAATATTTCACATATCACTGGTATTTTTAATCCCTATGTTGTTCATATTAATTGATAATTTCAATTTGAAGGTCTCCAATTTTTTAAATCTTTGCTCAGGACTTAATTTTTCCTGTGACAAACTGAATTGTCAGATGACAGATAATTTATTCATCCTTTTTAAATTAAGTGCTTTTGTATGAAAAGTATCGAATGTTTCTTGGACGGTTCCTTTAGTGGATTTCCGAAAAGATAACTCAAACCAAGGATAACTTATGGGATAATGGCTACAAATTTATATTCTTTTATATTAAATAAATAAATTCATTCTCATTCTTCATTTAACTTTTGCAGGAAAGGCTGGCAGTAGCTGCTTGGCCTAGCTAACATTCTTTTCTCCTGATTGGCAAATCCTGAGGTCAAAACTTCTGACTGGTTCTAGAAACCATGTGACTCTCCCAGCTTTAGACATATGGTTTGTGCCAAACCCTGCTGTGCCCTCATAGAGGTTGAGAGCTGCCTCTGAGATAGACTCAGGGAATCTCCTCTCCAGCAATCTTAGTCCCATCTACACATGGAATCCCATAATTCTGGAAAATGTGTGTCACATTTTGGGGTAGCTGCACCTTTGACCTCTTCCATTGTCTGTGCTAGGAGTTCATGTCCAGGTTTCAGGCCTTTAGCCTTCACCTGTCTCTGGGCAGGGACCCATGTCCTCTCACTCCAAAAAAGTTTCTGGCTGTAGTTTTCCCCGCAGGCCAGTCTGCCTAAAGGTCCTGAGTATGTTTAAATTCAGCCTTTATGACTGAAGTTCATTCTTTGTCTCTTTCATCTCTTCTGGGATTGCCTTATACCCATATATGCAAACCACCCTGGGGAATGGTACTTGTCTGGAGCTGTTTACAGTCTTGGGGACTGTAGTAATCACCCCGCTGATTTTAGTTCCTGAAGGAGCTGTAGTAACCGCCCCCCTCGTTGAGTTGCATTCAGTTCTTGGCCCGCAATGGTACATAAAACATTCATAAACTTAATACAGTATTGTCCCAAAAGGTACTGCATGCATATCTGTCAAAATATACTCCTCCATACCTGCTGTCCTGACCTTAATAACTGAATAAATGTACTTTATCCCCATCCACTAAAGACTATGATTGCCTCCAAAATTGCAACACAACATAGTGGAACTTGTGAAAACTCATGCATAGTTCTTGCCTGACCCAAACTAAAATGTTTAATCAATATAACATACATTCAGCAATTAAATGCAAATACCACATCCCAAAGGTAAGAACAGACCTGCTTCTCCTAAGTCCTGCTCCCAGCATATGGGAGGATAGAAGGGATAATTGTGGTGTTGCAGGGAACACTCACTTCTCCACAGCTGAATCTAAGGGCCATTCTCCCTAGGCTAATAAGATGTCTGTGCAGAAGATGCAACAGTGGGAAAGGCTTACGTGAATTGTATTCCACCAAGGAGCATATATTACTGTCCATTAATAGTGTGATTTATATTTTCCTTTCAGAATAATTATAAAAGCTTGGCTACTGAATGATCATGTAAGTGATCACAAAAATCTGAGAATTAAGAAGTTTTTTTTCTTCTTTAGCAAAGGGACCAAATCAGAGAAACTTCCAGTTCATGTATATGAAGTTGATGAAGAAGCAGATAAAGATGAGGTGAGGAGATGATAATCTATTTCTTTCTATTCTGCAACATTATTTCATTAGAAATAGTCACCTAAATTTTCATATCAAGTCAAAGCAGAGGTTTAATTGGACAGTCACTTTAGTTTGAAGTTGGAAAGCGGAAGATGTATGGGTGCACTGGATGCTAATTTTTAACCAGTTTTGTGTTTCTAATATCTGCCATATCTGTGAAGGAGAAATTATGGTAGCAGAGAGAGAATGGGTTTGTGTAGAAGGTGAAGGGATTATAGTTGGTGAGGATGGTTTTACACACAAACTCGAACCAAAATAACTAAACTGTTTTTAATTCACACAGTTTACTTCCATTTCGGAATCAGTGTTCCATTTCAGTTCAATTTACAACTGAAGCGATTTTATTCCGGTATAAGAACATACACTTATAGTCTTGACTAGAATAACAAAAATATTATTAAAAATTATTTAGTTGGTTTGGTGTAAGAGAGAAAGGAGAAACTAATAAAAAATGGCTGAAATCTTTTTTTTACTTCCTTTCCTTCTAATCCTTTACTCCCTAAGAACAATGATTTCAGTAGTGCCAGCTGGGTTAAAGCTTTCAAACTTAAAAAAATGCTTTTTCAACAAGTATAAACTCTTTCTGCTGACTGTGTATGCTACATAGTTTTTACCGTGGTATATTTTAGAATAAAGGGATTGAATGTTGAAGCTGATGCCTTCTTGTTTCATAAATACTTGAACTTTCTTCTTCTACTGCAAAAGCCTTCAAGTAACATAACACGTTTTTGTATTTCTTATCATATAATTTCTGCTGATAGTAATGCTTAATACTTACCTAGTGATTTTTAATCTCCCGAATAGTCACCATCTCTAGCTAATTAACTGTGTGTAAAATAGAAGCAGTTCTCTTTAATTGTCCAGCTTGATTGATTCAGTGATGCATTAATCCAAGCGGAATGGTTCAAAGGATAGGATGCTGGGAGAGGAGTCAGAAGCTTTGAGTTCCATTCCTGCTTTGCCACAGATTTGCTGTGTGACCTAGGACAAGTCAAAACAAACAAGGAGTCCTGCAACACTTTTAAAGACTAACAAATTTATTTTTCACATGAGCTTTTGTGGGAGAAAATCCCACTTTGTCAGATGCTTTGAAGTAAGTTCCCCATCTTCAAAGCGTTTAACCAAGTGTCTTTAAAAGTGCCACAGGACTCCTTGTTTCTTTTGCTGATCTAGACTAACACAGCTACCCCTTTGGATCTAGGACAAGTCAATTCACTAACGTGTCCAAATTTCCCCATCTGTAAAATGGAATACACATCAGAGTTATTTGAGATAAAAAAAAAGGACCTAAATATTATTATTGTTATTGCATTCTAGCATTTCTGACATCACAGCTCATGACTATAAAAGTAGTTTAGATATCATTAAATCAATCAGGTGGAGAAGGAGCCTGAGTGTGAAGACCACTAAGAAAAAATAAAATTTGTTGCAGTAGTAATAGTATTTCCTAATAAAGCCAACCAGGTATAGGAAAAATACCACAATTCAAATACTATCAGGTAATAAAATTTCTAATGGCAATCAGTATAGAATAGGGGTCTCAAACACACGGTCTGCAGAGCTCCCTCCTGCGGCCCACAACAAGACCCGGAGTTCAAGGGCTCCCAACCTCTGGCTGGCGCACCCCTACTGGCTGGGAGCCGGCAGCGAGGCTGCGGCCACCTACCTCCCGCCCAGGATCCTGCCGACAGCACATCGGCAGTGCTTCCTTCTGGGCCATGCCCTCTGCCCCCTCCCTCCAGGGTCCTTGGCAGCCACTGTCCGGCAGCTAGGGAGGAGCCAACCGTTGCAGGGGCGTTGCTGCGCCCAAAATGGGTTCAGGGCTGGGGCCCGAGCCCACCCCTGGGCCAGATCCAGCTGTTGGGGCGGCCGGCCAGGGCCAAATCAGGCACCTGCCACCACTGGCCTGTGGCCCAGCCCCAAATCACCGGCTTCAGCCCTGCTGGGGGGCTGCAGCAGACCGCTGGGGTCGGCTGGGCCCGAATCGCCAACCCCAGCCGGCCGTCACTGCTGGCTGGGCCCTGGATTTCTGGCTCCGGTGGGGGCCACAGCAGGCACTGGGGTCGGCCAGCCCCTGGATTTTTGGCCCCAGCAAGAGCTGCAGCAGGCCACTGGGGTCAGCTGGGCCTTGATCGCTGGCCTTGACGGGCGCCAGAGCAGGCCATTGGTGGGGGAGGTTGGGCCCCGGATCACCGGCGCCGGCAGGAGCCACAGCAGCTGCCGGGGTTGGCTGGGTCTTTCTTTCTTTCTTTCTTTGAAAAAAACTGAAAAATTAATTTTAATTAAAAACCTTTTTAAAAGGTTTAAAAAAAAAAAAAACTTTCTAAAATTAAATTTCAATTAAAAATTCATTCAAATTCAATTGATTAAACCCAATTTATTAATTTTATTTACAATCACTTTGAATTCAATTAATTAATTTTTAATTTAATTTTGATTAAATAAACCTTTGGCCCGTCAGGGTTTTAAAAACTGTTGTATGAAAAGGTTTCAGTTTTGTGGCCCTCGGACCAATATCCTAGTCCTCATGTGGCCCTCGTGGTGAATTCAGTTTGAGACCCCTGGTATAGAAGATATCTGTTGATATATAAATGCATCTACAAACAGTAATAAACAGGGGGGGAAATCCAGAAAAGAATAACTTCACTGAACATTTTAAAAAAGTGTAGATACACAACTTCATGGATAAAACTGACCAAATAGAGCAAGAGGCTTTTCTTCTGTCAAACAGTAAAATAGGCTTTTTATGTGTTTAAAAAAAAAAAAAAAAAAAAAGTTGCTTTATGTCTAAACATTTTTTATAGTGAATGTACAAAATAAAGTTAAGTTTACAAATATTAGCTCTGCCTTCATTTTTTGCATTAAGGAACAGTGCCATCAAATTTGAAAAGAAATATATATGTAGTAGTAAAAGAATGTGGATAATTGAAGCTACTAGGCCAGCAGATGGCAAATGCTCTTTGACATAAAATCAGCCTGAGAGTGAAGAACGAAGCTAGGGCACAGGTAATTGTTGGTGTAATAATCTGTTAAGGAGCAGAGTTTGGATCTTATTGTGGAAAAATTGAAGGCATAAACCTAGCGTGCAACAACAGTACACATGGGGAAATGATCCTATAATCTGCAGGAAACAGGAAGTGAATTTTCAGTGCAAAAGGATTGTGCTGTTGGCCAGGAATTTTGCCTTCCTTTGAATTAACAGATGGTGCAGTGTAAAAGCGCATTAGCTTTTCACCTCTGGATGCTTGAATTCAAACAGTGAAATGGATGAACACAAAATAATTCAGTTTCTACCACAAAAACATCACACATTTCAGCAGAATTGGCAAACTCAGCTCAACAGAGGCCTAGAGCTGGAAAAACAAGGTAATCTTAGGTCAGGATTTAGGCCTGGTGTACGCTGAAAAGTTAGGTCAACCCAGCAGTGTTGCTTCTGGGTATGATATGAAAAATCCCCCCTCCCCTCACCCGTCTCAAACTGGCACAGTTAAGATGACCTAGCCACTTGTGTAGACAGTGCTAAACAGATGGAAGACTTCTTTTGTTGACCTAGCTACTGAACCTCAGGAAGCTAGATTACTAGTGCTGATGATAGAGTCCCTCCTTTTGGCATAGGTAGCGTCAACAGTGAGTGCCATAGTGACACTGCTGTGCTGCAATATTATTTCAAATGTAGACAAGCCCTTAGACACTCCTTCTCCTTTAATTCCAGCTTTAAGTTGGAAACAGTATTCCCCAGATACCTTTTAGTCTTATTGAGGCATTTATAATATACTAGTGTTGAGCTATCTGAGTACTTTTCAAAAATATGGGCAGGGAATTGCCAGATTTTGAAGTACCCTCATCATCGAATCTTAAAATCTGTTTAGTATTCCATAGAAGAAACATATTTGACAAGTTCTGTTTTCTATAAAACCATATTAACAGGCATTTGTGTGTGTACAGATTTAAGATTTAATTGTGCAGCCGTCTGTGAACATTTTTTGTGGCTTCTGGTATGTGTGTTGGCTGCTACTAGCCAGTAAATATGAATATTAATGATGCCTTTTAAAGATTAGTTGTTCTGTTTTAGTCTCTTGTGCTAAATGATGTTAATTATCTTCAGGAGATCAATACAAACTTCCATCCCATTCCAACTTGATAACTATATTATTACTTATTGATACCCAGATATGTTACAAAGAGTATTTTCCTCCTCTTTGTATGTCTGGACTCTAGAAGGATGAAATTACTACTCCTAGTTCTCATTCTTTTGTCCTACCAGAGTGGATTTACATGATTGATGCTATACTTCTAAGACCACTCAAGCTTCAGCTAGCAGTGACCTACTTAACAGTGCTTTTTGAATGTAGCTTATCACATTTGTGTTCCTTAGAATGTTCTGTTTTAAAATCAATTTCTGGGTGCAATTCAAGGTTTTGGTCTTAAACCCAAAACCTTTTTATAGCTTGGATTCGGTCTATCTGAGTTGCCTTATCATTTGTTATACTGGGATAGCTGAGGTCACCTGGGACACTCAGGTTTATAGTGCCTCCAACTTTGTATATCTGAGGAATTGCGAGGCATTTTCAGATGCATCCTCCCTAGTTTGGGCCAGTGTGAAAACATATCAAGCCCATATTCCTGGGTCTCCACAACCTTCTAGTTCACTTCTGGTATTTGTTTAAGTTCTGGGTCATAATCTTCCAAGCAATTAATGGATCAAGCCCCATCTACATTTACAATTGTATTTTGATCTATAACTCCTTGAGACAGCTGTGCTCCTCTGTCTTGGGCTTTGATCTGTATTGTTCCAAAGTGTGTGAAAGCTGGGGGCAAATCATTATTGGTGGCGGAGATTCAGCTATGGCATGAATTTCCAGAGGAGGTAAGTGAATCCATGGTTTGACCATTTTTAGGAAATGCTGCACAACTTTGTTCCTCTCTGAGAAAGCCTTTCCAGCATAACAAGAACGACATTTACAGCACTGACATACACTCCCTCTTCCCAAAACAACAACAAAGATAGACCTTAAACTAAATTTAAAAGAAAATTCTTACCTAAGCAGAATTTCTATACCCTGAAAAGGGAGAAGAATGAGAGGATTTGTGCAGTCCACTAAGAACTTAACTATTGATTTTATGTAAAAGATGCTCACATACAATGGTAGTGTGCAACTGTATGAAATTCTAAAATAGAGAGCTGAAAATCATGTTGTGTTAATTGGGCTACGGATTTACACTAATTATAAGCTCAATTTTTAAAAAAGAAAATGAAAGTTCTTAAGGTGTGACAATAACTTATAAAAACAAATGTTGTTGGAAAGTAGGTCAAATTGTTTTCAATAAAGAATATTAAAAACAGTTGCAAGAGAACCAGACAAAGAGACTAAATTTGTCCAGACCAGAAGAGGTCAGTTTGGTACAATTCGAGGCGCATGTTGCTTGATAAAAAGAAAAGATGTGGAACCAGAAATTAATGAATGAAAATTGTTAAGTCAGATATTAAGTTTAATTGGTGGACAAAATAATGAAGGGATGGACTATTCCATCCATCATTCCCTGTTTGAGTCCTTAAAGAAAGAGTCTTCAAGGGGGGAAATATGAAAAAACAGAAGAAGGCTACTGGAGTGAGTTTCACCATCTTGACTGTCAACCTCACCATTTCCTGGGACCCCAGGCCTTTGTCATTCTGATCTTGATAGATGTCCTGACCAGAGCAGGCCAGAGAGGGGGACTCAGGTCAGATCACCACTTCTGCTGGCTCCAGCTGAATCCCAGACGCCATTTGGATTGAAATAAGATCAGATTTCAAGAGCAGCAGCAACAATAACAT
Organism: Pelusios castaneus; assembly: GCA_007922175.1. NCBI lineage: Eukaryota > Metazoa > Chordata > Testudines > Pelomedusidae > Pelusios > Pelusios castaneus. The sequence goes on along the minus strand of ML685802.1, from coordinate 6,866,837 downwards.
CTCTAGCTCACTGATTCTCAGCACATAGCTGTGGCCCATGTGACATAGCTTGAGCTATATAGGAAATATATATATTATGTGGAAGTGGTTCACATTACATACAGAGAGCTGCTTATGCAGTCACAATCAAATAGTTTGAGAACCATTGCTCTAGCCCATTTCCACTATCTTACTTTCTTTTACCCAAAAGGACCATCTATCATTGATACCATCTGAGACTGTCAAACAAGTGGTTTTTTTCCATCTAAAACTTCTTTAGCTAAAGGGGGAAAAGAAACAAGAAATGTTGTTAAAATGAAAGCCTTACTTGAAGCATTTAAATGTAAAGTATTACCTGTTTTTCTTTATCTTTAATAAAGGTTCAAAAACTTTCTAATGGTGTGTTTGCCATAGTACTAAGCAAACTGAATTTTTGATATACAAACCCTAGACTTCGTTTAACATTATTGAATGTTGGATAGTGACTTTGATTACAACAACATCTTTGGTCCTTTTATTCTGTCTAAATGAATGCAACAGCTCTTGGCACTAGAACTTGCTGCTGCTTCTTATACAAAAGATCCCAAACGTGTTGATTTTTAAGGCACACAGCAAAACTCTGTTTCTGTTTGCATCTGCTGCTGTTTAGTTGGAGACAGTTTCCTGTAAAATTGGACTAAAAGGACAACATAGCATCGGCTTATACTGTAAAAGCTGTATCTTCACAGTAGAAATACTTAAAATGAAAGCTTCAAATATGTGCAAAATTTTCAAAGTAAATATGCTCCTGGTTTTTTTTCTCCTTTTGTCCGCTAAAGGCGCAAGAATTTAAAATTACCAATTAAATGACAAACAGCACTCGGGTTGAGATTTGTTGGATATTAAGCAGTTACCAGATTATGAACATAGATATTACATAGAGTCATAGACTTTAAGATGAAAAAGAACCATCGCAGGCATCTAGTCTGACCTCCTGCTCTTGGCAAGCCATAAAACCTCACTCCTGTAGTAGACCCATAATTTCTGACTGAGTTACTGAAGTCCTTTAAACATGTTTTAAAGACTTCAGGTTACAGAGAGCCCACTATTTACTCAGTTTAAACCTGTATCCATGATTCATGCCTATGTTGCAAAGAAAGGCAAAGTATCTGTGTGCTCTCTGCCAATCTGACTAGGGGGAATATTCCTTCTCAACCCCAAATATGGTGATCAGTTAGATGGGAGTGTGTGGGCAAAGTCCACTGTACAGACAATTTGGGGAAAGAATTCTCTGTAGTAACTTGGAGCCCTCTCTATCTAGTGTCCCATCTCTGGCCATCAGTGATATTTGTTACTTGCAGTCTCAGATGGGCCATGTGCCATTGTCAGCAGTCTCATCATTCAGTTTGTGTGTGGGTTTTTTTTTGTTTTTTTTTTAGGATGCAGCATCTCTAGGATCTCAGAAGGGTGGGATAACCAAACAAGGATGGCTGTACAAAGGCAATATGAATAGTGCAATCAGTGTAACTATGAGGGTAAGTTCATTCATGTCCTGTTCCCCACTAAAAAAATGATGGATTATAGATATTTATTATTTCAGTGTGCTGCTTCCTTGAAAAGTCAGCATGCGAATAGCAAAAACAGCAAGAATCCTGTTGCCCCTTAAAGACTAACAAATTTCTTTGGGCATCAGCTTTTGAGGGCTGCAACTCACTTAGTCAGAAATTTGTTAGTCTTTAGAGTGCCACAGGATTCTCATTGTTTTTTCTGTATACAAACTAACATGGCTACCCCTCTGGAATATGTGTATATTTCACTTTTGTTAGAAGAGCTTAGGATGAAGAAGAAGCTTCTGTTTATTTTACAGTAGCAAAATATAGTGAAAATGTTACACCTCTCTTCACTAAATTAAATAGAGAAGACTCTTAAAGACACTCAGCAGATCTCCTGAGAAAATAGGTGTGTTCTTTTTTTAATTTTTTATTTACAGTCACTATCAGACTACTGCAGAGTGTATTTGTGATCAGAAAAGTGACCATATAATATAGGCCCTTCTTACTCAGGTCTGTGTTGAGTCTGATTCTTACTTTAATTTTTCTCTGCTTACTTTTATTAGCATCACAGTACCACAATACATGTATGGAGAGTTATCTAAGCTCCAATTATAAAATCTTACTAATGTAACTGAGAGAAATAGAAACGCAGCTTGACTTTCTGCTATGCACGCATTACTACCGATAGCAAACTAACTTGTGAAACATTTTACTTTTATAAAAATTTTCAGTTTACAGATCTATTGAGAGAAACATGGAACTCTGTGATGCACTTTCCACAGTAATTTCAGAGTATAAACTTAAATTTGTTGCAATTCATTTTTTGTTTATAAAGCCTACATTTATAATTGTTTAGTTTTTAAGTGCTGGAGGTGACTTAAATATCTTTAAATTTATAGCTAATACCATGATATGATTGATAAATTGCTTTTCCTCCCCCCTTTTTATCAGTGTAAAGAAACTTTGTCCTTTTGAAAAATGAAATGGATATAATTATGTTTCAGTGTTTTTATATATGAGAGGTTAATCAGAAAAACTTTGGCAAGAATGGGTTTTGAAATATGAAATTAATAGTACTGGTGTTAATTTTTTTTTTTAAACTAGTCATTTAAGAGAAGATTCTTCCACTTAATCCAACTTGGTGATGGATCATATAATCTCAACTTCTACAAAGATGAGAAAATATCTAAAGAGCCAAAAGGATCAATATTTTTGGATTCTTGCATGGGGGTGGTACAGGTAAACATAATTGCATGGTCTGTTTTTTACATATTGAGCATGTAAATGTTGAATTTATTAGACCTGTATGTTTCAAAATCTACATAATTATCTAGGAATGCAATTATTAAACATATGCTTCATCTTTTGAAATAGTGACATGAATGGACAGGTGTGCTACTCTTTAGGAAGAAAAGTAGTTGGATGATTTAGGTTGTGTTTTAAATTTTCTGAAAAATTTCTGAAAATGGACAGTCACTGATTTATGTGAGGTTTTTATAAGAAGCACATAAGGGCAAGTAGGAAGGCAAACACAATCATACAAAGAAATTGAAGAAAGCATGGAAAATTAATAAAAGCATAAAATTAAATGCTACTGCATTTTGTGTACTTATATGGACTGTAAAATGTTCTGCATAGCTTCTTGTGTGGGATTTTAGTTGTGGGAGTTGCATCATACTCACAGCCACCCTTCCTGTTGCTTTCATTTGACCTTTTACTTTTTAAAAATAAATGTTTGAAGCAAAAGATATAAAGTAAGCTCTTTGGCAAAAAATTTTGCTAATAGCAAGTGCCAGAAGAAAAGATTGTTTTCATGCACTTGTGTTACATGTTTATAGTACAGCATGTTTCTGTTTTGTTAGGCAGAGCAGACCTAGAGACAACTGGGTTTTTGTAGGGTCTTGGCATTAATTCCCGAATCTGAACATAGTGACTTTCCTGGAAAAAGATACATCTATATATTCTTTCATATATGTACTTCCTTTATTCTTTATCTCCCAGTGCATAAACTTGTATGAGGCTTAAAAAGTTCCTCCCAAATTATTTTCCAAATAGCTAGCACAAAAACATTTCAATAAATCATTAATATAAACTTTGCAATAAAAGCCTTATAGTTGTAACACACTTACTTATGCATAAAGTTGATCAGATGTAGTGACTTACCAAGATTGTCTTGGTTTAGAAAGATAGTCCTAGCTAAAGGTAGTGAAATTGTAATTTGGTGAACGAGACAGCATGCCAGAATTAACTAGAATTCTAGTTATTTGTGTAGAATGAACTAGAATATGGCAAACAAACATCTGGTCACATTGCCATCCTAATGGTTTTTGCCTTACACCTCTTACTCCACTTTTTCCATGCCCTTTCCTACCTCTCTGGCATCCCTCACTGAATGATGATCAATTCTAGCTCAGTTGTGTCATTGCTGGTCCTGATTCACATCCTTTCTTCCCAAACAAGTTCCTTTCTCTGATTCTCATTATGATACTGTGATACAGATTATGAGGCGCAATCTAGAGCATTCCATAATTCATAGCACGGTGGAGCGCTGAGATTCTGCAGGAAACAACTGGCAGAATAGGAGGCACATTGGGGCCACAGTTGGGAACAGATGGTCTTTAATTTTTCACCATGAATGTATATTGTGCCCAGGGAAATGGCAAGAAGCAAACACAGTATAGGAAAAGAAAGGGTGCTCAATAGGTGATATATTTCTTTTCTCTCTCAACCAACTCTTTTGTTCCTCAGTTTTTGGTCCCAGTGACTAAAAATCTGCATCGATTGTCCAGCCCCCCAGTTTGTGTTTTAAAAAACCCCCTCAGCATTCTAATCTTTAGATGCCAAAGAACAGAAAGAGTTCATATATATATGAAAACAGAGTTTTTCTTCCTACTTTAGTCAAGATTGTTAGTATTATGAAGCTTTTGACCATTAGAAACAATAAAATCAAACTATGCTAAAAGTTGCCTGTAGCAAATTCTCCTCCTCTGCCTCTTATTGCTCCTGAACTTTTCCAGCAAAGGTACTTTCTGTGATTATGAGTGTGTGAAAAGCTTCTTCTTTTTCCTGTTCTATATTATCTTCTCTTGAAAAACCTGTCTGATGGGTTCTATCCTTATAGTACAGGAGGCTTGGATAGAAATTCCTTGTCGAATGCTTAAGCGCTGTTGTCCAGAGTTACTTTCTCATTCTTGGTTTCTTCCCTCATTCTTTGTTGCACCTAAGGCTGTGAACCTAAGACTCTTTTTATAAGTTATACTAATATAAGAAAAAAAAAACTTGGCTAGATGTTAATAATAATGGATTCAGTAAAGACACTGGATTTTATTTCTACTATAACAATCTGCAACTTACTAACCCACTTTTAACCTATGACTTCACCTTGTGTGGTCTTTTACAACGTATTAATCCCTTATACTTAACAGTCTGTTCCACCTTATATTTAGCTGTGACATTTTGAATATCTTTCCCAGACTGGAAGAAGATCTCTCTGTAAGCTTGAAAGCTTGTGTCTTTCACCAACAGAAGTTGGTCCAATAAAATATATTACCTCACTTACCTTGTCTCACAAACAAAAGACTTTTGTTAAGGTTGCTCTCAGCAGTAAGCTAAATCATAAATTGGGAAACACAAAGTTAAGCATTAAAAAGATGCAAAAAATGAGCATTCAAGTTGGAAATGCCAGAATGAATGTTAGCCTTACAACCTTAATTCAGCCCTCTTGTGGGTATCCATTCTAATACTGTCTTTAATTACACGCAGAAGTGACTGTTTATGAAAAGTATGGTGTAAGTGATTTGCCAAGCATTATATAGGAATTTGATAGCAGAAGCGGGGATAAATCCATGTCTCTATGACAGCATTTAACTGCCCTAACCAAGAGGCTGTCCTTTCTCTTTCTGCAGTCTCCTGCCTCATTCATTGCAAACCTTCCAGCTTCTTTAACCAAAGAGGCAGGGGGCTTACAGATATCATATTCCTTCACTCCAAAACTCCAGTTGAACCCCAGAGTAGATTCTTCTTGTACGCTGAATGAACCAGGTGGTTTGTATGCATTTAAAAAAAAAAAAAGTGATCGTGTGTAATAATAATGCATATTTACAAGGGGGCAGCATTCATTCTGGCATTCCTAACAAGTGTTTGACTTTTGTAATCTTTTAGTTATTTCCCAATTTTTATGGTGAGTTTATTAACAAGAGCAACCTTAATTAATGTTAAACAAAATTTTTGTGATATTTCTTAGTTTTTAAATGGAACATATTTTATATGTATGCTGTTTAAATATTATGGCACTTGCTTATTTTTGTCTTCAACTTATATCTTTTATAGCCATTATCTTTGTGATGGCCTTTATTTTACCACTGTCTCATGCTGACCAGTGTGTTGGAAGTAATTAAACTGTATTCAAACAAAAGGGTTTTTTTTAATGGCAACTTCAGTTTTACTGAAACTTTTAAATAATATTTCTTTTAAACTGTGTACCAGAAGACTGAATAGGACTGCCTAGCTCCATCCTCCCTGGAACCCCCTTTCAGGTAGCTAAAGGCTGCTATCACTTCCCCTTCATTCTTCTCTTCTTCAGACTAACCAAGCCTAGTTCCCTCAGCCTATCCTCATAAACTATGTGCTCCAGCTCCCTAATAATTTTTGTTGCCCTACACTGGACTCTCTTCAAATTGTCCACATTCTTTTTGTAGGGAGTGGCCCAAAATATGAAAAGGAGCTATATTTTTATATCTTATTTTCATGTAGTCTTTTTTGAGGAAAGTAGCAAACACTGGCCCTTTTAAAAGAAACCATGCAGCTTACTAAAAGGAGCATAAAGGAACGCAGCAGGTTATGAAGACATAATATGATTTCATGACACTTCCTCCTTGACCCTTCTATGTAATAATGTTAGTATAATTCAATGTTTATCAGTTAGCAAAGTCAGCTGTTGCCATGACAGCCAGGGCCATAGTGACACTTCCCAAATTATGCCAATGAATTGCAGTTACTGAGTGACTCATTATCTCTGATGTCATAATATTACTCCTCAGGCAGCAGCAAAGAAGAGTAATTATGTACAGTGTGGGGGCCAAAATCAAGCTTTTTGGATGTTCCAGTTTCCTCAAATTTCCTGAAAATAGTATTCAGACAAAGTACACACTGGAAATCATGCCATACATAATAATTAGTGGCTGAAATTTGGAAATTGCCCATGGTATGTTTATAAAAAAGGGTTTAGAAAGAGGTGAAATAGTGGTACAGACTCTGTAAAATAGAAAATTCTAACACAGCTTTAACTATTACCTTGCTTGTGCAAGGCCATGATATATGTTCACCAGTTTAATATTTTAACTTTTGGCTTATACAAGTTTATAATCAATTAAATTGCACAAGCCATTGATCCTTGCCAATTTGTCTTGGCAATTTGGATTTTCAGACTGTATCTACTTTTAAAGACTGCTAAGTTCTGCTTCAAATATGGAGTAAAATATTAAAACACAAAATTGCTCATCAAAACCCACTTTTGCTGAGAAGCCAGCAAGAAGTCAAACTACTAACAACAGTTGCAGGATAGTCTTGGGGAGCCGGGGGGTTAAAAACAGCCCTAAGGCAGCTGTGTGGGAGGCAGCCAATAGGAGAGAGGCTGGGAGGAACAGCAAACCAAAGGGCAGCATATAAATGGAGCTGCAGAGCACAGCAGTCACTATCTGGAGCTCAAAGAGGAAAGGCTGTTTCTCTTGCAGGCTGAGAAGTTTGTGGCACCTGAAACAGTGTTACTGCTGGGAGTGGATGGTAGCAGTCCCTGAGGATGGGCACAGAAGGTCCTAGGGCTGGGATAAGTACACCAGAGAGACAACAGCAGGGAGAGGAATGCAAGATGAAGTAGGAGGCTGCGATCCACAGGGTCCCTGGGCTGGCATCAGAGTAGTGGGTGGGCCCAGGTTCTCTCCCCCCACCCCACACTTGCAACTGGGAAAGTGGTAATATAAGTTGCTTCTGGTGCCACTGTGGAAGTGGCGAATGAGGTACTGCAGTGGGAAAGTGACTGGACTCTTGAAGAGCCAAATCTCCAGAGGGAGTGAACACGGATTGTGGCTTGTCCAAAGGGCTGAGTCACAAAATGTGGGTCCTAAGAGCTGTGGGAAGGGCCACAGGTGAGCTGGGGGAGGAACAGTGATGGTGCGCTGACTGAAGATGTAGGTGTCTGCTTGAAGCTAATCTCCAGGGAACCAGCATGAGTTGCTAGTCTGACGGTAACTGGTTGTGGACTCATCATACACCACCTCAACCAAGAAGGTTAGGGAAGCTAGGATTCCTGATGGCTGATCCACCATACACTGTGTTTATCGATATATGATACTATAGCCACATGCTCACATCCTACCTAAAGTTTCTTCAGAGTTCTATGTTAATCAGGAGATTCACCTACTGGTGTGTAATCTTAAATCTCATTCTTCAAAAGAAGATGTGGTACTTCATACAGTGGAAGTAAGAAGAACTCTCAGCTTTTTTCTCAATAGAAGTAGATAACAGCCATCTGGTCTTCAGTGCACACATTTTCCTAGAACAACGCTCTTATGCCTGGTTCCAGAGATGGTGGTCTATGATCTGTACTGAACTGGTCTCATTTGCACGTTCCTTCATAATTGAAGTACTGCTCATGAATTTCCTGAAGTGGAGTACCCATAGGCATGCTACATGAAAAAGGAGAGGTTTTTCTTTGCGTAGATGCAGATTTGCATTCCATTTAAGCGTGTTCGTGCCCAGCATCCAGGAGCCAGAAACTTTTGCCTAGCAATAAATGTAGAGGTTTAGCAATCGTAGCTGTAGCCCTTCCCTTGCCTAGATGAAGCAGCACCTCCCCCAACTCCCTTAATTCCTTCTTACTGTCTGTGGCTGGAGTCGAAGCTCTGTGTGATTGTAATCTCGCAATGTCACAATTAGTTTTAGCCTAGTTTATTGTATGTAGATAGTATAAGTTGATAGTTAATGTTTCCTCATGATGCCCTCACTGGGATTTGAACACTGTGAGGAGTGATACTCAACAGCAACTACCACATGTGGTCCTTGCTTTGTCTCAGTGAGGCCCACCTTAAAGAGCACTGTTTGATTTGTAAATCATCTAACAACCAGACTCAGATGGTGTGGGACCTTCACTGCAAGCAGCACCAGCTTGAACAGGCCATGAGGCAGTACCAAGGCACTCCTTGAGCCAAAGATTACCTTCAGGCTTAGAGAATGCTACTGCCTCTTCGTTTGAGTCATTCTCTGTCACTGACGATGAGGAAGAGGACTCATAAGATTAATCAGGACCTTCCAGGCTGCAGAGTGACTCTGCTGTGTCCCCCAGGAAAAGTACAGACCAGCATGAGGCTGGTTCTGACTTGCCAGAAGGTGCGGGTACCACTGACCATTGCCTGGTATCAAGTGGGAAGGTCAGAAACCCTATGCTATTGATTCTGGTTCTGTCCTATGGTGATCCATTGAGTCCAGTACTGATGCGGGAGATGCCAGGTACAGACTTTGTCAACAGTATATGAGGCATCCGCAGATCCTTCTCTGCCTTTTTGTCTCAATCTCACCATTGGTCCAGGACTTTCCCAGGCCTGCACCACCTATGCTAACCCCTGAAATGGAACAAGCCGCTGAACTTTTGTGTTTCTTAGCATTACATCCAGATGCTCCTCTTCCCCTATTGGGGGCAGAGCTGGAATCAGAATTGGCATGGGAAACCTCACCACTGGAACCTACTTCAGCCCTGCTACGTTCGACATTACAAGTGCTTCCATGGAGTCTCTTTCCCCTTTCGTCAATGCATTTGGCCTCTCCAGTACCATTGTTTGCACCAAGACTGCCACTGCCTTTGGCAATGGCATGTTCTGGCCTGACAGTACCATCTTCACTGGGGGGAGCTGATTACCTCCTTGTTCTGGGTGACAGCTGAATCAGATTTGAGGACTTTAATAACTCAGTCATAGGTTAGAGGTTCATTATAAGAGTGGGTGGGTGAAGTTTTGTGGCCTGCATTGTATAGGAGGTCAGACTAGTTGATCATATTGGTCCCTTCTGACCTTAGAGTGTGTGAGACTTTCTGTTGGCTCCCTCAGGCATCACCCTACGCATGTCATCAAGATCTTGGGGCTCTGATTGTGAGTCAGAGTTGTCATTCTTCCGCACTGCATCATCTGATGAGCTCTGGGGGCCGCCAATGGACCAGTATGGTTTCCTGGATTCCTGTGTGCTGTATGGCTGGGACAGAGGTACCTGGCCCAGCCTCTACTGGGCACCAGTGCTCTAACCATATCAATGGCCTTGGACTCAGTGGAATGCTCATTGTTTGTGGAGATCCTGCTTTTCGCCTTGTTCAAAGTTGAAGTCACCCATCAAGTTGAGAGTGGTAGCTTTGGATCAACTGCAAGCACAAACATTGGCAGTCTTCCTCCTTGCGAAGCTGAAGAAGTCCTTCCTCCTGCATACTTCTTCCTAGGAGAGTGAGCCAGTTTTGGCTCAGCCAAGACCTTCAATCCTCATGGCTGGATGATGATGCACTGCCTAGGAGAGCGGCCCTTCCAATCAATAATGTGCTCCTTGAGCTGGCGGTAGAATGCAGGTCAAGATGGCCTTCGAGTATATGAAGTCTTTACTATTATTACAAAACAGGGTGATTGTGTTAATTGGGGAAATGAGAAAGTAGGACTAATTTCCTAACATATTGTCTGTTGAAATGTACAGACAAAAGAGAGTACTCAAAAAGTGAGTCATAACAGATCACTCCTCTCAGTCTTGAGTTGCCAGTGTGTCAAGGGCTCTGATATCTATAATGTTGGTGAGATAGTTTCACACTTCTGAACTCTTATCTAATTACATTTATACATGTGGGAGCTTTTACGGTAAAATTTTATTTTAAATCTTCACACAATTAAATAAATGCCTGAGACTGAATTTCTAGTGCTACCTATTTGCACATTGCATTTGCTTTTATTATGTAATCACCAATAAGGTGATGGTGGAAAACAAAAGCATAGGTAAATTAAGTTGCTTTCAGTGTTTAGACTATCACTACAATATCAATATTTTTACAAAGATGAAGCATCGAGAAAAAGAAGCATTGAACTTTTAAAAAAACTTACACTTGTATTACAATGTCATTTGTTTGCAGATATATTTTTATCACAAATGAACCCCAGAAAACTTAATGCTAGACAGTGTGCTCCCATGTTTTGTTGTAAGAAGAGATGTAGAAAAACTTCACTAATATATAAAGATCTTTTTTTTTTAAATTGTAGAACACCAAAGTGAGACGTTTTGCTTTTGAGCTCAAGATGCAAGACAAGAGTAGTTATCTTCTAGCTGCAGACAGTGAACTGGAAATGGAGGAATGGATAACTACGTTAAACAAAATTCTCCAACTAAACTTTGAAGCTGCAATGCAAGAGAAAAGAAATGGGGAGTCTCATGAAGGTAAGTAATGTTATTAATGGCTGTATAATTAATTTATTTGGGCAACATCCTTGTAGTCAAAATCCTAAAGTAAAGATTTGTCATGGTTGATGGCTAGTGACCTCATAATTTCCATTTGCCATAGTAGTGAAGGGTTGTGGGCTTTGTTCTGCCCTCGTGGAATCAGTGAGAATTTTGCCATTTCGGACTTGTTTACACGAGAAAGTTGCACCAGTACAGTTTATACTGATTTAATTAAAACACTATAACTAAATCAGTACCGCACTACTTTGCATGAACTGGTTTGAGCTACTGCATTTGTAAAGTATTGTATCTGCAAAGCACAGCCCTGTGTCTGTTATAATGATGGGTACTCCACAGTGCCCAGGGTTATTCTAGGCTCTGTGCATTCTTGGTAATTTTTAGAGAATTGTGGTATTTAAGGTTAAATTCCCATGATCCCTTCTGCTACATCCTATAATTCAGCTGGTTTTCCATAGACCATACCATTTATGCATGGAAGCCTGAGCGTAGTTGTAATGATACATTTGGGACAAATGCAAGTCACCAACAGAAAAATCTGGTCTTTTCAAGCAGCGTTTAAGCCTATGAGAGAAGGCCCATCCAGTCCAATTGATCTGGGAGCAGTGGAGTATGTGTAGGTAACCAGACAGATTGCTTCAAGTGTGAAGTGGTGTAGTGTGTGTTAGCAGTGGGAGGACTAAGTGAATTGTTGTAGTTATATCAGAGTGACAGTGCCTTCACATGGACTTCATAGTGTTAGATCTCTCTTCAAAATAGTTAAGTTGATTTGACTTCAGTGATTTAGGTAGTAAGATAAATATATACGGCAACTTCAGACATGGACACATAGCAGTTTCTGATATAGAAAAAGTTACACTGGTGCAACTTTCCCATGAACACAAGCCATTCCTTTAATCAAGGTTGAACCCTATGTGTATTGTTAGGTAATGGATTTGGTGTCCATGTGGGAAAAGAAGGTACAAACTGCTCATTTATGGAATTCCAATAATTGCTTTATACCCTACAGCAAACAAGAAAGAACACAGAAGTCATTGGATCAAAATGGAAAGGTGGACAAGCACAATTGTCTGCTTTTTATTTGTTATCAAAAAATTTTATTGTTGATGAAGTAATAATTAGTTATAAACTAGTAGTTGGAATTGAAACATTTTCCTGAAGTTATCAATAGCTGTTTAATTTTAAAATATTCTATTTTGTAATTGCAGATGATGAACAAAGCAAAATGGAAAGCTCATTATCCAGTTTAGATAGCTACCTTCCTGAAATTGCCAAGGTAGCGTATTTCTTTTAAAGCTCGTATCAGTGATTGGAATGAAATAAGTGAGATCTCATTTTAATAATTAAAGAGGGATAAAGTTGGGCATTTGACCAGTCCAAAAATAATTAGTCAAATGACTGGTCAGATGTTGTCAAATGATGTAAAAAATGGTCATATATTTTAAAGCACTGATTTATTAGAACAATAACAAGAGAAATGAAAAAAGTGTGAAACTTTGTCTCCCATAGCCAAAGCCTTAAACAGAAATAATTGTGTTAATTTAGATTAAATATATGGACACAAAGAGTTAAAGGTGTCAACATAACCCAGTTACTGTCCAAAATTAAACATGGTTAAACAAGGTTCACACTCATTATATAGATATATCGAGTTGCTTAGTACCATGGCAAATTCACTAGAAAATTCATGCTAGAGGTTAGAAATTTATTGATTGAAACACACAGAAGAAAAAGAATCAAAATTGGGCAGAAAGCTTTGAAACTCAAATTGATTGATTATTAGAGAGAGATAACAAATAAAGAGTCCTGTGGCACTTTTAAAGACTAACAAAAGTATTTATTGTATGAGCTTTCATGGCAGAAAATCCCACTTCATCAGACTCTTTGAAGATGGGAACTTACAGAATGGGAGGAAAGTAAATGCAGGGAAGTGTAAGTCATAGGATCCAGTCAGACTAGTGGGCAAGGTAATAACTGTGATTAGAACAACTTTTATTGATGAAAGAGACAAGTTTTGAGCTTACATAGAGCTTTTCTTCAGGTTTGGGAAAAATATTCAGTGTCACAGCTAATACAAGATGGAACAGATTGTTAAATATAAAGAGTTAATGTGTTTCAAGAGACAAATCAAGGTGAAGTGGGCAGTTAGCGCCTCTGTAGTCATAGGTTAACGGTGGGTTAAGGGATTACTGATTGTCAGAATTAGCCATAAATACAGTGTCTTTATTGAATCCGTGACTTTGTGTCAGAGAAATAATCTGATATAGTACTAATGTGGAAATGTAGAAGAATTCTTTCATCAACTCTTCCTTAAAGAATTCTCTAACAGTAAAGACATAACTGTGCCATATTCACCAACAGTTGTAAGAAGAAAGAATCATTAGACTGGACATTTCACAACAGACAAAACCACATCCTTGATCATTACTTTGATTGCTTTGGTGAAAAAATTGCCTGAAATTCTTAACAAACATCCATCACCATGTCTACACTGATGGCAGCAAATTCGCTGCTGTCAGATCAATTTTTCTGGTTTGATTGGGCAGCAGCAAAGACGTGCTTGATCGATTTGGAAGTCAGTGTAATAAAACCACCTCCAAAAAAAGCATTTGCTGTTGGTGTAGCTTAGTGGAAGTGCTAAAGTCGACAGGAGTTATGCAAGCTTCTCTGTAGATTGCATAATTCCCATTTGCCAGCAGTATAGACCAGGCCTGAGTGGATATTCAGTCCCTAAAATCCAACCACTGGCTATGATTAAATCAGCTGACAAAAGGGGCGCTGTTGTGCTCCTGAATCATAACTTTGTCAACAAGGCCAACTGACAACTGTCCAACAGCACCTACTATCAAGAATTCAAAGAAGACCCCACACCACAGTTTACCCAAAAATTTAAGAATATCAAATTGTTCCTGAAACAATCCCAAGAGAAACTCTACAACTTCATCCCCCACAAACCCACCCCAGGGACCTTCAGCATGCTTCCTGATATACAAAAACAAGGGAATGCAGTCAGATCCATCAGATCTAGCCCCGGCACTCTAACTGATGGAATGTTGGGACTCCTAGAACCCATCCTCAAACCACTCACCACACAGAAGGCCAGTTTCCTCCAGAACACAGCCAACTTCCTCCAAAAACTCCACAGCATTGATGTCCTCAAACCACCGTACTTCCACTGTGGATGCCATCTCCCTAACATTAACATTCCTCACAATGGTGGCATTGCAACCCTCCTCAGATATTTCCAAGACAAAGGACAATGCTTAGTTATCAGTCCCGTACATATTGCCAAACTCATCCATTTCACCTCATCCATAACATCTTTACATTCAACAATAAACTTTGTCCTACTTTGTCCAAACCATGGGAACAGCCATGGGTACTACTATGACTTCCCAATATGCTAACTTTTTCATGGGTGACCTCAGAAAATAATTTCTGGACAAATGCATGACAAAACCAATCATACACCTGAGATACACTGATGAAACTTTCATCATTAGACAGATGACGTAAACTCCGTCAAAGATTTCCACCACAACTTTATCCAACATGGTGCATCCATCAAACTCTAGAAGACTCCCATGCTAACACCAATTTCCTGGACATCATGATCAGCTTCAGCAATGGAACTCTACAGATAACTATATACAAGAAACCCACAGGATCATCAGCCCTACCTTCACAGATCTAGTGACCATTCCAAACATACCAAGCAATCTGTTGTCTACAATCAGATGCTCAGTTATCACAAAATTTCCTCTGAGAAAAATGTCAGGATACACATCTTAACATATTTAAAACCACCAACACCAAAGAAGGAGACTCACCCAGGGGAGAGGATTGCATCTTGGAACAGGCCACACAAAGGTCCTGCGAGAACCTGCCTCAATACGGGAGAGGGAGACCTTCAGTCAAAGACTCTTGGCTATCATCTTCCATCCAAAACTGAAACCCATACTGGGTTTCATTAAACAATTACAATTCATACTCAATGGGGATCTCATCAGGAAAGCCCTCTTTTGGCTTTCAAATAACACCTTAACCTTTCCAAGTTCATCATCAGAAGCAAGGCCATTGCTTAGAACCCACCAACTCAAAGGGGCATCAAATCCAGCCATGACATATGCAAACCTGCAGACATATCTCCACTGCTGTGATGATCACTACCCCCTACAATACTTCTTTCAAGACCCATCGAAGCTGTACATGCCTCATAACATGTGGTATACTTCATCCAGTGCACCAAATGCCCCAATAACAATTCTTTGGATGAAACCAGACAATCACTACTCTTTCAAATGATCTCAGAAAAATAGTAAAAGAGAAACACCGTATCACCTGTGGGCAAACACATCCACAAAAATATCACTCCATGTCTGACCTCTCAGTCCTCATCTTTAAAGGAAACCTGCACAACACCTTGAAAAGATGAGCCTGGGAATTTTAATTCATAACTTTGTAGGCACTAAAAATAATGGACTCAATAAAGACACTAGATTTATGGCTCATTACAACAAACTACAACCCTACTCACTCTCCTTTGTCCTGCGATTTCAGAGTTATTTACTATCTACTTCACTATGATGATCTTACGACATGTTAACTCCTTTTTCTAAACAATCTGTTTTGTATTTTAGCTGTGACACTTCTTTTCCAGACCTAAAGAAGAGCTCTGTACAAGCTTGAAAACTTGTCTCCTTTGCCAATAGAAGTTGGCCCATAAAAGATACTACCTCACCCACCTTGTGTGTCTGATATTCTGGGACCAACATGGCTACAGCTCTACAAACACCATTGATTATGCAAAACAAACAATCAAAACATATTCACGTCCTTCTATGGAGCCAGTGAATATTGGTTAAGATTTCTCATTCTGTCCAAGAATCCTCCTTGGTGAGAAAAGAAGGAAGATTAATACTCACTTTCCTGCTATAGACAGTACAGACATAGTAAGGAGAGAAGAGATAATGTATTAAAGATAAAAGAAATAAACCTTGTGGTGGTGTTCTCAGAATATAGGGTGCATGGTCAGTCGCAGACAGATGCTTTGAGATGGTCGGTTGGCCATGACAGCTATTTTTCTTGACCTCAGCTCATGTCCCTCGTCAGGGTCATCATGTAATTTGCCTGGTCAGGTCCCTCTCTTTCACTAGTCCTTTTCAGGCTGAGCAAAACTGGATGGACATTGTGCTGGTGCCATGCTCAAGATCAGGTGAAAAGCCAAGAGAGAAAGGACAGGAGTAAGATGGAGGAGGGCAGGGGCAGAAAAGAGTATATGAGGAAGGGAAGAGAGAGCAGGATCTTACATTTTCAGGCAGGGTTCCTCACTGGTGTAGTATGATGAAAGTCAAGCTTCCCCACTGAAGTATCAAGGTCTGGTATTCCGGCGACAGTTCTTTCTCTGCAGCCACAGTGATAGTAAATGTTTTTTTTCCTCCCCATAAAATCTCTTCTTTTTTAAGGGCCCCAAAAAGGCAACAGGTGGAGTAATCCCATCTTCTCTCATGTTGTCCACACTTAGGTCTAATTTCCAACACACCTGTTTTGGTTCACTGATTTCTGCTCCACTACTTCTCTTGTTTACCAGTCATAATATTAATATCACAGGCTTTCTGTCTTCTTCTCACATCTTTTCTAGAACAGTTTTATATAACTGATCATTGTAACAATTCATGACCCTGCCCACTTTTCACCTATTAGGTTAACAATTAAAATAGATTTGCTAGGCCTCAATACTTAAAACAATATTTATGCCTAATTATAAAAAATAAGTTAATTAACTGAGTTTTTTTAAACTTAGAAAAATGTAAAAGACAGTGAAATGAAGTTAGAAAACATGAAAGAATAGTTACATTTTAGCAGTGTTATATTAGCACATAAATGTGAACACTGCAAGATTGAAAAGTTAAAAAAAGAAAAATGAAAATAAACAAAACACACAGCACTATGTATTTTTTTTTAAAGAAATAGTTTTTATGTAGGTGGGTAGCAGGCCAACTTTGCAAGAAGCTTAATGGGGCTATTTTCTTTTTAAATGAGGGAGGAAGTTTAATGATTGAACCCAGCTCCCTTCCAAGTTAATTTCTGTATGTTTATTTAGTCAGGTTAGACTGTAAACTCTTTGGATCAGAGATCCTGTCTTTTACACTTATTTGATATGTTTTATACGCTGCCAGGATATATACTGATGGCAGGGTATGCAAATAAAGACATACATATATTGTTCTAGACAATTCTTCCTCCTTCTCCCCCCAACAGGTAGCATTATGATGTAGTAAAGAGAGCAGTTAAGACATTTAAGTAGGTTTGCTAACAAATGGCACCATAATTCAATCAAAAAGGTAGGCTGCTGGCTATATACAGGAATTCTTTCTGGAATATACGACAGTAATTGACCATAGTCAAGTAATAGGCAGTTAGTTGACCAGTCAGTTGATATTATTTGACCAACCGGCCAAGTCTATGTAAGCATAATTACAGATCTGTAGTTGATTTGAGCTAGAAACTCACTTGAAAATGTCTTCATTTGCAGATGTCGACATCTCTAATATAAGCTAATTCTGAAATTTTAAAAAAAACTTAAGATGTTGTTCCTTATAACTTTTTCTGTCCTGGAGGTTGCCTCTTGGCACTTACTAACCTATGAAGTTCCTAATTCCACGAGTCTCTTGTCTTTGAAAAGTTAAAAAGTCTGCAGGAATGAAATAAGTGTGTGGGGAAATCTCCAAAAGTATATTGTGATAGGAATTAATGTGCTAATAACATAAGCAGGTAAATGCTTTTTTGTATAAAATTTTTTGCACTTAAGTATATAAATAAAATAGTGCATGCTAAGGTGCTTAAATAACTGAACTAGAAAGTTGTTTTGCGTCTAAAATATATTAGGAGATCAAGAAAGGTAAATGATGGCTTCCTCGCTCCAATTACCACATTACATTACTAAAACATGCTAGTGATATTGAGCTGCTTTTCTTAATCCAATCAAAATAAAGTAGCAGGGTACTAGTCAAAATCAGTCTTGCTGTCCTCATTTGTTTGCATCACTTTTGTAGAATAAGGTGAAAATCATTTTGCAGATATTGCAGGAAGTTGCTTTATACATATGAAGTCTTAGGTGAAACTATTGTGTAGCACAGTCAGTAGGAGAAAATAAACCTATGATTGTTGGCTTTGACACAAGTTCAGTTGTATTTTTTTTAAGATACTGAAAATTTGCAGTTAACATTTAAATACAGGATTTTCCAGTACATAGTTCTGTAGACTCAAAGGAAATAAGTTTGTTTAGTCTATGGAAGACAATTAGGAAAATGAATGTAAAACTTGACCTTTTCATGATACAATAAGTATTTTTTTCTTTCTTTAAAATATAAAATCTAAAAAAATAGAATAGTTAGCTCTCTGGATGACTTTGGGATTTTGTTTTTATTTAAGTCTGTTTAGCACCTGCTTATTAAAGCTAATTTTAGTGCTGAAAATGCTATTTCTTGTTTCCATGAACTTTGACGGGAGTTGTTTTGGCTTTTTAATCTAGGTATTTGTTTTAGTTTGTTTTCTGGCATGTTGTTTTTCCCATTTCCTTGGGCAGTGATGGTTTATTCAATGCATCTAGTCTACTTCACATTGTTTCCCTCAACATATTTTCTCCAGAAAATATCTCACTCACTCATTCTATCCTAGTGTAGTTCTTTCTTGCTGTGTAAATGATACCTTATAAAACTTTCTCTAATATTTTCTTTCAAGCATATAGATTTTTCCTACTGAGAAATATACACAAATATGCTGTTCTTTTAATATTGTCCGTATGGGTGCTCCCCTGTAAATGCCTGTGTCCTTGCACAGAGGGTCAGAGAAATTTGGTAGCAATGTGCATTCAGCTTGCACATGTACTGCCTCTTGTGTTCTGCCATAAATCTAACCAGTTCTGCGTGGGCAAATCCTCCTAAGTTCCTTCTCAACCATCCCTGGCTAGTGACAGAGCTTTAGCTGTCAATTAGCGCAGCGGTTTTCAACCACTGTCATGACACATTAATGTGTTGCAACTTGTGACTGAGTATGTTGCCGGAAGCCATCCTGCACAAGCAGCTGAAGCGCAGTACCAGTTTCCTATGGCTGCAGCTTCCTGGAAGGGGGGCTGGGTTCAGGTGGTGGCAGGAGGCTTGATGGCAGAGGAAGGTTGGGATGGGGTGGTTTCCAACAATGGGGGTACTGGGTCATGCACAGTTGCACATGCCGTTAACCGTGTTTTGAGACAAAAAAAGCTTAAGTGCTGTTAACAGATTAACCTCTTTAGAATTGTTAATCTTAGCTATGTTTTGAAGATTCTTTTCTTTATTTGTTCCATTTATCTTTTATATGGCCCTTGCAAAAAAAAAAAAAAAGAGAGAGAGAGAAGGACTTTGTTCTTTCTTTGATCCCCTGTCTATGGAGTCCATGACTCTCCGAACTTCAAGAAGTGTCTCAATTGCAAGGCCCAATGACTGATGGGCATTCAGTATTCATCTGCTGTCTGGAAGAGAGAAACATCCCACAGAAACGTGGTTTGTGCCAGCAACTGAAGCTCAGATCCAGAAAGGATAGAGGACTGTGGTGCAAACTCCTACTCATGGAGGCAGCTCTTCAACCATCCAAGCTGCACCACAACCCCGGAGAGCGGGAAATCTCACTGCAATCCTCTATTTCTAAGGAACATAAGCCATTCACGTAAGGCTTCTAAGAAAAGGGTTGTAAGTCTGCACCGTCAGCCCTGATCAAGCCAATCTCTGGCTCAGTCAGTATTATCAGTACAGGTAGCACCAGAGCTGTCTAAATCTGGTACCCAAGGCTCTCACAGTTCCACCTTGACACAGTGTGTAGGTTGCCTTAAGGATCCACAGGCTGTCATTTTCATCTAGGTGCAAGAAACATTGAAAACTTGCCTGAAGAAGGCTCCTGTGGTATGGACATTGACTTTGGTATTTCAGGCACTGACAGACCATTCTAGCAGGTCCTCATCACCAACTCTTTCGGTACAAGCATGTGGACACTGACAATCACCATCTGTACCAATGCCTTCAATACCACCACACTTCTTGTACACAATAGACCTTTCATCATCCGATGCGCTGGCTTTATCTCTTCTCAGTACCACGTTCCCAATACAGAGTTCACCTAAAATTCTTGACTTGCCAGTGACTTCATCTGGTGTACCACCTTCTCGACCACCAAGTCAGAAAGTGAACAAGAGGATGTGGTCTCCCACCATTCATCTCATTCTCCATGTGGTGCCCAGTTCTGCTATCGACTGCAACCATATCATTGGCCTGTTCCAAAGCCTTCCTGGTAGGGGCAGCCACAGTACCAAACACCAGATCCTTCCCACCCTTCAAGTGGCACTACTGGGATGTTGAATAGGCTCAATGACAAAATGCATCCCATAGATCTAGTGTGGCCTACCAGGAGAGATCTTCCTTCAGCAGTTTCTTCAAGGACATCTGAATCCTCTGAACAAATGAGGAAGGAACAAGAGGCTGAAGTCGAGGAGGAAGCTACCCGAGACTAATTTCTCATTATTACCACCAGGTGAGGTGATGACCAGAGGCCCCCCGTAGTCGCTGATGAAAGCTAACTTTAAACTATTGAGGAACTGGCCCAGCAGGTGGCAGAGGCACTACAGATACCACTACAGGTGGTGACCAAATCACATCACAAACTAGTGGGCAACTTACATACTACTTCTTGTCAGGAGTAGTCCTGCCTATTAACAAAGCACCCTGAACCTTGCCAAAATCACATAGCGGACCCCTGTTGGCCCCAGCAATATGTAAGACCGACCAAAAAAAAATGTGCTGCCAGAAGACAGCCTTTCTCTTCTCCCACCCAATTCAATCATAGTAGATGAGGTTAACTCAAAAGGCTGACAGCACCATTTCAAGTCCACCCCCTCCAGCTGGGAATGGAAGTAGCTGGATATTTTTGGAAGGAAATCACTCTTTGGAGGGAAACCACTCAGACACTCCAGTTTTTCACTGTGATGTATCAAACTATAATGGCAAAATATGATTACCAGAACTATTCAAAACTCACTTCCTTTATTGAGCAGCTCCCAGATTCACACAAGGAGTAATTCAAAGCCATTGTCAATGAAGACAAAGACATCACTCAAGTCTGAATTTGTTGCAGCTGACATGGTGGCATACTTCATCTCTACTGCGGTTGTAATGAAACAAGCTTCTTGACTACCCTTTTTTTTGGCTTTCCCAAGGGGGCTTAAAAACTGTGGAGGACCTCCCTTTGAAAGGGAACACAATATTTGCAGAAAGGGCTGATGTCTCCCTCCACTCTTTAAAAGACTGAAAGGCTGCTCTTTGATCCCTCAGGGTTTACACACCTGGGTACAAGAGAAAGTATAGTCCTCCAATGGTCTTTTGTACCCAACTCATCACAGTATTCATTACAAAGGACATATGAACCTCAAAGTAAGAATCCAGATTCTCCAAATGGAAACAATATCTCAACCTAATTCCTTTCAACCTTCCACCTGAAATCTTGATGGAATTATTCAAGAGCTTCCTTTCCTTGAGTCCAGATGTTGAAGATGTCATCAGTGTAGCGTAAGTAGAGGAGTGGAATTTAGGGACGAAAGCTGAGGAAGCATTGTTCTAAGTCAGCCATAGAAATGTTGATATATAGTGGGGCCATGAGATTTCAACAATCTTCACTCCACTATCAACCACAGCCTGGACCAATCCACATGGGAGATCCACTTCCTGGACACTTGAGTACAAATAAGTGATGGACACATAAACACCACCCTGTCCTGGAAACCTACTGACTGCTAAAGTTACCTACATACCTCCAGCTTTCATCTGGGACACACCACATGATCCATTGTCTACAGTTAAGCCTTAAGATACAACCACATTTTCTCCGATCCCTCAGACAGACACAAACATCTTCAGGAGTTCTATCAAGCATTCTTAAAACTACAATACCCACCTGGGGAAGTGAAGAAACAGTTTGACAGCCAGATGGGTATCCAGAAGTCAACTTCTACAGGACAAGCCCAATGAGGAAAAGAACAGAATGCCACTAGTCATCACCCACAGCCCCTAAGTGAAACCTGTTCAGAACGTCATCAAGGCTCTACAGACTATGCTACAAGATGATCCCTCACTCTCTCAAGCCTTGGGTTGTAAGCCTCTTTTCACTTAGATAGCTCGCCAACCTTAAGAAAATGCTCACCAGCAACTGCACACCATACAACAGGAACACTAAGGCAAGGCACATATCCCTGCCACAAAATCTGCTGCCAACTCTGCCCACGTATCTACTCAAGTGACACCATTAAAGGACCTTACCAAACAAGCTACTCCATTAGGAGCTCATTCACTTGCTCATCCACCAATGTGATATATGCCCTCATGTGCCAACAATGCCCTTCTGCTTTATACATTGGCCAAACTGGACTGTCTCTGCACAAAAGAATAAAAGGACAGAAATGAGATATCAAGATCAGTAACATTCAAAAAACAGTACAGGAGCACTTCAACCTCCTTCCACATACTATGAAAGATATGACAGTTGCAATGCTTCAACAGCAACACTTTAGAATTCATATGAAAATATGACATTATTAAATTAGATCTGAATAGAGATTTGGGCTGGCTCACTCATTTAAAAGAAAAACAAGGAGTCTTGTGGCACTTTTTAAGACTAAAATTTATTTATGGCATGAGCTTTCTTGTTGGTCTTTGAAAGTGTAGTAGGACTCCTCGTTTGTTTTACTGAACAAGAATAACACGGCTGTCCCTTTGGAACTAATTTTTAAAAAGTGATTTTCTCCTCTTTTCACCTTCCCACCTTCTTATCTGTTGTTCCACACTGAATCAAAATAACTTGTTTGGTTTGCTGAAAAAGTCTGACCTGACTTGTGACTTACCATTTTCTGCATTTATATATTCCCCTAAGTAAGACATTGGCAGCACATGATGGGTGCCTCCTGGCAATGTTTCGGGCAATTAGTCTCAAGTGGTCCCCACTACGCGATCTGTGCTCTGCCTCTTTCCATGCCGAACTTCCTCCTGAGTCCACTTCTGGGACCTCAGCCCTCTGGCCACTACTCAGTCAATAGCTGGGGAGTCCTGCACTGCTCCTGGCACTCTGGGGGAGCAGGGAGGGGCCTGGACCTGCCTACTTCTTCAGGCCCATGGCCCAGGGACCCTTAATGCCTCAACTGAGGCCTCTGCCTCCCTCCAGTTTCCACACTACAGCACAGTTAATTCTCCTTGCCACTTTCCCTGCAGCCCTCAGCAGCACACAGCTCCTCACTGTTTTGGAGTCCAGCTGCTGGCCCTTCCTGGGCTATTGCCTTAGGACCACTGCTCCAGCCGCTGCTGTCTGTCTTTGGCCTGATGTCCCAGAGTCTCAACTGTTGTCCCCTCCAGGCCCCTAGCCTTAGGACCATTGCTCCAGACCTTCACCACTTCTGGCTGCCTTCAGGATCCCCGGCTCCTGGTCAGCTCCTAGTGGCTGCACTGTGTGCTCTCCAGGGTGCTGGCTACTGCAGCCAGCCAGCCAAAGAGAGAATCTTCTCCCTTGGGCTCTCCAGGCCAACTGCCTGAGTTGCCCCTGCAGCTGCCTTTTATACTGGGCTCCTGGCCCCGCATTGGCCCAGTAGCCCTCATTCTTGATTGGCTGCTGTTCCTCTCTGGCCCAGTTAACCCTTTCTGGGCTGGAGTGGGGCAACACCCCACTATACCCTACATTCTGTAGTTTTCATTTCAGGCATCTGCTGAAGTGGGATTTTACCAATGAATGTTCATGTTAGTCTTTAAATGTGTCACAGGACTCCTTATTTCTTTTTCTGAACTAGACTAACATAGCTACCCCTCTGGAACTTATTTTTTAACCAGTCACTGATCCAGAAGAGGACCTTCCATCTATCCTATGACTCTTTACTTTGCTTAAGAGCCTTTGCTGAGGAATCTTGCCAAAGGCTTTCTGAAAATCTGATTACACCCTATCCATTGGATCACCCTTGTAGTAGATTGGCGAGGCATGATTTCCTTTTACAAACACCATGTTGACTCTTTCCCAGAAAATTGTGTTCATCTATGTATCTCTTCTGTTCTTTACTGTAGTTGCAGTCAAGTTACCTGATATTAAAGTAAGTCTTACTGGCCTGTAAAAAAAGGCCATTTGTTAAAAATTGGTATCACATTTGCTATGCTCCAGTTATCTGGTACAGAAGCTGATTTAAATGTTAGATTACATACCACAGTTAATAGCTCTCCAATTTCACATCTGAGCTGCTTCTTCTGACTTATTACTGTTTAATTTATCAATTTGTTTCAAAATCTCCTCTAATGACATCTCAATCTGGGCTGGTTCCTCAGTTTAATCACCTATGAAGAATGGCTCAGGTTTGGGAATCTCCCTCACATCCTCAGCTATGAAGACCGATACAAAGAATTTATTTAGTTTCTCTGCAGTAGCTTTATCTTCCTTGAGTGCTTTTTTAGAATCTCAATCATTCAGTGGCCCCACGAGTTGTTTAGTAGGCTTCCTGCTGCTTCTGATGTATTTAAAAGATTTTTCTGTTACTTTTTCAGTCTTTGGCTAGCTGTTCCTGCAATTCATTTTTGGCCTATAGAAACACCTTGCTCTGAAGAGATACAGGAAGTGCTATTACACAGTAGAAAGCTGGCTACCTATTGAACCTGTCTTCAAAAGTGAACTAGATTTTGGATCTGGCCAGCTCAAAGGCATCACTCCAGATGCAGCCACTCAATTTATAATCCTAGACTATCTGTTGAGTCTCAAGAAATTGCGACTCTCCATTATTTTGGTAAAAGTCCCCTTGACAGGAGTTGCAACCTTCAATGAAAAGGTAGAAAGTTACTAAATTTTCTCTTAACTAACTACAAAGTGGTTTCTCAAAGACATAGCATATCTCTGTCCTTAACCCAGACTTCCTACCCCACAATGGGATCTCAGTCTAGTACTAAAAACTGACTAGATGGCTGTTTAAACCCATGGCCACTTGTCCTTTAACTCACCTCTCTACGAAGATGGCAAATATCACCATTACCTTGGCAAGGATGGGGAGATAGCAGCTCTGATGGTGCATCCCCACTTCACAGTGTTCTTCACTGACTATATGCTTAAATAAATGGGTGTAGATATACCACCAAGTAAGGAAACAGAAGTTCAAAGTGTAGTATAAAGGCTAAATTGTAAATTAACTTGTTTTAATCATTACCAAGCAAGGAGAACTAGCTTTTCTCTAAGAAAATAACTAAAAAGCACAAATGCAAAGCATGATTAAAATTGATTATTTTAAATCACAGTGTGTGTTTGCTTATTTAAATCATGAGTAAAATCAGTGATTTAAATTGATTTTATTTAAATCAACCCACCGTTTTTGGCTTCTTTGGCTGCGTTTGACACAGTTGATCATAATCCTTCACTTAAAATTCTTTCATGCCTCGGTTTTGTTGGCTTCATCCTCTTCTGGTTTCCTTTTTTACTTTTTGGATTGCTCCTTCAGAGTTGATTTTTTTGGGTCATCGTTTCATCATCATCTTTTCATATCTCCCCTTTTTTATCAGTAGGGGAAGCATCAGAGTCCTCCATTTCACCTAAGCCTGTAAAATTTTTATTTGTATTATGATAGTGTCTAGAAGCCTTAGTCATCGACCAGGACCTCATTATGCTAGGCAATGTACAAACACAGACTAAAAAGACAGTTCTTACCCACAAGTGCTTACAATCTAAGTATACGGCAAGAGGGGACAAATGGACAATGAGGCAATATTGGTCAGCATGATAGGCTGAGGTCTCAGCAAACCAGCGTTTTAGCTGCTATCAAGTTTTTTGTTTTTTTTTGTAGGCATCATGGCAAAGAAAAGTTTTAAAGAGGGTTAAGGAGGAGGATAATGAGTTACTTTTGCATATGTTATTGGGAACTTCTCTTAGATGTAAGGGGCAGCAAAGGAGAAAGCATGAAGGTGCTCATTTGGAAATGTAACAAATGGGTGATGGAGACATGAGTTGATCTTTCAGTTCCTAGTAAGAAATGATAAGTTGAAAAGGGGAAGGTCGTGAAGTGCCTTGAAATTGTTTGTTACAGTAGAGAAGAGGGAGCCATCGTTTAATTTTTGACTCCTTGGTCCTCACATCCAGATTGTATCAAAGTTGCACCTTCTGTTCTTGTGCAATGTCTGAAAGATTTGGCCTTTCCTCTCTGCTCTCTGTGCCAAAATCTTTGTTCAAGCAATGATCATATCAGCCCTAGACTAAAGCAGTGTCTTTCTTTTGCTTCAGTGCCTACAGTTTTGACTCCTTAAGTTCATTAAAACAGTTTGTTACAATGAGATCTTTAACTAGGTCTCCTCCTCCTTAGTTCTCTCCACTGACTCCTGCTCTTATAGTGCATCAGACACAAGTTTTATCATTACTTTTAAAAATCCTCTACTGTTTAGCCCCATGTTACCCATCCTCTTCATCTTCATCCTCTTCACCTGCCTTTATTTTGCTAGTTATACCAGCCTTAATTGTCTGCTTCTCTCATTAACATCTTCAGACTTTCTCCCATGCCTCCCCTTCTGTAGAGAAAAAAAGCTCATAGGCTATGTCTACACTTGAAAGTTAGGTCGACTTAAGGAGGCTTAAGTCGACCTAACTTAGTCCACGTCCACACTAGGCTTTCATTAAGTTGATTTAAGGGGCTTCCTTAAGTTGACTTAATAAATACTATAGTTTAGGTCGACTTAAGGGGCGTCCTTAAGTTGACTTAATAAATTCCACTGTTTAGATCGACTTAACAACTAAGTCGATTTGTTAAGTCGACCTAAACCTGGTGTGGACACCCTAGGTCTACTTAGTTCTCTAAGTTGACCTAGGGCTGGGACAGGGGAGCCATGGCTCCCTTCTCCCTGGGACCCCCCACTTCCTGAGGGAAGGGAGCCGTGCTCCCTTCTTGCTGGAAAGCCTCGGGATCCCAACAAGAAGACTCGCGTGGGTTCCAGCAAGAAGGCAGCCGCAGCTGCCCTTTCCCTGGTACCCGGGTCCCAGCCAGAAGGGAGCCACAGGCTGGCCTCCAGCTGGACATTCAGCTGGAGCCCAGCAGCTGCCTTCTCCGCGCTCCACTGACAGGGGAACCTTGGGGATTCCCTATTAGCGGAGCGCTGGTGGCTCCCTCCTTGCCTGGACCTGCACGGATCTAGGGAGAAGAGAGTGGGGCTCCTGGCAAGAAGGGACCCATGGATCCTTTCTGCCAGGACCGCAGCTCCCTTCTTAACAATGTTGACTTAACTTTTTAAGTGTGGACATAGCCATAAGCACAAGCAGAAAAAATATCCTTTTATCCTCTGTCCTTCCTCAAAACTCAGCTCTTCTGTAATGCACACAGGAACCTCATCTGACAAAGGGTAGGCAGGTGATGAGTTACGATTATGGTGAGTGAGTTAAGAATTGTGCACATTGAATTTTTATCACATCTCTCCCATTCCCCACAGAGACATCTTGGATTGTCTCATTCATCTATTATGATACTTTTCTCTTTTTACGATTGTAAGTTCTTTGGGGAAGGCACTGTCATTTTTCTATGATTGTATAGTCCTTAGCATAATGGGACTCTGGTCTGATGAAGGCTTATAGGTGCTAGTGCAATATAAAATTGTATGCAAAATTAATTTAAGCAACAGCTATAGTTGTCGAAGGGCTATTATAGGATTTGAGTGGGAGTGGAGGTTGAGATGTGGTGCCCAAAACACACTCTTAAAATGTAAAGTAGACCTGGATTAAGATTCCATGCCCTTTTCAGATGGCTGCAATTATGAAGTACTAACTATACTGCAAAGGTAATTTGGTTACTATATGTAGTCATTTGCCTGCCACTTGAGATCCATGTTTGCCTACTGACTTTAAAAAATGGTAAAATATCTATTTAAATGAACTCACTTACAATGAAGGTAAACTAAATTTATCATTGTTTGTCACAGGTAATTTTATTCTAGGGTGACCAGATGTCCTGATTTTATAGGGACAGTCCTGATATTAGGTGCCTATATAAGAAAAAGCCCTGATTACTCCCCACTCCTTGTCCCAATTTTTCAAACTTGCTATATGGTCACCCTATTTTATTCTGACTTGCTCCAGTTTTCGTTCTGAGGAACAGAAACCCATAAATCCTGTAGTGATAAGACACTATGAGGAGTAATGTCAGTATTCAGCTATACATAGTGTTTGTTTTTCCTGCCATCCCCCGCAAAACCACTTCTTTGGTAGCTATGATTATGTTTCTTAATATAGCTATCCTGTGGCTTCCTGAGTGATCTTGTGGCCTCAGAATAGTCCTGAACTTTGAATTTACATGCATAGATAATTTTTGTTTGTGTAAAGCACCTTTGTTAAAGTGATATAAGGATGAAAAGTACTTTATGAAAGCTATGTAGTATTAATATTTTTTATCAAAACTTATACAAGACATCAAATTATAGAAAGTGTCTGTTTGTGACATATGTACTATGTTGTATTAGGGCTGGAGGATCATAACTGGCTACAAGGCCATACTTTACTATATCTGCTTTAAGCATTATACAATACATTTAAAAGCTCAATTCAATGGGACAAAAGATCCATGCATTAAAATGAAACTGCTTACCACAAAAATAAGAGAAATTTACAAAGTTTAAGACGACTTTCATTTTGTTATAATGTTTAAATAATAAATATAAAACTGTGACTTTCTTATTTTTGGCAGAGCACCAGAGATGCAGAAATCAAACTCAAAAGTGAAGGCAGAGTTAAACTTTTTGTCTTGGATCCGGATGCACAGGTTTGACACTTTAAAAGAAAATGATAAATATTTCTGTGTTGTACCTTGTAAAATGCAAAACAGTTTTAATTTTTGTTTTCTTTTAAAGAAACTTGACTTTTCAGGTATTGAACCAGAAGTAAAGCCATTTGAAGAGAAGTTTGGGAAAAAGATTCTCGTGAAATGTAATGACTTATCTTTCAATCTACAAAGCTGTGTTGCTGAAAATGAAGAAGGACCAACAACAAATGTAAATTCTTTATGTAAACACTTTGCCTTATGGAGCTATCCAATATATAGTAGTAAACCCTTTAATATTGGCATTAGTTCGCAATGTACTTCAGACCAATAAATCTCAGATACTGTTAGGAGAAAGTTAAATGTGCCAAGTAATTTTTATGTTTGCTGCTGATTAATCCATTAAAATGAAAAAGAAGGCATGAATTCTTTGTGAAGCCTTTGTAGGAGTATCTTTTGTACTATTAATGAAAGTGTTTTATGTCTTCATTATATTTCACATCAACATAATGGTCAAGGAATGCTGGCTCTTTGTAACTAATGCACAACAGCACAGTAGTCATATTTCATTATATTTGCATGTCAGTAAAAATGTGTAGATAATTTTTGGGGGATGCTTCTGCTGACCTTTTTTCATCCTTTTTAATGACTAGGTGGAACCTTTTTTTGTTACACTGTCATTATTTGATATTAAAAACAATCGGAAGATTTCAGCAGATTTCCATGTTGATTTGAACCATGTCTCGGTAAGGCACATGATACCTAGTACGACACAGCAGTCGATGAGTGCCAGTGGTGATTACTTACACAAGGTTCAAGATCTTATTCATGAGTCCATGTTGCAATATCCTAAACAGGTAAGGAGAAATAATGTAGACTTCCGATTCAGAATGAGAGTAGTGGGTTATATGCCATATTTCAAATAGCTTCTCCACTGACTGTAGATTAAAAAAAGAAACTATAAATATATATAATGTGTATGTCTATATATATTTTTCTTTAGGTAATATTCTCAGTCACATGTCCACATCCTGATATATTTCTTGTGGCAAGAATAGAAAAAGTACTACAGGGAAGTGTTACACATTGTGCTGAGCCATATATGAAAAGTTCAGATTCTTCTAAGGTACTGTATCTCTTTAAAATCATGTAGATAAAATGCTTAGACAAAATTATTCTGTATTTATGATGTTATAGCTAACAATTCAAAAGTTGGGTTCCACTTTTGGGATGCCCAAAATTTTTAAATGAATTTTCTGTGGAAGTTTCTTATTTACTGTCTTATAAGCACTGTCTTTAATTGAAGTGTTAAAGATAATTTTTTTCATATTGTTCTTAAAATGATGAGATTAGCCTGTATACTGTAAAATGTGTTTCCATACAGTGCTTTTTATAGTCTTTTCCATATTAATTACATTTTGATAAAATAATAGTAATACAACTTCAAAAATAAAAGTTAATTTTTTTTGAGCATTTGGAATATCTAATATGGGCAAGACTTTCAGAAGTACCTGGAAAATTCCAGGGTTTTACAAACATAAATGTGTTTTTATATACACGTGAACAAATCTGTTCCTCTATGTTTAATTTTTTGCATACCTAGTCAGATTCTTTGCTGTGTTGTGATTTATTTACATTTTTGGTTATTCCATTTTAGAATCATTCTGCTGCAGTGGTCCTCCAGTTTTGACTCCCGCACACTCCTTGTCACTCATGGCACAGCCCCTCCCCACTAACTGAGACAGGAAGCGGGGCCACCCATCAGGGCTTCATCTGGGAGCCAGGCCATGGTTAGGGGGCTGTAGTTGGGGGGGGGGGGGGGTGAGGCCCCTGGTGGCTAGGAGACGTGCTGAGACTGTGGGCCAAGGTAGGGGTTGGATGCTGAGCAGGGAGCAGTTGCAATGGCCGGGCTCAGAAGCCACTGGGGGCATGCGAGGCCAGGTGCTGCAGTAAGTGAGGGGCGGGGGAGGAGGGTGCGCTAGAGTGAGGCCCCGAGGCAAGGCCAGGCCTGGAGCATAGCTCAGGGCAGAGTGGGGCTGGGTGGTGCTCCCTCCCTGTCCTACCTTTGGGTTGGACCCGTCCCTGGCTGTACCTCTCCCCAAATGTTCCTCCATTGCCCCCAGGGGTGTGCTCCTCACAGATTGAAGACCTCTGCTCTACTGTCTTAAATCCTCTATATATTTAATATTAAACGTTTTTTGTCTAATTAGAGTCCATCATGAAGATGACAGTATGCATTCACATGCTGGTGTTCTGAAATGTACCATTTGAGGAGCTGTTTTTGTTTTTCGTATTTTCAGTTGCTATTGCTTGTCAGAAATTAAAGTAATAAAACGAGTTTTAACTGCATTAACTAAAAAAATTTCTGGTACTTTGATGCAGGACTGAGGGTTGTAAGACATGAACATATCTGTTACCACACCAGTTAGCTAATGTTGAACTAATTTTCCTGTTTTCCACAGTGCAAAATACAATAGGAAAACTTCAGAGTACAGTATTATATAGACAAATAATGATCCCTGTTACCAGTTAATATAAAGGTACTTGCATGCACCTTAATCAACATTATATACTTTTAGTCCATCTTAACATGGACTAAACTAAATTATCTCTGTGTGTTGCAAGCAATATTTTAATCTTTGTCATAAGTAACAGGCATCTTTACAATCTAGGTTTGTTCATAGATTCCAAGGCCAGAAAAGGGTCCATTACAATAAAAATAATTCTGCAAAACAGTTTCTAAAATATATTCCGACTAATAGTCAGTGAAAGACTTTTGAAAAATCACAAAGTTATTTTTGATGGTCCTTAGTTACAAGCCCCTCAGCCAGGAAGTAGGCTTAATTTGGCCTGCAGTATTCTTTCCCAGCACAAGAGCAAAAATCAAGTCCTTTATTTTACTTGGAGCTGGCAGCAGCGTGGTTGCCTACCATGTGTTCCATTATAATGCCCAGTTTTCAATTGCTTATGTCGCATGATCTAAATTTAGTTGTTTGGGCTGAAATTTTTCTATTCTTGCTCTCTGCCTCAGGTTTAATTTTTTCAGCAAAACGAAACAAGATCAATTCTTCCACAGACCTTCTTACACATCAGCCTCATTGAGCAAGCTCCCATGCCCCACAGTTAGTCCTCCTGAAAGAAAAAGCAAAACCAGCTGACTCTTTGGCCTAGGAGAAGGTGTGTTGGGCTGGAGCCAAATCATCAGTCCTTGGTCTCAGCTCTCCCTGACTAGTATTAAGGGTTAGCATAGACTTATTATTGGTCAAGGCCTCATACTTGCCAGTCTCCTAGGATACAAATGTAATTGCCCATATTTTACAGATGGGGACCTGAGAGGTTGCAGAAGGCTACAGTGCCAGCATTGGGAAAAAGAACCCTGCATCTTACATCATGTGTGCAAGTCTCTTATTCAAGGCACACTGCCTGTCCCAATGAGTGTTGTCAATCTATGTGCTTAACTGAGAAATCTGTAACCACTAAAATTTAGGATCTCTCAGTCAACATACCCCTGCTATCTAGCAAATAGCTTTATAATCCATTGGTAACGTATGTGTTGTAACCCCCTCAAGTTGCTAATCCACAAATGGTAACAGCTACTACTTTAGTTCAAGCAGTACAGGTCTGTGCTGCAAATCTAAAGTTACTGGGTTTCAGCTTTGCTAATGACCATTGTGCGGGCCATTATTGTTCCATGTGATAGGATTTGTTGTTTTCATCAAACAAATAAAAACTTTGGAATTGCACTCTTAAAAATCAATGAAAGAAAAGCTGTGGTTCCAAGTCAAACACTCACAAATTAGGAAACTCTATAATATATTTTATCATTTTCAGGTTGCACAGAAAGTGTTGAAGAATGCTAAACAGGCATGTCAGAGACTCGGACAATATAGAATGCCATTTGCCTGGGCAGCTAGGTAAGGGATATAATTCTTGTCACATTTATCTAGCTGATCATTTAACACTATTTCCTACAAAATAGCAATGTAGGTCTTGTTTGTTAAAATTCAACTTACTATTTGTGGGATCAGTTCTTTCTTATTGCAGTATGGTCCTTTCTAAACTATCATTTTATCTCAGTCAGAGTTTTTTGGAAGACAAAACTCATATTTCTGTTTTTTATTGCAACAGGTAAAATTATAGATGATCATAACACATAACCATACAATTGATTTAATTTTACTAACTTTTTTCACTGCCAAATTATTTTTCTTGCTTTTGCTAGAAAGTAAATTGTCCTTGCTCTGTTTGTTAAAATATTAATTGTAAATGTGGTGAAACTCACCTAGTTACAAATCTCAGAATATTAAATTATTCACATAGAAAATGGTACAGTGGTACTATGTCGTCTTGTTGAAAATTGTAAAGAGAGTATTTGATTTCAGGACATTATTTAGAGATGCATCAGGAACACTGGACAAAAATGCAAGATTTTCTGCTCTCTACAGACAAGACAGTAATAAACTCTCAAATGAAGACATGCTTAAGTTTCTGGCAGATTTTAGAAAGTGAGTATACAATTTTTTAATTTTAAAAAGTTTAATATTTTTCATCATTTACACAAATGAAAGCAACAACTCTACCTTTCTTATGTATGTAAATCTGTGTTTTTAATACATAAAATATGGAACCAATATTGCACAGAATTTCTCAAGGTATATTTAGAGGAGTAGTCTGAATAAAACCCTCCAGTTCTTCAAGTAGTTTGGAGATTTTAGGTTGTGGTGCCTGTTCGCCCATACATGCACTTGTGCTCTGCACATTTGGGCTTACCTCAGCTGTAGTTTTGTTCTTAGTTTTATGTCGGTTAGTTAGTTGTAGTAGCAATAGTTAGTAGTAGTTAAATCATTTTTAAAATTGTTGTAAGGATAGTTGTCCTTTCATTTTTGTTCTCTAGCACAGAACTTTAGATTTCTGGGTGAGTACACTTGGCTCTCTGGGTTCTAAGCTGCAAGGCTTCTCTGGTGAGCAGTGGGCACTCCCAGTATGTCCACTGCCTTTGGTAGTCAAATGTCCCCAACTTGTAGCCTGGCCTTAAAATTGAGAGCCATAACAGGGAGATTAAATTGTGCCTTCTCATGATGGAGAGCTCCCTCTGTTCAGCTCCACTAGTCCACATCTCTTCTTCATCTCTAGATGAAGTAGTCATGCCTCCCCCATCCACCAAGTGATAAATTCAAACAGTTCCAGGACCTCGTTAAAAGGACAGCCAAGTCCTTAAACTCTTTACAAATACCAAGTGAGGTTAAGGAGTCACAACATAAACTGTTAGGTATTCTTATACAGTATCATCCATCCAAATTGAGTTACCTATTAATAAGACTTGGCTGTATCCTGCAAAAGTAATCTGTTATTACCCCACCACCAATACCACCCACCTGTAGAAGGGCTGATGATAAATATTATGTTCTATCTAAATATTTGGAGTTTTTCTCATCCCTCTCCCAAGTTGTTGAGGGTGCATAGAGGTGTAAATGAATGTGGAAAGCAGCAACACCGCGCTAAATCAATGTTGTATGATAAAGATCAGAAGCATCTTAATTTATTTGATTAGAAATCATATTCATCTGCAGCTCTGCAGTTTAGGGTCACCAGCTGTCTGGCACTGATGGCAAAACATAATAATACCAACTACTCACAATTCAGTTTATTTATTGAGCATTTACCAACAGAGCAGAGGGATTAATTCCAGGCTATCTTTACAGAGGGTCAGTTTCTTGCCAGAACATTTCTGCAGGTCTATTAGATCTGCTAATACAGCTGCTTGTTCTATTTGTATGGCAGAAGTTATGAGAAGGTTTACTGTCTTCAGCGCTCAGGATTTCCAAGAGAGGTCCAGAATATAAATAGAGAACCTTTCTTTCCACAGTTTAAAATTGTTTGTGGAGAACACCAATGAGTTTCTGCATATATTAAAAGATTCCAGGGACACTCAGCCTTTTTGGGAATTGACACACCTATGCATGAAAGGAAATTTAATAAGCCCCATACAGCACAGAGATCTCAACTTGTTCAGTTCTCCAGCTGCCAGAGATCTTATGAACCCGAACAAAAGAGGCAGAGTTTCCCGTAAAAGATGCCATGTGCTATACAGGCATTGATCTCACAATGCTCATCATCAAAACAACCACCACTACCATTTTGATGGGGATGTCAAGGTTCTGAGTTACCTCCCTGTTTCTCCTTAACAACGACAATAGTCAACATGCCTTCTTTGCTTCAGGGACCACTTTTTGGACTCAACTCCAAAGTACATTTCCCCCCATTCCCTTCCAGTCCATAGGAACAATATTTGAAGAAGAAGAAGCATCTACTCACACTGTATAGTAAATGTAGTTACTAGTGTGATATGACCGCTCCCATACCATAAGCACTGTGACATGTAGAGTGCCCATAAGTAGTGTGACAGGATTGCTCCCACACTATAAGAAGAGGCATCTCAGGCCAAATTTAGAGGTACAGGTAAGTTAAAATATATCAAAAACTCTGTGCTTAACAATGCATGTTTAGCCTTATGAAATACAACATCACAGGCTTCAGTCCACTTCCAGACCTTGTTCTGGTGAAGGAGTTCGTGTAGTGGCTTTAGTAATGTTGCCAACTGTGGAATAAACTTTCCATAATAGTTCAATAGCCCTAAAAAAAAGAAGGAAGATGACTTACGTTTTAGGAGGTGGAGCATCTATAATAGCCTTGACTTTTGCAGGAGCCTTACAAAGGCCAGTAGCATCTATGATATGTCCCAAATATTCAACAGAGGGCTGGAGGAATTCATGTTTGTCTTTGTGAACTTGCAAAGACTTGCAATGACTTTGTCATGCACTTCTAGTATTTGTATGGCAACCTCTGAGTTCTTAAGGAGATCTTCCTCATTCTTGCCAGTGATCAGAATGACATCAAAAGTGCACTGGATTCCAAACAAGCCACTCAAGATCTGGTCCATAGCCTTCTGGAACAAGACTGGAGCAGACAGTATTCCAATAGGCAAGCAATAGTATCAGTACAGACCTTTATGTGTCACAATAGTCAACAAAGCTCTTGGGACTTCTCATTGACATACATTTGTAAATATGCCTGACTCGGATCAATCTTGCTGAACTTTTGTCCATCAGCCAAGTTAGTGAAGAGGTATTCAGTCTAAGGAAGAGGTTATTGCTCTGCACATGACACTAAGTTAACAGTAATCTTAAAATCCTCACAAATCCAAATGGAGCCATCTTTCTTCAATACTGGAACAATTGGGGTTGCCCGTTGGCTGTGGATAACTGGTGGTGCTAGGACTCCAATTCTGACCAGATACTCCAGGTCCACTTCAACTTTTGGCCTGATGGCATGTGGCACTGTTTTGGCTTTCAGACATTTTGGTTGGCTGTCACGCTTAATGTTCAGGTTCACAGTGATTCCCTTCATACTTCCCAAGTCACCCAGTATTCATGTGAGCCAATTGCCATGGACAAGATGTGGAGTGACACTTCTTCCAACTAGATGTCATTTTGATCATCCTGAGCTAACTCTACTTCATGCATATTCTCCTTTTTGGTCCACCAGACAGCAGGCCATTTCTCCTGCATGCCTGTTCTCTTTTACTCTTCTTTCTTATGTTTGCAGGCATGCTCAATGTGTCCATTTTTTGCCACATTGTCAATACAGTAGGTCTTTACCCTAGCATTCAGATGCATGGTGACCATGCTTCCCACAGTGGTGACATTCCTGGCTTCCCACTGTCTGGTTGGTAAGTTCCTGTGATAACTTTTGCACTCTGGTTGATCCACTTAATTGCTGTGCTTCCTTTGCTGCCAGTTCCATAGAAATTGGAATTTCAGTGGCCTTCTGCAAGCTGAGTTGGGCCTCTGTCACTAGGCACTTATGCATTGCTTCACTGCACAAACCACACACTCTAACCTATCATGTAGGGTGTCATTTTACACATCAGTAAATTCACAGCCCTCTGCTGCTATGTGTTGGGCAATTGTTTCGTTTTCTTCTTGATTCCTTTTGTTGGACCTGAATTGCTCTGCATTTACCAGTGGTTTTGGAGAAAAACGTACCTTCGGGATTTTCACAATGTCACTGTAAGATGTTGTGCATGGTTTATCAGGGTACACTACTAAACTGCAGAGTAGACTAAATGTTTTAGCTCCTATGACATTTAAAAAGGTGGTCACTTTCTTTTCATCTTGCATCTAGCTTGTTTCATCACCCCACAGTTTCATCAAGGGGCTTAGTAAGTGTAGCCGTTGCTACCATTTTTTTCTCTTCCTTTAGAGTCTTCTTATTCACGTGTGTTTGGGAGATCGTTCACAAACAATGGCTAATGGTTAGTTCCAAAGGGGTAGTCATCTTAGTCTAGTTCAGCAAAACAAACGAGTCTAGTGGCACTTCTAAAGACTAACAAATTTATTTATCGCATGAGCTTTCATGGGAGAAAATCCCACTTCATCAGACAATTGAAGATGGAGAAGTACAGAAACAATGGCTAGTTCTTTCCTTTCACTAGCACTGCTTTTCTTCTTTTTAGCAATCTGAGTTCAATCTGCTTCCTCCCCTTTCCCAGTCTGTTTCACTTCCAATTTGCTCTGTCATTTACATCTCTCTGTGGTGGCTGGGGTGCTCTTGAAAGAGCTGCTGCTGAAACTGCCCAGGGCAGCTGCATTTTGCAATCATGGGGGCCACTTGTCTATCCTCCTGCTGCTGAAATTGCCTCTGAAGGCAGTTTTCTTTCGGTAGCCGGGACAACTCCAATTTCAGCCACTGCTGAAAGTGCTGGCAATGGGGGGAGCCCCAGTGTCATGCATGGTTGGGAGGGGTCCCAGCCATGTTACTGCATTAAAGGGATTGAGAATCACTGCGCTATAGTCACACTTTCTGGAGCATAGCTTATTTAGATCCACCTCTGCGCAAAAGAATAAATGCACACAAATCTGACATCAGAAAATGCGATAAATAAATCTGTTAGTCTTCAAAAGTACCACAGGACTCTGTTGTTTTTCTGCAATAGACTAATATGGCTACCCCTTTGGAACTCTACAGATTAGTGACACTGTGTCTCTGGGACCTTCTGTGGCTTTTGAGGAATCACTCCCATTTCTGAAATTTATAGATCTACTGAATGAAACTGTGGACTCAACTCCACTGCATTTCTTTAATTGAGGCCTCCAGATCTGATGCTTCCTTTATCGGAACTGCTCTGGAATAATTTAGAATTAGCTAGACTTCAAGTACCCACCTCTTGTTTGTGGTCACTGCTTGTTAGTCACCAGAAGTGAAATACGTATGGACAACACACAATTGTTCTGTAGCATCTTAAAGTGATTTTCAACCTGTGGCCCAATTAGCACATATCTGCAACACATCTGACATCCTCAGGGCCATATCAGTCGTACATACATTGTGTGGATGCAGCCCACCTAACACATAGAGAGCTGCATGTGCAACCCTTAATGGTAATTAGGTTAAGAACTACTGGAGAATGCATGTTTGTTGGAATGTTGGGGCATCACTCTAAGAAGACAGAGTTGAAGTTGCATTGCAGAGGTAGCATGGACCTTAACTGTATTTCTGCTTTTTCAGAGATGTAAATGTAGTCACCACATTTTGGAATGGCAACTTTAATTGTGCATTAATGACATTTTTTTGGCATTTAATATAAATAAAATTAAATTACACTAAGATAAGAGCTCTCAAATAAATTCTGCTACAATTTTTGTTTGTTTATTTGTTTGTTCACTTACTATTTCACAAAATTCAGGAACTTGCAAGCATTGAGATTGTGCTTAACAGTGATTTGGGGAACAGAAGAATTACTCCAGGCAAGAAAAATACGCAAAACCATGCTGATTCTTTTTTTTTTAAAAAAAAGATACTGTTTTTCTATAGATATGTCATAGTAATTCATGTGTTAGCTGGCATTGGCCTAAACTGAAAGTTGAACATTTCCATGATGCAGATATTTTTGTTCAGCTTCATTAAATCAGTGTCTTCAAGCTATTTTAATGTTGCATTGCCTGTTTGTTTTCCTCTATTGTCTTTTTTCTTTCGTATTTGATTGATTTGGGCCTAATCTCTTTTTTGTTTTTGTTTCTGTTTATAGACCTGAGAAGATGGCCAAGCTGCCAATTATTTTAGGAAATCTAGACATAACAATTGATAATATGTCTCCAGATTTTCCAAGTAAGTATTAATAAGCAATACTAAATGGTTCAATAAGCTTTTTTACTTCAATTTTTTAATTGTTTTTAATATATTTTCAGATTATGTTAACTCATCATACATTCCCATGAAACAGTTTGAAAACAATATCAAGACAGTAGTAACGTTTGAAGTAGAGGAATTTGTTCCCTGTATTCCAAAACATTCTCAGCCTTTCACCATCTACAACAATCACCTTTATGTTTATCCAAAGCACTTGAAATATGACAGTCAAAAGTCCTTTGCCAAGGTGAGTGTGAGGAAAATAATAAATTCTTGTTGTGAACTGCAGTTCTAGTCAGATATCAATGACCAAATATATACTCTGTTTCTGTGATGATGGTTTTGAATAAGTGTTTTCTTTTGAATATTGTTTTAGGCTCGAAATATTGCAGTATGCATTGAGTTCAAGGATTCGGATGAGGAAGACTCTCTGCCTTTAAAGGTTTGTCTGTGATTTTGGTAACTAATAGAAGAAAAACATTAGTATTTACTGGTTTAGAGTAACACACTGCGGGTCTACACAAGGATTAGAATTGGGTTCTTTGTTCTTTCTTCTCTAATGCAGTTGAATTATCCTGGAAATGATTTGCTTATCTGAGAAAAGTAAGGAGCAGAGCCACTAAACACTGCTATTGGCCAATCTTGGTGAAAGTCTTCCCACTGGTCTTTTATTCCTATTGTCACCTGAATGAATGTTCCACCGAAGAAGCCTGTTGTGGGGTGGTTTTCTCCTACACAAGAGGAAGTAAAACTCCCAAGTTTTGTGGAGAAAGCTTTAGGAACACTAAGTGATTCAAGTGCATTTGGTCAAGATTATTTTTTATTTGCCAGAAGTACAAGAGTTGGAAAAAAAAGAGGGGTTCAGAATGACTTGAAAGAAAGTAAAAGAAATCACTTTGAAGGCCTGTGTGCATTCCTGCTTGTAAGATTTACTATCCCCTAGTGACTAGTAGTGGAGTCCTCTTTGAGTGTGCAGGTGTCTTTTCATGATGTTTAATATTTGCCCAGGTTCAGTATGAAAGTGCACCCCCCAGATTACTTTAGTTCTTTTGTGGAAGGAACCTCTGCTGTGTCTGCATTACTCCTGGATATTCTGATTTCACCTTCAAAATGCATTGTAAATAATTTAGTGGTTGAGGTATTGTAGAACAGATTTTATAGTATAAATGTTGGAATTGTCTTTAAAAATTTCTGTACCTATTTGAGTGCTTCAGCTCCCCTAGTACAGAGCATGCTGCTTGAGAAGATGGGTAAAGCAGAAGCAATCTAGCACTGAGAATGTATGAAGGAAGAGAAAAAGAAGCCCATTCTTTCCTCCTGCCCCAGTGCAAGTCCTTTCTGTGCAGCACCATCTATAGCTCTTGGTACTAGAACTGTCAGTATGGATGTAGCCACTGTGGATCTAGAAGGATTCACTTCCCTGGGAAACCCTAGAATCTTTTCCCTGCCTGTATGCTTCAACAGTAGGTTGCAGTCCAAATATTAACTACACCACTGCAGATTTCCTCCTCATCCTTTCTGGAACCATCATCCAACCTTCCCCTAGGGTCACCTCATTGCGGGATTGTTAAAGGGACATCCTTAATGTTATTTGGAATGGATTTGAGGTGCTGCCCATGCTGATCTCAGCGTCTGGGGAATTCTGAGTTGTCTGGCCCTTGCAACCTTCCCACAGATACCACATCCCTTTGTACATAAAATCGTAGAAACTGGAAGGGACCATGAGAAGTTATCGAGTCCGGTCCCCTGCACTTATGGCAGGACCAAATACCCTCTTAAGCCATCCTTGACAGGTGTTTGTCTAACCTGCTCTTAAAAACTTACAATGATGGAGATTCCACAACTTGCCTAGGCAACTTATTCCAGAGATTAATCACCCTGACAGTTAGGAATTTTTTCCTAATGTCCAACCTAAACCTCCCCTGCTGTAATTTAAGCCCCTTGCTTCTTGTCCAATTGTCGGCGGTTAAGGAGAACACTTTTTCTCCCTCCTCCTTGTAACAACCTTTTAGATACTTGTCGTGGTCCTCTCCAGTTAATAATATGGGATTATATTCAAGAGTCTAGTCAAGTTCTCACTGAATCTGAAATACTCAAGCTATCTGAACCTTGTGCTGTAGGAGTTGGCCCATCAGCACTGCCATTAGTGTTCACAACATTTTCATAGCCTTCTATACCAATCTTGAAACTGGTGTAGCTGATCCCTCACCAACAATCTCCTACCTCCACCTGACATGATTCCCCTAGTGGCTGGTGTGCAGTGTGATTTGGACTCACTTGATGATGTCTCCTACATGATGGAAAACCCCTTATTGGGGAACAATGGACAACTCTCCCTGTGATCATATTGACTCCTCTGCTATGTCTTCACCTGATGGACTGCAAATAGTTCCAAGAATATCTCTGGAGGAAGGGAAAATACTATCCAGCTACATACAGAGACAACAATGGCAGAGCCTTCTCACCCCCTTTTATATCCTCCAAATCTGGATGCAAGTTAATGTCTTTTACCCATCAGCCAGGGCTTACACCTTCAGCCCTCTCTAGCAGCCTCTAGGAAAGCACACAGGATGTGGTCTGTTCCATCTGAGGTTTCCATTTCTTGAAAAGTCACCCAATCCCAAACTCCCTTACAGTTTTTATTTCCTGGAGAAAAAGGTAACCAAACCTCCTTGTTTGTTTTGCTGCAATAGGAGAACACGGCTACCCCACTGGAACTTGACACTTAAGACTGTCTCTGACAACTCAATGCCATTGCTAGAACCATGGCCATAGGAAATGCCCTACATAGGTTTTCCTGCATACCTTCATCAGGGCTCACTTTGGAGGCACAGAATAAGATTAGCTTCTCTAAAAGTGCACCTGCCTGATATCTCAGCACATCAGCAGTCAAAACAGAGAAAAACAGTACTTTCTCCTCCTACGGTACCAGATTCCGAACAGAACTCTAACAGGATGTATCAACCACTGGGTGCAGTCACTGCTTCAAGGAGCATGCTCTGCTGCTTGAGGGCAGCTGCATTGACTCTTGCTGCTGGGGTATGCTGCCTTG
This sequence comes from Pelusios castaneus, assembly GCA_007922175.1. Taxonomy (NCBI): domain Eukaryota; kingdom Metazoa; phylum Chordata; order Testudines; family Pelomedusidae; genus Pelusios; species Pelusios castaneus. Next base: position 6,824,797 of record ML685802.1, on the reverse strand, counting down.
GACGTTTTGTATCCAGGGCTGGCCCAATCATATAGGTGAACTAGGCAGTTGCCTAGGGCAGCAGGTATTAAGGGGTGCCAAATTAGACAAAAGTAATTTTTTTTCTCTATTTAAAATTATATATATAATGTTATCTCTTATAACATATTGAGGAGGGCACCAAAGTCGTAGTTCGTCTAGAGCACCAAAAACGCTTGGGCTGGCCCTGTTTGCATCTACTGTACTTCCATTTAATATACATTGTTGATACTGAGAAGAGGCTGAAACTTGATTAATATGTGTCATGAGCTATAAAAACATGCATCGCAAAACATTCTTTTTAAAGGAGATACGTAGGAAAAACTAAAATATTTTATACTCTTAACAGTAAGCAGGATTTTAAATTAAGAATGAAAAAAGACCATTTCCCCCCCCCCCTCTTGATTCTCAGTGTATCTATGGTAGACCAGGTGGACCAGTATTTACAAGAAGTGCATTTGCTGCAGTTTTACATCACCACCAAAATCCAGAGTTTTATGATGAGGTAAGCAATTCTAATTGGGACTTCACTTTTACTGGCTTTCAGTATATATATTTTATAAGTTTCAAAAATAGCAGAACACACTAATATGGAGATGCTGTGCCCATTTAGCAGAGGGAAGATAAAGTGTATTTAATTTCTGAACTTCAGAAGTTTCTTTATAACTTTTTACTTAAATTGAACTAAAGCTCTAATTGTAATTGAAAATACAGTGTCATGTGTAGTACTTACTGACTCATTCACTTTTATATTCTGAAAATAAACTCAACTTTTTTGGGCCTTGATTTATTTTTTATCTTTTTTCATGGTGACTTGGAAAAAACATTTAAATCAAACCCTGTCATTATCTTCCTTACTATTACTTTTACATAATCAATGTAAAACTACATATTGCATGACTGCTTTCTTAATTCTTCCTTCAAATGTCACTGAAACTCAGTGTTATTCTCACATCAGAGTGCATGTTTGTTGTACATGAACTAGTGTGATATGCTGCTACATGATTGAAGACTTTTCTTTCACAAAAATCACTGGAGCTTATGTTTTACATGTCTTTCAGATTAAAATAGAATTGCCAACACAGCTACATGAAAAACATCATTTATTGTTCACATTCTACCATGTCAGCTGTGATAATTCAAGCAAAGGGAGTACCAAAAAGAAAGATGTCATTGAAACACAAGGTTTGGCTTGTTTACCCTTTTTACTTTCAATAATGGTTTAGCTGATTTCAGAAAGTACCTGTTGCTGGTATACAGGTTACCTGTTGCTTTTCTGCAAGTAATTTTTTAATATTAATTATTGTGGAAAAATAGATTTGTCATGTAAAACAGTGGTTTTCAAACTTAGGGGTTGGGACCCAGTACTGGGTCACAGAGCCTCAGGCACTGGGTTGCTGCATCTCCTGCTGCTGCCACCAAAATACTGGAATGCATTGCTCAAAGATGTAATTCTTGGGTTGTGGGCATAAATGATTTTTTTCAACTGGGTTCCTAGAAAAAAGTTTGAAAACCACTGATGCAGAATATTTATCTTTTAAATTCAGTCTTTTAAGAGTTATGATTTTTTTTGAATGTCAAACAGATTAGTATATTTTATAGTTTCTTACCTGAAGATAAACTAGAAGTCTAGTGGAACTTTTAAAGACAAACAGATTTATTTATCGCATGAGCTTTTGTGGGAGAAAATCCCATTTTGTCAGATGCTTGTACTTCTCCATCTTCAAACATCTGACGAAATGGAATTTTCTTCCACGAAAGCTCAAGCGATAAATAAATTTGTCTTTAAAAGTGCCATTAAACTCCTTGTTTGTTTTGCTGAACTAGACTAACACGGCTACCCCTTTGGAATTTACCTGAAGATGACAATATATTATTTCTTTACCATTTTTAACTATGTTTATAGTCTTTGTAAAACAGAAATCATATAACTATGTATATATTGTCATAAATAGAAAAGAGACCACTGAAGCTCTCCTATAGGGCTTTTAATTAAAAGCAACATAGTATACATAAAATATTACTTCTTTTTATTTTTATTTCTTGTAGTTGGCTATTCTTGGCTTCCACTATTAAAAGATGGGAGAGTAGTGACAAATGAACAGCACATTCCTGTGTCAGCTAATCTTCCATCAAGCTATCTTAGCTATCAAGAACTTGGAATTGGCAAGGTACAGTATCTAGATAGGTATATAGGAATATTTTTTTATTTGTGTTTCACAAATGACAGTACAAGAAATAAAACTGGCTAATGTTCAGTTCTAAGCTTGGTAAGAATTTTAATTAGCCATTTTCCAATCAAAACTTTTATAACTTTTCCAGGATATTGAATGTATTGCAGAAGAGATTTAACTGATTTGGAAACTAAATTTGCTCATATAACTTCTCTAATCATTTTGCTTCACCAAGGACTCATGTCAACCTGCTCCCATATAGAATTTTATTAAATCAATTGATTTTTTTTCTGTTATCCCTTATCTGTTGTGTCTGAGAAGCTTTTAAATATTATGAGGAGTGTTTTTGTAATAATGACAGATTGGGTATTATCTATATTCAGAGAATAATAAACAAATAACATAAAAAGATAAAAATAACCTGTTTGCGAGCAGTTATTCTGTATTGATTCCTACACTTAGAATGATAGAATCAAAGGGCTGGAAGGGACCTCATGAGGTCATCTAGTCCAACCCCCTGCTAAAAGCAGGACCACTCCCACTAAATCATTCCACTTGGTATAGGGAATATAAATGTGTTCTCTCTGTCAATACACTGAAAGGTCCTCCATTTGTTTCAAGATCCAGTAGTTAAATAGTTGCCTTTTGTTTAGTTACCTTTAGTGTATATAACTTTAAAATAACTATACTAATTTTTACTATGACCATAGTTTGGTGCCTTTTATTTAGAGCCTCCATGATGATTTTGTGTGTGCTGGGAATATATATGTGTGTGTAGAAGAAGAATATTAGGGAAGATGTATTTCAAGAGTATTCCATTTGGACCCAAAATACTCCCTCAGTGTTTTATAAACTAGAACTGACAGCCAAAGACGCTCTTTAATATTGATGTTTGTTCAGCAAGTGATGTAAATTGTTCAGTTGCTGTTGCTCCACACATGTATGAACTGGGAATGTATGGCTCCTTAAGTTGTATCTTTGTTGTCCAAGATTCTGTTCAGGGAAGAGGGTGCCTTACAGATGGTCTGTGTACTCTAATTCCAAAATTTGGAATAATCTGTCTGGCCACTTCATCTTTTCCAATGAAAAATTTCCCAACTAGTGGGAAATACTTTAAATTAAATTGTAAAAATACAAGAAGGCTTTGCAAATTCATCTTTTATTACTTTATAATTTCTATTAGAATGTCACATTATCTATGCACTTGTCTTTCATCATGCCTCTCACCCAAGAATGGCCCTTGTTCCATAATCTGAATCTTAGAGCTAAAATCCTACCTGCCAGCATTGTCAAAGTAAAATCTGTGGATTATAAATTTGCATATATTGCATAAAATTATGTCAGTGTAGAAGGGTCAGAGAAGAGATGCATAAAGTGAAAGCAGAATTCATTGAGGGGAGTGAGTCAAGAAGGGAGGGGCCAGAGCTCAGCTGAAAAGCGGTTATTAAGTAATTGAGTGAGTTGCTTCTCTTCCTTCTCTGGGCAGGTCTACACTGCTGGCAAAATTCAGCAACAGTTAACAGGAGTTCGTAACTCCCATTGACTTCCTAACACCCCTTTAACATGGAGTCTTGGCTGTGCTGATGTGAAATGCATTCCGTTCAACATAGTGGTATCCGCTTGAGGGGGTGGTTTTAAGTCAGTTTCCAGCTCAACTGAGCATGTATTAATTGCTCAGTCAATCCAGAAAAATTAACTTGACGGGAGCAACTTTGACACCATCAGTGCAGACAGGACCTGAGTCTCCAGTCCACCCCAACACAACCTTTTCACTCTCAAATTTCCTCCCCATCTCCTTGCTTTTCATAATCCATCCATGTCTATCTCACCCTCCGCTTAACTTTAGGAAAGCACTGAGCTCTTCATCCTCTCCTCCAAAGTCTTAGCATCAGGAGGACCAGGATGACTAGATTCAAGACACGCAGGAAACAGCTCCCCAGTGCAATTTCACTTTAGAGGGCTGAGTACTTCTCTAACATTTCCAGTTCTTCAGAATGAGAAGGGAAGAAAACACTGGCTGTTATACATTATGAAGGACCAGACTATCTCAGTACATGAAGCAGCTCTGCTTGACTGTCCTTCTCAGGAACAGTGACTCAAATGAGGATTTCCTGTAGTCCAGGAAATTTCCTTTTATAGATTTAAAGGAGAGTCAGAAAACCCATATCTTACAAGAAAAATCCACTGAGTGAGTTAGCCTGTACAACCCATAAAGTTCATTCATCTGCAAGTTTTTCATGTGATGCCAATACTATGGAACAAATTTGTCTTTAAAAAGAACCATTTCTAATTGAGTAACTACGTACATCGCCATAATGATTTTGAGCAGCATGCCTTCCGATTATTAATGAGATTTATTCATTGTATAATTTTACTCGATATGTACAAGTTTACAGTTTATGTGACAGTGTGAAATGTGCATACATATGGTACACAAATCACTGTCTTATTATATTGGGTTAATATGCTGGCATAATATATTATTTTTCCTCTTTGTGTGCAAACAGCATTCTGGTCCTGAAATTAAATGGGTAGATGGAGGCAAACCATTGTTAAAAATTTCTACTCATCTAGTTTCTACTGTATATACACAGGTAAGTTTAAAATACTTTAAACCAGAACAAATATTTTATGCTTAGTGTGTCTTTGTAGCATGAATACAGTGTATAAAGGATATTTTCAAACGCACAAAAGATACAAAAGAAAATGCCAATTCTCTTTTTGTACCTCTGAAAATTTCCCTCATAGTTAATATGTAAAACGTACTGTATGCTGCAGCAGATTTTAAAATTATTACCCAGAATACAAATCCTTTTGTCTAAGTCAGCGGTGTCAAACATACAGACCGGATTGCAGGCCAGATACAGCCTGCAAACATCTTCTGTGCAGCGTGTGACTGTGCTCTGCGAGACCACACTAGAAAATGGGGTCTCGCAGAGGCAGTCTCTCATACCCAGGACTCTGCCATGTTGCGAGACCTGATGAGACCACAGAGAGCGCAGTCTCTCATACCCAATGCTCCACAATATTGCGAGTGTCAGGTATATGAGACTGTGCTCTGCGAGACCACACTCTCTCCCTAACAGAGACAGAGAGAGAGTGTGGTCTCATGGAGCAGTCTCACATCCTTGTGCTCCCTCACGCACGCACGCACACACGTCTCGCAATATCGCAGTTTCTTTGCAACAGCCAAACACTGCCCAGGAAGTGTGGAGATGAATTGAGGAGTGGATTCAGACTACTAGAGAAAAAAATGTATGTATTTTCAAGTCTCTGTTATTCGTTATTTCTATATATATATATTTACGCAAGACTGCACTCTGTGATATCACACTCTCTCCGTAACGGAGAGAGAGAGTGTGGTCTTGTGGACTGCAGTCTCGCATACGCAGCGCTCTGTGTTGACCCTAGTATTTTGGTTTATGGTATGTATGGCCCACTTAAAGTACATTTAAGTCAAATCTGGTCCACCATAGCAAATAAGTTTGATACTCCTGGTCTAAGTCATTAGTTCATATTTGAGTCCATCCCTGTTTTTGATCAAAAACATAATCATCTGAAGGCTATTTAGTGGCTTTTGTGAAAAGTGCCAGTCTGTCATATTTTAATTGTTCACATTAAAACCATCACAGTGTTAATTGACTGACTTGTTGGCAGTCTAAGTACTGAATGGCCATGAAGCATGAACTATTCTCTGATTGCTATAGCTGGTTCTTTTAGGTCTGTTTGAGGTACATAAATTTGGCAGTGTGAGAAAGTTGCACTGTTAGGACCTTTACTGTGTTAATCTGAAGATAAATAAGACTTCAGTTTCAGCCATTCATTTGGCATCTTTGACAAGAACTAAAAACAATCACTTATCATTTGAAAACAAAATTGCAAAAACTTTTTCAATGTTAGATATGGCTGTCTTCACAAATACTTGTATCTTCAGATTACTATATTTTGGATTAGTATTTTGAATCGTATACTGAGATTCAAATAGAAGATTAGCACATGCTTATTGGTCTGAATCGGGCATTTGTAGTAAAATTTTTCTCCCTGTCACTTATTTTTAAGGAAATATGCATGCCATTTTATGCAATGATTGGTCAATAATGCATCCATTTAATGTGGTTGAAAAATGTATTAAGTATTACTAAGAAAGGTAATTACTCTAATGAGTTCACTTGAAGTTTTTGACTGTTTATACATCTGTTTTATATTGGTACTTGGAAGGGCCAACTGCACACTTAAAAAAAAAGTCTTTAAAATGCAGATAATATTGCTTTGTTCCTCTTTCAAATATGGAAAATAACCTCAGGTATTGCTAATTAACTTTTTTCTCTTGTTTTTGGTAGGACCAGCACTTACACAATTTTTTTGAGTATTGTCAGAAAACGGAGTCTGGAGCCCAGGCCTTAGGAACTGATCTTGTAAAGTATCTTAAGGTACAAAACGGCAATAATTTAACAGATTTAATAAAATTGGGAAGTGGTAGGGGAGGAAGGACTGCGATCATATCAGTTGAGGGCTGCTTTCCCTTTATGCACTAGTACCGTAACCCTGTCAAAGAAGGAAATTAGGTAGGTTCTATGTTAATTATCACTTATAACTTTATTTTCCAGATTTGAACAAATTAATTGTTTAATTATTCGTTTCAGTATCTTTCCAGGTATTGAAGTTAGGCTGACTGGTCTATAATTTCCCAGGTCCTCCTTTTCCCCCTTTTTTCACTAGGAAAGTTCTTTTTTTCTAAGAATATGGATCTTAAAGTAGATTATAGAGGAGTTTGGAAAATAATATTAAGTGCCTTGACTTCAGGGAAGTTATATTATTATTCTGTTTGCTTCTCTTAGAGTCTTCATGCTATGGAGGGCCATGTGATGATAGCTTTCCTGCCTACTATCCTAAACCAATTGTTCAGAGTTCTCACTAGAGCAACTCAAGAGGAAGTTGCAGTCAATGTGACAAGGTAAAGAATGTAATTGGTCTAATGTGTTTAAATGATGAATGGTTTGTGCCCATGTTTAGATTTCTCAGTGTGATATCAAGCTGCAGAAATGCACTGATCTGTGTAATCAAAGTCCTCTCTTTTGTTACAGAAAACATAACTTTCTTTTGCAGTTTTATGTTTATTGTTGCTTTCTAATTTTTTTAGGGTTATTGTCCATATTGTTGCCCAGTGCCACGAAGAAGGATTGGATAGCTACTTGAGGTCATATGTCAAGGTATACAAAATAAAGCAAATAGTTCACTTCTATTTTAGTTCTTTAAAAAATAATTTTATTAAAAATAGTCATATGCATTTATTTAAATTCCACATGTTACATTCAGCAAAACAAACAAGAAATGTAGTGGCACTTAAAGGCTAACATATTTATTTATCACCTGAGCTTTCATTGGAGGAAATCCCTGTTGTTAGTCTTTAAGTGCCACTAGACTCCTTGTTTGTTCTGCTGAACTAGACTGACATGGCTACCTTTTTGGAACATGTTACATTCAGTTTTCTTTTTCCTCCAAGTATGCTTATAAAGCTGAGCCTTATATTGCTTCTGAATATAAGACTGTACATGAAGAACTGACCAAATCCATGACAACAATTCTTAAACCATCTGCTGACTTTCTTACAAGCAACAAGCTACTCAAGGTATTTGTTGAAAACCTTTTATTTTGTCCTCCTTGTTTCCAGTAAAGCAGATCCTCAGAACTGAACTGTTAAAGAACAATGTCATCTCTTTCCTAACAGATACTGTAAATAGCTAATTGTATCCAGATTGTCAATGACTGTAAAAAAGCCTAATTTAATTTAGAAAATTGTAGATGTGTTGACAGTTTGAAATAATGCAATAATTTATTTACTTTTCAGTACTCCTGGTTTTTCTTTGAAGTTCTGATAAAATCAATTGCTCAGCATTTGATAGAAAATGCTAAAGTAAAGGTATGTAGATTTGTATTTACATCATCGTTATTAGACCATTAAGAGCCTTGTATAGCAGTCTCCCCTTTCATCATTTTTATTATATGTTTTTATTGCATATAAGAAAACTAAGTATAGTTAAATTAAATGAAAAAAAATCTTTCTTAACCCAGAATTATGGTTGCCCAGCAATAGTTTTTGCCCTTCCAGAACACAGAATTCAGCAAAACTGAAACTTGTAAAAATCAGAAAATAGAGTTAATTAGGAAAATCAGGTTGCAGATCTTTGCAACCTTAACTGTGCCTCTCTGGGACTGGTAAGAGCTACTGGTAATATTTGCATGTACTCCAGCTGTATTCTCTGTGTTATGAATAGCTGCATTGAATGATAGAGCCGCTTGGAAGAGTTTTAATTGTGATATGAGATTACTGGGGGACTGTACCTGTCTGGGGAGGTGTGTGAGGTTTTGTCCCTGACTCTGTGGTGCATAGAGTCTTGAGAAATCTAGTGTACTTTGTTTCAACATTGCATTGTGTAGAAATTAGGTGGGAGATGAGTGTTGTCTGTCTTGAATGAGGTGTAAGTGATGATATAGTGTTAGATGGCATTGTGTGCATAAGGATGAAGGTGTGTTGGACTTGTAAAGTTTAGCAGGTGTGTTCTTTCTGTGGAATAGGCTAAATGTAGAAGTTTAGGTAACGTTTTGTTCAAAGTTATGTACATTTCAGAATTGCAAACAGCCTCCATTCCCAATGGCCCAGTTGCAGTGGAAGGATTCTGCCATCTGTGTAGGTAATTGACTTTTCCGAGAAGCAGTAGCTAGGTCAAAGGAATAATGCTTTTGTCAACCTACCACTGTCTACACCGGGACTTAGGCTGGTATAGCTATATCTGTTAGGGGTGTGGATTTTTCCCACGCTGAGAAACATAACTATGCTGACAAAAGTTCCCAGTCCTAAATGTTTTACGTCTGCATTTGACCACTTAAAGCACAAAGAGCCACAGTGAAACTGGTCTTAGAAATTGTAAAAAAAATTCTGTCGTGGTCTAGTCTGGACTCTTATCCAGATATTCACTTTTAGCAAGAAGATTATTTTATAACTTGGGGATTGAGGCAATGGTCGGATACTAGGAGCAAAGTTATATTGGCACAGAACAGGTAAAGAACAAGTTTGTTCTTGTCTGTCTACCTTAATTCTGTGGATATTGAGGTGGGTTTGTAGTGCTGCAATTTAGAGTTAATCAGAACTTGGGACTTCAGATTCCCAAGAAATTTCAATATTTTGACATTTGGGTTGTGTTTCATATCAGAATTAAACAAAAGTTTTTGAAATTTCTCTTGAACTAGAAATCCTGAATTTTTTTCAGTTTGGAAACTGACACACAGTGCTTCTGAAATAAAATATGCTCCCCAGCCAAAGCAGTAGCTGACTGAAACTGGAGGAAACCTGGCTGTGATTTGATGAAAATTCATTGAACCTGAATGGTTTTTGCAAGATGTTCTGGGCCAGAATGATGCTTTCTGATGGAACTCTGTTCTACCATTTTGTTTTTTGTGCAAAGTGCACCTGATTTGGATGGAGAAGTATTATTAATTCTAATATTCAGACGTGTGCCGTCACCAATACTTCATAGTCTCTTATTATAGAAATTGGTCTGTAGTTGCCCCAGTAATCAGCCAACTTTTTCACACCTAATAGTACAAATAAAAATATCATTTGAAGTAGGGGAGGGAGTTCTTCTCCATCACTGATTTCTTGGAACATACCAAAGATAAAGATTTGACTAATTCAGAACAAAGTTGGTAAAACTACTCAGTAGAATCATCTGTGCCTAGGACTATCCTTGGTCACAAGGTCCTAATGGCTTCCTGGATCTCTCTTTTCATGATAGGTCATCTGCAAAAAGATTCTGTTTTGATCATTTGAGAAGGGGCAATGAGATATTTAAATCAATCTAGATCTGATATGTGTCTCATTATCATTTATCCTAAGAAGGTAGCTTGTCTTTATTTCTCTACTTTGTAAATATAATGTGTCTGGTTTCCCACCATATTACATTTTATGTTTTCTATAATGGTCATGGAATGACTTTAAAAAGCATATCCAGAAGGAGCAGAAACTAATTGGATTCTTAGGTATCATCTAAAGCTGTTTGGCTTTTACTACGGAGCGCTGGTTTGAAGTAGAAAGCAGTATCGCTCCAAAAATGTGCTGAAAACCTAACCAAATTAGAGTAAAACTAAAACAACTAACTTAAACATTAAAAATGTCCTGTTCTGATACTGAAGATTTTTTTTTTCTCTATTTAAACATTGATCTGATAATACAGTCAGTATTTTTAAAGTGTTTTTTGCCATATTTTGGCAACAAACAATTTGGGTTTTTTTCTATGGCACATATGGATAAATTTTTCAGAAAGTGGGAAATATATGCGCATCTTGCTGATTTTGTACTGTAATTGTTTTGCTATTGCATCTTTCTGTGATAGTCTGAAAAAATGCAATATGCTGATTGTGTTTACTCCATTAAACAAATCTAGTACAGTTTTACAAAGCCTAAAGTACTACACTTACTAACTCACAAACTAAAAATAGTAAACTGACTTGAAAAACTTAGAAGTAGCTACTACCATGCTATCTTCCAAACCCATTTCTGTAATTTAAATATAACTTTCTCCCACAATAGTAATTATTTTTAAATTGAGATTGGACTGCATAAAATTGGTACTGCAGAATATAAACATTAAGCTTTTTAAAGCACAAGTCTATTAAAAAAAACAATAAAATCTTCTATTCAACTTTCATCTGGAAACACAAAATTTTGACCATCTCAGTACTCCTAATCTACTACTGTCAATTAATCTGCATCTCCTGCTTGGTATTACCCAACACTACCAACTGTAACCACTCACATTTTTTTAAATAAGGATATGTTGAAGGTCGTCTCTGAATATAGGGTGCTAGTGCCTCATGACTGCTTAATCAGTATCATCTTTACAATGAGCAAGATTTGAGGAACACATCCAAATACATCATATAAAGAAATTCAGTGGAATGGTTGTTCTTTTAGAAATAAATTGGTGGCTGTATTTTTGTGGTTAATTGCTAGTTTTTGATACTTAATAACAAATAACAGTTATTGCTTTCAAATTTGGGATATTTTTAAATAAACAGTTCATGCTGTCACTGCAGTTTGTAAGTTAGATCTTTTTGTGCCCAGTAGAGTTGTAGATTTGAGGGGGGAAAAAAAATAAGGTTCCCATTTTTGTATATAGAAAGGTTAATACTTACTTTTCACTATAATGAGCCAATGGATTTGGACAGAAAACAGTACTTCTAAACTAGTGAGGTCTTTCTGAAAACTTTTGCATTTGCTGAATATTTATTGCCCAAACTCTATGCTAATGCCAGGGATTCACAAGTATCATACTTATTCCATACACTGTTTTACCAGCTACCCACTGCAATAAACCGTGGTGTCTATATGTGAGAGAGTGATTGTCTAGGTACTTCTCCAGCCATAAAATCCTTCAGTACAGACTGAAAAATAAATCCTTATTTTTATTAGTAATGTTATTGCAAAGAAACATTTCCCAGGAAGTGAGGTTAGTGAATACCTATAAGTGAATATTCCATGTGAGCCTTCCTTTGACACAAAATAAGTGCCAGAAAATATCCAGTTTGAGAGGTATGCCACTTGCCTGCAACTTTCAAATGAGGAATTCTAGTCTCCTAGCAAGGCGAACATAAAACATGAAAGTCTGAGAGCTGAAGGCATCTTTAAATAGTGTGAATCAGCTAGAAGGTCCTTCCAAGATTACAGGGAAGTCAGAGATACAGAGAGAGTAAGATAACTCTGTGGTGGTTTTGTTTAATAGGGTCTTAAATTGTCAAATCTTTCTGAGCTTGAAAATTGTCCTTAGACTGGAAGGCAGGGATTTTCACTGACATGTTAGTACTATATATTTGCCACAATAAGACCTGAAGTGTGATTGAAGTTTCTGGAAGCTACTGTAATATAAATAGATAATAATATTTACAGTTTTAAAAAAAAATTGGAGTGGAAAAACTTCCTAGTTTCTAGTAATGATCACTTGGTTGTTTTTTTTCTGCCAATTCTTGAACTCAGCTTGCTATCAAAAGGTTTGTAGTATCCTGGCTCACTCTGTAGCAATCCCGATTTTCTTCTGATTAAATAACATTTTGTTATTTTATGAAATAGAAGGGTTTAAAAAAAAAGACAACTTTAATATAGATGGTTCAACATCCTGTTTACTCTGCAGCACAATAAAATCAAATTCTCTAGCAATTCTGTGATATTAATTTACTATACTTGAAATGCCCTTCATTCCAATCCCTCCCACAATAAAACACATTGGACTGAGGTTCATAGTTGAATAAGAACTCCTCAGTGTACAATAGATCTGATTATTTTCCTCTGTGATTCATTTTTTATGATGAATTATTTCCTGTGTTCTCCAGATGACCTTGGTCCATGGGCTTCTGTAATTACAAGGTTGCCTGGGCAGTCCAACTCAAATTTTCTTCTAAAACTCTGTGAGTGCCAGGGAAGAGGGGAGTTTATAGTCCAATTTAGTAATTGGTCTTCTCAGCTCCCCAGGCCTTGGGTGCTGCTCTGTTCTGTAGGCAGCCTCCCAATCCAAAAAGTACTTTTGGCTTTCTCTGATCTCTGGCTGCAATTTAGATTTAAACTCTTGTCCTTCAGCCAACCCTCCTGCTGAATTCTGTAGAATAGTGAGGGACATATGCACTGTAACCTGGTTGGTTCTCCTTGTGAGAGAAAACAAGATGCCAGGGGCCTGGTTTTCTGCAGAACAAATGCTGAATTCTGTGCTGTCTTGGAAAAATGCTAAATAAATGGCCACACAATCATGAAGTCCGTGGATCCCTGAAAGGGATGACTGAGGCAGTTTGCATCTTTCAGAGCCATTGTTTCAGGCTTTTTGCAGATTCATTCAGGTATCTATTAGCACTCTATTCACCTTTTAAGATGAAAGCTGAGATTCTGGAGTATAGGTCTTTATCAAAGGGTGAATTTTGTAGCAAGTAATTTTATACAAACATTTTGTGTATGTAACCTATAAATTACAGAAAACAAAGGTGTAATGATGTTATATAGTTACACTAACGCAGATAGTGTTAAGGCCAATGATAGCAGAACACAGAAATTAAGATGCTAAGACAAAGATCTGTTTTTAATATTACATGTTGAAAGAGAGAAAATTCTTGGTTTGGGGCTGATACAAGAAGGCCATTTCACCTTTTAAATCCATGGTATGCCTACACTTTGAATACTGTATGTAGTTCAGGCGGCTACATCTCAAAAAAGATGTATTGGAGTAGTAAAAGGTACAGAGAAGGGTAACAAAAATCATTAAGGGTATAGAACAACTTCCATCTGGGGAGAGATTGAAGCGCCTGGGATTTATAATCATAGAAAAGATATGACTAAGATGGATATGATGAAGGGCTATAAAATTGTGAATGGTGTGGAGAAAGCAAATAAGGAAATGTTATTTATTCTTTCACATAACACAAGAAATGGATTATCCAATGCAATTAATACGCAGTGGATATAAAACACACACAAGAAACTACTTTTTCACACAATGCAAGGATAGGCTCATTAATGGCTCTTAACTGAGATGATTAGGGATGCAACCTTATGTGCTAAATTCCTAAACTCTAAATGAGTTCCTAAATATCTGATTGCCAAAAGCTGGGATTGGATGACAGAAGATGGATTTCTTGGTAGTTATCCTTTTCTGTTCATCACCTCTGAAGTATCTGGCACTGGCCACTGTTGGAAGACAGGATATTCACCTAGATAGACCATTGGTCTGCCCCCGGATAGCCTTTCTTGTGTTCTTATGGCAGGAAGCTTCAGAGAAAAGTTTCAAACTAGTAGGAGCAAGATTGTAAGAAACATCAGAGATAAGGCAGATTCTTATTAAAAAGAGGAAGTTGGTTCAGAGCTATTGAGAGAACATGTGTTAAGTAGGTTGGAAAGCTATTTTAAAAGCAGGGAAGGCAATTTTGAACTGGATCCTGAGATGAATGGAGAGCCAGTAGAGGTTTCTAAAGATAGAAATAATGTGTCATGTTTATTGATACAAAGAAAATTCTTTGTGTACCATGGTCTGGAGAGCTGAAACCTGATATAGCTAAAGAGCAGGATATTGCAAACACCAGCGCAAGAGAAAATGAAGGGGTAGGTGAGAATTTTATCAGAGGTGGAGTCAAAACAGAAGTGTTTTAAAGGAGAAATGTTTTGGAGATGGTATAACTCATGTATACAGCTATGAAGATGTGGGAGGGGACTGCATAATCAATGATGACATCTTAGTTACTGATGAGCCAAATGGGGAGCCCTGAGTTGAAAAGGATGACTAGAAAAAATATGAAGTTTATTCGTTTTCACTAAAGCCTCATTTTGCCTGCGACAACTAGTTGAAATAGATAAAACAAAGTAACATGTATATGCCTAACAAATTTATTTATCACATGAGCTTTCATGGGAGAAAATCCCACTTTGTTTTCAAAGCATCTGATGAAGTGGGATTTTCTCCCATGAAAGCTCATGCAATAAATAAATTTGTTAGTCTTTAAAAGTGCCACAGGACTCCTTGTTTGTTTAGGTTACCAAGATATATGTAATTAGATATCTTAAGAAAGAATTAGAATAACTGATGTCTGGAATACTGCTCTTAACCGTGCCTTTAAACTTGGAAATCTGCCTTAGATTTTGCCTTGAAAGCAATTTCAATATGCTTATATGATGAAACTTCCGAATGCTTTCAAGTTCCATACTTACTTGTACATACTTTGCCATCTTAATAAGAAAATTGCTTTCTAAATTGGATTTTAAATAGCGATAGAAAGAAACTGGAGCTGGTTAAAATTCTTCGTTCAAAACTTTTCTCAACCCAAATTGCCCTTTTTCATAATCCAGAAAGGTTTGCAAAAAGCTTCTGAATTTTTTTATAATTTTCTGATCTTTTATCATACTGGAATATTTCATAATATTAATTTTACCTGTTCTCTCTTTTCTCCCTTCCTGAATTAACTTGAGAAATAGCTTTATCTATAGCAAATCATTTTCTGCTGTATGCAATGTTACTTCGGAATTTTAAAATTCTTAATGTATATTTTAAATTATTCTTCCAGTTGTTACGAAACCAAAGATTTACTGCTTCTTTTCACCATGCGGTAGAAACATTTGTTAATATGCTAATGCCACACATCACTCAGAAGTACAAAGACAATCCGGAGGCTTCAAAAAATGCAAATCATAGCCTTGCTGTCTTCATAAAAGTGAGTAACCACAATAATATAGGCTCTAGGTTTATTTTCAATATTTTTATTTTTCATGAGTTTTAAAGAAAGTTCCCACTTAGCAAGGTCTCACACAGCAACATGTATAGTATATAAGGCATTGTAACGGACCCTAGCTCTTCTCCCTTGTTTCTGCAAGGAAGGACTGTATGTTACAGCACCTCTATGCCTTTTTGACCTTTTCTCCAGGACTGTGAAGAGAACAGAGGTCTCCCTCGTGTGAGGCCTCCATGTAATTAAGCTTATCTAGCCCCCGTCCCCACTCTCCACTTGGTATTTCCTTCCTGCTTCTTTATCAGCCTTGGGCTGATGACCTAATCTGATTGGCTCCTTATCACATCCAACTGGCCAGCCTGATTGTCTAATTATGACCATCAGTTTTCTCAAGGGGAACTAATGAACATCTAAGTGATCAGAGTGCAGGCTCACCCTCATACACTCTGTCACAGGCATTGTAAGCATGATTTTATATGTGTAAATAGAGATGTATAAAAGATAAGGTTAAATGTGCACTGCAATTAGAAATAAGATCTTCTAAGGAAAACAGTGTGTAGAATATATTTTTTTAAAAGCAGGATTTATTTTTCCCAACAGTTGCATAGTTCCTTATTGCTTATTATGATTTTGATTACTTTGTAGTTGTGCCATCCAGTTATTTCCCGAGTCCTACAAAGATTTAAACATTTCTTAACTTTATACTCTGTGAATAATGTGCCTGCTTTTTCACTGTGTTATCAGGATCTCAGTAGCTCCTTTCCTTTTATTCAGAGAGTAAACTCTAACAAAAACAAAACAAATCAAGCAGATACAACTAAAGAAACTTAAAAAAACCATGGTTATTTGAAAAGAGCCTTTGTTCTTTTGAAAATCCCCTTTTTACTCACAATTTACTTGAATTTGGAGTTATTTCAATAAGACCAGGATTCCATTAATTTTATGGGAATATGCATCAGTGATGTGAACTAAAATTTGTTACCTTAAAACTATGAGCAATAAAAAGTCAGGATGAACTTCCATAAAGCTCCCTACACTTACCCTTTTATTAGGTTAGATTGTTTGTTCTGGCTGCATGGGATCCACATGTATGTGACTCAGAAGGCCGCTTTTCTTCTGTTATTTGAACCCTAACTTGTTTCAGTATAATTTTACTGTACTCAGTAACTTCCATTATGTCTATTATATTTTATCATTGTTCTGTTTTGTGTTTTGTCACAGTTGGTTGGAATCGCATTTGTGGTCTGTTTTGGTTTTTTACTTTGGAAAAGGGAATTTTAAATAAATATTTGTAAATCCTTTTCAAATAGAATTCAGATTCAGACATAAGCTCAGGTTTGGTTTGTATGAAATGGAGAACAAATAGAGGCCCTCACATACAACAGTTATGGGAACCATACACACACAGAAATTTTATATAATGCATTTAATTTATCTACCTATAAATTGAGTGCCCAGTTGCACACCTAATTATATTGAATATGCATGTGCATGACTAAACAAATTATCATATCCACTGCCTGCTTGTTTTCATTCTGTCATTTAGGTGAATTATAGTTCTTTCTTTCACATTTCTGCTTCACATTTCTGGTGTGCCCAATTAGGTAATTTAATGTCAGTTTTAGGCATGCAACACCAAATTATCTCTTTGAAAATGTATTGTTTTGTGTTCTGTTAATTTACTCTTAAAGGTGATGTGGTATTAACCTAGGATGATCTAAATTATATCATATTTGTATTAAAGTAGCAGCCACAGGCCCCAGTCAGGATTGGGGCCCAGTCTCCTAGACTGGTAGTTCTCATCTGCTGTGTCTCGGCAACTCATCCCACCTCAGAAAGAACCCCTCCACTGGCAAAACAAATCCTGCATTCGTGGTGTTTTTTTCCAGTGGTGTGGGGTCTCTTCCAGCAGCAGGGTGAATTGCATCAGCAGAGGCCAAGTTGCAAGGTGGGCAGAAAGGGGTGTGGCTGCCACTGAAAATGCCTGCGGCCTATGCTTTCAGATGTATGGGCTTGCCTAGGTTCTACTGCCGCTGAAAATGCAGATGGCAGTGGATTTTTATGGTAGGGGGTGGTTACATTGTGACATTGCCGAAATTTGGGGTGACTCCTCCCCCCCAGCGGAAAGGGCTTCTATGTTTGGCATGGTTGGCCACGTCACTAACCATCTCCTGACACAAGAAAGGTTGAGAACCCCTGTCCTAGATACATACCACACAAACATACACAGAAGACATTGGTCCCTATCCATAGAGCTCGTGATTCATTACTGTAAAAAGAAAAATAATTCTTTTGGTCATTAAGTAACAATTTTACATCTCTTAGTATGAAAAGAGTAATTTGTAGTTAAAAGCTTTTTCTATTTCTACTATATATGCCACGTTTGAAAACCTGGACTCGGATTGTGGTTTTTCTTTTTTCTTTTTCTTTTTTAATTAAGGTCAATAGTCACTTTATGAAATGGAAGCCGAGTTAAGGTCTCTGTGTCAAATTTTCATTTTAAAATGAAGTAATGGTGTACTGTACAATGCCTGCTTTTAATAGCCTTTATATTTAAACTAATTTATAAGTTAAAAGTATTCTTGGTAGATAAGTTTAAAAGGTGGAAACCTATTTTGCTGAACACTTTGCATCTGAAACTGCTTTAGAATGGTTTATATTTTATCTTTTTCAGAGATGTTTCACCTTTATGGATAGGGGTTTTGTGTTCAAGCAAATCAATAACTACATCAGCTGCTTTGCTCCAGGAGATCCAAAGGTACGCCATATCTTAATAACTTTATTGTTAAAAATATGTTTCTCTTTTTGGTACACCTACATAACAAATTATGTGTTCAGATCCCAGAATGCTCTTCAATTATATTTAGCTATATTATTTGGATTAAGTTCCCATTTCTGTGCGGTAGGTGCATTACTTTAAGTCTCTAAGACACCTTCAGTATTTTTGCCTCACAGTGCAGTGAGATTGTTTGTGTTATCTTCAAAGTGGAAAAGTGTAACAGGTACAGTTTTTTAGCATTCCTACTTGGCAAATGGATGAAACATTAATGAGCATTTTAGATAAGGCCAAGAATATTGCTAGGAACAAATTGGCAAAAGTTGAGAAAGGGGTCTTTGATGTTTAAGATCTTCATACGTATTTACAATCTTTCTAATTGAATGTGCCATACAATCAAGACTACCCACTTTTTTTTTTTTTAAGAGGTCTATAAGATCTCCTGCAGGATCTCAGACAACTCTCAAATCATTGCATACCACACAATAGACTTGATAAACATAGGAAAGGTAAGGCTTGAATGCAGAATTAGATCTGGCTTTAAAATACTATATTGTGTTGAAGAGCTCTCCTGGTTTGGCATGGCCTGGCACATGTAGTCAGTCCCTAAGATTGTAGATTTGCTAAGGACAGAGAAATCAATAGTGTTAAGAAATCTGTTTCCTCTTCAACTATGCTTCCAAAAAATCTAATAAACTGTTAAAATGTGTGATTTATATTTGAAATATTTTTGCAGACTCTTTTTGATTTCAAATTTGAATTTCTTCGAGTAGTGTGTAACCATGAACACTACATCCCTTTGAATCTACCTATGCCATTTGGAAAAGGCAGAATTCAGCGATATCAAGGTAAATCCATATTTTTAACTATATAAATGTAAAATTTTTAAAAGGACAATCTATTTGAAAGAAAACATTACCTAAAGACACCATTAATATATCTTGAGAGTTGTGAAATTGCTACATGGAAGCCTTATGTGATATTTGTTTTTCTATTAAACCTCGGAGCAGTAGTTAGTTAGTGGAGCATTTCACTTTAAGTATCTAGGTAAGAGATATTACTTACTTACAGCTTATTGTTTTTGTGTGTTCTAGTTTTTCTTTTTTAAGAATTAGCTTTTCTTTCACTATCTGTGGCATCCTAAGACACTCCTGTAGGTAGGTGTGGGGTGAGATGTTCACTCTTCTTTTCTTTTCTTCTAGTTCTTACTTTTCTCATTTAAAAGCAATAGAACTTTGTGCCACAATAAGTAATCTGCAACTATTCTATTTGTGGGTAATGGAGACACTACTAGATTCTATTATTAACTTGGTTTGTGGTAAACCAGCTCACCAGGAAGAGTTTAGAAGTTCAAATGTACTGATGATTTGAAAAACAGGAGGTCTAGTAGGGAGTAAAAATGTATGAGTACATCATCTGATGTGAATATAAAACTTTCAGATTCCTGCCTTGCAAGTCCTTTGCTACTTACAACATTAATCGTTCTAATGATGAACTATTATTGTGCATACACTGGACCATACCTCACTCTAGTTTTAAGCCCCACTCCTTATACTACATCTGTATGAATGGATTTGTATTGAAGTCAGTAGGCTCTGCACAGACACAGTGGTCATCCCACATGTATTCAGTTGTAGAATCAAGGACGTTGCATGTACTGCTTCAAGTTATATTAGCTATACTTAAGAGGGGATACCAGTAGAACTGGTAGTTTCTATGGAACTAAAATGAATTTTAAGTGAACCTCCCTATAAAGTTTTCCACTTTTTCCACATTTGTATGATCTGTTTTGCAATTAATATCTACCATTTGCCCTAATTTGTAAAAGAGAAAAGATACATACTTAATAATATCCATCAAGTCGTGTGTGTATATATATAAAAACAGGCTGTTAACCGAGTAATTCAAATGTCTAAACTGTCAGCTAGAATCACAAGAAGAAAGAGGTGCTGTGAGAAGTAACCAGAACAGTTTATTTAAATTCCAAAGGGGTAGCCGTGTTAGTCTATTGTAGAAAGACAACAGAGTCCTGTGGCACTTTTAAAGACTAACAGATTTATTTATCGCATGAGCTTTCGTGGGAGAAAATCCCACTTCGTCAGACGCTTCAAAGTGTCTGACGAAGTGGGATTTTCTCCCACGAAAGCTCATGCGATAAATAAATCTGTTAGTCTTTAAAAGTGCCACAGGACTCTGTTGTCTTTATTTAAAGTTACATCAAGCTTCTTAACTACTGAGAAGCCCTGCCTATTGCACAAATTCTTGGTGGATTAACTTTTTTGCAGCATATGTACAGTATCATACTTTTCCCTAATGTAGGCAATTAACGGGTCTGGTATTGTTCCTAAGATGCAAATAGTTGAAGATACATTGTAATGGGTCTGTGAACTTTACCATGATGAAGAATTAAGAAAAAATCATTGCAGGCAGGACTTCATCAAAGCTGGGACCTCTGTAAGAAGGCTGCTGCCCCTATTTTTTATTTGACATTCTTAAAGAGAGCTCTGCTTCACTTAACCTACAACCTCAGCTGAGTCATAGGAATAAAAAAAAATACGACCTATGCCCTGTTCTATAAGAAGAGATGGGGACTCCCAGATCCACCCCTTTGCGTTCTTCATTGTAAGGGACATAACATTCTCCTGCAGTAGTTGACTCTGTTGTCTTTCTACAATAGACTAACACGGCTACCCCTTTGGAGTATATTGTATAGACATGAAAAATTCCAGAGGATAATATAGTGCATGTATATTATAATATAGAATATGTTAAGTGAATCCTTTTTCAAATATGTTTAGTAGTTATGTTCATATGTTGTTAAACTGAGAAGAAAAATTTGTTTAACTCAGAAGACTTTTTTTGGTTATATGATAGCATTTCATTTCTTCATGGTTTCATCCATAACAGTTTTTAATATCTGCTAAAAATTTTCTGAAATATTTTGACTTTCTTGAAAAAAATCAATAAATAAAATATATATCCTTACCACTAATTATTAGTGTGCCTAATAAATCCATTGGATGAAATCCACAGTTCTCAGTCACACATTTTTAAAACATGAGTGTTTAAATTAAGCCCCAGTCCTGCAAGTGGATCCACATTGGGTCAGGGCTGGATTAATGCAGGGACTTTAGGGACTGCAGCCCAGTCCCCCAAACTTGTGGGGGGCGGGGAGAACACCAAAGTGCAGCCCCAGCCACCTGGTCCCTGCTTCCAGAGAGGCACCATTTGGAGGGAAGGTAAGAGAGACCTTGCCACCGCCCTGTCCCCCCATTTCAGGGAGCCTTGCCTCCCGGTCACTCTGCCTGACTGCAGAGGGAGGATTTGGCTCCTTGCTGCTCCCAGCCGAGCTGGTTGCAATTACTCCCACCCTGCCCCTGCCCACAACTGCCTTTGTTTGCAGGATGGGGAAAGCAGCCTGATCCAGGCTGAAGCTGGGACCATGAATCCTGGGGGCACTGAGCAGGTGGAAGCCAGAGTGACAAGATGGCTGAAGAAGGATTGAGGGATGGGAGCTGGGCCTGGGGGGGGGGCGGGTTTGAACAGGAATGTGAGGGGCCAGAGGGGGTTAAAGGAGATGGGGACAGGGGGCAGAGGGTGGCTGGAGCGAGATGGGGCAATGCAGGGGAATCATGGGGTAGGGATGTTAGGGGGTGGGGGGAGATTGGAGTAGAGGGAGTTGTGAGTTGTGCCGGGACACTGAGGGAAAGGGGATGTAGGGAGGGGAGGCTGGAAAGAGAATGTGAGAGCAGAACCCCACTGCCCAGGGTGTTGCACCTCACTGGCAGCCAAGGCATCCTCTGACTTGCCCTGGGAGCAAAGAGGGAGCTGCAGAGAGCCTGTCACCTCCCCTCCCATAGCCCTCACAGGAGAGGGAGAGCAGGACACGAGCCCCTAGACTCTTCCTGATCCATCAGAGAGTCTGTGGGGTCCAGCTCAGCTAGGAGCTGCCACCATAAACAAGGAGGTGTGAGGGAAAGCAGGACATGGGCCTGCAAACCTCTTCCCCCCTCCCGCCCCCAGCATGCCACCACCAATGGGGGGAAACCAATGTAGGTATGGCCCCCAAGACCCTATTGTCCTGTCCCCAGGGTGGCCAACTAGAGGCCCCACAAAATCTTACAGCCCTGGTCCCACAGGGGTGTCAATCCAGCCCTGCTCATAGGCACAAGAGTTGACCCACATTGATCTAGTTATGGGAATGGGAGTTAGAAATCTAAGCAGTCCCATTATTCAGAGGTGTTCAGAGTCTACATCTGCTATTGTAAACCGCACACAGCACCACTGTAAATTGGTACCTAACTATGGATTTAGGAGTCTATTTTTTTGTGTCCAAGATCAGATATTTTTTCCTATGTGAATTAGCCTAAAATACTTTACTTTTAATATTCAATATTACTGGTTTTCATAAAATTTTACTTAAAGCTATGGTATTTTTGTATATCACTGTCTAATGCCAACATGTTGAATGAACACATCGTATATATATAGCAAATGGCTACCTGACATCATCATACAGTTTTGAGGCTAAATGCGTTTTTTGAGGGCTAAATGCCCTCACCAAAGGCTGTTACGTAAGTTAAGTTGTCATGGGATAAAAGGGAAGGTCCTTTCATGGATTGAGAACTGGTTAAAAGACAGGGAACAAAGGGTAGGAATAAATGGTAAATTCTCAGATTGGAAAAGGGTAGCTAGTGGTGTTCCCCAAGGGTCGGTCCTAGGACCAGTCCTATTCAATTTATTCATAAATGATCTGGAGAAAGGGGTAAACAGTGAGGTGGCTAAGTTTGCAGATGATACTAAACTACTCAAGATAGTCAAGACCAAAGCAGATTGTGAAGAACTTCAAAAAGATCTCACAAAACTAAGTGATTGGGCAACCAAATGGCAAATGAAATTTAATGTGAATAAGTGTAAAGTAATGCACATTGGAAAAAATAACCCCAACTATACCTATAATATGATGGGGGCTAATTTGGCTACAACGAGTCAAGAAAAAGATCTTGGAGTCATTGTGGATAGTTCTCTGAAGATGTCCATACAGTGTGCGGAGGCGGTCAAAAAAGCAAACAGGATGTTAGGAATCATTAAAAAGGGGATAGAAAATAAGACTGCAAATGTATTATTGCCCTTATATAAATCCATGGTACGCCCACATCTCGAATACTGTGTACAGATGTGGTCTCCTCATCTCAAAAAAGATATTCTAGCACTAGAAAAGGTTCAGAAAAGGGCAACTAAAATGATTAGGGGTTTGGAGAGTGTCTCGTATGAGGAACGATTAAAAAGGCTAGGCCTCTTCAGCTTGGAAAAGAGGAGACTGAGGGGGGACATGATAGAAGTATATAAAATTATGACTGATGTGGAAAAAGTGGACAAGGAAAAGTTGTTTACTTACTCCCATAATACAAGAACCAGGGGTCACCAAATGAAACTGATAGGTAGCAGGTTCAAAACAAATAAAAGGAAGTTCTTCTTCACACAACGCACAGTCAACTTGTGGAACTCCTTACCTGAGGAGGTTGTGAAGGCTGGGACTATAACAATATTTAAAAGGGAACTGGATAAGTTCATGGTGGCTAAGTCCATAAATGGCTATTAGCCAGAAAGGGGTTAAGAATTGTGTCCCTAGCCTCTGTTTATCAGAGGATGGAGACGGATGGCAGGAGAGTGATCACTTGATCATTGCCTGTTAGGTTCACTCCCTCTGGGGCACCTGGCACTGGCCACTGTCGGTAGACAGATACTGGGCTGGATGGACCTCTGGTCTGACCCAGTACGGCCTTTCTTATGTTCTTATGAATAAGGCATGTCTACAATATTTTTGTTGCTTAGCATGAACAAAAGGGAATGCACATGGTCATGTTAATTAATTAATTAATATTAATTGCGCCCTTCCTAAACTACAATTTATATTCTACTTTCAGACCTTCAGCTCGACTATTCATTAACAGATGAGTTTTGCAAAAATCACTTCTTAGTGGGACTGCTCCTGAGGGAGGTGGGAAATGCATTACAAGAATTCAGAGACATCCGGCAGATTGCAATTAGTGTGCTCAAGAATTTGATGATAAAGCATTCTTTTGATGACAGATATGCTTCCAGGGTAAGTTTACTGCTACTTGAATTAGGAAGTATAAAAAGTTTATGTGTTGTGGCAAATTGCCTGCACTGCTACCGGGGTCCTGCAACTGTGCCACTGATGCTGACAGAGGCACCGACAGTGGTGATGGAGCCAACCTGACGTTGGCGCCAGCTCCAACAACGACAACAATCATGATGACAGTACCTACCTTAATGACAGCACAAAAATCAGCACTGTGACAAAAACACACCTCAAAACTGCCATCAGAGAGAGATACATGTAACATCCACACCTCAGCCACTGCTTTTCAGCCCAGTTACTTCCCCATTACACATAGCACCTGACGAGGCTCTTTTCCCCTATACTATTTTCCAATGGAATCAAAGCTAAGGGAGAGGAAAGAGTCCTCTCTTCCCAGCACTCCTCATCTGCCCAATCAACTCCCAAATCTCTAAACTATAGATCATGTACCAGACATCATAGATAATTATAATATGGACCACTTTGGTTCGAGCCACCCATCCCTTTCCCAAAGCAATAGCACAACTGAGATACATATTCCACTTAAACCCTAGTAGATCCCCTAGTCTCTATGGCTATGTCCACACTTACTAAAATTAGTTCGAATTAGTTAGTTCGAACTAACTAATTCGAACTAATTTTAGTTAGTTTGAATTAACTTAATTCAAACTAGAAAAAATCAGTTTGAACTAAGCAAATTAGCGATTTGCATTGAATTCAATGGGCCGGTTAGTTCGAACTAAGCAATTAGTTCGAACTAATACGGCCACATTGGTTAATTCAAACTAAGTAGTTCGAATTAACCTTTACTTAGAATAGCCTATTCGAATTTATTAGTTCAAATTAAGGAAGCCCTTAATTCGAACTAATTAAAGCCTAGTGTAACCATGGCTTTAGTTAGTTCGAATTAAGCTTCCTTAATTCGAACTAACTTGCCAGTGTAGACCTTGGATAACTTTGAAGTTTCGAAGTGTTTTCTAAATTTTGAGGGCATTGTGTTGTGGGAAAGCCTCCATGATTTTGTAACTGCAATTGTGGTGGATTTCTTAAACTTGAATGGTTTTCGTTTGACTCCTCCTGGGTATTTAATTTCAAACACATCATTTTTTTCTCCAATGGCATGTTGAAATAGTAAGAAAATTAATTCCTTGACCTGTACATTTTGATTGTATTTAAATATTCATTGTTGAATAATGAATATTTAGTGGTCAGCATTGTATATTTGTATGGTAATAAATACATATCCTAGACCTGGTTTAGCAAATCCTCCTGTTGCTCAGTGTTGGGTTTCTGTAATTTGGGGGGGAAATGTTGGAAGAAACATTCCTATTGGTGGATTGATTTGTTTCTTTATTTCTTAAGTCACTGGTTTCATTATTAGTTTGTTAACAAGAACTGTGATCTTTTATTTATTTATTTATTTATTTATTTATTGTTCAGGCCCATCAAGCAAGAATAGCTACTTTGTACCTGCCAGTGTTCGGACTTCTGATAGAAAATGTCCAACGAATCAATGTCAAGGATGTGTCACCTTTTCCTGTTAATCTTTCCAGCAGCGTGAGTGACCCTGTTTATTATTTGATATTGAGTTATTTTTATTAGAATATATTCAGTAATGTATATATGGCATGCTGAATGCTATGGACCAGATCCTTGGATCCAGCCAAGGTGCACTTAAATCACCATTGTACTTCATAAATCCTGGGGTCAGCAGCAAGCTAGCTCAATCTCCTGCATAAATTAGAACAACTCTAATTAAAATAAACTTGTAATGGCCCCGTAGAGGCTGATATGCCACCAAGTATTGCCACAGCAGAAGAGACCTCGACATACCATTTATATCAGAAGGACAAAGTGGTGTAGATTTGTAAGCATCTATATATCCTTGTATGATAATATTTGCTTTTTATAAACCAGTGTGGTCATGTTCCTGTATTTTGCTCACTCCAAATTTCCCTAAAAGTTAATTAGAATTTTAGGTGCACAGTGAAAGCAGGATTCAATTCATTGTGTATATTTTCACTCCTTTAAAAAAAAATCAATTGTCTATTTACAGTTGCATACAAAAAAGTGTTTAGAGAATATTACGGTTATGAAGTCAAACATTACAATTAGGTAATACCAGAATTATGGCTGTCTATGTTATGTTAATTCAGCCCTCTTTCACTTATGCATAATGATTAGGGGCCAATGTAAATCATGATTTCACAAAAGGCATGGAAATCATGAAAATGCTCCCAATTCATGATTTTTTTGACATTTTCCAAAAGGATTAACAATTTAAGTCTTTAATAAAAAAATAAATTAGCTTCCCTACTATTTCATTCTTAAATTGTACATTAGTATCTGAGCTGTCCTGCCAACTACAACAGCTTGCCTCTTTGATATTACATGCCGTGATCCTTCTAGCATTAACAAATGTGCCTAACATGCCTGAAGTCAATGGAGCTACTCAACTACATAAACTTAACCACATACATAAATATTAGCAGGACTGGCACTGTAGTTGTTAAAATGAAGCCAAAGACAGGAGCCTCTGTTGGTACTCAGCAGACAGCCCATGCTGATTGAAATTTTTTAAACTTTTATTCATTATTATCTAATTCAGTTAAGTGACATATAAAAAATTACCTACCAGCTGAAACCAAAAAGAGAAGCTTATATTAGTTTTCAGTAGCAGAGATTTCTGGATGTTGTAATCAAAAGCAAGGCGAATCTAAATAAAATTAAGTTAGAAAGAATATATCCAGCTATGGGCAATATTGAAGTAATGATTTTAATATGTTAAGAGCTAACTTTAGTTATCCCATGTTTGTTTCAATGCACTGCAGCATATAATTCGATGTCACTCTTAACTGTAAAAACTACAGATATTGTGTTCCTGTTGAGAGAGAGAAATGTAATATGTGCATACTAATTTCAGAATGTCACAAAATATATGTTATAATCATTTGGGATTTTTTTCTTTTCTAAACAGAGTGCAAAAGATGAAACCCTTAGTATGCCAGCTGCAAATCCTTTAGTAACACCACAAAAGTCAGGAAACACTTTGGATAACAGCCTCCACAAAGATCTGTTTGGTGTAATCTCTGGCATTGGTAATGCATTTTATTTTTAATTCTGACTAGTTTCTTCTTGTTTCTTTATTTGAAAAAGCTTTAAGTCTAATTTTCATCACATCTTAAAAACATACAGTATGAAAAGATTTAATCATTCCAATCAAGTAAATGAGAACTCCTTTCTTGGATGAAACTCAAATGAACTGCTATTTATGAAAGTGAGAATGCACAGGATATCACTTCAGCTGGTTTTCCTATGCAGGTATTTCTGAACCTGAAGGACAGGCACAGGTGTATGAATATAGATCCATTCTGGTATAGCCATATCTCAGCCAAAACAGTGTAATTTATTTATATTTGTAGAAGTATCTTCAGATACAGCTTTGATTTTATCTACCTCTTGTTTAGTTTGAAGACTCTAAACTTAGATTGCTGCTGCTACTTCAGGAAGCAGTAACTTAAGGAATCAGCCCAACCAATAATGCAAAGAGCCAGCAACCCACAAGAGACCGCCAGATAGCTGTGGGAAGTGTGCCTAAATAGACTCAGAATTTTTGACATCTAAACCATTCAGTTCTTGCTTGTCTTTTTTTCTTTATGCTGCTAAGAAGAAAAGAGAAAGCACGACTGAGTCTTACCCCTTCTTGGAGACAGTTCTAAATCCCCTTTTGGGAGATAATGTTAGAAGACAGTCATTTAGATGAATTGCTCCTTGTTTGCTCCCACAATTGCTTTCACATTTTATGTGTCTTAGGTGAATTTTCTGGCTACTAGCAGGTAGTTTCAGATTATTTTGGGGCTCACAGAATCATAGGGTTAGAAGGGATCACAAGAGTCATCTAGTCTAATCCCCCACTGAGATACAGAATTTGTTGTGTCTAAACCATCCAAGACAGATATCTGTCCAGCCTCCTTTTCAAAACCTCCAGTGAGAGAGCTACCCGCAACATCCCGAGAGAGTCTGTTTCATTGTCTTGCTGTTCTTCTTCAATAGTGTCCCTAGGGTGCTCCAGTTTAAGTGTGTCTGCAGCTGTGTGCTACTGATCATAGAATGTTGGGAGCAATGTCTATTGGGCCCACTCATGCACTGTCCCTCTTCGTGCTGGGCCATGGAGCTAGCCAGCGGACATGGGCTAGCCATCCTCAGTTCCTTCTCAACAGTTCCTGGCTAGAGACAGACTTACCTGTCCATTCATGGATGATTAGCTCTCTTGCATTGTTAAATTTGATCTTCCTTTGAAGCCTTTTTTGTTTGTTTGTTTCTTTTCCTCATTCTAACTGTTTATTTAGCTGTGCCTAACAGAAAGAAAAAAGAAGAAAGGACTTCCTTGTTTTGCCAAACCCTGGTAGTGGTGGGAGAACCCCTCAGACGAGGGTTTGTCTGGTTCTCTGGGCTTCATGAAGTGCCACACTTGCAGTAGGGTGATCTTGGCCACGGACAAGGAATTCCAGTGTATCTGCTGCTTCGATGAGTGATATAAAAAAGAAGGGCTCCCTCTGCCAACAGTTCCAGCCAAGGTCCTGCAAGGACAGAGAGCTTTACCAAAAACATCACTGTTATGAGGGCAACTCTCCAACCCCAGCCCACCAGAGGGTGTGAGTTTTCTCATTAACCTTTGGCTGGTGGTTCAAAAAAAAGGCAGGGGACTCTTTTCACAAGTCAAAAAAGGACTAGCCCAAAACGAGTACCATCTCACTCAATATTCTTGCCATTACCGACACCAAGACTACAATCCAGCCCTCATGGCAATTGTCCATCTCCAGTACTGCAGAGAGGCCCATTGACCCTTTGGACATGGGCAACAAATCTTTGATATCAAGAAAGAAGGGCAAGCACCCTACAATGCTCACGGTATATGAGTTGATCGGTACCGCCAGCAATAATAGCCCACGCAGCCCTGGAGAGGCCACCATGGCCAAAGTCTGCATCTCCCTGGCATCACTACTATCACTGGGATGCTTGGTACCAGTGAATTCCATCAGGTCAGTGGCCTAGGCTGTTACTCTCTTGGTACAGAGATCTTGGCACCAAGCCATTGCTGGGAATGGGGCATATCCCCACAATCATGCCATGCCCTGCAGTCAAGTGGGAGGGGGACTATGAGAGGGAGATAGTGAGCTGGAGTTGGTCTCACAGCACTGCTCCCAAGCTCCATATAGAACTCACTATCACGAGAGTCTGGGAATGTATCAGCAGATGGTACCACCACCACCGTCTTGGTACAGCTACCTGTGCGCACCTCTACCAGATCCTACCCCACCACAGTCAACTAGGACCTGGGCAGTCACTGATAACCTGCCTCACTAGTGTCAAGCATCACCTGGCAACCCTCTTTCTTGGTAGACAACAGAGTCTTGTGGCACTTTTAAAGACTAACAGATTTATTAATCGCATGAGCTTTCGTGGGATTTTCTCCCACGAAAGCTCATGCGATTAATAA
>ML685802.1:6705096-6794572 GCA_007922175.1 Pelusios castaneus | reverse complement strand
TCCCACGAAAGCTCATGCGATTAATAAATCTGTTAGTCTTTAAAAGTGCCACAAGACTCTGTTGTCTTTCTACAATAGACTAACACGGCTCCCCCTTTGGAATTTGACTCTTTCTTGGTGACAGCGTCAAAGGCCTCAGATTTTCAAGAAATAGAAGAGGAAGAAGGGAACACAGAGAAGGAGACAACACCATATCATCCTCTTTCCCAGTCTACAAAGTGGTCATGCCTTCTCTACTGCCCATGGCAAATGACTTCTGCCTGTTCCAGGAGCTGGCAAAAAGAGTAGCGAATACTCTGCACATACTACTGGAGGAGGTCAGAAACACACACTGCCAGCTCATCAACTTCATCTGTTTTTTGTCCTCTTCACAAAACACCCTCCCAATCAGTGAGACCATCTTAGACCTGGCTAAAATGGTGTGGCAAATCCTAGGGTTGGCAACCTAATGTGCAAGCAGGTGAATAAGAAATATTATGTCCCCATGAAAAAAATCAGAGTTCCTTTTCATCCTCCTGCCACCCAGTTCCATCATGTTGGATACACTAAATTTTTGTGGCCAACAACATTCTAGGGCAGCTGCCTGTGACAGAGACTGGAAGTTCACAGCAATATCAGCCCAAAGACTATCTAAGTGGGTCTCAACTCACATCAGACAGTGCCACCAAATTCATAATGTGACCCCGCTAGACTCGATCCATGCACATTCCCCCAAATCGATGCCCCTATCTCAGAGATCTTCTGAATAGTAACATGGGTGTCAGCCCACAGTTTCACTGAACACTACACAATCACTGGGGACTCTACCTCTGTTGACATCTTTGGCTTCATAGTATTGTCATCTGTAACTGACCCAGCTCCAAAGTCCCAGCCCTCCAGAAGGGGTACTGTTCAGTAGTCACTTGCAATGAAGTACCCAATGGGACAGTATTTGAAGAAGTAGTACTTAATCACTTTGTTTAGTAACGATGTCAAATTCCAAAGGGGTAGCCGTGTTAGTCTATTGTAGAAAGACAACAGAGTCCTGTGGCACTTTTAAAGACTAACAGATTTATTTATCGCATGAGCTTTCGTGGGAGAAAATCTGTTAGTCTTTAAAAGTGCCACAGGACTCTGTTGTCTTTAGTAATGATGGTTTTTCAAGAAGTATGTTCCTATGGGTACTCCACAACTCATTCTCCGTCCGCCTGCTTCAGAGTTCTCGTTTATGACTCTTTGGTAGAGAAGGAAACTCAGGATGGTTAGCCCATATCTGCTACCTAGCTTTGTGATGCAGCACAGGGAGAAACAGTGTATGTGTGGACTCAGTGGACACTGCTAATGAAGGTCTGCAATCAGCAGCACAGAAACATAACTTCTAACAATTAAGAAGTTTCTCCTGAGATTAAATCTACAACACTGTAGTTTGAACTCATTGCTTCTTGTCTTGCCCTCCGTGGAAAAAGAGAACAACTTTTCTCCATATATTAATGGCAGCTTTTCAAGTATCTGAAGATTGCTATCATATCCCCCCTTAATCTTCTCTTTTCAAATTAAATATATCCAGTTTCTTCAGCCTTTGCTAATATAGCTTGCGTTCCATCTCTTTGATCATCTTTCTCACTCACCTCTGGATCCTTTCCAGTTCTACATCCTTTCTATACTTTTGGTAACCTAAATTAGACATAGTACTCCATTTGAGGTCTAACCAGCACCAAGTAGAGTGGTTCTGTCACCTCCTATGACTTGCATGTTATGCCTCTGTTAATGCAACCTAAAATTTCATTTGCTTTTTTTGCAACAGCTGACTCATGCTGAGTTTGTGATCCATCCCAACTCCCAGATACTTCTCAGCAGTCATATTGCCAAGCCAAATTTCCCCCATTTTGTATTTGTGCATTTATTTTTTCTTCTTGAAGTGTAGCACCTTACATTTCTCTTTATTGAATTTCATTTTGTTGTCTATAGCCCAGTTCTCCAATTTATCAAGATCCCTCTAAATTTTAACACTATCCAAGGTACTAGTAACCCCCCTTCCAGCTTTGTGTCATCTGCAAACTTGATGAGTATACCCTTTCTACCTATATCCAGATCATTAATAAATATGGTAAATAATACCGGACCTAGGACAGATCCATGTGGAACCCCACTTGAGACCTCCCTCCAATCTGACATCATCCCCATTAATAGTTGCTCTTTGGTTGCAATCATTTAATCAGTTATGAATCCACGTAATGGTAGTTCTGTCAGGCTCACATTTCTCCAGTTTACTTATCAAAATGTCATGTTGGATTGTGTCAAAAGCCTGTCCACCAAATTAATTGCCCTGCCAAAGAAGGAAATCAAGCTTGTTTGGCATGATTTTCTCTCAGTAAATCCATGCTAGCTACTAGTGATTACCCTTCATTCTCCAGGTATTTGCAAACTGAATGTTTTATACATTGCCTTAGTAGCTTTCCATTTATCAAAGTCAGGCTGTGACTGGTTTATAATTCCTCAGCTCTTCCTCCTTTCCCTTTTTAAAGATGGGCATTATGTTTGCCCTTCTTCTGTCTTCCAGGATTATTTTTGTCATCCATAAATTTGTAAATATTAATGACAGTGACTCTGAAATTTCTTTAGCTAATTTCTTCAGTACACTTAAGTGAATAGCATCCAGCCCTGCTGATTTGAATTCATTCATTGGTCAGAAGATCTCTGACATGTTCATTTCTTAACCTGCCCAGAATCACTTCCCCTTATTGTTTAGGGTAACTTCTGTAGTTGTCCAGTCACATGTTGCGGTTTTTTTGTTAGTTTTGCTTTTTGAGAGGACTGAAGCAAAGTAGACATTGAACTGCTCTGCTTTCCTATCATCTTTTATTACCAGCTTACCTTCTCCTCTGAACAGCAGACCTACACATGTTTGAAGAACCCCTTCCTGTTCTAACATTTCTTGCCATCTGTAATTCATTCTTTGCCTTGTCTTTCCAGTTTTTGTCCCTATATGCTCGCACTATTGCATGTATACTTCTTTGGTGTCATGCTTCTCCTTCCATTTCCTGTACATATCACTTTTTGGTTTTTGGATAGCTAAAATGATTCTTGTGCAGACACCTTGTTCTCCTATGGCTCTTCTTGTCTTTCCTGTGCATCGAAATAGCTTGATATTGAGCATTTAGAATTGCATCTTTTAGGAACTGCCAGCTCCCTTTGACTCCTTTTCTTCCTAATTGATCTTTAAATGGGATCTTCTCTACTTTTTTTCTGAATCAGTTGAAACCCACCTTTTTGAAGTCGTGTCCTTGCTTTACTGTTCTCAGTTCACAGATGTTTGTCCCAATGCTAGGGCCATATCTTCCCAGGCTTTTGCTGTTTTAAAATAGCCTGAGTTTAGTAGACTGCTGCTGTCTTTAACAACCAGAACTACACCTCTTTCCTCTGTAAAAGTGAAGAAAAGAGAAAAGTCAGGATTAATCAGTGTCCTGTCTTAATTCTGACTTGGAAAATCATGTTTTACTTACCTGAATTCCTCCTTCACCTGGAAATGCTCTTCCTTATCTCCTTAACTAAATTGACTTGTGTTGCTGTTAAACAGCTGTTGCATTTCAGTGATGAATTGATTCCTCTGTGTGGAAAGAATAAATGGAATGTCTGTTAAGTGAACTGTGATCCTTCAGGATAAAAAATGCTATGTAAAAATAATCTTTTCTTTATTGCTAACTATGTATAACTGAAGTGGTGTGTGAAATGCCTAAAATGCCAAATTGATGATATTATTATTATTGTTGTTATTATTATTTATTATTCATCTCTTAAATACTTCTTTGAGCATTTTTTACATGCAGCCCCTGTAGGTGCTTGTGCCCCATGTATGCAAACCCAGAATCTTTCAGTCAGGAGTGTCTGTTGGAGGCTGCATATGCACCCTTGTCCCCTTCCTGGGGAGGAGGGTAATAAAGGACAGAAAAGCCGCAAATATCATTCAGTTCCTTTTTACTGCTTGTTGCAGTGAGATGGAGCTTAACACTGTCCATTTGCTTCTCTGTTGTATCATAAATAATTAGTATTAGATTTTTAGTTAGTGTTAGTTTTAATAGCTTTTAAAAGTTTTATTTCTTTCAATCTGCTAGCAAAAAAAGCTAAATTAGAAAACTAGAATTGTTTTTAAGTCTTTACTCAGTAACATCATTCCTCAAGATTCCCCACAATCTAGCATGAACTTGACTTTCCCGATGTGGCTGTTTTTATAGATATCCTTTTTGTATAGTTCAACAATACTTTTTCTAACTTAATGCATAGATTGATAGTCTGGGACCAGTGAATGGAGAGATTTTTCAAAGTTTCCTGATCCTGAGTATATTTGTATTAATCTGCTTCCTGGCAGCTTACAAGATATTTATTATCAAAGTTAGCTTTTTTAACATCAGTTGCTCTTAGAAAGAAATCTAATGCAGATCTGCTCTGATTCCTTCTCCCAGAAATGTTGAAGTTATGACTCTGTATGCAAGACTGCACTTTTGCCCTCTTCATGGTTGTTTAAAACCAGTTTATCACCAAGTCAGATACACACTATGCCTCCCTATAGTGATTCTTCCAAAGCTACTGGCATTGGTGGATGGATACACTTTCATATGTGCCAGTGAGTTCTTTCGTCCACCTTCCCCATCAGACTACTCTAAAGGATGTATCCAAGCAAGAATGGAATTCACATCTAGACAAATTCCAGATCCACAGACTATAATCCCAGGTGGATTTGTACTTAAACATAGTTGGAATTGAGAGCCATTCTTCTTGCTTACAAAGTGTGTCTGTCCATGCTCAAGAAAACCAGTGTCCAGATCCCAACAGTCAATATGACAATAATGTATTTATATAATTTATATAACATTTGTATAGTGCATATGTTTATATAAACAGATGGGGGTCTTCCCCCTTATTGGGAAGTTATTCTCATGTGAAGTGATATAGTCATCATCACATCAACTCGTGAACATTTCATATACCAGGCATGCAGGACAATTCAGCAAATTATCTGAGCAGAAAAGTCTCCATCTCCAATGAACAGAAGCTAGAAAAATCCATTCTAAATTCAGTGTTTCAGGATTGGAGGGGGGAGGGAGTGTCACTCAGTGGACCTATTTCACACATATGTTAAGAAATATCCTATATAGTGCTCTCCAGGAGAAATGAATTCAAGAATTTTGCAGATGCATATCTGATTCCATGGGATCAAAACATGCTGTGGGCCTTTCGCATTTCTCCTCATCCTGTTTATCCTCAAGAGTATTCAGGAAAATGTATCAGGACAAGGCTCAGGTGATACTAATAGCTCCTACTTGGGCCCAACAATTTAGGTTTCCTGATCTAATTCTCCTTTCCATTTGTCCATCTTTGGCTTCCCATCCTTCCAAATATCCTTTCTTAAAACCACACTCCAGTACTGGACCCAGACCCCAAAACTCTGCACTTGACAGCATGGAGGCTAGCTGATTGACTTTGCTTGAGGTGAACTGCTCATTGTCTATTCAAGAAGTCTTGATTCATGCTAGGAAAAGCTCTACAAGATAAACAGAGTCCTGTGGCACTTTTAAAGACTAACAGATTATTTATTGCATGAGCTTTCATGGGAGAAAATCCCACTTCGAGCTCTTCCGATCAATAAATCTGTTAGTCTTTAAAAGTGCCGCAGAACTCTGTTGTTTTTCTGCAGTAGACTAACACAGCTCCCCCTTTGGAACTCTACAAGATTGTTGTGTGTATCTATCTATATAAGGGAAGGTATTTTTCAGTATGATCTAGTCAGAAAACTATCCAGCCAAAGGACTCTTCTGCCTCAACTATTTTAGACTAACTATTATGCTTGAAACATTCTGGTTTCTCAGTTCTGTTAAAGTCCATTTACTGCTATTTTGGGGGAGGGGAAGGAAGGTGTTAAAATTGCTTGGTTAAATGGTTACTCAGATTTTTTTTTTTTTTTTCAAATGCTAACCCTACTGGTTCCAAGTTCTTAAAGGGGATGACTCATTTGTTTACACTGGTTAAAGAGCTGTTTCCTTCCTGGACTTTGAATATGGTGTTAATGTCTTTAATGGACCCTCTTTTACAATATTTAACATGTTCTTTGTAACATTTTTTCTATAAAGACTTAATTTTTAGTGGCCGTCACTTCAGCTCGTAAATTACAGACAAGGTCTATGCTACATATCTATATGGAAATAACTATGTTGCACAGGGGTATGAAAAATTCACGCTCCTGAATGACATAGTTATAACAAGCTAACCTCCCCTATGTAGACCGCAATTCACAGATTCTATACCAGATGCTCAGTTTGGTGGGATTATCTTGCAATCGTTATTTAGATAGAAGTCTCTTGTCACCCACCTACCTGAGAGGTAACCACAAGTCAGTCTGTGTGGACAAATGCTCAAAGAAGAAAGAGGTGACTTTCCTTACAGTAAGTGGAGTTCTGTGAGATGTCTTTGTCAACACGGATCGCACTACTGCTCTTCTTCCCCACTGGTACAGAGTCGTCCTACTGGATTTCAGTACTGGTGAAGGAACTGAGTGATGTTTGGGGCTACTCTACCCTTTATGCTTTTGGGATGTGGGTGTGAGGACCTGCAGGCTGAATGTGCAGCCCCAACAGATGCTGCTGGTTAAATAACTCCAGGTCGGACACATGGTTATACATACCTACACAGCAGAGGCAGCTTTTGGGGTAGGCGAAGCAGGCGCCTGCCTAGGGCCCTGAGCAGTAAGGGGCCCCATCGCCTGCTTCACCTACCCCAAAAGTTGCATCTGCCTCAGTTGGCAGAAGGAGAAGGAGCTGGCGGGCTGGCAGCGGGGGTCTAGGGCCAACTGCAGTGGGCATCTGGGGCTGGAGGGGGGAAGCTGGGGCCGGCGGTGGGTGGTAGGGCTATGGGGGGGGGCGAGCCTGCCCGCGGGGCGGCCGGCCCCGGGCTGCAGGGGGGGCAGAGGTGTGGAGCCAGGACCAGAGGGAGAGCCCAGGGGGATATTGGGGGCCCCCACAGGCCTATAAGGGCCCGCACCTGGGGCCCCCAATCACCAAAGGCCGCCTCTGCTACAGTGGGATCTCTTTGAACAAAGGCATCTCAAAAAACGTATTACTGTAAGGTAAATAAACGTCTCTTAAATTCATTACAATTTAATTATCAATTTTACTGAAAGAAGACTTCACTTTTTAAAAATTTGCACTTAAGTCTGTGAAACTAGTCTTCCATTAATAATCTCTAGAGTATTTTCTTTCTACATACATGTCTCTTTCATTTTTTTATTTAGCTTCCCCATATACCTCAACTCCAAATGTTAATTGTGTAAGACATGCTGACTCAAGAGGCTCTCTTATAAGTACAGACTCAGGAAACAGCCTCCCAGAAAGACATAGTGACAAGAGCAACTCTCTTGACAAGGTAAAAAATAAATTCTTGAATATGTCTTTGTTAATAAATGTAATTCAGTTTCATTAGAAAACTATTTGCTACATATTAAGAAATCAATCGAACTCATTAGAGTCAGTTGGAGTCTTTTTTGCACTAACTCCATTGGGAGATGAATTGCATTCTGAATGTGAGCATTGATTAGAACATGGTATATATGAAATAACTTTTTGATGGTGGTAATATGCATAAACTTCTGTACTGAAAAATAAAAAGAAATTATGTGGACTTACTATTTTGCTCTGTATATATCATCAAAATATTTTGTAGAATACAAAGAAAAAGAAAGATTAAGAAAGATTTTTAGAAAGGAGTTGTTTACTATTTCCTTCTGCTGGATAAGGGCACTCTGATCTACTAAATGAAACATCTTAAGTTTTGCATTCAGTAAAGCAGTACTGAAAATCAAGGGTGGAATTTTCAAAAGTGTTTAAGTGACATAGGAGTAAAAGTCCTATTGATTTGCAGTAGGAATGATCCTAAATCACTTTTAATGGGATTTTCAAAAGTGTGTAAGGACTAATCTTCACACCATTGGTGCATCATTTAACTAAATCTGTTTAGAAACAGATATAATTAAATTGTCATGATTCCTTTCCACATCACAGTGAGGGACACTGTAAGATTGGCCTGTGTGTTTTAAATCATTTTAGTTTAAACCAGTTACAAACCAGGAAATTGTAAGGTATTTGGTCATGTCTGTTTGTAGCTGACATTAACACTTAATTTTCTTAGACCCTGTTGTGCATGTCACAGCGTATGTTAATTTTTTCCCCTTGGCCCTAACATGCCTTCGTGTGGCAGAGGGAGAAACTTCTCAGAAGACATTCTGCTCTTGCCTTGCGCTCTAGTGAAGAGGAAAAAGAATACTCCCATTCAGCTAAGAGCAACCGTGTTACAGTGGACTTTTCAGTTCTGACAATTCCAGCTTTACCAGAGAACATGTTGCATGCTGCTCTCTCTCTTCAGTTACAAGAAGTATTTGGGGTTTTGTGCTTGATATAGTTAAGATTCTGGGTGAAGAGTGTGCTCAGTGGTTTTGCCACAGCTTTGCAGCAGTGTATACCTGCTGTAAATACAATGGATCAAATACCAAAACAATATAAAAAGTTTCTTCAAACTGTCACATAGGGCCCAGTCCTGCAAATGCATCACTTCAAACACTGTAGTAGACCCATTGAAGTCAATGGGGCAACTCACATACTTAAATTTAACCATGGGCATAAGTGTTGGCAGGATTGGAACTTTTGCCCAGTGGTTTTCAAACTGTGGGTCAGGACCCAGTACTGGGTTTTAGACCCTCAGGTACTGGGTCATGGTGTCCCCTGCTGCAGCTGCCGAAAGACTGGAATGCAGTGTTCAAAGATGTAATTGTTGGGTCGGGGGCATAAATGAATTTTTTTCAACTTGGTCCTGAGGAAAAACGTTTGAAAACCACTGCTTTAGCCTACAGTGTGTATAATTTAAGTAGACTAAACATTGTTTTGGCTTTTTTCCAAGTTACAGGACTGGGAAAAAATATATGTATATAAAATATGTACTACTAATAAGAAGAAAATTCTTTAACTGAAAACATGTTCTTTCTGTGTATTCTGCTGCTAAATGGCAAAACTGTCACCCAGCATTTACTTAATGTTTGCTACTGTTTTAATTTGAAGTGTTCTGCCAATTTAGGCTGGAATTTTAAAAGGAATTTTAAGGGAATTAAGTGACAAACTGAAATTCAGTGCGATTTGGATGCCTGACTTTTAAGCTCCCTTGAAAATCCCATTCTAGTGCACCAGTTTAGGTTATTTAAGTGTTTTGCTTGATGTGGCTGTTGTTAATGTTTCCACAGAATAATATTTAGTCCTTTCCACTATCAATCTTTACCCAATGATTTTAACTTTCTTTTTAGTCAATCACTTGTGTGCTGCAATCTTTCAGGATTACATTAATAAAAAGCCAGAGCAATTTTGTATTCTCCATTGAAAATTGCCCATAACGATTCCTTCTTGTGAGAAGTGTATGTTCCTGTGGCTTTAAATCAGATTTTGTAGTAGATCAGTGACTGTTAATGTGATATGCATGCTTTCTGGATTCAGGTTAAGGTTACAAGGAGTCATGGGCCACAGCATCATCCCAGTTCCCTTTTTACTACTTCAGCAGTAATGTCCGAATCCCTGTTTTTTCTCTACTTATAATTAAATCTAGTTCCACATTCAGTGGTAACTCTAGTTATTTTACTTCACTCCATACCTGCTGTATGTTTAATTTGGCCTCAGATATGTGGTCAGTTGCAGCACAGTAGTTGCTTCCACAGATCTGTTTTGAATGACAGATTCCCAAGTGCTTGGCGTTCAGATGAGTCACATTCTGAAACAGTTGTTTGTCATGGGTCAGCATTTCAGCTGTCTGTGGTGAGAAGCACTCATCAAAAGCACTCCATCTAATTGGAGTTTACACAAAATGTTCAGAGAGCAGCAGAGCTTTCCGAAGGCTACCTTCATGGGCCAAGTGCTCTGACTTTATCTGAGGCTGCTTCCAATGTCAGTTCTTAGGCTTCAGAGGCGCAGCAAAAGCATTTCTGATGCTGAAATAGACTAACACATATACTTCTCTGGAACTTACCTACAAATGCTTTTTTCCTTAAAACAAAAACGTAAGAATTACAGATCTGTAGAAAACAAACCCCTGAATGTGTTCCTCTGATTTGACCTCACCACCTCCTAGGTCCTTTGTTCTGAAACCTAAAGTGAAACAGCCTTCCTGCCTGCTTGGTCTGGTCATTTTTCTTCTGGCAATGGAATGGGCTCTCTTGCTTAAAAAAAACACTCCTTTTGAAACCAAGTCTGTCCCTTGTGTTCCCATGTGCTGCAAGCTGGAGGTAGGTCCAGCCTTCCTGTTGGCTTCTGCTTAGGAATAAGTTCACAGATGACCTGTTGTTCCATTAGGGAAGAGTCATTCAATGTCAATGGCCCTAATTCATAATGAAGATTACGTTCATAAAAGAATGGCATTAGCAAAATAAAATGGAATTCATAATTTGACAGATATATTTCTCCAAACTATCACAATAAAGATCCTTATATAGCATCTTCCTACTGAGCCGTATATCTTTCCTTCATGGAGTTGCCCTATATCTTGGGGTTCACCCTTCTGCAGGATAAGCTCCATTTTATTATGATTAGACCTTAATATCCTCAGCCTCTCAATGGAGGTCTTCCGGAGCTTTTTCAGAAACCTGTGCTTGCACTTATATAGACTTCCTCTTTCTAAAAGAGTGAATAAGCGGTATCAAGTGCGTCAACATGACTTTAAATGCTTTTATTTATTTAGAATGATAGAAATGGAAAAACTATGCTTTTTCTTGTGTTTTAGGCACATTTTGACATTCTTTAAATTAAAAATATATCCTAAATGAAACAGTACCATTTAATAGGTTTTACCACTAGTGATTCAGACAATTTAACAAACATCACACTCCTCCTCCTGCTGTGAATGAATTCCAAAGTTGTGAAGCTGTTACAGAGAATCCCCTGGCGGCAGCATCTGTTCATCTATACCAGTGGAGCTGCTGCTCAAGTGTCTTTACAGATCTTGATTGTAGCACTATGACACAGGGAGAGAGTGGTATCTCTTAGATAGGTAGGTCCAGAACGATTTAGGGATATAAAGATCAAAACAAGCACCTTAAACAGAAGCCCACAGCTACACAGTGCTGATCATTCAGCAGTGATTTAATACATTCTCTTCTACATCTTCTAAATAGTACATTTTATGGTTTATTCAGGACCCCTGGTATCCAAGTTTTTCCCTTCCCTGTTCCTTTTATGGGGACCACCTGATTTAGAAAAGACTTACCAGTAACCATTTCTCCAAGAGCACTTGTATTGGTATGCATGACTTTTTTTGTGTAGTTCTCATTTATGACTTTAAATGGGGGGCGGGAGGGAATATCAGTGAAGTCAGGACCACAGCTCCTTGTGACCTCTTTTCCAAACATAGGATCTGCAAGGTAGCATGCATATGGCTCTTAACAATCACAGCTCTTTCTTAGAGAAGTGTATCTTGGCACCCAGGGCACATGCACTTCCCACAAGCGTAGATACCAGTGTATAATCTTAAATTGCAGTCATTAATCAGTAGTTTTCC
Organism: Pelusios castaneus; assembly: GCA_007922175.1. Lineage (NCBI taxonomy): Eukaryota > Metazoa > Chordata > Testudines > Pelomedusidae > Pelusios > Pelusios castaneus. The sequence continues at coordinate 6,783,019 of ML685802.1, read as the reverse complement.
CCCTGAAAGGGGAAAGTATGCAAAAGAAAAAATGCAGCATTGAAGGTGAAAATCCTTAATCTGAAGTGGGTTGGAACCTACAAAAGCTTATGCCCGAAGAAATTTGTTAGTCTTTAAGGTGCCACGGGACTCTCATAGTTTTAATTTGGCATAGTTAGATAGGTTACTAAAACGTATTTCTATATAAAGTTTGATCTTGTCTTCAGTCTGAGGTCCCCTTTTTTCCACAGGAGTTAAAGCAGTTCAAAATTGTTAATTTTTAACTGTTCAAGAAAAGGTTTCACCCAAATGTATTCCTATTTATTCTCAGAACCAGCACACTGGCACTTTAGGAAGCTCTGTAGTCCGAAGTGATAAATTTGACCAAACAGAAATCAAAAGTCTGCTCATGTGTTTCCTTCATATTTTAAAAAGCATGTCTGATGGTAAGTGAACAACAATGTTGTTTAATTTTTTAAATTTATAAGATGGAGAATTTGATTTATAAATCTACCATCTTTCTAACTATTTTCAATAATGGCTGTGATATGTTGTTAAGCCTTTTTATATGTGAGTTGATAGTTTTACGTTTCTTTTTGTTGTTTTTGAGTGATAAAATTAAGCCCCACTTGAAAACGTGTAGCTAGTAAATACTCCTTATTCCATTCAATAGCGTTTGGTTAATTGAAGTTCTCAATAAACAAATATTTGTCATTGCATATGTCACTATATGACTTGCATGGGGACTGGAGAAGAAGAATGGTCCAGTATTTGAAGCTTGGGAAACCTGAATTCAATTCCCTGCTGTGCCACACATTTCCTGTGGTTTCTGGGGCCTCTTTATGCCTTGGTTACCATCTGTAAAATGGGAATAGTAGTACTTCCCTGCCTCCCAGGAGTGTTTTGAGACAATCGTATATTTCAGTGAAAGGGGTTATAAAAGTAGAAATGAGTGAATCGTTGATTTTTCAGGTCAGTGGCCAAACTGAAAAATCTGGGGAAAAAATAGTTTCGGGTCAGGTGGTTTTATTGTTTGGTTGGTTGGGGGTGTGCTTTTTACCCTTTTGTTTGTTTGTTTGTTTTTAAATAAATCTAGTTAAATTTTAAAACAAAATGGAGTATTTTATTTGGAGTAGGGAGGATTAATTTCAGTTGAAACCATTTGCCCTGAATTTGTAAATTGTTTTGGTTAACCAAAAACTGCATTTTTTTGGTGAGTTAACTATTTATCAGAAAATTTGTTGAGCCCTACTTAGAAGTACTTTGGAGAGAGAGAGAAACTTTAAATATATTTATTATGTAAAATGTTAATGAGATAACCAATACAGTTATCAGAAATCTGAATGACAGTGTAACTTTCAAGGATGATATAAAATTGACATTCCTTCAGAGTTTTAAAATAGTGACTCAAAATTAAGAAATGAGTAACTGTTGGCTGAGATATAGTTTATATTATGCTGTGTACTCTTTTTAAAATCTGAGAGGTATAAAACAAAGATACAGAAAATTTTTCTGCCTGCAACCCAAACCACCTACATCGTTTTCCTCCATTACCATATCTCTCAGATTTCTTTGATTAAGTCAAAAGGAATGAGAACTAGTATGCAAGTTTAATTTTTAATCAGTTCACTTTGTCAAATATGGCAAAAGTAGGTACTTACTTTCAGTGCATATTTTCATAATTAATTTAAAATTTAATTTATGTAACAATAAAAATGTGTACAGTCTTTGATTTGAAAGGTTTACACATTGCATAGTCTCACTTATTACAGTGTCAGGAATGAAAATAGAAATATTAATTATATGTTTAACATTTATTACATACTTTACATGCACTACCCCATATACTTATTTGAAAACGATTTTACATGTAGCAATTTCAAAGAGTAAAACAAAACAAAAATATACTCTTAGTAAGTCAATCTGCCTTAAACTCTATTAATATGACTGAAGTATATATTTACATTTTGAAATATACAAGTAATATGCTTTGTGTAAAACATTCTATACAAAACGTGCAAATACATGTATTTTTCAATTATTTAAAGGTCTTCTGTTTTTCTTACAATTGCACAATAAACCACTGTCCCGTATACTTTATTCTACACATATAATAAATGCTACTGTAGAAGTTAATTCAACAGCATACTGCAGCAATATTCACTCAAAAGATTATCTTTGAAATTACAAGAGTGGCTTCAAAGAAAATTTAAAATTCTATAGAAAATTCTAGCAATTGTGTGCTCCCAGAAAACTCTTTACTGGCCTGCATGAATCATCATTACCTCAAAGTTGAGAACCAGTGGCATAAATGTTGTTGTTTTTCGTTAACTACCTTTGATTTGTTTATTTTTTAAATCCTTCGTTTTCTAGATGCTTTGTTTACATATTGGAACAAGGCTTCAACATCAGAACTTATGGATTTTTTCACAATCACAGAGTGAGTTTGCTAAACACTTCATAAAAATTGTATATTTGAATTTGCTTGTTGAACTTCTCAGTGAAGATTTAGATTTTTCATATTATTTCAGAAAATGACACCGTATATAAAATTATATATATTTAGTTATATCACTCTCCCCATGCCCTTTGCAAGTCACTTTGCTTAGACTGTACGTTCATTGGGGAAGGGACCATGACTTTGAATGTGTATTGACATCATCACATACAATGGGGACCTGCTTTTGATAGGAACAACTAAACACTACTACCATATAAATACTAAATAATAAAGTCTATTTAGGGAACAATATTTTAAAAGCAGCAATAAGTATAATTTTCTTTATTGATTTTTGTCCTTACCATTCCCCATTTGTCACTATTAGAAATTCTAACTTAGACTAACCAAGATGATGAGCTCTTTGCCTTGATTCCAGATGACAGGGGCTGGGTATTCTCTATGCTCCACTCCTGCCTCTGCCACCGCCTGCTGCCCTCTGTGTACTGGAGAGTGAGAGGAATTGTGACTCCGCAGCACACTCAGTTCAAGGCACATGTAGGCCAGCGAGGTGGCCGGCAGCAGAGGGGCACGCAACTGTCACGTCAACCCCACAGTCACCAGAAGCTTAATAAAGGCAACCTGACCTGAGAACATTGGGTTATTTTCTGACCTGATCTGAACCCAACCCATCAGGGTCAGGTCAGGTTGTAGGGCTCTGTTTTAAGGGCAGGAGCAATTAAAATGAAGGGGTTTTGGGGTTTTTTTCCAGAAGGGCTTGTGAGGGAAGAGTTTAGGACTGACAAGCAGAAATAACAGTTAAATAATTATAGTAAACTTTTATTTAAACAGTTTTTTACTGTTGTTACAATGATTTCTAATTTGTTCTCTGCAGAGTGTGTTTACATCAGTTCCAATACATGGGGAAACGATACATAGCCAGGTACTGTGTAGATTTGAATTTTACAGCATTATGCTATTAGAAAATTAAAATAGTAATATGTACACTATCCATTGAGTTCTTGCTTATTAAAAATAAGACTGGAGAAATTATTATGCAGTGATGCCTACCAATTTGAAGGTAAGCAATTGGATGCACAACACCTTTTGGATACTGTCTGAAAATATTGTCGCGGCTTAAGAATATTAGAAATACATACCAAAATATGTTCTTACAAAATTAATTTAATTGATATTTACTTTTGAGGTACATATATTTTGAAGGATAAGATTATTTCTAAAAAGGATGCTCATTAGGTAGCAAATATTAGTTTGTGATTACACATTTTGAATAATGACAAGCACTGAAACAGTTTTGGGTGAATCTCTTCAAAGCACTACTACATAGTATTTTTACTAAATCAAAGTATAATATTTTACAATTCAAAAACTGAGGATAGATTTAATGAGGCATGACATAGTTCTGTAATCACATTGAGTATTGTAATGTGTCTCATAAGGTGTCATTTTGCAATTTATTTCCAACTGTTTTGTAGGTTTATAATTTTCAGTTCATAGAGCTAAGTTTGGCCATCAGGTGCTTGTGTGTGACACTCACATTGAAGATCGTTAATCAGTGGGAAGTCAATGGGAGTTCAATGCATGTATCTGATGTCAGAATTTGCCTGTAAACTGTACAGTAAATTTGAATATTTCTTTCATATTTGCATAAATCTCACACAAAGTATAGAGTAACTGTTTGTAACTTATAGAAATAAGTTAGTCAACCTATTCTGTTAGACTTTCAAACTGCCTCCATCACCATGGTATTGGAGCTACTGTGATTATCACTAAATTTGTGGGCTGAAATCTGGGCCATACTTAAATCAATGGGTGTTTTGCCATGGATGTTAATGGAACCAGGATTTCACCACAGTATTGGCATTTATACTTCCCAATGTCAGTGATGAAATGCAGACTACTAGACTAGCAGTTAACATTGGAAATTGCAGTACCAAAGAGTTAAATCAGCATGTGCCACAAATCACAATGATTTTAAACTCAACATTTTCAAATTTAATGAGATGGAAGCTAGTTTCTTACAAAAAGAAAATAATGAACTTTCATCCTGATTTAAATGTGAAATATTCACCCATCCTGTTACATGAATGCAATTTGGAGGATTTCAAGAAGTTTGTCAATGTCTCTTTCTCCGCCCCCTCCCACCCACTCAAATATTTTTTTACAAAAAGGAAAAAATCAGTGACAAAATGGATCTATAGCTGTTTCTCAATTTAGATTGTAACTTTAACTGTGATTATACTGCTCTGTGCTTTAACAGACTTCAGAATGTCCAGTCTTAAAACTAACTATAAAAACAAGATTTTTTATTATAAAATGCATGAAATTGACTTGTGATGAAATTAGAGGTTAGTAACATTTTGATATAGTAGAGAAGACTCTGCCACACTTCCATTATTTTGAATTATCACTTGATCTGTTCTGCATGTTAACAAACACCAAACTATTAAAACTATACAAGACTCTGGTGGTTTGTAGGTTTATTGCAGTTTCACAAACAAATATAGTCTTTGAATATACATTGATGTCATACAAAGCATGTTGTGTCACAGTAAATGCATGCACTCTTAAACTGCACAGAATAACATTGAGTGAGTGAGAACTCTTAGTTAAGGGAACAGGGAGATGTGTAATTCCGGCACTGGTTTCCATTTCTCATCAGCTCTGGTGGTGGTACACACTAGGAAGTCTCTCTGTACTGATTACTAACACAGATCACTTTTCTGTTTTCTTCACTCAATTGCTGACAAATTTTAACAAAGTGTATGGCTCTTCTCCCTTCCTGCCTGGGTAAGATACCGGCGTTAGTGTCTAAATTAATTTCTGCTCTTATTGCATGTGTGCTTTGCAGATTTTCCACTGCACCTCTTTCTGACTTTCCCCCAAACTTATATAATCAAAAGAAATGAATGCATTTTTCAGTTCTGACATTTGTCAGAACATCGCCTAAATGAGTTATAATCTAAGATTAACATTGCTAAAAGCTTTGAAGGAAATTAAATATTTCAAGAGCTACAGTTTGTGTGCTTTTATTGTCACCCATTGAGGTTTTCTAATTAAGAATTTAACATGATACTTTTTTACAATGCCTATTTTTATTTTATCTAAAATAAAACAACAAATAGGCTGCATTATAATTCATTTTTTAGTACTTTTTGTGCTGTAGCTGCTTAACTAACTCTCCCTGTCTTGCTGCAGTTTGACATGTCTAACTTTTGCTTCTATCCCATTTCACCCACCTTGCAGGAACCAGGAGGGGTTGGGACCCATAGTTCATGATCGAAAATCTCAGACATTGCCTGTTTCCCGTAACAGAACAGGAATGATGCATGCCAGATTGCAGCAACTGAGCAGCCTGGATAATTCTCTCACTTTTAACCACAGTAAGTTCCATTACACCATAACAGTTGTCACCCTCATCCATTACCACAACACCAGAGGCAGGTCCCAGACCCACACCAGAGCTCTTCATGGACTTTATTATTGTTTCAGATCAAACAATTAGGTGGAATTAGTTTACTGGTCTGTTCCCACTCAGTGGCAGAGCAATCAGTACTGAGTGATGACACAATATGGAACATGGCTAACTATAGCATTATATATATTTAAAGTGGTACTTAAAATATTTCATAACTAATATATCTTTGGTGATTTTAATCTGGGCTTTATTTAGATTACAAACACTTACATTTTGTGTGGCTCATCCTGAAAGGATTTATATCTTGTTTTTGAATTATATAGTTTGATTTTATTGAAAGTTTTATTTTCACCTACTTATGACTCATTAATATGTAGATTATAATTTTTATATAATATGCACTTAGTTGATCATGTCTCCATGTTCTGACATCTCTTGATGAAAAAGATAATCTTAGAATTTCTATGAGGAATTTAAAGTCCATGATTTAGTTTGTGTGGATGTGAAAAATCGCCCAATAATGAAGTGACTTTTTCTGTGTTTTCAGTGTAAGAAAGATATCAAGTGTGCTTGGAATTTCTGTAGACAATGGTAAGACTTAATCAGGTTGAAGTCAGTTCATGTAAGATGCATTAATTGAAAACAATTTTGTATATTGACTTTTTAAATATGCTGCTTTTAAATTTTGAATTATACAAGAGGCAGAATATTTTTGATATGTCATTTTTCAAATTCCTACATTTCTTCAGCGAGTGGTATCCCTGTAGGGTGCTCCACTCTAGGGTGCTCCACTCCAGGTATCTGCAGCCCCAGCAAGCTGAATCCAGAGATTTATTCGCTGTCCCAGCTCCGGCCGCGCTTGCACTGGCTGCTCGGAACGTTGGCATCCCGAGGAGCGCGAGCGCGGCCGAGCTCCCTCAGATCCTTCTCTACCGCCAACGGCTTGAGTTGGATTTCGCAGCCGCTCCTCCCTTGCCTGTTAAATTAACAGTAGTTAGATTAAATAGAGTTAAGTTATTTAGTATTTAGGAGTTAGTTAGCAGTTAGTAAAACTAATTAAAAAAAAAAAGAAAGAGAGATGAGAGAGCCTCAGGGAGACCGAGGAACAGTGCTGGGCTCAGCCGGCTTCAAACGGTGCCCCCGATGTCGAGACACGATGCCAGCATCAGTTACACACTCGCAGTGTATGCAATGTTTGGGAGAAGAACATGTGTCAGCAAAATGCCCTCACAGGGAGCTACGACTAAAAATGTTCCTGATGGAAAAGTCATTAAGACCAACCTCTGATCCTGGTCATGGCTCCCCACTGAGATCCGAGGGAGAGATGGGGAGGAAAAGATCCTTGACCCCATCAGGCCCCCCCCCCCCCCCAAGGAAGCAGACAACACCACATAGACCAGCGGCAGTTCAGAAGCCACTCAGCACCGCGCGGACCACAGCACAACCACCGGTGTGGAGAGCAGGCACAAGGAAGCCGCCTCCTCAGCACCGAGATCAGTGCTGACAGCAGGCACGGTGCTGGGGAAAAACAGAATGGCACTAGCGGGAGAGGGGCTGCAAAATGCAGATATGGTACCAGTGATCCCGGTGCCAGTGACCACGGCACCACAGGACTCAGCTCAAGCAGCGGCGTCTGCACAGCCGCGTTCTCCATCGGCAATGAGTGCAGTAACACCACAGAAATACTCCACAGCGCCACCTGCTGCAATATCAGGAGAAGAGCAGCCTGCACACGGCTCTGGTAAAAGAAAGAAAAAGACCTGGTATATGGAGAATAGGAAATCATCTTCTCCAGGATATTCACCTTACAGGGACGACTGGTCACCGCCGTCCTCTCCACGTTCTTGTAATAGCAAAGATGAGACACACTCTGAGTTCTCTGCAGCATACACATCAGCAAGACACTCCTGTATAACACCTGGGGACAGAAGAAGGCATAGGAAATATCCAAGCAGTGCATGGTTTCCCCCAGGGATGATGCCCCAGGGTTCCTTTCCCCCACAGTGGGGTAGCTGGAATGCCTGGCCCATCTATAGGCGCCCTCACAGCAGACCTTCCAGTTCTTACAAAGACACAGCATCTCCATCCCAGTCCTCTCAAAGCCATACCAAACAGTTTCCTCAGGAGCACGACGAGAGTGCAGAAGAATCCATACAGGATGAAAACACCCCACACACTTCATCGTCATTCTTAGAGGAGAGGATCATGGCAAACCCGTCTGCTCCAACGGATGATTTCAAGCACTTCCAGGAGCTGTTTAAGCAGGTGGCACAAGATCTGGATATCACTCTAGAGGAGATACCACAAACCAATCACAAGCTACTGAGGATACTACACATGTCTACTCCCTCCGGGGTAGCATTGCCAAAGGACGATGCTATTATGGAACCGGCCAATGCCATGTGGCAGAACCCAGCAACAGCTACTCCAACATGCAAAAGAGCTGAAAAAAGATATCACATCCCCTCAAAGAATAACCAATACCTTTTCACCCACCTGACACCAAACTCACTGGTGGTGGAGGCTGCTCAGCATAGAAATAAACAATAACACGACAAGAATACAATGCAAGACAAGGAGAGGAAGAGGATGGATACCTTTAGGAGAAAGAATCATAGGGTTGGAAGGGACCTCACGAAGTCATCTAGTCCAACCCCCTGCTAAAAAGCAGGACCGGTCCCTCTAAATCACCCCAGCCAGGGTTTTGTCTAACCGAGCCTTAAAAATCTCCAAAGATGGAGATTCTACCACCTCCCTAGGTAGCCCATTCCAATGCTTCATCACCCTCCTAGTGAGAAAGTTTTTCCTAATATACAACCTTGACCTCCACAGCTGTAATTTGAAACCATTGCTCCTTGTTCTGTCCTCTGTTACCCTCGAGAACAGCCTAGCTCCCTCCTCTTTGGAGCAACCCTTCAAGTAGTTGAAGGTTGCTATCAAATCTCCCCTCAGTCTTCTCTTCTGTAGACTAAATAAGCCTAGTTCCTTCAGTCTCTCCTTATAAGTCATGTGCAATTACAGGCCCTAATTATGGAAGGGCAGCTTATTTCCAGAACAGCCCTACAGGCAGCCCTGGATGCGGCTGACACTGCGGCCAGAACAATGGCAACTGCAATAGTGATGCAGCGTGCATCATGGCTGCATTCCGCAGCCCTCCCAAGGATGCTGCAGTCCTCAATCGAAGACTTACTGTTCGACAAGATTAAGCTGTTTGGAGCCAAGACTAACGAGGTGATGCATACATTGAAAGACTCCCGAGCCACACTTCGTATCCTGGAGATATACACGCCAACCACCCAAAGGAGGCAGCAGAGGTATCAGTCATACCAAAAATGATTCCAACAATACCTCCCAAATAGACAGCAAGACAGGAACAGACAAAGACCCCAGCAACATAGTCAATCTAACAACAATCAGATGACAGCGCAACAAACACCTTCATCCAAACAACAATTTTGAGGATTTGGTCGAGGGCATGAGAGACCTTCGCGACCTAGCACCAGACGTTGTTATGACCATCTTTGGACATCATTTAAAACCCCTATCTGAACAACTGGGAAAGTATAACATCGAACAGATGGGTATAACATCGGACAGATGGGTCATCGAGATCATCCAGCAGGGTTACTCCCTCCCCTTTACCTCCACACCTCCCACACATATCCTTTCCCCATCCCTCCTCCAGGACACATCTCACATACAAGTGCTCCAAGAAGAAATAGAACATCTACTCTCCATCAGAGCAATAGAACCAGTACCAAAACAATACAGGGGAAGAGGGTTTTATTCCCGATATTTTCTTACACAAAAGAAAAATGGAGCTTGGAGACCAATTCTTGATCTAAGGGGATTAAACAAATTCATAATGAAACAGAGCTTCAGGATGGTCACACTTACAGCTATCATTCTAGCACTAGGGCAAAGGGATTGGTTCTCATCCCTTGACCTTCAAGATGCTTATTTCCATGTAATGATCCATCCTTCCCACAGAAGATTTCTACAATTCTGCCTAGGACAAAACCACTACCAGTGCACAGTGCTGCCATTCAACCTATCCACAGCACCAAGGGTCTTCTCAAAGGTGTTAGCAGTGGGCACTGCATACCTTCGCAAGCAAGGAGTCATCATATATCCATACTTAGACGATTGTCTAATAACAGCAAGCAACCACAAAGAAGCAGAACTGGCAACGCAGCAAACCACATGTCTGTTTGACAAACTGGACCTGACAAACAAACAAACAAAAATCAATGCTACAACCAAAACAGCAAATAGAGTTAATTGGAGCATGCCTGGACGCCATAAATGCGAGAGCTGTCCTTCCAACAAAGAGACTTGAGGCAATAACACCCTTGATTACATCAATAATGAACAGTCCAACAATGACTGCACGCACTTGCCTACAGATACTGGGGCACGTGGCGGCGACGACTGCAGTAGTCCGCCATGCCCGATTACACATGTATCCGCTGCAAACATGGTTCACGTCCGTGTACAAGCCACACAGGCACAACCTCTCCAAAACAATATTGATGCCACAAGCAGTCAAACAATCCTTGGCTTGGTGGATAAAACCATTGAATGTCACAACGGGAGTATCATTCACACAGGAACCACCTTCCGTGTTTATAACAACAGATGCGTCCCTCTTGGGGTGGGGAGCTCACCTCGGGGACTACACAGCACAAGGACGATGGTCCATGGACGAAACCCAACTTAACATAAACGTCCTGGAACTCTGGGCGGTAAGGAATGCCTGCAACCACTTTCTGCCTCTGATAGAAAACAAAACAATAAAGGTCATGACAGACAACATAGCATGCATGCATTATATAAACAAACAGGGTGGGGTTCAATCCCGCCCTCTATGTTCAGAGGCAATCTGTTTATGGAATTGGTGCATAAAGCATGGTATAGCTATATTGGCATCATACTTAGCAGGTTCTCAAAATATTATGGCCAATACATTAAGCAGACACTTTGCAGCGAAATACGAATGGGAGATGAACAACCGAGTGCTCCATCACATGTTTAAAATGGGGCTGCCCAACAATAGATCTATTCACCACTAGGGCAAATTGCAAGTGCCAGATGTTCTGCTCCAGAGTGGGAGTAGGAAAGGACTCATAGGGAGATGCCTTTCTGATAAGTTGGCAGGGGATGTTAACGTATGCTTTTCCCCCAACACCATTGATTCACAAAACAATACAGAAAAGATGTTATTTTCACATAAACTTGTCAAATGTTTCATGATGGGTCTGCAGAATACGTGCCCAGAGATCAGACCACGTACAATACCATGGGATCTGAATTTGGTTCTCAGGACTATCACAGGGAAACCTTTTGAACCAATGGCAACATGTCAACTGAAATACCTATCAATCAAGGTCGCGTTCCTGATGGCCATAACGCTTGCCAAATAAGTAGGTGAAATGGGAGCCCTAATGGCTGAGCCCCAATACGCAATTTTTCACCTGGACAGACTCTCACTTCGCCCACATACAAGGTTTATTCCAAAGGTCAACACTTTGTTTCATATCAATCAGGAAATTAATCTACTGGCTTTTTATCCAAATCCAGATGAGAATCCACAAGAAAGGTTATTACACAATCTGGACGTCAGAAGAGTGTTAGCGTTCTATATAGATAGGATGAAATCGATTAGGAGAACACAGAGACTTTTCATATCACTAGCAGACCGCTCCAGAGGAACACCACTATCCACCCAAAGATTATCCAAGTGGATAAAGGACTGTATCTTGATGGCATACACATTGAATAACTTACAACCGCCGGGTAGTATAAAAACACACTCAACACAAGGCATGGCAGAGACAGTAGCGTTTCTCAAAAATGTACCGATAAACAACATTTGTAAAGCAGCTACCTGGGGCTCAATACACACATTCACGAAGCATTATGTGATAGACCAGACAATAAAACAAACACATCGCTAAGCTTGGCAGTACTCTTCACTGTTCAACATACACACTCCTCAGTAGCCCCCATCCAACAAGGGGAAACTGCTCCTTAGGCACCTAGAGTGGAGCATCCCTACAGGGACACCACTCGCTAAAGAAACAAAGGTTGCTTACCTTGCGGTAACCAACGTTCTTCAAAATGTGTGTCCCTGTAGGGGTGCTTCACATCCCTCCCTCCTCCCATCAACTTCGGAGGGCTGTATCTAGAGTCCGAGGTTGAGAAGGATCTGAGGGAGCTCAGCCGCGCTCGTGTTCCTTGGACACCAACGTTCCAAGCAGCCCGCGCGAGTGTGGCCGGAGCGTGGACTGCAAATAAACCTCCAGATTCGGCTCGCTGGTGCTGCGGACACCTAGAGTGGAGCACCCCTACAGGGACACACATCTCGAAGAACATCAGTTACCGCAAGGTAAGCAACCTTTGTTTCAAGCATCAAAGAAATTGGTCGGCTAACCTAACAAATTTCAGTACTTATTCATACAATGTGTTGACTTTACAGAACTGTGTGCAGTAAAAGTATATATACAGTGCAAGCTTATCTATAGATTAACTGTTCTTGCACATCTACTTCCCATAGCTTGTCTAACTGCTCCTTACATGTGCACAAAACCTCTTATCTTATTGCCATTAATGTAAGGCCACATAGCATAGCATATCCTTCAGTATTTACTCTTATAATCCCTGTGAAAAATTGAGAAAACTGATTCATGTTGTATATGATAGCATAAATATGTTTGTTACCCTTGCACTTTCTTTGTGGTGTATTTCTGTCTTTGTCATTTCTTTTACAATAGAAGAGATTTATTTACAAAAGATAAGAAAAATTTAAAAGCTTGACAAGTGATTATGTATATATATTTCACTGTTGGTGCACGTGCTCTCAGCATCAGAGATTGGAGTCTTTTGAATAGCAGTGCACATTGGCCCATGCCTGCACAATGTTTGCCCTCCCGAGGGCATTGAAGGGATGAAGTGGAGCCAACCATCTCTATTCCTTCTAACCACAGCCTAGTCTGAAAGAGAGAATAAATTAGCAATGTTCTTACATTAGCTACTTTTTTTCCATTGTAATTTTTTTATCTAAATAGTATTTGTAGTAGGATTTAGTGTAAGATGAGTTTTGTAGGTTAGGTTTCATTTGGATAACTTTTGTATATGCGATAAATAAATTTATTAGTCTTTAAAAATGCCACAGGACTCCTTGTGTGTTTTATATGTTTTTCACTGTTGCACCAGGTACTGGATCTTCAGTCTTCATGAGTGACTAGAAATCTCTTTAGCCATTGCATATAATGATGGCCATAGTAAATGTTTGCTTGCTTAGGCACAGAATATATTACTAGCAAACAATGTTCCCTCTAAGGTTTGGCGGCTTGTGTGCAAAATTTTCAAGCCGTACGCAAAACTTTTTCTGAATAAAATTTTTGTGCAAACTCACACGACAGAAATTATAGGCATTAATTGAAGTTAAAGTGATTGTAAATAGAATTCATTAATTGAATTTGAATGAATTTTGAATTGAAATTTAATTTTTAGAAAGGTTTTTATTTAAAATTAATTGTTAAAAAGTCTTTTAAAAAAGAAGGAAGAGAAAGAAAAAAGAGAAGGAAGGAGGAGAAAAAGAAAAAAGAAATGAGGAAGGAAGCAAAGAAAGAAAGAGCAGGAAAGAAGAGAAAAAGAAAGAAGAAAGGAAGGGAGGAAGACAAAGAAGAGAAAAGAAAGAAAGAAGGAAGAGAAAGAAGGAAAGAAAAAGGAAGGCAAACAAGAAAAAGGGGAAGAGAAAGGAAGGAAAGAAAAAGGAAGACAAACAAGAAAAAGAAGGACAACAGAGTCCTGTGGCACTTTTAAAGACTAACAGATTTAATTATCGGAGGAGCTTTCGTGGGAGAAAATCCCACTTCGTCAGACGCTTCAAAGTGTCTGACAGAGTGGGATTTTATCCCACGAAGCTCATGCGATAAATAAATCTGTTAGTCTTTAAAAGTGCCACAGGACTCTGTCTTTCTCCAATAGACTAACACGGCTACCCCTTTGGAAGAAAAAGAAGGGAAGAGAAAGGAAGAAAAGAGAGACGGCAGGAAAAGAAAGGTGGAGAGAAGGAAAGAAGGAAGAGAAAGAAGGGAAAGAAGAAGGAAGGGAAGGAAGGAAAGAAAAAGGAAGGCAAATAAGAGAAGGAAGGGAAGAGAAAGGAAGGCAAATAAGAGAAAGAAAGAAAGAAAGAAAGAAAGAAAGAAAGAAAGAAAGAAAGAAAGAAAGAAAGCAGCCGAGGCCGCTGGCAGCGGGGACCCGAACGTGGCCCTGGGAGGGCGAAGCAGACCCCGGCAACATAGACCGATCCTGGCCCCCTGCTGGCAGGCCGAGGCGGTCGGCAGAGCCGACCCCGGCCCCGGGCCGGGAAGTCGAGGCGGCCAGCGGGTGGGAGCCCAGGAGCCTGCCCCAGCAGTGGCTACCCCGCTGCCCCAGCCGCATGGAGCAGACAGGCAGGCGCATGCACATGCCCTGGCCCTGAGCCTGCCTGCTCCGCCCTGGGGACGGGGAGGGCCAGCCCAGAGGCCGGGCTCAGGTCGGTCTGCCGCAGCAAAGCCGCAGCCCCGGGGGTCTGGTGGGGGCTGCCGGCTTGCGCGGGGGGCCCTCAATGCTGCGCGGGGACCCACACAGCTTAGAGGGAACACTGCTAGCAAAAATTCTATTTGTTGCTTGTTTTTAAACAAACTCAAAGAACAAGAGACTCTAGGCTGAAACTGTTCCATGTTAAATAATTCTGAGACCAAATTCAGATCCAGATTCTCTGAATCAGTCTCCTCTGGAACATTCTTCTGCCTCTAAAAGTGCTCCAGAGGTCTCTGTGACTGTGGTGCTTGCCTCTTTTATTCCTTGAGCAAATTCTCCATTTCTGAAGTCATCTGACTGACTCATTGTGATAGGCACCCACAACCGTGAATCATCATTTTAACATCTAACGAGGAGACTTCCTCAGGTTTAACGGGGTGTCAGCTCCATGACACCATCACTCTTTTAGTCACTCAGACAACCTCTTCTAGGTTGTGCTAGCCTTTACTTCACTACGTAAATTAACAGAATGAGAATACTAGTCCCTAGGCCTATTCATAGAATCATAGGGCTGGAAGGGACCTCATGAGATCATCTAGTCCAACCCCCTGCTACAAGCAGGACCACTCCCACTAAATCATCCCAGCTAGGGTTTTGTCTAACCGAACCTTAAATATCTCCAAAGACGGAGATTCCACCACCTCCCTAGGTAACCCATTCCAATGCTTCACCACCTTCCTAGTGAGAAAGTTTTTCCTAATATCCAACCTCGACCTCCCCAGCTGTAACTTGAAACCATTGATCCTTGTTCTGTCCTCTGTTACTACCGAGAGCAACCTAGCTCCCTCCTCTTTGGAGCACCCCTTCAACTAGCTTGGTGTCATCTGCGAACTTACTAAGCATGCAATCTATCCCATCATCAAAATAATTAATGAAGATGTTGAACAGAACCGGCCACAGGAACGACCCCTGGGGCACTCCACTCGTTACTGGTTGCCAACTAGACTTTGAACCATTGATTCCTACCCGCTGAGCCCGTTGATCTAGCCAGTTTTCTATCCACTTTACGGTCCACTCATCCAACCCATACTTCCTTATCTTGCTGACGATAATGCTGTGGGAAAACTTATCAAAAGGCTTGCTTCGGTCAAGGTATACCATGTCAGCAGCTCTTCCCACATCCACAAATGCAGTCATCTCATCACAGAAGGCATTCAGGTTGGTCAGGCATGATTTGCCCTTGGTGAATCCAGGCTGACTGTTCCTGATCACTCTATTTTCCTCCAAGTGTTTCAGGATGGATTCTTTGAGGACCTGCTCCATAATTTTTCCAGGGATTGAGGTGAGGCTGATGGGTCCTTAGTTCCCTGGGTCCTCCTCCTTCCCTTTCTTGAAGATAGGTACTATATTTGCCTTTTTCCAATCCTCCGGGACCTCCCCCATTCGCCACATGTTTTCAAAGATAATGGCCAGCAGCTCCGCAATCACTTCAGCCAACTCCCTCAGCACCCTCGGATGCAGTTCATCCGGCCCCATAGACTTGTGCACATCTAACTTCTTTAAGTAGTTCCTAACCTGACCTTCCATCACCGATGGCCACTCTTCTTCTCTCCATTCTGCATTACCCAGTGTAGTAGCCTGGGATCTGGCCCTCCCTGTGAACACTGAAGTAGAAAAAGTACTGAGTACTTCAGCCTTTTCCGCATCATCCACCACGAGGATACCTACCCCATTCAGTAAGGGACCAACACCATCCCTGATCCTCTTGTTGTTACTGACATACTTGTAGAACCCCTTTCTGTTATCCTTCACATCCCTTGCTAGCTGGAACTCCAATTGTCCTTTGGCCTTTCTGATTTTATCCCTGCAGTCCTGAGCAATATCTTTATACGCCTCCCTTGTCATCTGTCCAAGCTTCCATTTCTTGTAAGCTTCCCTTTTATGTTTCACCTCACCGCAGAGTTCTCTGCTAATCCACACTGGGCACATTTGCTGTTCTTTCTGCACATCGGAATGGTATCTTCCTGGTCCTTAAACAGGGTTTCTTTAAAATACAGCCAGCTGTCTTGGACAGCTTTCCCCTTCAGATCAGCCTTCCAAGGGATCCTGCCCATCAGTTCCCTAAGGGAGCCAAAATCTGTTTTTCTGAAGTTCAGGGTGTGTGTTCTGCTTCTTTCCTTCCTTCCATTGATCAGGATCCTGAACTCTACCATCTCATGGTCACTGCTGCCCAGGTTGCCATTCACTTCTTCTTCCCCAATCAATTCTTCTCTGTTTGTGAGCAGCAGGTCTAGAGGTGCAAGGCCCCTAGTTGGTTCCCCCAGCATTTATACCAGGAAGTTGCCCTTAACACTATCCAAAAACTTTCTGGATTGCCTGTGCACTGCTGTATTGCCCTCCCAGCAGATGTCAGGATAATTGAAGTCTCCCATGAGAACCAGGGCCTGCGATCTGGAAACTTCTGTTAGTTGTCAAAGCATTCCCCTGCAGTGTCTAGTCCTTTATCCACTGAAATAAATACCAGGTCTGCTGTCCTGTAAGGGGCAGTGTACATACCAGTTTGGTTGATTGAACTCAGCATCAGCTCCTTACGGATATATATTTATAGTGGAAACATTCAGACATTTCTTATCAAAGATCAAGATTTAAGAGCAAGTGAGTAAGGGTAATGGAAACAGAAGGCTTGCATAAAAAAATGAAATCCTAACACAATTCTTAGAGGCTAAACTTAGCAGGCTAACCTCCAATCGAAATAAGTTTCTCATCCAAATATTCTGTGCAGCATTTCAGCCAACCTTGATTGAGATTCATAAATGTAATTGCACTGCTCGTTTAGGTGCAAGATAAAGGAGTGTCTTTTATGTTCCCCAAAGTTAATTGTTTGTACCTCAGAGTCAGGACTACCTCCCTTAGTTTATTCCTTGGTATGCTGTCTTCCTGCTGACTTCACATCCCCTCCTGACTTTGTATGTAAATGACTCGTACAAAGAGAAACAGATAAACAAACACCCTTTTGTCTGGCAACTCTACCTTAATACAGAGTTTAGGATATTTTTGTAACCCCCTTACCAGTTGGCGTTGAGGGGGGTTTCTCAGAAAGTTATCACTAAGGGTAGCATAAGCATAAATATGATCCCTCTGTTGTCCTAAAACTGCCCGGTACACATGTTTCAGTACTGTTGAAAAAGCAGCTTCCTGTAAGCAGCCATAAAGAGATTAGAGTACTATCACTAAGGGCTTGTTTACATGAGCAATTAGTTTAGTGCAAACTGGGGTGTGAATCTGCCCCGCACTGGCCAGTCACAGACTGTCTGGGTGGGCCTTGCAAATGTGCATTAACAGCACTCTTTGGTCTAGTCCTCTTCACACCCCAACTTGCCACAAAGTAGGCAAATGTTAGCAGTCTGAGCACTGAGCATACTGCAGGCAGTCTCACCACCAACCTTGTTGGTGCCTGATCATTCAGTACTGAAAACTTGTGAATTGGAAACTTTGATACTGACCACATAGGCACCAACATTTACAGACAGATTAGCACAGTCAGTTAGAATTCTTTTCTCTGTACTGGGATTTGCGAAAGGATCAATATCAGGTGTTTCTTCAAGTGTGTTAAGCAAAATCATACTTATGCCAGCAAGGTCTTGGCGTGTTACCTCATCCCCATTCATTCTCTATCGTTAAATTACAAATCATTAAAATATAGCAATCAAAGTTCTCAATCTTACCATTGGCTATTCTTCTTTTTTATATTTTAATATTATATTCAGTATGTGTATATCAACATAGCCCTTTAATGTATTTTGTGGAATTGGGGGGAAGTTATGGAAAACATGATGATCCATTACTGTCAACATTTCTTGTCTTCTTTAAACATGGGTTTTCAACGTCCTTTTGCAGTCAGAGTACAATTTTATTTGTGAATCTTTATATAAAAAGGTCACTAGTAATTTTTCTGTGTTTTCATTTTGAGCAGTGTCTTAATTTTAGGGCCTCTATTTAGTTGCTTTTAATGATATCCCAACACAGGGCTTCCTATTAAATTAATCCCTCCATGCAAGAGGGCTACTTTTTCCTTATCTTCCTCAAATGAGATTAGAGAGGTTCCCCATCATATTCTCCAGCTCTTTTCATCTGATAACGACACTAGAACTCAAGCTCAGTATCGTGAGCAAAGGGAACACAGAATATACACATCCTGCTGCCACCTTCTTGGTCTCCTACACTGTTTGTATCTGAGTCATATTCATGGCCATATTGGGCTTCATGTCTTCAGTTTACATCTACACATTCTAAACCACAGTCACCTCCATTTAGGTCTTTTCCATCCTATGCAGAACACCAGCCTTAAGTTTTTCCTGTTAGCAGCAAACCATCACTTCTGTTGTACTGTCATCTTTTGTCTGACTGTCTTTATCATCACCACCAGATGATTACAAGACATCTCAGGAGCTTCTGAAGAGGTTAGTAGAGACACTAAATATCCAGGTGGAAGTGATGAATGAAACATCTCACAAACTTCTAGTCCTATTATACATTTTGCTACAAGAAAGACTGGCAATGCCAATTAACGACAGCCTTCTGGAACCAGCTCAGCTCTTGTATAAAACACTAGTCACTATACCTGCTGTATCATAAAAGTAAAGAAAGAGATACTAAGTCCCATTAGCATGGTTTAACTACTACTACATCCTGCACCAGATTCTCATGTGATCATACGCATACTACTCAAATAAGCCCCATATTTACACCAAAGGAAAAGGAGCTCGAGCTTACTCTATGTGCTGTTCCCCAGTGTTTGAATCCTAACACCTATTTTGATTTGCTGTTACAGCCTGACCTGATCCTATGTCATACACTCCCCTGCATTTAATTTCCTCCCATTCTATAAATTTCCCATCTTCAAAGCATCTGACGAAGTGGGATTTTCTCCCACGAAAGCTCATGCGATAAATCTGTTAGTCTTTAAAAGTGCCACTGGACTCTGTTGTCTTTCTACAAAGGAAGAGCTATTCATCAGCCAGTCTTCAAAAGAGAATCTCAAATTATCAAGCTCTTCTTGCAAAATATGACACCTGCTCGAATAGGGTCTTTGAGTTCCTTAATGTAGTACCATAGGAGTCCAGAAAATAATTGCAATCTCTGATTAATAAGGGAAAGTTAGTCTCCAGAATCCCTCTACATTTAGGCTCTTGTGTCTTGGCTTACTAATTTCACATCCCCCTGTCAGACTGGCATTTCCTGTTCACTTACATGCAAATGCAGCTTCTATTTGCATTTTGACTTTTACAATGCTTGATTTACATTAAAGGAGAGGAGATAATTAGCTTTCCTACTGTCTTGAAGAAAACCTGTTTCTCCCTGTGTTTAATTACAAACTTCAAAGTATAATTTGAATAAGTATCCATAATTTCTCCTATAGTATGATGCATGCATTTCACAATGATATCAATGACCAGTGTGTCACCAGTTTTTACTTGCTATCTCACACAGGTTTTATAAATAAATAGCGTGATAGCAATGTGTAATGAGTTTGTCTGTAGTGATAGGAGCTGCTGACACAGAGTAGTGAACCATTTCTTCAAAGGTTCTTCAAAGCGTCTGACGAAGTGGGATTTTCTCCCACGAAAGCTCATGCGATTAATAAATCTGTTAGTCTTTAAAAGTGCCACAAGACTCTGTTGTCTTTCTACAATAGACTAACACGGCTACCCCTTTGGAATTTAACAACATGTAGACAGATTGAAACCTATGGGTAAGATCCTGACCTATCACAAGAACGTTAATCATAATTACCTTCATTGGATTTAAGCTAATTTTATGGAGTATGGCAAAACCAGTGTAACTTTCAACAGCCAATTGATCATTGACAGATTTTCAAGCCACGTAGTTGATGTTGAGTTGAGTTTTGCACATAAATTTAAGATTGTCTTTTTCTTATATAAGAAGAATGCAATATATCTTTCTTAAAATTAAAGCACTTTCTCTGAATCCAAACTAAATTTTGAGGGCAGGTGGGAAGGACAATTAAGTGTATACTTTGCCTTCTGCTGTTTTCATGATGCAAAGTAGTTGTAAACCTAATTTAACAGGTCAGTATGCTCTGGCTACTTTGTGCTTCTCATTGGCATAAAGCTGCCAGAAGTATATATGTAAATCTGATCCTGAAAGTTAGAGCAGGTAGCAGACAGAAACAACCATAAATTAGCCCTACCGTGAAACCAAGATTGGAATCGATTGCACCTTTTAAAAATCAGTTAAGCTGAGACCACAAATAGTAAATTATGTTAATCATAAATAAAGGTAATGTTATGTTACGGTGGTCACCATTATCTCATAACAGTGAAATTTTGCCATTTACACAGATCTTGTTGCCGCACATTAATCCTGTTGCTATTTTGATCAGCTGTCATATATTAACAGTTCATTAGCTCATGTTAATCTAGTACCACTTCAAAGAGGACTTGAACAAAGTGAACTAACCGACTGACAGACAACAGAGTCTTGTGGCACTTTTAAAGACTAACAGATTTATTAATCTATTAATTTATTAATCTGTTAGTCTTTAAAAGTGCCACAAGACTCTGTTGTCTTTCTACAAGAGACTAACACGGCTACCCCTTTGGAATTTAACCAACTGACAATGTGTAGCAGCAGGACACACAAAGTTGCCTTCACCATAATGTGAAATAATTTTTTTCCACAGTTATTCATAATTGTATTGTGACAAAATCATATACATAATTGTAAGAATGTGGTTAGCGCGTGGTGTGCCCACAGGGCAGAATAAGGATTATTGGGTGTCCTGTCATGCATTTTGATGCTTCAATGTGTTTAGCTTTTTTTACATTTTAACCTTAATTCTGAATTTTCAGAGTTTGATGCTTGAGTTTGAGAGATCCTAAATTGTTCCCTAAATTACTTATGTTTGTTCTCAATTCCATCTATTCATGTACTTTTTGTTTTTTAATATATTAGCATAGGGTCCCTATGGGTGCTCCACTGTAGGTATGCCTGCATCCCTGAGAACTGATCAGAGAACTTCATTAACTATGTCCATTCACCCCACACACGTGCTGCTCCCCTCCCACCACAAGGTTAGCCAGTGTGCTGCACAGGCAAGCCATCCGCAATTCCTTTTCAACCACTGTCATGGGATGCACATCCATGCACCCCTGGGCATGATCTATGTAACTCTTCTGTTCAGTTTTGCAATTAATTGTGTGATTTGATGCCAAATATGCCATACTAGGTTCCTTTGTGGATGTTCATAACATATTCTACATAATTACCATGTTTCCTACAGCAACATGTGTGTACAGATGTGAAGCATGTTACAGGATTCAGACTCTCAGGACTATCTCTAGCACAGAGGCTGGTTACGTGACAAAGGGAATGCAAATGCCTTCCCTGGCTCAGGTAGACGTAAAGGGACTCTCACAGCAGCACAGAGCGGGAGGGACTGTCAGGAGTTTAAAAAACAGACATAGACCATTTGGGAGAGAAGCTACAGGCTTTTGCCTGCGAGACTCCGTCTTGGAACTCTCTCCAACTTCAAGCAAAATCTGGGCCCTGCCACAAAATAGGCAGAGAATGGCTGTAAAACACCGAACAGCCTTGCACATAATCTTGGACTATGAGATCAGTTTAGGTAGAGATATTAGCTTAGTTTGTGGTATTATTTGATAATGGTCACTCCTGGCTCATTTATATTATGATTCTGCCTTGATTGGCCATTTTCTCACTTGAAATCATACTCTGATCAATAAACTTAGTATTTGTTTTATCTAAAGCTGTGTGGTCTTTAGAGGGTGTGGATGTGGAAGGCTGGGCATGATCTACTTCAAGTGGTCAGGCTTGAGCCTGTGGTGATTGGGAGTGAGTCCTAATCCCTGTAAGACAGTGGCTCCCCATGTAGTATCTGGGGCTGGGGATGCTCACTTGGGGACTGCCACATAGGTGCTTAGTGGATGCACCCACGCTGCCTGGGATCTATCACACCAGTGTGGACTGACTCAGGAGTGAGTGATCACTTGACTAAGCGGCGTGAATTGGAGTTCAGGAGTGGAGTTTGGGAGGTACAGCGGCACACCAGACCGGATCTGGGGTGTTGCCTTTCACAACCACCCTGTCTAGAAATAAAGTTATAGTTGTCCTTTCACAGGTAAGGGGTAGCCATGTTAGTCTAGTTCAGCAAAACAAACAAGGAGTCTAGTGGCACTTCTAAAGACTAACAAATTTATTTATATAATAATAATTTATAAATAAATTTGTCAGTTTTTAAAAGTGCTACTAGACTTCTTGGGTTTTTTGCATTCACAGATAGTTAACACTCTTAGAAGTGTTAATTTTAGCTTCCCTTGAAAAAAATTTTTTGTTAATTTATTTGTATTTTATTAGGCTGTGCCAAAAAAAAGAAAGAAAGAAAAAGAGTTTTTCTTCCACATACCTTGGAAAAAGGGATCACCGCTTGACAGGGATATGCCTGGCTCCCCAGGCTTCAGATAGTATCTCAGTTGTAAAGAATCTTTCTAGTGACTGATGGACACTCACAGTGCATTTGCTGTCTGGGAGAGAAGCACATTGCACAAGTGTAGCTTTTATCAGCAGTTGAAGTCCAAATCCAAGAAAGATAAAGAGTTAAGACTCAAACACCTACTCATGTTGTCAGCCCTTCAACCCCAGGAGTCCCTGTGGGAATTGTCACAGCAACCCTCTACTTTGAAGAGAGGTGAGCCCAGAGAGATGAGCCACTCACACAAGGCCTCTAAGAAAAGGTCTGTGAGTCCCCGTAATAAGCTTTGATCAAAGCCCTCTGCATCTCCTAACCCCATTTCAGTGCAAGCCACTCAGCAGTGACAACCACTTCTGGTTCTGACACTATCCACACCACCAGATTTCCAATGTGCAACAAATCTTTCAGTGTTCAACGCACTGCATACTCAATACTGGGGCCTAGTACCAATTCACAGAGAACCTTGGTCTTGCTGATGTCTTCTTGCTGAGCACTGATTTTCTCGTCATCAGAGTCAGAAAAGTGAGTGAGGGGACGTGGGTTCCCGCTGCTCCTCACTCAAAATATGGGACTCAGTTTCACAATGGACATCAGGCATCTCATCCACCTGATCCACAGCCCCTCTGGTTTGATCAACTGTGGTACCAACCACTGGGCAACTGCGCACCATAGTGGCCGTACTGGGACGCTTGACAAGCTCAGAGACAGCCAGCCCATGCTGCTAGTGTGGCATATCAGCAAACAAGGAGACACCTTCCTTCAGCCATGGCTTTGAGAGATTCTGAACCCCCTGAACAGGAAGGGGAGGAGATAGAGCTGTGGTGGTAATGGCTGTGCTATGGATGGCTGATTTCAAATTATTCCAGAAGCTAGCAGAGGATGACAGAGGCCGTGCAAATACCGTTACAAGAGGAGACAAGTCTCACCACAGGCTGATGGGCATCTTACATTCCTTGAACTCCTTTGGAGTGGCCCTCCCAATTAAAGAGGTGCTCCTGAACCCAGCCAGCCAAAGACATATGGCAGACCTCATGCGTCTTTCCTACCAACAAACATATAAGCAGGCAGACAAAAAAAGTATTGAATGCCAGCAAAGGACCCAGAATTACTCTTTTCTTACCCACCTCTCAATTCCATTGCAGTTAATTATAAGAGCTGTCAGTGGTTTGAATCCACTCTGTTTGACCAGGATTGGAAATGTTTGGATTTGTGTGGTGGGAAGGCATATTCATACCCACCCTCCAATTCTGTGCATTGAATTACCAAGCCTTATTGGCAAAATATGACTACCAAAACTGCACAAAACTTGATTCCTTTATTGTGCAACTTCCTGACACTCAAAAGGACCAATTCAAGGCCATAGTCAGTGAGGACCAACTGGTGGCTAAAACATTCCCCCAGCTGCATTCCATAGATGCAGCTGACAAGGCACCATGCTTAGTTTCTACGGCCATTGTGATATGATGGGATTCGTGGCTTTATTTATTTATTTATTTATCCAGCTTACCTAAGGAGGTCCAAACTATGGTGGAGAATCTTCCATTTGATGGGTGAAGTTATTTGCCAGGAAAACCAACGCATCCCTTCACAGTTTGAAGGAGTCTAAGGGCAAATCTTCTATCCCTTAGGATTTATACTCTGGCCTGCAAAAGAAAGTACAGCCTTCAGCCACTATTCAAGTTTTCCTCATCACAGTACTCTTAATATTGAGCCCAATATTCATCTCAGAGATTTTACAAGCCATATAGAAAGAGGTCTTGATTCCCCCAGCCCAGGCGAAAGCAGTTAGGATCTCAATCAACATCCTCCCAGGCCTCAGTCTCACAGAGGCAGTTTTGATGGATAGGTTGAGGTGCCCGTAGAACATTTTCCTCATCATCTCATGCTGGAAAACTCCACACATCCCTCAGAGACCATCTTACTCCATTCCGCAGCATTTGGGAACGGATAACCTCTGGCAGATGGGTGCCGGAGATCATCCAGGATGGATATGCCATCAAGTTTTCCTCCCTTCTTCCTCTCAAACACCCTTCCCTATCCCTCTTCAGTAGTCCTTATCACAGAAGTCTGCTATGTTAAAAGATAGACCATCTCTGCAGTGTAGAAGCCATAGAGCCTATGCCCACACATCTAAGAGGCAGAGGCTTCTACTCTCACTGCTTCCTAATACCAAAGAAAAAGGGAGGTTGGAGACCCATACTGGACTTCAGGGTGCTCAACATATATTACAAGATACAGACGCTATAGACAGTCACTCTATCAATGATTATTGCAGAATTAGAGAGAGCAGATTGGTTCGCAGCCCTCGACCTACAAAATACATACTTCCACATTTCCATCATACCGAGTCACAGACAATACTTGAGGTTCATGCTAGGCCAAGACCATAGAGTACTCTCTTTCAGTCACATATCAGCTCCCAGAATATTCTCCATTGTCCTTCTGGTAGTGATGGCCCATGCTCTCAGGGTATTATGATTTAGTCTACTTGGACAACTGTCTTCTCATGGCCCTTTCCTTCACTGAAAGCCAGAGAGTTACCAGGCTACACTGAACCTGTTCTAGAAATTGTGTCTGAAATCAACATAGAAAAAATCAACATTAAAACCAGCACAAAGACTATAATTCACAGGAGCTGACCTCGACTTCAGGTAAAGGTGCTCCTCCCACATCACAGCTTCTTCAGCCTTTCAGTGCTGACAGAGACAGTACAATCCGGCCCCCAAATTTTGACCAGGCCCTGCCTCCAACTTCTGTGGCATATAGGCATGGGAAAATCAATCATAGTTCATTCCAGACTGCACATGAGATGCTTCCAGGCCTGGGTAAGTTGGGTTTACAGAAGTGGACCCAGAACCGATCCCTGCCGTACCCTGCTCATTATGGTCTTCTAGCATGACTGTGAACCATTAACAACTACTCTGTGGGAGCAGTTATCCAACCAGTTATGCACCCATATTATAGTATCTCCATCTAGGTTGTATTTCCCTAGTTTGTTAATGAGAAGATAATTTGAGACAGTATCAAAAGCCTTACTAAAGTCTAGCTATACCACATCTACCACTTCTCCTCTATCCACATGGATTGTTACCCTGTCATAGAAAGCTATCAGGTTGGTTTGACATGATTTGTTCTTGACAAATCCATGCTGACTATCACTTATTCTCTTCTAAATGTTTGCAAATTGATTCCTTAATTATTTGCTCCTTTATCTTATCCTATAATGTACCACCACCATCTTCCATATGTACGCACACACTCAACAAGATCATTCTTTTCTTATATCATCAAAGGTATCCCTGTATTCGAAGTCTGCCGAGCAGCCGCCTGGGCATCTGCACATACCTTTGCAGACCATTATCCCATCCACTGAGACTCAGCTGTAGGCACCCAATTCAGTGCCACAGTGCTACCATCTGTAGCAGACCCAACTCTGAAGTTCTAATCTCCAATGGTGGGTGTTGATCAGGAGTCATCTACTGTGGAACATCCATAGGGGCACAATTAGAAGAAGAAAAGTTACCTTGTGCAGTAACAGTATTCTTCAAGATGTGTGTTCCTATCAGTGCTCCATGATATTACCCTCCTTCTCTCTATTTCAGAGGTTTTGCCATTAACTTAGATAAGGAACTGAGGAGGGTTTACATGTGTATGCTGACTAACCTTATGGCAGGAGAGGAGCAGCACATGTGCAGGTTGTGCAAACAATTCAACCAAAGTTCTCTGATCGACAACCCAGGGATGCAAACATGTCTACAATGGAGCATCCATAGATACACACATCTGGAATAACTAGACAAGCATGGCTACCCCTTTGTAACTTCCCCTAATGCAGAAAGTCTTCTGTAATTTTTGACTACATAATTAGCAGTATTAGTTTTAAAATATTTTTGTTCAATTATACTATGTATCGTAATTATAAAACAACACTTTATTTGAAATTTCTACAGGCTATGGCCATTCAGATGCCGATGTTCTTCACCAGTCCTTACTCGAAGCAAACATTGCCACTGAAGTTTGCCTTACCACTCTGGAAACTTTATCTTTATTCACAATGGCATTTAAGGTTTGTCCTTAACATAGTTTTGATAAATGATTTGAGTTCTGACTTTTAAAATATTTATTCTTTAGAAAATTACTTTTAAAAAAAAGTTCTCATGTTGAGCTATATTACTAACAAAATCTACATTAAAATGTACAAAGCAGGTTGTTCATAAGCGTGCCATACAATAGCTAATAACCTTTACTGTTGTAATAGCATCTTATTTACTAGTAATAACCATATGCTTTGAACTCAATCAGTTCTCATCAAATCCCACAGTTTGTAACTTCCATTGAACTCAGCAAGAGTTTTGCACAATTAAGAACTATAGAACTGAACCTTAAATGTTTTAAACTCAGAAACAGAAGATTGCTAGTAAACAGATCAGTTTATATGAAGCATGTTCTTAGTTTATTTTTACACCATCTGAGGACAACAGTAAGCAGGGTAGAGTGTGAGTAAAACCTTTTACTGGTCAGCACCATTCCATTGGGTGCTTTTTTCTTTCTTACCTGCCCTCTTCCCTCTCCAAACCCATTTGCAGAAAGCTCACTGTGTTGGTAGCCTTTTATGGGTCTTATGGAACTGATAAACACTTCAGTCAAAACCTTATTAGTTTTGGTTGGTTGGTTTCTGTTATATTTTTATGCTCACCCTCTTCATATCTGAATCACTTAATTAAGTATTTGAGACCACAGTAACAACACTTATGGTCATGTTATAATTCTGTTATGGATCCATCACTTGGAATACAGATTAAGATTGCTAAAGATATTGGAGTATTAACTGTTTAGATTTGCTTGTTTTTAATACGCTTCAGTAGTATTATATGTGAAAGGTTTTTTTAATAATATCCTTGATGCTTAGCTGAAGCTTAGATATTTTTTTTTACACAATTAATATACTTTCTTGGTAGAGTATAAATATTAAAACCCTAAATTGTCAATATCAATTTTAAGAACCAACTACTGACTGATCATGGACATAATCCACTGATGAAAAAGGTTTTTGATGTATACCTCTGCTTCCTTAAAAAAAACCAGTCTGAAACAGCGTTAAAAAGTGTCTTCATTGCTTTAAGGGCACTGATTTTTAAGGTAAGTCATTCTAAGATACAAATGTTAATCTTTAATTTGTTTATAGTTTCCACTGTGATTTTATCTAATTATACAAATAATATATTTTCAGAGGGGTAGCCATGTTAGCCTGTATACAGCAAAAACAAAGAGAATCCTGTGGCACCAAGAAGGCTAACATATTTCTTCAGGCAGGATCTTTCGTGGGCTGCAACCCACTTTGTCAGATGCAAGAAGTGGAAACTATAGTTAGAAGGTATAAATACACATGCAGGAATGGGTGAGAAACATTACGGGAGCAGGGGTCAGGTGGGATAAGTGCTATCATTCGTTAGCACTTCCCCTCCCCATTGTAATATTTCTCACACATCCTTGCATGGATATGTATACCTCCTAACTGTAGTTTCCACTTCTTGCATCTGATGAAGATGTTGCAGGCAGCAAAATCTTATGCTTGAAGAAATTTGGAAGTATTTAAAGTGCCACAGGATTCTCATTGTTTATACAAGTAATATAATATCATGTTTCTCAAATTAAAATTGGATTTAAAAGAGAGCGGGGGGGAAACTGTAGCATCATAAATCATGATTTTGCTACCCATTTTTCACATCTTTTCCCCTAGAATGAATGCAATACATTTGTTTTATTGTTTATCTTATGTCCTTGATGCTAGTTTTATTCTATGTAACTGTTAATATCCAATCAATCTGAATTACTTCTTCAAGTACCATTTTATGACATTATAAAATAATGTTTTTGCATTCCTTTTGTCCACGGACTTCTGTCAAAAAGTCATGACGTTTGACTAACATTATTTTTTTCTTTGTAAATTTGTAATTTGTTTGATAGCTCCACCATCCTCAAAATGTTTGAATTGTTTTCTCTTGACATTTGTTTATTTTACTGAAGTTAGCCTTAGCAGATAATTTTTCTCTGATTCATTCTTCCCTTAGTTTCCTTCTGCATTTTATGAAGGTAGAGCTGACATGTGTGCTGCATTGTGTTACGAAATTTTGAAATGCTGTAATTCCAAACTGAGCTCAATTCGTACTGAAGCTTCCCAACTGCTGTATTTCTTAATGAGAAATAATTTTGATTACACAGGAAAAAAGTCCTTTGTAAGGACTCATCTGCAAGTTAGTATAATTATTTACTTATTACTCGCTTTCACAGTTTTAAGAATTATAGCTTTTCTAAGTGAAAGAATTGTTTTATAATCATCTGTTTTCTGTTTTTAAGTGTCAGATCTTTAGGTGTCATTCCATATTTTTAAAACTGACCCCCAGTTGATAGACTATCTCTATATTGGGTGTTGATCAAAAACTATGAAATATGATTATATGCATTAATAACTTATACAGTGAAATATTTTTGAATTAGTATTGAGTTGAGGGGGACAGGATTTATGTAGGTCAAACAAGAAGAGATATCTTTAGTAAAACATCTCTCTATTTTTTTCATTAATCTCATCCTGTTCAATGCTCCTTTGCTTTAATGCAGTGTCTCAGTGGCTAATCAAAGATATTATTTTCAAGGTAGTATGGATTCTGTCTGCTTGATTTTCCTACAATGCCCAAACAAAAGCTAATGTGGTAAAAATGTGGTTCTGCAGTGTGGCTAACGTGGTGTCATCAACTTATTTAACTCTTACATGCTCGTGGTGTGATTAGGAAAAGCACAGATGCTGTGCTCACAAGAGTGGATAACCTTAGCAATATCATGTATTATTGATTGCTCTTTGTTTTCAAATTGCTTAAACAGCTTTAAAAGATCTTGTTAAAATAACTTAGTCTGATTAATTTATATCTGAAGGCTGACAGACCCAAAATGAAATCTAGCTATCATCTTTCTAGGTCTCTCCTTCTTATCTTCTCTTCCCATCAGTCCTTCAGCTAGAAACAGTATTAAAGAATCTGCTTCTCCATTTGGGTGATGCCAAGCTCTGGGTTTTTTACAGTGATTGACATGCAGGTTCATCTTATGTGAGCACAATGTATCATGGCACACAATTCTTTTATCACCATAGTGAGACAAAAATCTTTCAGAAAAGTTCCAGTTTACCAAATTATGCAAATCTCTTTATTGTAGTAAAATAGCAGTAAAACACTGGATTTATCTAATTGTTGCTAGAAAATGTCATGTCGCAATTTATTTCTGGGTAGCAAGTGTTTTGTTTTATACATGCTGTTTAAATTGCTAGGTTAATTAAACTTCACAAAGGTACTTTCCTGTATACTGTAAAATACTCTATCTCGAGTATGTCTGTTGGGTTATAGGAAGAGGGCTGCCACCAACACCCTACGGTATCCACAAAGTAGAGCTGCTTGTAGAAGCTGTGTGTGGTAGCAAAGAAGCAGCAGAGGAGGGCTGTGACACAGTTCTGGGGTTTACATTGTTTTTGACCAAGACCCTGAGTGTTTCAGCTGTTTCTGTGGCCTGTGTGGGCACAGTCAATCTACCAGTCTGTTTCCATATCAGAGGATTCTACTGTTCTTTGAGTGATGGTCCCTATGTATATTCTGCAGTGAGTACTCATGCACTTCAGGCTCCTGAGTGCAGAGAATTCTTGCAAGCAGTGCCTGTTGGTTCACATCTTCCCCCTTACTTTCCTTATGCTCTGCACCAAGACTGTAAGGAGCGAGTTGGACCAAGTGCCTCTCCAGTTTCTTCTTAATGCCATGTGGCCTGAGACGGAATCCACAAGAGGCCCCAAACCGATCCTTTCTCTTCTTCCTGTAAATATTCAGAAATACATGTTGTTCTTATTTTTTTAATTGTTCTGATTTTGTTATTTCCCCGGTTAGTGTTAAAATCCCTACCCCGGTGAATCTCCCTCTCTCTCAATACAGGGGACTTAAATTATACCCAGAATACCAGGCTTCCAAAACTGCATTTCCTGCCCCCGCTTCTTTTCAGTCTGGGGCTACCACCCATGCTGCTTCTACTGCCTCAGAGAAATTCATGTTTCCTCTAAGTGCAGTATCTACTCCTCCTTTTCTAGCTGACTGTAGCAGATGGAGAATTTGGGCTTTAGCAGCACGTTACAGACTGCACAAAGAGGCCCCAGACAGATGTGAGATGGAGAGAGCCAGGGTCATCAAGGACCTCACCCATTAGCACTTTGTCAGATTCCAGAGCAGACAGATGCAGAAGGAAAGCTCTTTTTTTGTATTGCTTATTCATCTGGTAACCCTTGGTTTTTGTTTTGTGTGAAATATTTCTCTGTTCATTTTTTCAACATCATTAATGATTTTATAGACCTCTACCATATCCCCCTTTCATAGTGGTCTTTTGTAAGATGACAGCCTAATTATTTAGTCTGTCTTCAGATAGGAGCTGTTTCATACCATTGATCATCTTTGCTGACCTTCTCTGAACCTATTCCAGTTCCACTATATCCTTTTCGAGATGGAGCGACCAGAACTGCTCACAGTTTAGAACGTGTGGGTGTACCATGGATTTATATAATGGCTTTCTGGTATCTTTTGTCTTATTTTTTCTCTTTCCCAATAGTTTCTACTTGTATGTGTCAGGAACTTACATGATTTGTTTGAACAGTGGTTCTACAAACACTACCACCTGCATTCTTGGGCCGTCTTCCTCTCAGTACTGCTTTGCAGTCAGCAACAGTAGAATATGCATAGGAACCAGCACTCAAAGAAAAAAGAAAAGTGCTTACCTTATTGTAACTTGAATTCTTCGAAATGTGTGGTCTTTATCTGTATCCCACTACCCACCCTCCATCCCCTCTGCTTTGGGTCACATCTGAATGCACAATAGAGGAGGAACTAGAGAGGCATTTGCCTCCTAATACCTTAGGTTCGGAGCACGAGGAGAGCAGGGAGTTAGATACTAATCAGAGAAAACTGCTTGCAAGAATTCTCCAACTTCGAGCTCATGGAGTGCATGCATACCTCTAAGAGCTGCAGTTATGAGACAGTAACTGTCCTTTATGAGCAGATGTTTGCAGTAAGTTCAGATTTATGTCTATTTTTCATTTAGTTGTAAGCTTTTGACATTTTACCATTGCTATATCAGCTTAGAAAAAATTCTGAGTTAAAAAGAACACATAGCTACCTTCTGAACTATGGCAGGATGAATAATGAAACATACATTAACTAGATTTCTTTCCTTGTGAAGGTTATTATTTCAGTAAGTCAATTGATTGCTGATGTTGTTGGAATTGGAGGGACGAGGTTTCAGCAATCTCTTTCCATCATCAACAACTGTGCCAACAGTGATAGAATTATTAAGGTTAGTACTGACTTTTTAATACTGCATGATTTCCAGCAAGTTTGTTTGAAAATAGAATATTAGAAGACTTTAGGAAACTATCACTTGGATTATAAAAAGAACTTTGAAAATAGACATTCTTGAACTTTTTTTCAATATGTTATAGCATACTACATTCTCTTCTGACGTAAAAGATTTGACGAAGAGGATTCGTACAGTTTTAATGGCTACAGCTCAAATGAAGGAGCATGAGAATGATCCAGAAATGCTTGTGGATCTCCAGTACAGTTTGGCAAAATCTTATGCCAGTACGCCTGAACTGAGGAAGACGTGGTTGGACAGCATGGCAAGAATTCATGTTAAAAATGGAGATCTTTCAGAGGTAGCAGATGAAAAGCAAAATATGTTAGTTGCTTAATGAATGTGCTTGTTTTTCTCTAGCATTTTCCATGCTAGATAGTCATTGTGTTAATAGCTGTCATAGCTTTCTATGCTGCTCACAAGAGTTAGTAAGTTATCATGGTCCCTCTCTCTCTGTGTAATACGTATGTTAAAGTCATAGCATGATGTAGTATTAAGGCAGAAGTGTTCTATATGAGCTACAGAGCTTGCCTTCTAGTTAGAAATGCCCCTCATTTATCAGTATTTTTATAGTCTTAATGGAACTGAACCCTCCAATAGCTTCTGTTTAAATTTATTTCTAAATTACTTGTACATTGCTAGTTTGAATAATTCGAGATCTAAGTGTTTGCAGAAAATTTAGGTATTTAAAATAAATGTCATTTTTTTCACATTAAAGTGCTATCTGATATCACCATTCTGCTGCTAAAATATGTATTTCTAGTATATTAAGGAAAAAACAATTAGATATTCTTTGATCAATATAAAGGGCTATACTTTGTGTCCCAGCTGTGTCTGGACATTTCATCTCAATGACGCAAAATAATGTTCTTCGAGGGCTTGCTCACATCCATTTCATGTTAGGTTGTGTGCACCCTGAATACACAGTTGCTAGAGATTTTTCCCTCAATAATATCTGTCAGGCTGGCTCTAGTGCCTTCTGGTGCTGCATGCTCATGGGCCAACATCAGGGACCCAGCTGGCTCCACATCCTTTCATTTCCTTCTTACTGCCCATGATGGTCACTGGGACAGCTCCTCCTGCTTTGACAAACTCTTACTAAGTAGTCTTAGTTTAGTCCTTCTCTATTTTGGGTCTTCATTTTCGTAGTTTAATTGTATATAGTTAGCATTTCTCACCCTGTTCGCAGAGTTTTGTCTGCTTCTGGTGCTGGGGCATGCCTTACTCCCTAGGTTTCAAACCCTGTGCCTCCTGCAGCAAACCCGTGCCACCGAGTGATCTGCACTCCAGTTCTCTGAAGTGCCGGGGAGAGACTCATATTTTCTGGTAGAAATTATCTCAGTCAGGAGGGCCTCAGAGATCAGGGCCCTTGTCAGTACTCCTGTATAGGGTGTTCTTTAAGGACAAGATACCAGTTGACCCCTATCTGCATTCCTCCCAAAGATAGTTCCTCAGTTGCATAGTAATCAGGCTATCTTCCTGCAGGTATTCTTCATAAAACCACACAAGAATGGAGAGGAACAGTGTTCCCACATACTGGAAATTAGCCGTACTCTGGCCTTTATATATAAAAAGGACTGAACCATTCTGTAAGTCCATGCAGCTCATAGTGCCAATAGCAGACAGGATGAGCGGCCTTCCATTTTCCACCCAAAGAACTTTATCCTGGATCACTTCTTGCATTTGCACATTGTAGGAGCAGGTGGGTGCCCCGCCTCCTGCCATCTTCACTGCCTATTTGACAAGATCTCAAGCTTCCTCAGCAGCATGAACACACCAGGTTTCTAGCCAGGATATTTGCAGAGCAGTGACCTAGTTGTCAGTACATACTTTTCATCCCACTATGCCATCCCCTAGCAGGTTAGATATGATACCTGGTTTGGTAGAGCCATGTTGTAATCTGCATGTCCATGAATTCCACTCCCACCTTCTAAAGGTACAATTTGGGAGTCACATGACATGGAATGGACCTGAGCAAGCACTTAAAGAAGGAAAAACGGTTGCTAATCTTTCTGTAACTCCTGTTCTTTGGGATGTGTTGCTCACATCCATCCACGACCTACCCTATTACTCCTCTGTTGGATTAGCCAGCAAGAAGGAATTGAGAGGGTGCAGGGCAGGCCGGGCCCCTTATACCAGCACAAGAACGGGGGAGGGTGCTCGAGCTAGCCCAGTGGATACCACAGTGGGGAAAAAGGTCTGGTAATTGTGCATGCAGCGTGCACGCATCTAAAGTGGAATGAACATGGACAATACATCTCGAAAAACAATAGTTACAGAAAGGTGAGCAACCATTTGTGTATAAAGTTAATGAATTTGATAAATACATCTTTCATATTGCTAAACTATTTTATCATCAGTAAGTAAATAAGTACACTAAGGTAGAGTATGCTATCTAGTTATTTATGTCTCTGTACTATAACTCTTCATATTCATAATCTGTACTAGAAAAGAAAG
Organism: Pelusios castaneus; assembly: GCA_007922175.1. Classification (NCBI taxonomy): domain Eukaryota; kingdom Metazoa; phylum Chordata; order Testudines; family Pelomedusidae; genus Pelusios; species Pelusios castaneus. The sequence goes on along the minus strand of ML685802.1, from coordinate 6,748,234 downwards.
GAATTCAGTACTCGACCTATTTTCCAACTTGTTCTGCTTTGAACAAATATTCTCTTCTTTGTGCCCAAAATACTCTAGGAAAAAAAAATGCTACTCCTTCAAATCTCTCTTTAGTTTTCTGGTTACAAACAGAGAGAAAATGACTGTATGACAGTTACAGAGCTACCCACACTGCCTAAAATGTATTCTTTGCTCTTTCAGTTCAATAAAGTAATTACATTTTAATTCTAGGCTTATTTATTGTAGTGCCTTTTCAGCCATCCAGCAAATGTCTTTCACAAATAGCAATTTTTACTGAAAGCTGTAGGCAGAATTCTCTTACAAGCCAAGTCAGACCAACATATTATTTCTAATGTATTTCCATTTCATTGTCTACCAGTTTTGTTCAAATACAGTTAAATATGCTGTTACGAACAATTTGAGCTGTCTATGGCATTGGTCTAGCTTGAGTACATGGTGTCAAACAACATTAACCCTGTGGACCTGAGAATTCCTGCTGTTCTGAATTTTCTTCGGGATGGTTTGGACAAGGATCTTCAGCCCAGTACATAATGTGCAAGTGTCAGCCATAAGTATTATCTTGAAAACTGGGTACTTGAATTCTTCAACACATGATCCTCAAATCTTAAGTTCTCAGAGCAATCAGTCTGGCTAGCCCTGCAGATAGTTCACTTAATTTTTCCTGAACTGGGCCTTACATTGTGCTAAAACACCTAACCGCCAAAGTCTTTAAACATCTGACATCATTGACATATTTCTGTCAGTCCATTACAACCTGTTTTTGGGTCACTATCATGTCCCCAAGACAAATCTCTGAGATTGCAGCTTCATTCATTCAGGAATCCAATGAGTGTTGTGTGATGATAGGGTGGCATTAAGGACTCCAGAGTCTTTCTAACCAAAGGTAGACTTTTTTTTCAGTGTCTCACAGGAAACTGTCCTCACATTGTTCTGTCCAAACCCATGGCATCCTACAAAAAAGCTGTAGAATATATAGAGCCCTAAAGACATGCCTCTGGCATGTTTAATCAACAAGAAGGTCAGGCTCCTTGTTTGTCTCCTTTCACCCAATACAGCAAGGACTAGAGGCATCCAAAAGTTACTTTTGGCTGGATGGATCAAGTTAAGCATCATAAAGTTATTTAAGGGTAAGGCATCAGGTGAACCTGCTTCTGATGGAATCAAAACATACTCCACAGATCTATGGCAAAATTGTGGACAGAAGAGAGCTGATAAATCTGTAGGACAGCAACTTGGCCCCCTATAGACTTTCTGTCCTTTGCAATATCCTCCTTTGGCTGGAAAGTGCTTCATGCCGTGATCTAGAAAGAAGTATTTCATTTCAGCGGGAGTCTTCTCCTATCTCAGTCTTTCTTTATCACTCCCTATTTACATTCTCTACTCATTACTCTTCTCATCTATCTCAGAAATGTAGGAGATGTTGGATTGCAGAATGGGAAATTTCTTACCCAGTAACATCCTTTCTGCTAGCAATGTCTTCCACAGTTCTTATCTCTCTGGATGGCCTATTGATCAAGTAATTAAATTTAATTTTATGTTTACAGTTTGTAAGCCAGATAGCTTACTGTCCGTAGTTTACAGTTAACACTGACAATAATATTCTTCAAGTTTTTTGACACAGCTTTGGGATGAATCATCTAGGGGGTAAGCCAGTGAAGGGGTTATAGCCAGCACATTACAACATTAAACCAACTGTAGAGCATAGGGGAATAGTCCATACCTCTCAGAATTCTGGGAAATTCCATTAGCAAAAAAGAAATTTCAAGATAAGAAATTTCTCATTCATCTTCTGCTTCTTGATTGTTAAATTATCTTCTTCTTGGTAGGAGACTTGCTTCTTCTGTTAAATGTATTTAAATAAAAAAACTAGGGGTACAGTCTTTATTATGACACATTCAGATTTTCTGTTCACCTAAATAGATGAGTGTGTTTAATAGTTGCAAAATTAGAACTTGTATATTCAGCCTTGCTTTTAAAACTTGTGCCTCGTCTAGCTTTTAAAATGTATATGTTTTCGGTATATGTAAATTATTTGTGTTAGAAGTTCCATTATAGTTACCATTTCTGACATTGTTACTATTTCTGTTCTGCTTTAGGCGGCAATGTGCTATGTCCATGTAGCAGCACTGGTGGCAGAATATCTCACACGCAAAGGTATGAATTTAAACTTCTCCTTGACTACTGCAGGTTTTTAAAAAAAATTTTCATTATAGTTGGAGACTAACAATAAACATTGATTTGTCTGAGAGAAGGGTTGGAAAGATTATCGCTCTGTGAGGGGAAAAGTCTGCTATGAGACACATGCATACACCTCCCAAGAGAGTCAACGTAGTATTTGGATTTTAAGATAGTGAGCTATCTAAATAAATCCTTCAGAAAAGAAAAAGTTTCCAGAGCTACTGCCTCAAGCCCCATTCCCATTAAACCTAACTGCTGAGGTTCTATTCAAACATGCAAAGAGCAGTAAGCATTCTTATTTACCAAAGAGTTATGCACTCAGATTAGGAAGGCTGACAGATTGAGGCCAAAATAAATGCCAATGATGTGTTTTTGAGGACACTTCCTTGAAAACCTATTAGGTGAACCACTTAATTTTAGAAATGCTTGAAGATTTGTCTCGAGATTGCGTACCAGCAGCTATCTGAAGGAAAAGGGGTTTTGATCATTCTCAAATTTTTTCCTGCTTTCAATTTAAAGGGAAAGATCACTTATGATTGGAAAGACTCGAAGTTTCCAGCCAGTGGTTTCCTGATACATTTTTAAGATTCCTATGAAAAGAGAAAAGATATAAAAGGCAGAATTTCCCATTTCTTGGAGGAATGGGTTGCATTGACCACAAACGTGGGTCACTCCCTCATGTGATAGGCTCCACCCCATTTGTTCTTCATCCAGTGCTCCATTTCTGATAACTCTGTAATTTTTATTCTGATCGGGAGCAAGGTATCGTATCTTTTAGGTATGAGAGTATTAGAGAGCACTCCCTCAGAAGAATTCTCAGGTTTCTTCTCCATCTTCTTCATTGTACAAAAGTGCAAGAGAGGAATTTAAGACAGGCTCAGCCTCAAAAGGCTCAACAAGTGGATGCCAAAAAAGGTCCTGATGGAGATGGTAAGCTCCTTAGATCAGGGCAATGCCCACAATGGTATCTCCATCTGTCTTCCAGATTTTCTGGTTCTAACAGCTGATATCAGACTGGAAACCTGGCGAGCACATTTTGGTGACCCAAACAATTTACGGCATCTGGAGCATGGAGGAAAAGGCTCACAGCATAAACCTCCTAGAGTAAGAGCAGTCAAACCGGCTCTGCAATGCCTCCAATTCAGTCAAGAGAGCAATCACTTCTGGATTCAAGCAAATAACAGAACCAGTCATATATGTGAACAACTAAGGGGGAATAAGGAGCCCAGCAGTACACAAGGAAGCAATGGGAATCATGCAGTGGGCAGAATACTTTTTCTCATATTCCTCAGTGTGATTTATATAAAAGGAGATCTGAACTAAAAGATGGCCTGGCTCAGCCAAATGCTAAGTGGTGTCTAAATCAGCAGCTTTTTGAATTAATCATCCAAATGTTTGGCGTTGCTTCAACTAACTTATTTGCAACCATATGACCAAGAAGGGGAACTCCAGTTCACTAGGAACAGATATCTTGTCACCAGATGGCCACATTACTAGGGAAGATGGTCCAAAAAAATAAACGAGATCCAGTGACAGTAGTCCTGATAACTGAGTGCTGGCCAAGGAGACACTGCTTTACAGAGCTGAAAATAGGACCTCAGCTACAGCATCCTAAAGAGAAGACATTCTCTCTCAAAGTCCTTTTAATCATCCGGACTCAAATCAGCTGCATCTAATAGCCTGGGTATTGAAAATGAAGTTCTGATACCACTGGATCTGTTCTCAAAAGTTATCAGGATACGACTTTCATCTAGAAAAGTATTGACACTAAAAGCATACTCTATCTGAGCCAGGTTCTGTGGCCAGTGCCAGCAATTTGAGGCAAATTCCGGGAATTCTGACTATTTTGGACTTTCTCCAAGGCGGCTTCAAAAAAAAGTCTCCAACTCAACACATAGCACACTAGGTGCCTGCCCATTAGTAACGTGAAGGGTCCATGGGTTCACTGGAAGAGAGTCTCCAGGTAGCCACATTTCTTAGAGCAGTCTGATTAGTCAAGCCAGCAGGCAGACCACTTTTTTCAAAATGAAACCTACTGGTTTTGTTGAGATCCTTGACAGGTTATCTCTTTGAACCACAGACATCAGTGTCAGCATTCTTTTTTATCCAGTAAAACTTGCTTTGTAAAAGCCATCATGTCTGCAAGGTGAGCTGGTTTGCCTTATCTATGCAGGAGTCTCACTGTGTGTTCCATAATGACAAGTGAGTGCCCAGAACTCCGGAATGATTTATTCCTAATGTGAACTCTTCCTTCCGTGTTTCGCAAGAGGTGGTGGTTCTTTCATTTTGTTTGAGCCCTGCTCTACATTATAAACTTACGATGGTATAAAAGCATCACTCTGCGTTTGGAAAATGCATAACCTTGAGCGATGTAGTTGTGCTGAGCTAACACCCAGTATGAACAAAACAGTGTTAACAGGAGGGCTTCTCTCGTCAACATGCCTGTGACCTCTTGGGGAAGTCAAGGGCCTATGCTGATGGAGGAAGACCTCCTATCACTGTAGGTAGCATCTTCACTAAGCACTATAGTGGCATAGGTGCACTGGAGCAGCTGTGCTGCTGCAGTACTATAAGTTGTAGACAAGCCCTGTGGCCACAACTACCCACTGAGAAGAGGCGGCACACCTTAGAAGAGCTCTGAACGTCTACCTCAAATATACAGAATCCATGACAAGATGAGGTTTCATATTTGTATCTTTCCACTCAAAATACCAATGACTCAAGAGTTTTCAAGTTCTTCATTGCTAAATGGATTAGGCTATGAATTGAGGGGGCATAAAAGGCATCAGAGATTCCAGTCCCAAAAAGAGGGGTCAGGGCATTCTCCATGAGATCCCTAAGGACTACATGGGTAGAAAAAGCAAATGCATGTCAGAAATTTGCAAGGCACCCACCCAATTAGTAACTACTGCCTCTGCAAAGCACTGTTTATAAGATGATTTTTCCTATCATCTTCAGAGGTTTTGTTTGGCTTCAAGGTTTTGCAGGTGATGGCCCTGAAAGAATATTGTCCTTTCAGCAAATCTTATAGATGGGTATGGCTACCATCTTTTTTCCTCTTCTTTTCGAACCATTTTTATAATCCTCCTTACATCTCTTCACTACTTCCTACATGTCCAGAATTGTGGAAAATGCTGGGCTGCAGAACAGAAAAATTCTTTAAAATATTTTTCTTTCTGCTAGCAGTGCCTCATTTTACCAACTTACAAGCCAAAAAGTCAGATGCTAATTGGGATCCCTACTATGGGACTATTTTTGGACCACTATTTTTGGACCAGTTTACTTCTTGAGTATTTGTTAATAATATTGCTAAACAAGTTTATTAATTAATACATTGGCCACAACCATCTTGATTTTTGGAGGAAAGAGTGTAGAAATATTGTTGAATTTTTTACTTCTTTAATGTCCAAGGTAAATATTAAACATATGTGTTGATTTAAATAATTCATTGAGCATTTTGCAAATTGTTCTTTATCATTTTGGTGATAGATATAGTCAGATATATTAGCCTGGATTTTCTGTCCCAGCAAAACTGGTGCCCCGTGACCTAACATAACTCTAATTAACAGACAAAAATATTTGGATTGTATTGAATGTAATGTGTATATTTTTTCTTTTTCAATAATAGGAATGTTTAAGCAAGGCTGTACCACTTTCAGAATAATCACGCCCAATATAGATGAAGAGGCTTCAATGATGGAGGATGTTGGGATGCAAGATGTTCATTTCAATGAAGTGAGTAAACAAAATGTATATGTATCAAAATCAACTTATATAAATGAGTATTGCTTTAGAGTGTTAATTTTATGATTTTTCAAGTTTATGTATTTTACTCTTGGAGTTAATTATGAAATGAGCTAACTGAACTGAAAAGCCTTTAAATGACTAGGTGTACATTTCTGGAGAAATAGCAACAGCATATCAGTAGTTCAAAATCCTCAGATGAAACAAATAGATGGCGTAAAGAGATTAACTAAGAATATAAAATAAGTCAAAAGGACTGTTACAGGGAGTAAAAAGTTATGCTAACTGACAATTGTTTTGGAAGCACTCATCCAGATGGTAGCAGGAACAAGCGTGGCACAGCAGACTCAACGAAAGTCCTGTGGTACCTTAAAGACTAACAATGCATCTGATGAAGTGGGTTGCAGCCCACAAAAGCTTGTGTCCAAAGAAATATGTTAGTCTTTAAGGTGCCACGGGACTTTCATTGTTTTTGCTGTATACAAATTAACACAGCTACCCCTCTAGCACAGTAGACTGCTTTCTAAGCAATATCTTTGGCTGCCTCTGGATCCACTGTGGAGGGAGACAACACAGATGTGAATAATTAGTGGAGATCTTCACAGAAAGGAAATGAGCATGTACCAAAGTTTTCTAATCTCTGAAACAGGAAGATTCTGAGAAGAAAATAATACAGTTAAGAAAAAGCAGTGACAGATTTGTATTAACAAAGGGAATTGGTCGTTTTTAACCAGTTCCTGTTGTATCACTTGGAACTAGTCAAGTCAACCGTTTTCAGGAGCAGTTGGTGGATGAGTCCTACTGCCTCCTGCTGGAAGTAATACATAATGCCATCAGTTCCTCTGGTGGACAGCAGATCCACTCACATGTTCAAGGTTAACAAACATAGTCATTCAGAAAAGAAAAATTACAGGTAAGGACAAGAGTTTCTTTGCCTCAAGTGACTTCATGGTAGTATGTTTTTAAAAATTTAGTGATCTCATACTGTAAGCAGTTTCTGATAATTATTTTTCACAGGTAAATATAAAACTGTACAGTGGTGATACCTGTTTAGTTTTGAGTATGTGACAAGCAATACAAATCCAACAAATGTTGTTGTAAAAATAAAATTAGAATTTGATAACAGTAAATTCTATGGTCTAGTGATTTGAATGTACATGTTAATATCAACTCTAGTACTTTTATCTTGGAAGCACAAACAAACATGGAAACAAACAACACTGAGTGATGATTGAACTTAGGGCATGACGCTTTCTTTATCAGTCACATTTAAATGTAGTTTCACCCTTTTCATCTCTAGGACATAAATAAATAAACCTTTAGCAAGGTCTGTGAGTCACAAGATTATCACAAAACGATAGAACTGAGGAGGTTATAAAGTACCTAGGTGTCTATGTAAGGGGGAGATGGGGAGAAAAATCTTAACATAATTAATTGAGAAAATTAGACGTGTTGACATCAATGTAGCAGTAGTCAGGTAATAAACTTCTACAAATATCTTGGAAGGTGTGATCTTCAATTTCATTTTAAAGGGAAAAAAATAATGAAATGATTCTGTTCCACCTCTGCAACTTCCAGAATAACACTGTACCCTTCCACCTCACCAAAAGCACAGTTGGATCACAAGTAATGAATTCATAAATAATAATGAAGTGAATAAGTGTCTCTTATTCCATCATTTGAATTTTCTAATGGATCATATCTTTGTGTCTGTCTTTTAAGATTCTAAGATCTTCAGGGCAGGAACATTAATCTCTTGTACAGTTCTGAGCATAGTGTGAGTTCCAAATAATATTAATACTCTTTAATACTACTATCTGCTGATCATCAAGTTTTCCTTGTGCTTGGATGACTAGCTACTGAAGACATTTTTTAAACAAATTATACTGTGGTCTTTAGAAACCAATTTTTTCCTCTGTCAAGTCACCCTCTTTTCTATTAAGAGAATAGAAATGTCTCAGTTATACTTTATACAGGCACTATTGAATTCAGTCCACTAAGGCAGTTGCATTTTTCTTCTTCAAAAAGTATCCCCGTGGGAGCGCCACTTCAGATGAATGTGCATCCCTGCAAGTTGGATCAGAGAATTTCAGCAGCAGTGCTAATCTGGGTCACGTATGCTCTCTCCGCGTCTCACATCATTATCAGTCCCTATCTAACGTGCACAACCTCTATTCCTTCTCAACTGTCCTTGGCCTAAGACAGAATTCTCAGCAGTGTGAAAATTGATAATTATAAAAGAGGAGTCTTATGGCACTTTAAAGATTGGAAACTTATTTTTTGCATGAGCTTTCATGGGTGAAGTCCCACCTCATCAGATGCCAGAGTGGCAAAAACTTGCATTGAAAAGAGAAGACTCCTCTTTTGTTTTGCTGAACTAGACTAACACAGCTACCCCTTTGGAACTTGATAATTATAGATAGTGCTTAGAATAGTTTTTTAGAGCATTCTCACTATATTAGTTAGAGCTATCTATCTCTTTCTCATTTATTTTTTCTGTAAAAAATATATATATATATATTTCCTATTCCTTATGATAGTTTGTGTTCATGCTCTGGGCTGAACTAGCTTAGTTCAAGCCATGCCTGGTTCACCTGGGTTCAAGCACTGCCTTTCTTGCCAGAAGGTGATCCCAGTCTCAGATGGACATGCTCAGTGTGTCCAGTGTTTAGGTGAGAGACACATCCCATAAAAGTGTTCTTATTGCATCATAGAATCATAGAATAATAGGGTTGGAAGGGACCTCACGAGGTCATCTAGTCCCAACCCCCTGCTAAAAAGCAGGACCACTCCCCCTAAATCACCCCAGCCAGGGTTTTGTCTAACCGAGCCTTAAAAATCTCCAAAGATGGAGAATCTACTACCTCCCTGGATAGCCCATTCCAATGCTTCACCACCCTCCTAGTGAGAAAGTTTTTCCTAATATCCAACCTTGACCTCCCCAGCTGTAATTTGAAACCATTGCTCCTTGTTCTGTCCTCTGTTACCCTCGAGAACAGCCTAGCTCCCTCCTCTTTGGAGCAACCCTTCAAGTAGTTGAAGATTGCTATCAAATCTCCCCTCAGTCTTCTCTTCTGTAGACCAAGTAAGCCTAGTTCCTTCAGTCTCTCCTCATAAGTCATGTGCCCCAGCCCCCTAATCATTTTTGTTGCCCTCCGCTGGACTCTTTCTAATTTGTCCACATCCTTTCTGTAGTGGGGAGCCCAAAACTGGACACAGTATTCCAGATGCGGCCCTACCAGTGTCGAATAGAGGGGAATTATCACATCCCTCAATCTGCTGGCAATACTCCTACTGATGCAGCCTAATATGCCATTGGTCTTTTTGGCAACAAGGGCACACTGTTGGCTCATATTCATCTTCCCGTCCACCATAACCCCAGGTCCTTTTCATCAATTTCAAGGTTAGCGCCAGGAAGGACAGAAACCTACCTCTCAAACTTAAACTGATGGAGAAATCTCTGCGCATGACTTCTGATCCCAGCCAGCAGACTCCCTCTGAACAACGATCTCCAGAGCTGTCACTCCTCCAAAAAGGTAGTAAGGAAAAGAGCATAAACTTGCTCCCTTAAAAAGCCATTGAAAAAGAAATAGTGTCCAGCTCGTTCCATGTCCTCAGTAGTCCCTGCATGCCAGCTGAGTACATATGAGACATCAGGATCCCCTGGTACTGTGCACACCATGAAAGCCAGTGATCCCGAGTGGGCAGGCTTAGCATTGAGAGGCAAACAAAAACCCACCTCCTCCACTATAGCACTAAGAGAGCTACCTAAAGACACCACACCGAGGCATTCCCCACAGATTATGCTACCAGCACCTTCTCCAGTAGTGCAGAGCACTCACATCTCAGCACCACCGCCCCCTCCACATTGCAACAGCATCGATGAATTGCAGCTGAGCACTTCAGCACCAAAACCATCAGCATCACACCATTTCCTACAATACAAAGACTTACTTGTTTCATCAACACCAGAATCATTACTGTTTGGTACCAACGTATCTCCCGTATGTATGATACGATGTCAACCACTTCTCCTTCGAGTAGTGTCCCTGTGGATGCTCCGCTCTGGGTCTTAATGTGTCCTCACATTACAGTTCAGAGATCTTTCAAGCAGCGCCTGTCATGCCTGTGCATGCAACACAGCAGTCTCGCAGCGGTTTTTGGGTTTTTTTTGGTGCCTTTTTGGAGCGTGCATGGTTCGACCCACCTCAGTGCCTTCTCAACTGTCCATGGTTACAGACAGAGCTTCACCTCTTTACTGCTCATCACCTCAACTAACTCTAGCTAGCCTAGCTTCTCCCTTAATTTTTACCCTTTTCTTCCTCTCCCAATTTATATTCATTTCCCCTTTAAATATATATATATATTTCCATTCCCACAAACAATGCAAGGCTCCCCTGGCTTCAAAAAAGATGAGTCCTGTTGGGATACCATGCCAGCCTCTGCCAGACATAACGTCTGTATAAAATGGCTTGGTGAAGGACACATTTCACAAAAGTGTCCTCACTGTAAAAATATGAGCTCTCGAGCAAGACACAACAGAGAGGAGCAAGAGGAGACTCTATAACAGAAAACACCACTAACCAACACAACACAATGTGGACGGTATATTGATATTTGTCCCCAAACATTTCCTTAAGGGTATCAGAAACATCTACTCTGAAGTACGTGTACCTATCCCCTTAGGACTTAAACTTTGTACTGTTTCACTGGACCCCCATTCAAACCCTTAGCAACATGCTATCTGATACATCTCTCAATGAACATAGTATTCTTAGTAGCTATCATGTGAGCCTTCCTAAGTGATCATGGACATATGCAGAGTAGCCACTTGGTGTCCATGCACGTATTCACAAAACATTATGCAATCACCAGGGTTTAAGATTGAGCACGTGGTTAGGTCTTAAAGTGTTATCTATTACTCATGCAGCTCCAAAGCCCCTTCGGTCCAACAAGGGCACTGCTCGACAGTCACCTAAAGTGGAGTTACCCACATGGACACTCCTTGAGGAAGAAGAGAAGGTTACTAACCCTGTGCAGTAGCTGAGGTTCTTTGAGATGAGTGTCTCTGTGGATGCTCCACTATCCACTCTCCTCCCCTCTACTTCGGAGTTTAATTTTGGGTGTGTGGTAGAGAAGCACCTGGGGGGAAGGGGTCTGGTCAAGCATGCTAGATAGGTGCAAACAACACCACACGATGGAGAGATCGCATGTGTGACCCAGACAAGCATTGCTGCTAAAATTCTCCCATCCAAGATGCAGGGACACACATTCATCTGAAGTGGAGCACCCACAGGGACACTCATCTTGAAGAACCTCAATTACTGGATGGCATGAGTAACTTCCTCTTCAGGGATGTTCTAAGTTAGCCTCCTTTAGCAGCAGCATGCATGTCACAGTACAGCACTTGGCACTACAAGGGCCTAGTCCATGACTGGGGCTCTTCGGTGCTATGATAATACAAAGAACAGTTCAACTCTTTAGTATGATACTCCGCCGAATGATCAACTGGTGATATGGTAACAGTGCTACTGTAATTGAGCTGCATACATTGTAATTTTGGAATCCTTTAATGCACATTAACAAAACAAATTTATTTCTGATTAAAATGGACAAAGGTTTTTGTGAGCATAGTATATTCATAACTAGAAGTTAGCTGTCGTTGATATTACATTATAGCTGCAAGTATGCATTTGGAATCTCTGTTAATTAACCACGTCAAAACACTTACAAAAATAACCCAAATGCATAGGTTTTAATAAGCAGAGAAGGAATAAGTACTTCAGATTTTCTAGAATTAAAGTTGTTAAATAGTAATACACCAGTTCAGGGCATCAAATCATGCAAAAATAGGTAGAAGATAAAAAAAAAAGTGAGGTTCCCATTACACAGTAGTACTTTAACCCACATTATAAAAGGAATAAATATTGCAGCACCACTGTGTTGTCCACAAAAAATGCAACATGACTTCACGAATATGGCATTACATACCTACATCACAGCAACACAGTTATAGTGCTGGAGTTGTAAATCCGCTCTTGGACAAGCATGTATCCTGATGTGTACATATAGAACATTTAAATTAAAGATTATGGTCTTGATCCTACTCCTGTTAAATTCCATAGACATTCTGTAGACACACGAGGCACAGCTAAAGAGAAGGGAGCAGAGATGATTTTATACCCTATGGTGACCGTGTCAGGCCCAACATATCCTTTTTTTTTTTTTTTTTTTTTTAAATAGCCTAATTTGGAATAACAAATACATCAGAAGTGGGTCAGAGGAATACATTCACCATTTAAAAATTTAGTCTCTCCCTTTTTAAATTTTATAGTCTACATATAAGCAAGGGAATGGAAAAGCAAAACAGGATGAAAGAAGAAATATGTCATCAAAAAAGTTACCAGTTTCATAGTATATCTACTTATTATATTGAAATGCATGCTAACTATCAACACAAAACTTTTAGCCATTAAATGTTGGCCCAAACAAAGCAAATAAAAGAAAAAATTTAAATGATTGCCAAATTGTACCACAACTATTGAAACTGCTTAGAATGAAAAATAGTTCAATGTAAATACTACTTACTGAAATAAAATGCATTCGCCATAACTTTGTGCTAAAGAACAAAGTTTGAATACAAGGCTAATATTATATTAACATTTTAATTATATAACAGTTTTGTATACTTGTTTAAATCTGCTGGTGTCTGTAACCCTATTAATCCATAGGAAACAAATACCATTTCTAATTTGGCCACATAAAATTCCTCCCCAGCCCACCCCACCCCTCATCCTGAAGTAAACTTGGTTCATTTTTCTAATGTTTAAACTGATTTTTTTCTTATTTCTTTTTGAAGCCGCTAATTCTAATACAATCATTGCAAATTTATGTGAAGAATTTCTCTTTTGTCTTTTTAGAAGCCCTGTATTAACTTTTATGCCAATCATAAATTAGTACAGCCTACATTTTTTACATTTACCTTTTCATGTCATTCATGGTATATGGAAATCAAGTTCACTTAATATGCATTAATAAGTACATATTTCCAAGTGCCTATTAGTGTATTGCAGGATATTGTACTAAATTGTAATTAATTGGATAGTCCTGTACAGAAACTAAACAATAAACTGTAAGTGTTGTATCCTGTTGGCATTTTATTAAATAATGATTTTCATAAAAGAACATTTAGGAAACAATGTTTGCTTTATAATATGACTTATGAAAAAAGTAATTATAAAGCTCAGTTGCTTCACTGCATATAAACATACAGAGCAAAAGCTATTACAAGGCAACTATATTCCTTCCTTAGGTGTATTCCCACTGAGTTCTTTTTGAAGTTCATAAAGTTCTGTAAAACAAAATGCCATATATAATAAATGCAAAGTGTGTATAATCAAACCCCAAACTGTATTTATGTATTTTGTTACTGTGTGGGATTTTTTTAAACCAATACTCTCTTAAGACAGAGTGCCTTTACACATTTTGGTTTTAGGAATTTACCTTTTTCAATGAACTGCCATTTTCCTTGCGTTTTCTTGAGAAGTTCTTTAGTGTAGTACATGACTAAACAGCACAAAACAACTAAATTTTACTTTTATGTATCTCTAGGACGTGCTCATGGAATTGTTAGAGCAATGTGCAGATGGACTCTGGAAGGCTGAACGATATGAACTGATTGCTGACATCTATAAACTTATTATTCCTATTTATGAAAAGCGGAGGGATTTTGAGGTATTTTATAGGTGTCTGTTTTTAAATATATCAATGACAACAATCATAGCCTACAATCTATAACAGTATGTTGTATCAAATATCCCTAAATAATACAGAATCAGAACATTTTAATCAAAATACTTGTTCAAATTTAAAGTGGCATGTTTAATTTAAAGCCAAAAGACTTTGTTCTTTCACTTGCATGGGTCCTGCTTCATGTACACCTTGAAGAACTAAATGGTTTTGTATTTGCCTTCTATCATTGGCATTTACAGTGTGCCTCCAACTAAAAAACTCAAAAACAATTTTTTTAAATGAAAACCTATCTCAAATGCAGGTGTTGTATGATCTTTTATGTGTGTACATTTAATGATAAAAGGGTAATGTAATAAAGTTTTCAGCATTTTTTATCCAATTGAAACCCAGCGGCAAAAATAAGTCCACTTCAAAGCGGTTCTAAGCATCTTTGAAGTCAGCTGGAGTTGCTGATGTTTAGTACCTCTTGGGTTTAGTACTGTTACTTTCAGGATTGTTTTTCATAAACTTTATTCAGCAGTCATTTGATTTTGCATTACTGTAATAGTATTGAAAATGCAATATTGATAACATTGAGGGGAAGTACTGCATACTCACTTGATGCATGACATTGGTAAATCAGTTTGGGCCGGATCTCAGTCCTGGTTATACACTAAGACAGAGACTAATAATGTGGAGAAAGCGAATAGGGAAGTATTATTTACCCCTTCACATAACACAGAAAACAGGAGTCACCCAATGAAATGAATAAGTAACAGCTTTAAAACTAAAACAAGAAATATGTCTTTATAGAACACATAGTCAACCCATGGAACTTCTTGTCAGGGGATGTTGTGAAGGCCAAAAGTATAATTGGGCTCGAAAAAGAATTTCGTAAGTTCATGGAGGATAGGTCCATCAAAGTTAAAAGCTCATCACTGGCCAATGCTAGCAGACCCAAAGTTAGTGGTGGTTTAATTGTGGCGTAGACGGTCAGGCTTGGGCTAGAGCCCTGTTTCTAGGACACTGCAAAGTGGGAGAGTCCCAGAGCTCAGACAGCAGCCCAAACCCAAACATCTAAACCACAATTAAACAACCACTAACCCCAAATCCTCTAGCAGGGGCCAGTCATGGGTTTTTAATTTCAGTGTAGATGTACTTAGGGTGTCCCTAAATCCCTGACTGCCAGAAGCTGGGCCTGAATGACGGGGGAATGGATCATTCGATAATTGCCCTGTTCTGTTCGTTCTCTCTGAAGTGTCTGGTATTGGCTTCTCTTGGAGGACAGAATACTGGGTAGGCGGGTCATTGGTCTGACCCAGTATGGCCATAATTGTGTTAACGTTGGCTGTGTCACGGCCCAATACACCAGCAAAAAAACTGAGCTACCATGTGGAGGTTAGTAATATGCTACTGTTATGAGCTGGTAAGAGTTTATTCTCCCTGTTCTTCTCTCCCCCCCCCCCCCCCCCCCCCACTCCTCTGAACAAGAGGGGAATGGAGAAGGAATAAGGTACAATTCTTTCTCTGCTCTGTCCTTTAGTGAGGCGTAGAAGGAACAAACCTAATTATCTAGCTATTAGTGTCTTAACCTCCACTGTTATAAATCTTAAGTGGTGATGATATTGTTTATTGTTGTTAATACATTTTCTCTTAGTAACTTGATATTAGTGACTAAAAGAGCTTTTCTCCTTAATACAGTGCTTTTTTATGTTTAAAATAAATAGAACGTTTTGCTTCCAGTGCTGTCATTCCAAAATTTTATGGATATTTTTTTTTTTTGTAGAGACTAGCTCATCTATATGACACGCTTCATCGTGCATACAGCAAAGTAACAGAAGTCATGCATACAGGGAAGAGGCTACTCGGCACTTATTTCAGAGTAGCATTCTTTGGACAGGTGAGCATTGTTTAATATCACCATTTTTAGTTATAAAATACATTTAAAACTATTTAAAATTTTGCAGCATATCCTGATCTACAGTCTTGCTTTGATTTCTGTATTGATACTGCAAAATAAAAAGCATGGTGGATTTTTTCTGCTAGAAATGATTAAAGATTTTGCATAATGTTGTCTGGATTACTACGTTTGTCGTAACCAGTATAATGCTTCCTTATCTTTCTCAGTAAACTTTCTGCTTTTTCTTTTTCTTCCTTTTTGTTACTATCTTAAGGCGGCGGTAAGTTCTCCATGATGACAATTCTTAGGGATTTGTTGAGCAATATCTTTGGTGCTGCAGTGTGGTTTGCAAGTTTGCTTTTCAAATTTGTATGCATTCTAGCTGTTACAATTCCAAAAATAACATTCGATTTCATTTACAAAAACAAATCACCTATTTCCTATGCATAAACGCTGCATGCTCCCCAAAAGAATTTTCTTGGGCTGATTCTATGCATTTGACAACTTCACATCCTGTAATATTTGTATTTGTATCAGTAAATTGTGGCACAGTAGCCAAATGCTGTGTACTCTGTGTGTGTGTGTGTGTGTGTGTGTGTGTGTGTGTGTGTGTGTGTGTAACTTAGTTTTTAGTTAACTTATTTCAACTTAGCTGACGATGTTTAGGGAATGGGGGAGATTGTCAACTATGTTAAGTAATATAACCTTCAATTTATTCTGTTGTTGTCTTTTATAACTTTATAGCAATACCAGTTTACAGAAAGTGAAAGAGATGTGGAGGTAATTATGGTAACTGCTTACAAAGCAAGCAATGCAGTAAAACTTACTGCATTTCAGCTTAGTTTGATGTGGGTATTTCTATCAGTGTAGCCTGTGTTTATATATGGTATGTTGTATTTCTTTCACTATTTTGTCTGTTCCATCTTAAGACAGAAGTGTTTATTTTCTGATTTAAATCATTAACTCAGACTTGGCTTTTTGCTTTAAAGCAGTCACCTGTTTCACCTTCCTTATATTTGATTCAAAGAAGGTTTCAAAATAGATGGTTTAACTAGTGCAAACACACAAATATTTGTTTTCAACATATTTATTGTAAGAGATTTTAAATGAGAGGGAAGGTGTGGTTTTATTTTATCGTACTGTACAATCAGTATGTAAAGCCCTTCTAAAACTGTTTCCTTCTTTTTTGTAAGTTGTTACTGCAGCATTCAATGGGGAGTCAAATTATCCCTTTTGGCAAGAAAATGGATCTTTTGGCAAGTGAAACAGGAATGAAAACACTGTAAAAGAATATGAGATCAGTTTTGATTTCAAAATTTTTGATGTTAGCACATTGCGTAATTACAACAGTCCTTTAATAAGTTTGTAATTTTATGTGCTTTCATTATCTGTGCATTCATTCTATAGCAGATAATTCACTTTTTTTTCCTTCATAGGGTAATTTTTAACTTGGATTTTATTTTGATAATTTTTATAGATATTTTTACTTTTGCTTGAACTCTGACATTGAACATTTGTTTGCCTTGAAAAACATGAACCATTGTCTATGTTTTAACAATCGCCTGTTTTTCTTTATGGGCTCTAATTGCTGTTTGTTTCTTTCAGGGATTCTTTGAGGACGAAGATGGAAAGGAGTATATTTACAAAGAACCTAAACTCACACCTCTTTCGGAGATTTCCCAGAGACTACATAAGCTCTACTCTGACAAATTTGGATCGGAAAATGTCAGAATGATCCAGGATTCTGGCAAGGTAGGACTGTTTATTTATAAAGCACAATATGCTATTTAACACTAAAACAAGTTTGTCCCAAAATCTAATAATTTCATTCTGTGACGCTTTAGAAAATCAAGAGTCTGAGTTTGAAATGTCACTATCCTGTCCTCATTATACATGTAAACACACATCTGAACAAAGTGCTGGCTG
This sequence comes from Pelusios castaneus, assembly GCA_007922175.1. NCBI lineage: Eukaryota > Metazoa > Chordata > Testudines > Pelomedusidae > Pelusios > Pelusios castaneus. Next base: position 6,730,734 of record ML685802.1, on the reverse strand, counting down.
CAGTGGGTAAGGGGCATGATAGCTCATAAAGTATTCCTTAATTTTGAATTTCCAAGCTTTTTTCATGCATAGCAATGTAAGGTTTTTCTGTTAAGACAAAATTGAATAACTTTTAAATCTGTCTTATCTTGTTGCCCATAGAGGTTCCCATAGATGCTTCTCCTTCCTATGCATGCTTGATTAACCTTGCAGAGGGTTTTCCTCACTTTTGCAGCTTGGAAATAGAGTCCAAATTGGTTCTGCTGCCATGCAAGATACAGACCACCCTTTTGTGAAACCCTTTCACAGGTTTTCTGACACTATAGTGTCGGGGGAATATTAGTACTTATAAGGAAGATCAAGCAGAACAGAGCTAGAATAACACTCAGTTTGAAAAGGATACCTTGCACATAAGAGGCCATTGTAGATCTCAGCTCATTCTCTTCAACATCTGATCTGGAACTCTTGACCAGCAGTTAAGCTTCATCTACCACCAAACTCCAGAGCCAGTAGCAGCTCCCTCCGAAATCACCACTTCCTTCCTCCCTTGCTTCTTTCTTTCTGTCTGTCTGTTTGACAGGAAGGGCACAATGTTCGTTCAGTACTTTTCAGCCTAACAGAGCAACAGTGTGGGAGAAGTTGCCCCAACTCATACTGGAACTTTAATGGGAGTAAAAACTCAGGCTTGGACCAAACTTCCTGAGAGACAATAAATCTACACTATATCCCCAACTCTTCCATTGTGCATAAATAAATGCTTTAAACCTAATGACAATTTCTCTTACAGCTAATTTAAATTTATGTCTTTGAGGAAAAATAGGCTATACCCTATCCTTTGCACAGCTATCCATCATTCTCAGGTTTTCCCTCCATCATGCGATCTAATCAGAGTTTGAACGCAAGTGTCTGTCTTCCTGTTTTTGTCTCATACTCAGCAAGCAGTTACGTGTAAAGCTCCAGTGAAGGGGTCTGAAAACATACCAGACTTAAAAAATAAAATAAAATCCAACAGTGTGTTCAACTGTGGTAGGGAACTGGACTGGAACATTAGGAAACTTGAGTTCTAGTCCCAATTCTGCTGTTGGGAGACTTTAAGCAAGTCTCTTCACTTTCCAGTGCCTCATTTTCCATATCTAAAATTGAAATAAAGCACTTTACAAAGGAGGGAAGTATCATTCAGTTGTGTAGCTAAAAAGCACTGTATAAGAGTTAGATATTACTTTTTTCTTAATACTATCATCCTGCACAGGCCTCTTCCTTTCAGGAAAAACAGTCACAATACAAAAAACGACTCTCTGAAGTATCTGAGGATTATGATCCCTGTCACCATGGTACAAACATAAATGAGTTTATCTTAACAGTACCCCTGATGAGGTACAGAAGGGTAATTATCACACAGGCAGTCTGTGGCAGAGGCAATAATTTAAACCCAGGTCTCCTGAGTCCCAACCCAGTGCTTAAATCACAAAGTGAAACCTTGACTCAATTAAAGTCAATGACAAAACTCCCATTGTCTTCAGTATCAGGATTTCACACAGTGATTTTCTTTGAATGTTCGTGGTGGTGTTTGTTTATAGAGTTGATTTGTAGTGTTCTAGTGACATTTCTGGGGTCTTTTGTTTTCCTTTTAACTTTTTTACATGATCTTTTGAATTTTTTGGTTTTTTGCGTAGATAATATTTCTCTCTACAATGATATGCTGTGAAGAACATTTTAGCTAGTAAGAACATAATTTTTGACTTCCAGGCTATCCTTGTACTAGCCATAGAGAGACAGAGCACCAGTATTTGTTTCCTCATTTTTGAGTGCTCAATTGTGCCAACTTAATCCTTTGATACTGTAGCTTCTTACTGGAATTTGATATAAGTGTTTGCTATGTTGACCCTGTTCTGGATATATGTCTTTTATATGCAGCCGTATACTCTAAAAATGTACAAAATTGGGTTACTAGACAAATGTACTAATATTATGCTGTAGCTGCCTGTAACTTTTCAGTTAATAAAGGTGGATACTTTAATTTTGACATCAGTGGAGCTGAGGAGTTTCACTTGTGGATTTACTTTCAGAACCAGAGCCAAATTTAATTTTTATAAACTATATAATTTCAAATTAAAAAATCAACTTGAAATAGTTGCAATGTAAATATTTTTCTATCTTTCTAAAGGTGAATCCCAAGGATTTGGACTCAAAATATGCATATATACAAGTTACACATGTAATCCCTTACTTTGAAGAAAAAGAATTACAAGAGAGAAAAACAGAATTTGAAAGAACTCACAATATTCGTCGTTTTGTGTTTGAAATGCCTTTTACTCACTCTGGTAAAAGACAAGGAGGAGTGGAAGAACAGTGTAAGCGACGAACTATTTTGACAGGTATTGTATGAACGATTTCTCTTTTTAAAGAGGACTGCTTTTTTGTATTATGTCTTTATATGTAACTGTTGGTGCTTGGACTTCTGTAAGTGAGTAACATCTTGTGTTTTATCAGGAGAATCCCAATTCATATCAAGGATTTCCTGCAAGACTGTTGATATTAGCAACTAAAGCAAAATAAACCCAAAGATTAGGTGTAGACCAAGCACACTTTTTCTTTCCAACTATAAATATGTTTCATGATAGTATTTTAAAATGTAACAAAGAAGTTCTCTTATGTTTCTGTAAGAGCATATTGATTTTACATTTTGTCTTGTAGTCCCTTTGCACTCCAATAACTGCTGATTAAGAATGTGGAGGATGATGATATAGACTAGGATCCCACATAGCCTTTACGTTCAAATTAATATTTTTATTTTTAATAAAGGAATATTTCAGTCTTTGTTCTGATCTCCCTTAGTTATAATGTGGTAAATAATAAGAATGTAAAACCTAGGCCTAAGAGTTATGCCTATATCAATTAGGGCTCGGATCTTGGATAAAAGACACCTCCATGGAAAACCCATGCGCTGTAAGAATCAAATATTGTGATTCAGTAGATGTCAGTCTTCCTTCTTGAACTGATTCTTAATTGGTGCCTTAAGATATTGTAAAAGACATCTGTGTTACTGGAAGAGCTGATGATTTGGCTCTGACATAGGGACTGAGTTTTGGTTCAGTTGGTTTGCTCTGTCATGAACTTTGGGTATGATCTTAAGCAAGTCATTCACTTGTTTGTCTTAACTTTCCCACTATTATCTTTAAAATGAGGATAATAAACATCTCTACCTCTTACGGAGATAGAGGTGAGAAGGCTTAATTCATTAATGTCTGCAAAATGCTTTGTGGTCTTTATATGGAAGGCACTATAGAAATGTGATATCTAATCCTTTGGATAAAATGTAAACCTGGGATCCTTACACTTTATAGTTATTAAACACCCTTCCTAGGCTTTGATCAGAAGTAGAAGGTTTATCCCAAATTCTTTGTTATATTACAGTTTGGGTATTTTTCAATCCACTTGCTAAAAATCCAATATAGTCATTTAAGTATTTTTCACTTCTTATCAAAATTAATTGCATAGGGGTTAGACATGCTACTTGAGCAGTCTGGATATTTTCCAATGGAACATTTTTGCAATGGAAAATTCTAGTTCTTTGAAATCAAAACATTCCTCAGGAACAAGACAATTTCTGTGAAACTTTTGACAGGTTTCTGACCAGAAATTTCCCTGGTCTACTGCTTGCCTCCTTGACAGCCTGTCTCGTAAGCTGCTGGGGAGTTTGGTTTCCCAGCTACTCAGCAGCTCAGGGTTCCAGGACTTGCCGGGGAGCAGATTTCATTTTAAATTAACAAATTATTGTGGGCTTGCAGTTCCATGAAAAAAAGCAAGGTTTTGGATTTTTGTCCTGTTTCGGGATTAAGAAAAATCCGAAAACTTGAATTTTTTTTGAAGTTGTTTTCCTGCCCTGTGTAGCGTAGGAAGTGATTGTCTTTCTAGAGTCCCCTATGTGCTTGCACACTCATAGCTATTAGCAGCCGAGGGTCTCTCGTTGCCACATCTTAAACTGGAAGATGTAAAGGGGGAGCTCTTTCCCGATTGCCATTTTGTTCTAATTAACGCCAATAAAAGCAGCAATTGAGAATCAAGCAGTGTCCTTGACGTTTTGATGTATCAAGACCCTTAGTCTTTCCAATGATTTTAGCTTTTTAGTTCGATTGTTTGATTTGCAGTATTGTGGCTCTCCTGGCATTTGACCCTATTTATATAACCCTTCATTTTCCATTTCTGAGTTGATCATGCATATACACCATGGTTGGCTCACAGGATTTGGGTGTTAATTCTCCATCTATTGCAATCCCTATCTCCAGTTTGTACCCTGGCAGATCCCAATAAAAACACCATCTCTAAGCTTTGCAGATCAAGAGATGTTATAATAGCTGTTACTGATGACTACGTATGGTGCTGAAATGAGGACCACAGTGCAGATTAATACAAAGCGTCACTACCACCTTGGCATCAAAGGCAGTAGGAAGCTGTTAATGCCATTTGTCAGAGACCAGCATTGAGGAGCACAGACAGACCACATCATAGGGCTCCTCAACATCACTCTGAGGGCTAAGGCCAGTGCTGAGTCCACTGGGCCAACATCAACATTCTGGTGCACACTTATCGTGGGGGATTTCATTCTACAATGCAGTACTTGAAATAGATTATGGTATAGCAGTATTAATTTTCCACTAGGATAGTTTCTCATTTAAGGCAATTGTATTTAAGTTTAGCTAAGGGGTTTCACAAGTTTAATTTATAATCCTGTGGTATAGCATATTCTTTGTTGGAAAGTGGTATTTTACTGTATGAGTACCAAATTATTACATGTTTATATTTCTCTGAAGCAATTAAAGTATCTAATTTTAAATTAAAATTATGAACTTCCTTTGCAAAAGAAGTTTAATTTAAGCCCATAGTTTCTTTATTGCTTCTGAACTGCAATAAATCAGTTCACTTATTTGTCAAGGTCAGGGCCTGATTATTTTATATGCTGATTCATGCATGCTGTTTCCTTTAGGATCATCACAAACTTTAAAAAAATATTTACAAATGTCATTTATAGGTTACTGGCCTTTTGTCATATAAAACATTGTTTCCTGAAGTATGGGGCACATCCCCCCGGAATGTATAAAACTTCAACACCACATGGTGGAGTTGAAGCGGGGGGAGTGATTTGCTTCATTTTCCTGAAAAGAGGGCAGCCGTGAAAAGTTTGGAAAAGGCTAATATAAAAAATGTTAAGAATTTGATAATCCACAAAAGCAAGGAAATTCAGAGTTGGCTAGCATTCTCCTTGATCTCAATATTAACAGAATCACATCAATCTGAGCACTTCTGAAAAGCCAATCCAAAATGTTCTAATAGTCTTAATTTGGAATATATGTGTTTTATTAACTAAAATGCTTTAAAAACACTCTGGACATTTTTATACTATTAATAAGCAGTACTAATGGCTAGTATAACTGAAAGATATTTGAAAGTAAATGTTTGTAGTATTCTTCAGTCTATTTACTTTGTGCATTTGAAAGCATTTTTGTGTAACAGAAGATTGTTTGCTGTGTGGTTATAGCAATAAAAAACATTAGTAGTATAATAAACTTTTTTGAAGGATTTGGTAGTACTCTTTTAATATAATCTGAAATTAATTACTTAATCTGTTCTTTTTCCCTAGCTATACATTGTTTCCCCTATGTGAAAAAGCGTATTCCCGTAATGTATCAGCACCATACAGATCTAAACCCAATTGAAGTAGCCATTGATGAAATGAGTAAGAAGGTTGCAGAGCTCAGGCAGCTTTGTTCTTCAGCGGACGTAGATATGATCAAACTGCAGCTAAAACTACAGGGAAGCGTCAGTGTTCAGGTAAGATCGTATGCCTACCTGTTCACCAGATCTCATGTATTCCTTTTCACAGCAACATATGGTAAATTAAATTTCAGGGTTTTTATCTGTACAAAGTGTCTCTATTTTTATGTGAAATTATTGAATGTACCATTCATTGTCCTAAACTGTTTTGCATACCAAACAGTAACAGCTTTTGAGAATTAATCAAAGCACCAAGCTATATGACTGACTTGTATAAACCACCTTAGCTCCATTTGGTAACAGGCAGAGGCGGGAACAGGATACTGGCTTCTCAATTAACAGGGATAAATTCATTCATTTTGATTAATTCCAAAATAACTCTCTTGTTGGGTTCAAATATTCTGTTCAGACTTGATCATTATTTGGTTGTAATTCCCGTGAGATACTTTTTGGGAAAAGGATCCCAAACTGTCAGAAAAGGAAGGGGAAAAGAATGAAGACTGGAGTAGATAATGAGTATAAAGTTTTAAAACAAATATATGGAATATGGGTGGATAGAACATTTGTATGGGAAAAAATTGTTTGTGTATGAGATATTATTGGGGTAGCTGGTAGCAAGTAGTGTAATAGTTCCGAGGCACACTTCTGTTGGCCTGATTTAATGCTCAGAGGGGTAGAGTTAAGGTTACTCCCACAGCTGTAAATCTGCCATTTTTTAACTTGAGTACTTGTCTTTACAATTTCCAGTGGGGTAGCCATGTTAGTCTGTGTACCGCAAAAACAAGGAGAATCCTGTGGCACCTTAAAGACTAACAAATTTCTTTGGGCTTAAGCTTTCATAGACTCCAACCCATTTCATCAGATGCATCTGACAAAGTAGGTTGGAGCTCACGGAGGCTTATGCCCGAAGAAATTTAAGGTGCCACTGGACTTTAAGGTGTCACAGGACTCTCATTGTTTGTGTCTTTACAATATAAATGTTGTCCTTTTAACATAGCTTTTGTGTATATTCGTTATACACACACACACGTTTCATATCAAAGCCACTCATTTGTATCATTATAGCTGTCTGAAGGTGACAGCCCTCCTGTCAAACAGATTTTCCTTTAGCTATTAAACCTTTCAGTTCTTTGTTTTATTAATTACTATATGACAATTCCAAAATTGTGATTGTTTTACAACGTATGTTAAAAAATGCCTTTGACCAACATGCAAGATATATAGACAACACACCATTGGAAGTAGCAGTAGCATGGTGCCTGTGTTGATCACAGTGCACTCATTGCTTAAATATGAGCACCAGAAGACAGAGTTTAGGATAGGAAGCACACCTGAAGGACTATAGTAAACAGGGAACATAGTCAAAGAGTCTCCAGACCATCGAATTCCTAGGGATAGGTGTAGAGAGGTTAGTTTCATAGGACTGCTAGGTTCACCTTCGATAATAGCATGTCCTAGTTCAGCCAGGCAATGCAGTCTCCGTGGCAGGCACTGTTCATCAGAAACAGAATGTTGGCAGATAAATTAAATTCAAAATGGTTTCTGAATCTGGAAGTTTTCAACAGATATCCCAGAAGGTAGGCCACTCCCCAGAAGGTGATTTACGTCCAGTCAAAACTTAACTTAAGTATTTCTGCACTGGAGAAGCAGAGCAAAGATCTTAGGCTATGTCTACTCCTGCTAAAATTAGTTTGAATTAGTTAGTTCAAACTAACTAATTTGAACTAATTTGAGTTAGTTCGAATTAGCTTAGTTCAAATTAGCGATCCCCATTCATTTCAATGGCCGGTTAGTTTGAATTAAGAAATTAGTTCGAATTAACATGGCCACATTGGCTAATTCAAACTAGTTAGTTCGAATACCCTATTCGAACTTATTAGTTCGAATTAAGGAAGCCCTTAATTCGAACTAACTAAAGCCTAGTGTAGCCATGGCTTTAGTTAGTTCGAATTAAGCCTCCTTAATTCGAACTGACTTGCCAGTGTAAACATAGCCTTTGAGAATAGACAATGGCTCATAGACGGCCAAATGGATTTATGCACCTGCCTTTAACTCTGTCTCCACCTACTTTCCTGAACCATTCTTCCTATCTGCACAACTTAGTAAAAGAGGCAAATATCACCTCTGCCCAAATTAGCCAAGAAAATTGTGGTATTCCGGCCTAGTGAAGTTCTAGCAGAGGCCTGCAATCTGTCTCCCCAGTGGTGATGATCTAGTAGGCGAAGGATCAAGCATACTGTCTCTAAGAAAGATATTTATTATTACTGTATATTTATTTGTTACATTCATATTTGGAAGTGCTAAGCAGGTCTTGAATTGTACAGGTCTTCCCCAAAGAGTTTACAATCTTAGCTTTAAGGTGAGCATCAGCAGGTGGGTAAAATGCAGAGAGAGAATGGGATAACTGTAATATGAGCATGTTTTTGCATAAACAAGCAAAAATTTTGTAAATTTTGCAATTTTATGTGCAAAATTTTAGATGAAGAAGGTTGTTTTTTAATATTGGAGATAAATAACCAGATCAGTGGCAGTAGTCTGAACTCACCATCCACCTAGGCAGGAAGACCAATTTCCTATTTGTTGTCAGTCTTAGGAAAGATTGTATTTTCCTGCCACTCTTCAAATGGTCCCTCTAGTCAGGATGTAGCACGTTGGGAGTGGGGGCCATGGGAAAATGTATTGCTGTGTTCTGCCTGTTGAATAAACAGGGGAGTTTTGTTCCCTATTTTATCTGTTCAGCACTTTCAACAAACAGTAAATTCACTTAAAAAGAAGAAACCAACCTAACCAAACATTTAGCAGGAACAATATAATAATACCACAAATTGACTATATTTTTAAATCTTTTTTTCTTGTTTTAGGTTAATGCTGGTCCATTAGCATATGCAAGAGCTTTCTTAGATGACACAAACACCAAAAAATATCCAGACAATAAAGTGAAGTTATTGAAGGAAGTTTTCAGGTAAACTGTCTGAAAATACACTGAATAACTTTTAAATCGATGTTTTAAACAGTTTTGTTTTAGTTGTTAACGTTAACATTGCCAATGACCTTCCCACACTAACAAAGTATTCTAAAATTAACAAGTAATATTTGAAATTACGCCTCTGGATTTTGTATACACATTGTCTCTTTTCTATATTTATACAATTTCAGACAATTTGTTGAGGCTTGCGGTCATGCTTTGGGTGTAAATGAAAGACTTATAAAGGAAGATCAGTTAGAATATCAAGAAGAAATGAAGGCTAACTACAGAGAAATGGCAAAAGAACTTTCAGAAATAATGCATGAACAAGTATGTATTGAATCCTAATTATTATATGTGACACCATCCAGGGTATAGTTGACCATGTTGTAATCTGCATTCATTAGTTACCAGCAGGGAAAATATTCGTTAACATTTTTCAGTGTTTTATTCTTGCATCAGAACTATGATACTGAAGTGTGGTCAGAGGATGGTTTTCTCTACCTTTGTCAATAATTTAGCATATTTGTAAATACTCACCCAGAGTCACTGCACATGCAAATGAAATAACTTCATTTTTAAAGGAATTATTAATAATCAACAAGGATACAATCAAAACTCATAAATTATTTTTTAAAAATCGGCTGTCATTGACTAGCCTATATGGAGCCAAGTACAAAAGTTACTGTAAATGGCCATTACGCTGCGTGAGCTTTACTGAAATGATGCCATGTTAAATGCCACGAAGTAATAATTTAATAGAGAGGAGGTGGCTTAAGACTTGTCTTTTTCATGCTGAAAGAGTATGCCAAAATTTCTCAAAAATACTTAAATACCAAGATTTTTCTCTTTTAAGAAAACTAAGTATACATAATCTAATTATGTATAATATCTAACTAAAATTTTTCATCAGAAATAATAATCATTCTGACAAAGTTAGAATGTGCTAAAGATTTTGTGTAAGTGTGAACTATGATTTTCTTAATTACATTCTATAATTAATATACCTGTTTGTCCATAAATCAATTCGTACTCATTTCATTTTATGAATGGCCCCTTGCAATCTTGTTCACAATGTCATCCCGATCTAAAAGAGTTTTCTGCTCTGTAGAGTATGAATTCCATATAATAACATTCATTGAGTTCTTGTTCTTGCAGAGGAGTGGGATTTTAAATGCCTAGGATTGTGTTACATCAGTATCATCTTTCCATTTTTTTATTTCTTAATTGTCTTTAGTTAACTTCATGTTATGTATGACATGTTTAAAATGTTATGGTGAAGCTATGGAATATAGCAAGTGCTATGTAAGACCTTATTCTCTCACATGTATCTCTATATTGCCCATTCAAAGAAGAAAATTTACTAGACACATGATTTTTATGGTGTCTCAAACCATAATGTGGGCATAGAGAATTCACTTTTCTACATTGCATATGTGCATTCTCTCTTAATTAGATATTAAAATATTATTTACATACTGGCATAAATGAATATGACTTCACACCAAATCTACAGTAAAAAATTTTCCCTGCTGCAGAGGGAGAAAAGACGTGAAACAACAGTACAGATGAAGAATGCTAGATAGGAAAGATCTTTGTAAGAAGTGGGTTTAGAAGAAACGAGATTGTACTTGGTGGATAAAAACTTGGGTAGTTTAACTAATATTTGATCCTGATGTGGTAAAAGGCAGCAATCCAGTGAGGTGGTTCGGAAAGGGAGTTAATGTGGTTGGAATGACGGATGCTAACGATGCATTTAAAATAAAGGAGGTCCAAGTGATACGTGGGAGGCCATAGTGAAGACCTTGACAGTAATAGGAAAAATGGCAAAGATGTGGACAAATGCTTTAGCAATGGCAATAGTGGGAGAAAGGCTGTCTGTTGATATTACATAGGAAGAAATAATAGGACATGAGAGCTTGAATGTGGTTAAGTGGATGGAGGAAATAAAGGAATCTAAAATAAACACACAGTTGAAAGTCTAGAAAGATAACAGAATTCCAGCAATGTGAGAGAGAGGAGGGATTACAGAGGCATTAGGCAGAAATATGAAAAAACTGAGTTGAGATGAGTGCTGGGCATCAGGAGTAGATGTTTGAGGACCAGAGATGGGGGTATGAGGATACAACTGATTTCCTTACACAGGACCCTTCTTGTGATTTTAAAACCTGACACAGGAAATACAGTGTCTTGCACATTACAGTAATGTACACCACTGTCATAATGTGCCACTATGTTCTTATTATACAAGTACGATACGTCAGAAAATTTGTTAATTCAGTTACATCTTACATAAAAGTGAAGTGAGTCATTCTTTACAAGTTTTAAATTAAATTTCAACATTTGAAGATCTGCATTGAGTGGAAGAAAATTTACATTTTCATTAAAAATTATAATTCAATGTCAACCTTTTGCCTGGAATTCACTTTGAATTATTTTTAAATGTATATTTGATAGGACTATACCTTATTTCTGTATTTCAGAAATTCGCTGAATATTTCAGCAATTTAATGTTTTTACTACAGGCAATGAACAAGTTAATATCAGCTGCCCTAAATAATTACTGAAGTGATTAAATAATTGATTGTAAGAAACTTTAAATGATATATCAAGGGTTTTTTTTAAAAAAATGAATCAATTTTAACAGATGTATCTCTTTCTTTCCTGTGCTGCTCACAAATATGATCAGATGGGATGGTAATATTTTTTTGTTTCTATATCAGATTCTCTGTCTAATTTTGTGTAACTCCTTTTACCACTGTAGCAGAGGATGAACATTTTGTTCAATGGCACAAAACTGATCCAAGTTAGGAACAGATTTTGGGTCTCTTTCATCCTTTTCCCCACATCCAAAGTATATAGTAGAACCAGTGTGGCCATTCCTGATTGTATAAGATTGCAATTTTTCAGTCCTTAGGCACCATCCTGAGGAATATACTGTTCCACATTCCTAATATGGTAGTAACGCAAATGGTGGAAGAGCAGTATGGCAAAGCACAGCAAGGATTTTGAATGATTAACATAACTTTTGTATTAACATTTTTTATATTTTTCATTCAATTGTCTATAATTCTTTTTCTGGCAGCAGTCAAAAGTAAACTTTTTGATGATTGGCTGAGAAGTGAATGGTCTGCAAATGAACTTTCATTTTAATAATGCCCACTGCCCTGTCTGTCTTTAAATTTTTCTTAATTAGCTGAGATTTGACAATTGCTTCCTCTTTCCATGAGTAGTTATTTCCATTGTTAACTTGTGACAAGGGGGCTATTTGAGTCTCAGCCGGCAAGAAAAGTGTAATAATTGAATTAGGAAGGTGAAGCATCTGATGTTGAAGGGAAGTTTAGCTCCTACTTCAACACTAGCATTGGATCCCTGGAAATAATGCTCACTACCACAAAAGAGAAAGTACTGTGCAGTTAAAGACAATATGAAAAATAATAACCAACTAGATAAATAGTACATTTTGAAAATAGCTCACTGTGATTTTTGTGTACCTGCTATCAGTTTTTGCATGAAGTTATATCTCTGTTTATTTTCCGTTTAAGATTGTTCCTGTTGAAGAAAAGACCAGTGTTATGCCTAATTCACTACACATTTTCAATGCCATAAGTGGAACTCCAACAAGCACAGCAGTTCATGGGATTCCCAGTTCTTCTTCAGTTGTGTGATTGTTTTGTAAAGGAAAGTAAATTTTCTTAATATATGCATGAATTTGCTTTATTATTTGCAAACTCAGGATGATTTTAAAGCTAAATATTGGGCACATGCAAGCAATGTAAATTTGTACTCTAGAACACTGAGCACACTAAATCTTGGGACAGGCAGGAATAAACAATAATGGTGGTAGGCTTCTAAAATAAATAGAAAAGTGCACATATATTTTTAAATTTTGCTGGCAATATTAGAAATTTTCATAATGTCTTTGCAGAGGTCTCTGTTGGGAACTTTTATGATAATTAATTTCTCTTTTCCTTAGGAAGTATTATTAAAACTAATGGCACGTTACTAAAAAGGTGTTGTGGAATGTAAGTTTGGAGAAATATAATATTCAGGTGTTCTTTTTAGGTATGGCACATGAAGATTGATTCCAAATTCAAGAACTATTTTGGGACTAGATAGAGACACTAATTTTTTTATTTAATGGAACTGACGAGTAGTTTTTGTACCACTGAGAAATTGTTGTGCTCCATTTTTATACCTTGTTGGCATACTCAAAAGTATGTGAACTTCAAGCTGACAAAGCAATTAAGTACAACCAAAGGTCTGTATTAATGAACACCAAGCCCCAAGTTATATTAAAATAAAAGTAGTAGTAAACTGCTTTGTGTACATATTGTTTGTTAATACAGTCTGTGTATTCTGTACATAAATGTATTGCGTTTCTAAACAATTTTATTAGTCATACCAGCTCTCAAGCTTCTGCTTTAAGTTTAATTGTGACATATTTGTGCTCATTCCAAGTATACGCTATATACAGTTTGTTTATTCTTGTATATAGATAAGTGCAATATGAAGATGTATAGAGTCTTTCCTATGTTAGGTTTATACACTGTTTTAAAAAAAATTATCCTGTTTGCCAAAGCAATGGAATAGGCGATCGTTTTCTGTTAAATGGTGGTGTAATTTAAAGCTTTTACCATATTATTGTTCTTTTAAGACATTAATTTAGTAATTTTGTATTTGGTGAAATAAAGTTTTTAAATTTTATTTAATTGGAAGCACTGTCCTGCTGTAATTAAACATTCTGTACTACATCTGTATTAAAAACAAAAAGTAGCTAATTTCTCTACAATGTGTTTTGGGTCTTATTGTTTTATAGTTCATCCATTAAAGGGTGTAAGAACTTAAAAAAATTCACTCCAACAGAATCAGATTATTGTAATTAAAGTATGACAAATGAATTCAATATAGAAGAATTACTTCTCTACAGTGAAGTTACCTGTGGTATACTCCTACACATTCATTATTGGTAGTTTATTACCTCCTTTCGTGAACCCACCCAAAATTTTCTTGTATAATAATTAACACCGTCCTTACTAATCAGTAAATCAGTGCCATTGCCCCTCCCCCCAAAAATATTTTCATCAAGCAACACTTCAAAGAATTCTCTTGTCTTTACAGTGTTGGTGTGCTGCCATTTTCCTTACTAGGGGATGAACCTCTGCATCGCTATTGTTTGCCAATGTTATTTTAAGAGACATCATTTTTGCTTTATATCACTAATACATAGGGTCAAGAAAATGCTACGCTGCAATTCATAGTAATGAAAACCAGTTCTGGTTCTTTCTAACAGTTCTGGTCCTTATTCTAAAACGTAAAGATGACAAATCTGAAGGGGTAAACATTCTTGCTCTTCATGCTTTGCATACACTTAGCGTGACATGTAGTACGTGCCACAATGAAAGCAGGCGGCATTCCCATGTCGCTGTGGTGTGTAGCTACTGGCAGCAGGGAAAGCTCTGGCAAAAGGGAGTCACTGGGGAAAAGGCTCTTGCACCAACCTCTGCTCAGGTCTCTCCACTGATGTAGCCTTTCATTGGTGGAGAAAGCTTCCAGCAGCTGGGAGGCAGCAGGTCACTGTTGCTAAAAATAGCCGTGTAGACATGGTAGGCACTCCTTGAGCATGCAGAGAGCAGAATAGGGTATTTCTTGGTAGTTCAGTAGCATAGGACACTCTACTTGACAAAGCCAGACCTCGCTGTCTGCACTGCTATTTATACCCATGCGAGCGGGGCATGCAGCGTCTGTATTCTACATGCCACAAGTATAGATGTACCATTAGACACAAAGCTATAGAAATATCATGTTGGTGTTCTTCAAGCTGCCCAGGTTTCAATCCACAATCTTCCAAACATTATAGGCAATAAATCAGGCTCAGCAGAAGCAGTATTTACTACCAGTATCACTCTGTAGTAAATTAAAATTTTAAAAAAGGAAAATATCGCGCTGGTGGAGGGGCTGGAAGCTTTGTTCGTTTTATTTGAGGGGCTTGTTCTTCTAACATATGAGAGTCACTAGATATTAAGGTAACAGGCGCGTTAGAAATGCATGTAATCAAATTAAATCATGAGAGCCTTAGTGTTTTCCCTCCTGTTCATCTGCCTTACCTGACTAGTTATATGCTCTGCACCTAGGTTTGCCAGATGTACTTTTGGGAAGAAGAAAGAAAGAACTCTCTAGTCTTTACTTGTAAATTTTTTTCTCTTGAGAGAATGTCAGTATTACGGGAACCCAGAAGAAGCATGTAAAGCCTAGGTTTTGAGAATGAAATATACATAGTTGAAATATGGAAGGTGCCCAGTGTGGCTTAGCAGAGAGCTCTGCAGTGAGCTGAAACATAAAAAGGAAGCTTACAAGAAATCGAAGCTTGGACAGATGACAAGCGAGGCATATAGAGATATTGCTCGGGCCTGCAGGGATAAAATCAGAAAGGCCAAAGGGCAATTGGAGTTGCAGCTAGCAAGGGATGTGAAGGATAACAGGAAGGGGTTCTACAAGTACGTCAGTAACAAGAAGAGGATGGGGGTGGTGTAGGTCCCTTACTGAATGAGGTAGTTATCCTCATGGTGGATGATGCGGAAAAGGCTGAAGTCCTCAATGCTTTTTTTTTTTTTACCTCAGTCTTCACAGGCAGGGTCCACTCCCAGGCTACTTACACTGGGTAACAGAATAGAGAGAAGAAGAGTGGCCCTTGGTGATGGAAGGTCAGGTTAGAGACTACTTAAAGAAGTTGTGCACACGTCTATGGGGATTGATGAACTGCATCCGAGGGTGCTGAGAGAGTTGTCCGATGTGATTGCAGAGCCACTGGCCATTATCTTTGAAAACTCTTGGCGAATGGGGGAGGTCCTGGATGATTGGAAAAAGGCAAATATAGTACCTATCTTCAAAAAGGGAGGATCCGGGGAACTACAGACCAATCAGCCTCACCTCAATCCCTGGAAAAATCATGGAGCAGGTCTTCAAAGAATCCATTCTGAAACACTTGGAAGAAAATAGAGTGATCAGGAATAGTCAGCATGGCTTCACCAAGGGCAAATCGTGCCTGACCAACCTAATTGCCTTCTATGATGAGATGACTGGATATGTGGATGCGGGAATAGCCATCAATGTGATATATGTCGACTTTAGCAAAGTTTTTGATATGGTTTCCCACAGCATTCTTTTCAGCATGTTAAGGAAGTATGGGTTGAAAGAATGGACCATAAGATGGATAGAAAACATGTCTAGATCATTGGGCTCAGCGGGTAGGAATCAATGGCTTAATGTCTAGTTGGCAAACAGTAACAAGTGGAGTAACAAGGGGTTGGTCCTGTGGCCGGTTCTGTTCAACATCTTCATTAGTGATCTGGTTTGTGGATCTAGTTAGTGGATCATTAGTGATCTAGTTTGTGGATGACACCAAGCTGGGGGGAATGGTAGACACGCTGGAGGGCAGGGACAAGATTAAGGGAGACCTAGACAAATTGGAACACTGCGCCAAAAGAAATCTCATGAGGTTCAACAAGGACAAGTGCAAAGTCCTGCACTTAGGATGGAAAAGTCCCATGTACTGTTACAGGCTGGGGCCCGATGGGCTAAGTAGCAGCACTGTAGAAAAGGGCCTGGGGGTTGTGGTGGACGGGAATCTGTATATGAGCCAACAGTGTGCCCTTGTTGCCAAAAAGGCCAATGGCATATTAGGCTGCCTCAGTGGGAGTGTTGCCAGCAGATCGAGGGATGTGATTATTCCGCTCTATTCGGCACTGGTAAGGCCACATCTGGAATACTGTGTCCGGTTTTGGGCTCCCTGCTACAGAAAGGATGTGGACAAATTAGAAAGAGTCCAGTGGAGGGCAACGAAAATGATTAGGAGGCTGGGGCACGTGACTTATGAGGAGAGACTTTGGCTTCCTCAACCATGGGGTGCTGTTTCAGGAAGAAGGACTGCTAGGCAGAGATGGACTCCACCTATCCAAGAAGCGGAAGAGCGTATTTGGAAGCAGACTGCCTAACCTGGTGAGGAGGGCTTTAAACTAGGTTCGAAGGGGGAAGGTGACCAAGGCCCACAGGTAAGTGAAACTGAGGGAAACCTGGGGGAAGGGATGGAACTTGGGGGATGCTGGGGCTGTAACAGCAGGAATAAAAGAGAGGGTAGTTGGAACTGGGGGGTGGGGTCAAATAATTGTTTTTTATTTCCTGATGAAGTCATAATACCTCAGGCGAGTGGGGAAGGAGGACACCTGGAGAAACTGCAAGGAGGAAGATGCGACAGGAGGGAGAATCGACAGGGCAAAGTAGGACAATGGGCCCAGTATCTTAGGTGCCTGTACACAAATGCGAGGAGCCTGGGAAACAAGCAGGAAGAACTGGTAGTACTGGCACAGACAAGGAACTATGATATAATTGGAATAACAGAAACGTGGTGGGATAACTTGCATGACTGGAGCACTGCCATGGACGGATATAAATTGTTCAGGAAGGACAGGCAGGGAAGAAGGGGGGGAGGAGTAGCGCTATATGTAAAAGAGCTGTATGACTGCTCAGAGATCCACTATGAAAGTGGAAACAAGATGGTTGAAAGTCTGTGGGTTAAGTTTAGGGGAGAATGCAACAAGGGGGATGTTGTGGTGGGTGTCAGACCGCCAGACCAGAAAGAGGAGGTGGATGAGGCGTTCTATGGACAACTAACAGAAGTTTCCAGATCGTCGCAGGCCCTGGTTCTTATGGGGGACTTCAATTATCCTGATGTCTGCTGGGAAGATAATACAGCAGTGCACAGGCAATCCAGGAAGTTTTTGGAGAATATTGAGGACAACTTCCTAGTACAAATGCTGGAGGAACCAACTAGGGGCCTTGCACCTCTAGACCTATTGCTCACAAACAGAGAAGAATTGATCGGGGAAGTAGAAGTAAATGGCAACCTGGGCAGCATCAGATGGTAGAGTTCAGGATCCTGATCAATGGAAGGAAGGAAAGAAGCAGAACACACACCCTGGTCTTCAGAAAAGCAGATTTTGGCTCCCTTAGGGAGCTGATGGGCAGGGTCCCATGGGAGGCTGATCTGAAGGGGAAAAGGTGTCCAAGACAGCTGGCTGTATTTTAAAGAAACCCTGTTAAAGGCACAGGAAGATAACATTCCGATGTGCAGAAAGAACAGCAAATGTGGACGGCGACCAGCGTGGCTTAGCAGGGAACTCTGTGGGGAGCTGAAACATAAAAGGGAAGCTTACAAGAAGTGGAAGCTTGGACAGATGACAAGGGAGGCGTATAAAGATATTGCTCAGGACTGCAGGGATAAAATCAGAAAGGCCAAAGGACAATTGGAGTTGCAGCTAGCAAGAGATGTGAAGGATAACAGAAAGGGGTTCTATAAGTATATCAGCAACAAGAAAAGGATCAGGGGTGGTGTAGGTCCCTTACTGAATGGGGCAGGCATCCTTGTGGAGGATGATGCGGAAAAGGCTGAAGTACTCAATGCTTTTTTTACTTCAGTCTTCACAGGGAGGGCCAGCTCCTAGGCTACTACACGGGGTAATGTGGAATGGAGAGAAGAGTGGCCCTCAGTGATGGAAAGTCAGGTTAGGGAACACTTAATGAAATTGGATGTGCACAAATCCATGGGGCCGGATGAACTGCATCCGAGGGTGCTGAGGGAGTTGGGGGAAGTGATTGCAGAGCCGCTGGCCATTATCTTTGAGAATTCGTGGCGAACGGGGGTGGTCCCGGAGGATTGGAAAAAGGCAAATATAGTATCTATCTTTAAGAAAGGGAAAAAGGAGGATCCGGGGAACTACAGACCGGTCAGCCTCACCTCAATCCCTGGGAAAATCATGGAGCAGGTCCTCAAGGAATCCATCCTGAAACACTTGGAGGAAAATAGAGTGATCAGGAACAGTCAACATGGATTCACCAAGGGCAAATCGTGCCTGACCAACCTGATTCCTTCTACGATGAGATGACTGGATTTGTGGATGCGGGAAGAGCCGTTGACGTGGTATACCTTGACTTTAGCAAGGCTTTTGATACGGTTTCCCACAGCATTCTCGTCGGCAAGTTAAGGAAGTATGGGTTAGACGAGTGGACTGTAAGGTGGATTGAAAACTGGTTAGATCAATGGCTCAATGTCTGGTTGGCAACCGGTAATGAGTGGAGTGCCCCAGGGGTTGGTCCTGTGGCTGGTTCTATTCAACATCTTCATTAATGATCTTGATGATGGAGTAGACTGCGTGCTTAGTAAGTTTGCGGATGACACCAAGATGGGGGAAATGGTAGATACTCTGGAGGGCAGGGACAGGATCCAGGGAGACTTGGACAAATTGGAACACTAGGCCGAAAGAAACCTCATGAGGTTCAACAAAGACAAGTGCAAAGTCCTGCACTTAGGACGGAAAAATCCCATGCACTGCTACTGGCTGGGGACTGATCGGCTAAGTAGCAGCGCTGTAGAAAAGGACCTGGGGGTTATGGTGAACAGGAAGATAAATATGAGCCAACAGTGTGCCCTTGTTGCCAAAAAGGCCAATGGCATATTAGGCTGCATCAGTAGGAGTATTGCCAGCAGATCGAGGGATGTGATAATTCCCCTCTATTCGACACTGGTCAGGCCACATCTGGAATACTGTGTCCAGTTTGGGGCTCCCCACTACAGAAAGGATGTGGACAAATTAGAAAGAGTCCAGCGGAGGGCAACAAAAATGATTAGGGGGCTGGGGCACATGACTTATGAGGAGAGCCTGAAGGAACTAGGCTTATTTAGTCTACAGAAGAGAAGACTGAGGGGAGATTTGATAGCAACCTTCAACTACTTGAAGGGTTGCTCCGAAGAGGAGGGAGCTAGGCTGTTCTCGAGGGTAACAGAGGACAGAACAAGGAGCAATGGTTTCAAATTACAGCTGGGGAGGTCAAGGTTGTATATTAGGAAAAACTTTCTCACTAGGCGGGTGGTGAAGCATTGGAATGGGTTACCTAGGGAGTTGGTGAAATCTTCATCTTTGGGCACATTTAAGGCCTGGTTAGACAAAACCCTGGCTGGGATGATTTAGTGAGAGTGGTCCTGCTTTTAGCAGGGGGTTGGACTAGGTGACCTCATGGGGTCCCTTCCAACCCTAAGATTCTATGATTCTACAGTTAAGCTGAAAGTATTAAGAGCTGGTCATTACCAGAGCAATATCTTGATTGCTAATAGGATCTTCTAGAGCCTATATTTTACAGCTATTCACATAAACTGTTTTAAGGAGCCCATGGTTGTGGGTCTGGTGTCACCAGCTGGGAGTTGGCTGTAACTGCGTCCTGCTCTTCTGATGGGAAAAAGAACCAGCTCACATGTTGTATGGCTGTCAGAAGTACTACCTAAAGGAAAACATTACAGGTAAGACCATTTTTAAAGACTTTTAGCCCTTTATGCATAACATGTATTATTAAGGCGAGTAGTTCAGAGATATCTAGGAGTTGCAGATACCTTTGACTTAGTTACCTTTTGATTTTAAAAGAGTGGCCGTAAGCCACACATTTATCTTTGCTGGAGTCATGCTCAGTTGTGCCTGAAATATACAAAGCTGGCATCGCACTTCTAGTTCCGAAATATCAGAAAGTCACCCGCACTGATTTGGGTGTTTGAAAATTTAGTTTAGAATTTGAATGGAAATTATATCGTACTCCTTCTCTCATTCCAAGAATTTACCAGCCAGTTTCCATTGCTTAGGCTGAATTTTGAAATTTAGGTATTGCTCTGCTGTTGTGGCTTTCATGGGAGGAAAACACTAGCTATGACTGAGATACATTTTCTGTGCCAATCCCCTTCTTTCAAGCCTCATAAAAATGCTGAGTCACGTGGTGTGAGGCTGAAGGAGTTTGATTGGAGAATACGTTAGTTCTCTTGGGCGATATTTTCAAATAACATGATTTTAGGTACCACATTTTGGGGTGCTTGGGAGTTGAAAGTAGTTTGGTTTTTCAGAATGTGCTGAGCACCCACTTTCCAGAAACCAGGCTTCTTTAAGATAGTTTGTCAGATGTCCAATAAGGCACTCAACATTGCTTGTTCCTTTGGAATATCTTGCACATGGTCTTGTTTTTAGGTCATTATGCAGTTCTATAATTTCAAATTTACGTAGCAAATGAAAAAGGGTTTCTTGCTCAATATACACATACGTTTGTCATCTGGTTGTATGTTTTAAGCATTGCAAAAAATTCTTAGCACACTGGATAAGTGTCTTTAAAAATTAAATTGAAATAATAGAGAAAAATCAATATTCTAAAAAAGAAGAACTTCACGGCTGAAACATTCCATGTTTGGTCTTCGCTTTTAGTTTTCTGATGTTGTACTTGAAACTTTGCTTTTGCATAACTCATCGAAGAAGACCTTGAAGCTAAAAACTTAACATTTGTCTTATGAGAAATCTGTAGAGTTTTCTTAAGTTCTGAGGATTTAAAATTTATTTTTTCTTTTTGCACTCACACTTCAGCAAAACCACTCACACCAAAGCCTCTAATAACCTCCTCTTTGCCAAACATCAGGGCCTCAGCTTCCTTGATGTTGTTGAGCATACTTTTCTTAAAAGCCTGTCCTCCCATTGTGTTCATGACCCTGTCCTCTCTGGGGGCTTTTCTTGCCTCTCAGGTCCTTTCTGCTCCTTCAGTGTCTCATTCAGCCTCTCACTCCTGCAGTTTGGATACCACAGGTCTCAATCCTTTGCCACCACCTAATCTCTTAGAATCTTGCCCATAAACATGACTTTGATTGTCGTATTTCGCCTGGTGTCTCATTCCTCTTTTTCGGCCTCTGTCACAATGGACCACATCACCATGCTCCCTGTCATTTAGATCTGTAATCTTGGCGTCATGATTGACTGCCTCTCTTTTCATAGCTTAATAGATTATAAAGCCAGAAGGGAACACCATGGTCATCTAGTTTGACATCCATTATAACACAGGTTGTAGGAATTCCCCGAGATATTTCTGTTGGAACTACAGCATATATTTTAGAAAAACATCCAATCCTGATTTTAAAATGTCCAGTTCTGGAGAATTCACCATAGCCCACCGGTAAATTGTTCCAATGGTTAATCACCATCACAGTTTTAAAAGAAAAAAAATTGCACCTTACTTTTAGTCTGAATGTGTCTAGCCTCAACTTCCTATTATTGGATCTTTGTTTTAATCCATATCTAGGCTATGTCTCCGTTTTGTTGCTTCTTCCTGGATGTCTTCAGGAGCTAAACTTCCCTGCCTATCCACACTGCCAAAACTCTTATCCAAACCCCAGTCATTTTGTCCGCCGTGATCTCCTTTTCTTTGGCTTCAGCACCTGCAATCTCTGATCACATCAAGTAAAAAAGCTAGATAAAATAATAATCTTGGCTTGTCACTCCGTCACTCCCTCTTTAAAGTCGTATGTTCAGTTAAGATCTTCCATCGCATTGTACATAAATTTCTATTTTTTACTTTCAAAGCCCTTTTCATTTTAATCTCATCTTACTTTTAAACTCTGAGACCTATTGGAAAGTCATTTCATGCTCTCACTCTGCTCATGATACCAGCCTCGAATGCTCAATTCGCACCTTTACCAGCAACCAGATCCCCCCACGCTGCCTCTTGTAAGTGGGAAAAGCTCCCAGTGTTTCTTGTGTAATATATACAGTGAACTTCAATGTGGTAACAATTAGACAAATGGTGAGATGTGATTACTCCTCTGCACTAAATTGTGTATATCCTGGGTTTTAGTTTGCTTTTATACCCATTTCCCCCCCCCCCCAGCTTCCTTATATGTTGTATCTACCTGTTATACCGTATCGTTTATATAGCAAGTTCTTTGGGGTAAGGACAGTCAATTTCCTATATGTTTGTACAGTGCCTTGCACAATGGGTCCCCTAATTGTCTAATTTAATTACACGTAAGACACTACATTAAAAGAACATTATTAAGATTGCAAAGTAAGCCCTGAGAGGTTAGAAAATGCCAGAAATAAGCTTCCCTGTACAACCTTAATTCAGCCCTTTCTACATGTGCATTATGTTACTGTCAAAGATCGCTGCCTCATTCCGTGTACAGAACTGACGGTGCTCATTGAATGAGCAACTCTTGAGTATTTTTTCTTACTGTTCAGTGTGTGTATGTGTTTTACAAACATTAATGAATTTATATTCATAACTTTCCAGTGGAATGAGAGGCTGTATTATCTCTGTTTCACAAATGGAGAACTGAGGCATGGAGAGTAAGGTGAAAATATACTGTCTAATTTTGGGTGCCCAATTTGAGATACAGAGGACCAAATTTTTCACAGTGGTTAGCATTATATGGTACTTAATGTATTCAAACCCAGCTCCCATTGAGTTTCTACCTTTTAAGTGCTCAGTGTTGTAACTTTCATGTTCTTTTAACATAATTTTTTGTGTCTAATTTCCTATACCTTTTTAAAAAGCAAATTAAAAAAGCAGAAATTCCGTCATGTGGCATCATGTTGACACCTACGTTACTCATCAGTGGGTTTGAAACTTTTACGGATATGAATTTAGCATGGTAAATTAGACAAAAATCATGGAACAGTCACGGTAAAAGTGAACAAAATCATGGTATAGTCATGGCCACAAACAATGCATAAGTTTTAACTCCCTCAACCGGTGCCAACACTCCCCAGCCAGGCCTGGGCACCACCCGCAGTTAGCACTGATAATTCCCAGCCAGCCCTGAGCAGCCTGCGCCTGCTTTCCCACAGCCAGCATACAAGGAAGTGGCAAGTCTTCCAGCAATTGGGAGGCAGCATCCAACTGCTCAGCTCAGTCTGGCTTCTTGCCTCCCATTGCAGGGACTCCGTGGCTCCGAGCTCCTTTTCACCTTCCGCCTCCGGGTCATGGGAAGGGAAGTCACAGTTTCTGTGACCTCATGACCTCCATGATATTGTCTAAGCTTTTATACTCTAAGAAGAGGGTGATGAGGCATTTGCCAGCAATACTTAATTGGTAATGAAAAAGATGCCAGGGCTCAATTTTTTATTTTCATAATGGATGTGAGGCTATGAGCTGCCAAATCTACAGGTACCAGAGCTCAAGAAGTTTAAGGACTGCTTGCCAGTGTTTCACAGATATTTGTAGAGCCCTGCACAGATACAAATATGTGGATCCACATCCAATCTGCATCTGCAAGAAATGGTCCACGGATATCTGTGTTGTATCCTTGGATGTGGATACAATGCGGATAGCCCCGTAATTTCACAGCTCTAGCCATGCACAATTAAAAATATGTGGCTCTGTATCCGATCTGCATCTGCAGAAATGGTCTGCATTGTATCCGCGGATGTGGATATTTAGGGATGCGGATATCTGTGGATATAATGCAGATTTGCAGGGCTCTAGATATTTGCTGATAGCAGAAGAATGGTGGGAGTGTTGTCTAGTGGGCACAGACTCTTCAGCCCGTTCTCCACAAACCTGACCCCTTCTGCCCATACCCTTCTGTCCAGTCTTTTCCCTCCCCCAGCAATGGCTACTCAACCCAATCCCATTCTCACCCAGTTAGTTTAGTCCCAGTCTCCTCTCCTCAGGCTTCTGGCACTAGTCCCATTCTCCTTACCCAACACACCCTACCCTGGCTGCTCCTCACTGCCACTCTTCTCCATTCCCAGTCAGTCCCGGTCCCCATTCTCACCCCTCAATCTGCCAGCACCATGCCATGTTCCTCAGCCCATTGGCTCAAGACCCAGTCTCCCTTCCCTACACTTCTCATCCAGTCTTTGTGTCCATGCCTCCCCCATTTCCTTGTCCATCTCTTTGCATAGCCATTCAAAGTTCATCTCACACCTTCACTGCTTGTCAGAACTATCTCCGCTCCCTCATCCTTTTCTCCACCCACCCCACTCATTTCCAATTTGTGTCCCCTTCCTGACTTCTCAAACTCAGTTCCCATACACTTGCTGTATCTCTGTCTCCTCCTCCATTTCCCTCCACAACCCACAGACCCAGGCTTCTAGTCCCAATCTAGTCCCCAGGCCCTCTTCTGCAATGCCCAAAGTTAAGCTCGATTCCCCTTTGCATTTGAATCTGACAGCTGCTTCTTCCAGAGTCCAGACTACCTGAGTGCCAGCAGAGAGGTTAATGATAGAACAGAAAAGACGAGGCTTCCTGCTCTTAGTTCCAGTTCTGGGATCCACCCTGGCTTGGAGCATCCAGATGCAGCCATTACAAAGGAAATCCTTTGTAGCCCAGAGCTGGCATAATGCCTAATCACTCTAGGGATGGCGCTTATGCTATTTGGTTACATATAAGGGCTCTGAGGGAATGGCGCATATGCAGTCTGGTCATACGTGGGAGCTGGTAGAGGCTTGAACGTGGTGAGAAAATAGTCTTCAAAGATTTTAGCAGTTACCCTACTGAGCATGTGCAAACTGTGACTTTTTTCAAAGATTTTATAACTTGGTCAGATTTGGGCACCTTATCAGGGGACAGCAAAAGGTACACCCTTGATCTAAAAGTCCACACCTCAAATTTCTAGTCCCTACTTCAAAGTCGGGGCATGAGAGTTTTCTAATGAGAAGTTCACCAGAATTTTTTTTAACATTGAGAAACATGATTTTCCCTAGCCTCGATCTTAGGATTGACTGAATTATTGTGGCTGAAATGAAGGTGAAAAAAAATCAGCGTGAGGCAGAACAGGCATGGAAAATTTCAGCTTCAGTGGTTAAAGTTTGGCAAAGTTTATAAACACTGAAAACAGATGCTTCTAATGGGAAGTATGAACAAAGCTAATAGTAGGCCATGCTTCCAGCACTGGCTATAATAATACTAAATAATAACTGACAACAGAGTCTTGTGGCACTTTTAAAGACTAACAGATTTATTAATCGCATGAGCTTTCGTGGGAGAAAATCCCACTTCGTCAGACGCTTTGAAGATAGGAAAGTTACAGAGTGGGAGGAAATTAAATGCAGGGGAGTGTATGACATAGC
>ML685802.1:6598008-6704696 GCA_007922175.1 Pelusios castaneus | reverse complement strand
ATTTCCTCCCACTCTGTAACTTTCCTATCTTCAAAGCGTCTGACGAAGTGGGATTTTCTCCCACGAAAGCTCATGCGATTAATAAATCTGTTAGTCTTTAAAAGTGCCACAAGACTCTGTTGTCTTTCTACAATAGACTAACACGGCTACCCCTTTGGAATTTAAATAATAACTGGTTAGCACACTCTTCCTAGTTTTGCACATGACCTGGAACCAAAACTGTAGAAGTGGCTCTCTCTCTTTCTCAATTTCTGAGTTTTGTTGGCTTGACTTCCCATCTTTACGCTGCATGAATATATTTTGTCCCATGTAACAACCAAGACATTAAGAAAATGTAATGTCAGAGAAAAAGAACTATGGGTAAGTACATTCTTTCATTTTTATCATATCTTTCGGTTTTGCTTACCTGCAGGTCTGTGAGAAATAGTGAGTGAGGCATATAAATGGGCTTCGTTAGCAGCAGTCATGATTGAATCATGTTAATCTCTTAACTATTTCTCCAGATCGCTCTTTGTTGACAGTTTCACTGACACACTTAAGTAAAGGAACACACCCTTTTGTGTTTGTTTCATATTTAGACATGCTAAGATTATATTGCTATAGGGTGTTACCTGTTGAATATTGCGCTCGCGCGCATACGCGCACACACACACACCATAGTGTGTAGGCTTTCTCATTTAATACATTAAGGCAATGAAAAAGAATATACTACTTTCCTGTTCCTCAGTCTCCTCTATCCCCATGGAACCTCTCCCGAAACAAAAATGGATTCCTTCCCCTTCTTTTACGTAGAACTACATCATCCTTCCCTTCCTTCAGGCCAGTTCCTTCTCTCCCAAGCTCCGTCCATTTAGTACTGCTGATTCTCCATACTTCGACTTGTCCCAATTGTTAGCAGCCTTAGGTTGCCAAACAATGGCATTTTCATAAACTGGCACCAGAGCAATTTTTCATGGCGCCAAGAGTGCAAACCTCTGCTCTATATTTCTATTTCAGGAAATCATAACAAGTATCCTGCACTAATCCCACCAACCCACCCTTGCAAAACAGCTATTTCCCAGGTGTTACCTATTAGCCAGTTTTCAATGGGTTATGTGTCATGTTCTCTCATACAACATAGCCATGACTGTGTAAAATTTTAATTTATTATATTTATTTCATGTTGCGGAGTCTTCATCAGTATCTTAAAAAAAACCCCACATTTTTGAAAATATGTGCTTATTTCCAGAAATCTTAAAAATCACCCCAAATAATACAAGTTTCTCTGTGATGTGTTGGAGTCTAATATATCCACTTTATTTAGAAATGAATACACTTGCGTGTACTAATCCCAACTGTACTGAAAATAGCTGTCCACTCATTTTTTTCTCACACAAGTGACAATTTTTTAATCTCTATTGTTCATCACTTTTACTTAAATGAGTACCAGACTTGATACCATTTTGTTATGATTTATTATCAATTAATCACAACATCCTCATAGGCCAACAATTACCATAACACACACAAATTCCAGAGGGGGAGCCATGTTAGTCTAGTTCAGCAAAACAAACAAGGAGTCTAGTGGCAGTTTTAAAGACTAACACATTTATTTATCTTTTTCTAACCTGCTCGCATTTGTCTGATCCAAAGGTAGCATAAATATTTTTAGGCTGACCCAGTTCTATTTCCGTTACAAGAGAACAATTTGTAAGAAGTATGTTTATTGCAGCATCTCTTGTCCCAGAAGTCCGTCGCAAATGATTATAGTTTTGCAGAAATAGGCAATGCAAAGGGGAGTGATGGTCCAGAGTCAAAGACGACGATAAAATTACAGAGAACAAAGGCAAAGAGGATTTCTTAGGTGATGCGTACTATTTACCCATATTGAACAGTAATTGCTTGATTTTTGTCTTATGCATCTGTGTTGTGATGATTTTCTCTGTTGTTACTATTCCTTAAAAATACTATTTGAATATTTTGTAGATTTGGAGGATTAGAAAATGCTGACTGGTTAGGAGTTTTTTATGGTCAAAATGTTTGATAAAGGAGTAGTTCCAAAAAGTGTGAGGCAGCCTCCATTTCCACATACTTCTGTAGCATGATTATCAAGTATAGAAGAGGCATGTGATTGGTTTCCATTGGTGTTTTCTCCATGGTTATGAGTTGGTGACATATTTTTAAGGATGTCTGTCCAAGAGTTCTCTTTTCCTAAAATTTTGCTTCTGGTTTTTTGGAGGAGAAAGTAGGCTGTTTGATTTTTGTCTTTCCTCCTTTCAGGTGCTGTACTTTGTTTATTTCACTGCCACTGAGTTGCATAGAGAATAGCAGCTTGTCTTTTCTGGTTTCAAACAATTGATTTTCAGGCTGGACATCAAAGGCTGTTGTAGATCTGTCCAGTCTGTTATGGTATGGGGCTAAAATAATATTACATGGGAGAGAGAAACCTAGTTTTGAAGATAGAATATGTTGTGTAAATTGCCTGATAATTTCAAATGGAAAATCTGAATTAGTTAATCTAAATGAGTCTATCTTTCTGACTCTTTGGCTATGTCTACACTTACTAAAGTTAGTTCGAATTAGTTAATTCGAACTAACTAATTCGAACTAATTTTACTTAGTTCGAATTAACGTAATTCAAACTAGCAAATTTTAGTTCGAACTAAGCAAGTGCCATTCATGGCACTTGCTTAGTTCGAATTAGCGAATTGCATTGAGTTCAATGGGCCGGTTAATTCGAACTAAGCAATTAGTTCAAACTAACATGGCCACATTGGTTAATTCGAACTAACTAGTTCAAATTAACCCTTAGTTCGAATAGCATATTCGAATTTATTAGTTCAAATTAAGGAAGCCCTTAATTCAAACTAATGAAAGCCTAGTGTATCCATGGCTTAAGTTAGTTCAAATTAAGCTTCCTTAATTCGAACTAACTTGCCAGTGTAGACATAGCCTTAGAGACTAGTTATTATCTTGTTGGAAAAATCCATAACAAAGACTAGAAAATCAGAAATCTTTACTAACTGGAACGGTAGTTTTGGCATATTCTTTTTCTGTATTTCCAAGTAGGTGAGAGTTGTCCTGTATGTGTGGGTGATATCTAATAGAGTATTTCAGTTGTGTTGTTGAAGACCAGCTTAAATATGTTTTGTGCATAGTATTCATATTTAAACTACTAAATAAGGCTGTAGGATATCTGGTGAAATTTGAGAGTGCTAGTCCTTCTGGGTCTGTCATATTCTATTCCTTTTTTGCTTCTTCAAATGAACCAAAGAAGCGAATAAGACGCTGGGTTTATCTTGATTAATAAATAGACAAAGATGAGGAATGTTGGTGTGGTATTGATTTTAATAGTTCTTACTCTGCCTCCTAGGGTTAATTATAGAATTGACAGCTTAATAATTATTAAAATAGTTGAGGTCGGGTTTTTTCATTCAGGGTCATTATATTCTGTACACTATTATTTAGCAATCAGAAGTCCTCCATACTCATGGTTTAGATTCCTGAGGATAAGTGTCATCTTATTATTGGTTTCTATCTTGGATTTTTTATTTTCTTTTTACTTTGTAGCCAGACATCACACTGAATTCCTCTTAAGGATGAAAGTAAGCAGGGTTTTTTTAGATTTGTGATGTATAGCAGAACGTCTGCCTTACAGGGCAATATTAATGCAGGTCCCAGGCTGCCGTGCCGCCCTGCCCCATCCCAAGGTTAGGCGCCATCACAGTGGGGGGGGGGGGCACAAGAATGGGCCTGGATCCCACCCAGGGCCTGGATCCTGCTTTGCCTCTTTCAGGAGAGTTTTATTCATCGGTCCCCTCTCTATTTCTAACTTGTAAATATTATTTTTTTTATCATAAGAACGAGAGTTTTATTTCTGTAAAGTACATTAGGGATCAGGGACAGCCTTTGTCAAATTCCCTCATGTACCTGAGAAGTTAAGTGATTAAGGCTATGTTATGTCTACATTGGCAAATTAGTTCGAATTAAGGAAGCTTAAGTCATTCTAAGATGCAAATGTTAATCTTTAATTTTTTTATAGTTCCCACTGTCATTTTATCTAATTATACAAATAATATAGTTTGAGGGGTAGCCATGTTACTCTGTGTACAGCAAAAACAGAGTCCTGTGGCACCTTAAAGGCTAACATATTTCTTCAGGCATAAGCTTTCCTGGGCTGCAACCCACTTCATCAGATACATGAGAAATGGGTTGCAGCCCACAAAAGCATATGCCTGAAGAAATTTGTTAGTCTTTAAGGTGACACAGGACTTTCATTGTTTTTGCTATAGGCAGACAAACATGGCTACCCCTCTGGAACAAATAGAAAATGGAGGAAACAAATACCAATCAATATAAATTAGAAGTTGGGTATTGGAGACATAAGAGAAAAATTCAGAGCCAGCATGACTAGAGACAATAAGAAGGAGCTTTTCAGGAACAAAAAAAATCCTAGCAGTGACATAGACCTATTACAAAAACCTTGATAGGAACCTGTTACAAAAACAAGGACATAGGCTGAAACTCTGTGATAATCTTTAAAACACATACATACATATATTATCCTATTGTACTAATTAGATACCTCAATTCAAGAAGTAGTCAACTGACTTCTCTGGGTTATCACCCAAGATGAAATCTCTGTTACTTATCACCATATATATCTTTGCTGCACCATTAGCTTTCAGCACAGTTACTGTTCACATCAGTCAGTGACATTGCAAACACAGATGAAGCAGTTGATAGTCCTGACCGTATAGGAGTGCTAGTGAGCAACCTCAACAGCTAGAAAAGAGAAATGTTCAGTTAAAAAGTACCTAGCCAAGATAGGTACTTGATATCACCAGAAGAATTCCCAGATAGCTGGCCAAGGGTCTCAGCCATTTCCCAGATATCTTCAGCTTTTGGAATATAAGTTGTTGAAGGTATTACAGGTTGGTTTCTCTTCTCACAGAAGCTGATGTGCACCAGTCAAATGGTGATCCAAACATCTGACACAGATCTGAATTTGCAGAACAAAGCAGTTGTTACCTCTCATCATCCTCTCAGAAAATTAAACATCATTTCAGGATTCTTGCAGCTGGATCTGGAGCATTCCAGTCTTTTTGTACAAAACGTCTTGGGCCTTACCGGTTTACGTAACATGAGTTAGGTCACAGCCATTCATGCATCCTTCTTAGGACATATATTGAACACCAGTCAGCAAGCAACTTCCACGTTTCCTTCCCGAGCAAACTTCATACAGCTATGCTCACCCAATTCCACGTTTTCCATTATCACTTTGCTGACCTACGTGGTAAATTATCCACTCAGTTATGGTGGGTCCCGTGCTTTCCTCTCCTGTGGGAGTCAGAGCAAGCCCTGTTGCCCATGTCTCTGGACAGTTGGTGCTTCTGTAGGCCCAGTGAGGCAGGAAGAGGAAAGGGTCCCGGGCCCAGCCTAGGGACCCTATGAGTTGCAGCTATGCACTGCTGACACTACTACTGACTGCTTCTTTCCCCTGGACTATTTCCTTCTCTTTGTTCTCTCTTACCGTACTTGTGACTCTGGCTCTGGTCTGATTCCTTTGTCTCCAACACACCTTACACACTGCTCTTAACTCTCCTTACTCTCCATCCCTTCTGGCTGGAGACCAAGGAGATTTTTTCAGGACTCTAGCTGGGCCTTAATTGGTCTCAGGTGCTTCTAATTACCCTAAAGTAACCCCTGCTCAGTCTGCAGGGAACAAGGCCCAAGCCCGGATCATTTTGTGGCTTATCTATTTCCCTTCTAAGACCCTCCTGCTTCCCTCTGGCCCTGCTGTCTTACACATAGTTGTTACATAGTTTATGCAAACTCTATCCAGATTCAGGGATGCTCATATACTTGGTCTAAGAGCCCACTGTGCTGTAAAAACAGTCATTGCTGTTCTCCAGCAGGCTAGCAGCTGTACAAATCTTTCATTTTTGCTCTCTTTATTTAAAAAAAAAAAAAGACTGCTCTATGTATGGTGGTGGTGTATAAGTGCATTAGTGATCAAATTGTTACATTCTAATTATTTAACTGTGTGATCAAGTGTCCAAACCATATTTGGTTTAAACATGTATCTTCCAGCATAGGTGTATTTCACTAACTTGGCTGCAAATAATATTCATATTTCTTAACTTCAGCAGAATTGAAAACAGTTGTTTGGGGGCGACTCTCTTCCTGCTAGCTGCAGAAGGAGCTGCTAAGAACCCAGGTGGAGTGCGTTTCCATGGGGCCAAAAGACCAGTGCAGGTTCCTTGCTGCAGCCAAGGGGATGAGAGTTCGGTGCTCCCCTTTCACTGGCTGGAGCAGGGAGCATGGCATAGTGCTCCACCTAGGTCTATAGGCCCTGGGGTCCTTGCTGGAGCCAGAGGGAGGGGAACACTGATCTTTTGTCCCCCTGGCTGCAGAAGGGAGCTACTGCCTAGGGACCCATGTGGAGTGCGCAAGGCTAGAGGACCCAGCTGGTTTCCCTCCTGCAGCCAAGGAGACGGGATACGAGCGAGGAGGCAGCCTCCTCATTAAACACCTTCTGTCTGGCTGCAGTGAGGGGGAATGCCTACTAGCAGAGACTGGTGGCCCTCCAGGGTTGTAAAAATGTTATCTGTGGCCCTCAAGCCAAAAAGGCTGGGAACCAGTGATTTAAATGAAATCAGTTGGAACACAACCCCTTCCTTCCTAACTGAGTTTTCCCATAAGTAAACACTTTCATTAATACAAACAAGGAGTCTTGCGGCACTTCTAAAGAGTAACAAATGTATTTATCGCATGACTAAATGTGTTAGTCTTTAAAAGTGCCACAAGACTCCTTGTTTGTTTTGTTGAACTGGACTAACACAGTTACCCCTTTGGAACTATCAGTAATGTTTACAATGTCTCACCCAAAGGTGTATCAACGGCTAAACTTTCCTTAAAACTTTTCTGTAAAAACAGTGTATTTGTTTTCGTTTCCTGAATTTAGCACTAACCATTGATGATGGGGTGTCCACTTCACACAGGACTGGAAGAAGGTAAGGCTGCCAGGCAGTCTTAATAACTTCACAGGCTGCACCTGGAGGGAGAGTCAGGGATCAGGGAACTCATTGCAATTCGGTTCAGTTGGGTAGGATCAAGTGGGGCCTATGAAGCTCAGAAGCTGGCAATAGACAGGGGCTGCTGCTGGGAAAGGGTGACCACTGGAGGAGGAGAAGGAGGAGGAGGAGGAGGGTTGGTGCTGGTACAGGTACAGCCAGAGCAAGGAGGGAAATGGGTAGTGGGAAGGAGCAATGAGGGCTGGGAGAGGAAAGCCCGGAATTGCTGGGTTGAGAGTGCCTGGATTGGAACCCAGAGTAGTGGGCGGGCCTGGGATCCCCTACTTACCACAAAGGGCATGGGATAGACTGGCAAGTAAGTGAAGGGGAAGACTGCTTGGGTCACTCTGGGAGTGACACAGACTTTGGAAGATTGTACCCTGGAAGAGGAGAAACAAGGAGTGACACAGCCAGAAGACTAAGTCACTTAGAGGTCTCTGTGGCTCAGGAGAGGGGCTGCAGACCAGTGAGACAGATGGAGTGATGCCATGGAGCCACTTACAGGGGCATCAACTTGTAGAGCTAATCCCCAGAGTGACCAGGAACAGGCAATAGACAAGCAGTGAGTGGTACACCCTGGGACACTACTATTCCTGGCAAAATCATATGTATCAGAGTATTTAGTATCTGTATTTCAAGTTCTTCATTCAAAGTATGTTGGAGAAAAGGAAAAAGGGTAGTTTCTCTTCAGCTGCACCAACAGTGTGGTTAACAGGCTTCCTGATTTCCCGTGCCAAGTTGCATTACATGCTCTTGTGAAAGGCTGAAGAAAATCTCCCACTGGGCTTTGAGTTTCTGTTCCCTCAGGTCTTTGTCTTCTCTTCTGAAAAGGCTTGATTCCTAGGTAATTCTTAGCCCTCAGGATCCTGGGTGAATCTAGGCAGAACTAGTGGCAATAGTGTGGGAACCAGCAACCAAAGCCAGGGGTACGAGCTGGAGTCCAAGTCAGTCATCAAGCCAAAAGTCAGAGACCGAGGTGGAGTCAGGAATTTGGCCATAGGTCAATACCAGGAATCAGGGTCAACATTGGGGCTTCAGGGGTTGAATCAAGATCCAAGGTGGAGCTAAGGTCAATACCAGGATTTTAGAGGCACAGAAGTGGATGATCATGGCAGCTTGCTAAGAATCTATATTGCCATCTTGGCTCTTCCTGTACTTCTGATGGGCTTATATAGGAAGAAGGAGCCAATCAGGGATCACTGAGACCACCATCAGATCACTGACAGTAGAACTTCCCATGATGTGCAACCTCTGCAAATGGTTGGGTTGCAGGAAGCAACTAGGTTACAGCTGTAGCAGGATGGCTTTGTAAGGAGGTCGGTCACCTGATAGACTGTAGGCTTGGCTTAATTAGCAATAAGTCATAATTTTGGTGGGTTAGTCACTACATAAGACACTGACGTAAACATGACTGAAAACATATTTTATAATTAATTTAATATCCCTCCCTCTGTTATAGCTAAGAAGTTTTCTGCAGCAATTTAGCTAATTACTGCAAAGGATGTTAAAATCGCTACCCAAAAAATGAAGAGCATAAAGCCATAATATTGTAACTGAAATGTATATAGCAGCTTTCATCTCAAATCTCTTTGAAAACATTGTATAACACATTCAACAGTCACTTCACCCTGATGCAAAATGGAGCAATGCCTTGAGGTAAAATGTGGCAATACTATACAGAAACATTACACAACAGTTACGGGAGGAAGTAAAGAACAGGATAATTAATTGAAACTGCTGTTGGGACTTATGCTGTAATTACCTAGGTTGGAATTTAGCCAGGTCACCAGAGCTAACAACTCTTATCTCTGCCTTTCACCTTATCTTTCTTCTATGCTCAAGTGTGGTCCGTCTTTCAACAACATCTTAATTGATTTCTCCCTGTCAACCCTCTCTGCCTTTCCTACCCAGGTAAACATGTGGCTTTGCCATAACTTCATTTAGATAACCTCAGAAGGGCTTTACTTGGGTAAGACAAGGAGCATCTTCAAGCACAATTCAGTATCTTCCACTTTATCTGTAGTTTATGTGCAGTGCAATAATCACATAGTACGCATCACCTAAAAAATCCTCTTTGCCTTTGTTCTCTGTAATTTTATCATCGTCTTTGACTCTGGACCATCACTCCCCTTTGCATTGCCTATTTCTGCAAAACTATAATCAGTTCTACAACTCTTTACGCCTCTGTGTTAAATGCTGAAATATTTATCCATGCACTCATCTCCTCTCTCTTGGACTATTTCCAACACTCTTCTCAGTAGCTTCCTCAGCTTCCTAGACTCCATTGTGCAGAATGTTGCTGCCCACCTCCTGAGATCTCTACCACACAGCCACAATACCTATATCTCACCTAAAATAGTCTCTCCAGTAAGACAAATGACCATAACCCTGTAATAGGGCATTGGTTCTGAACAGGGCCTGAGGGGGAATTAGCTGCAGGTCAAAACTGAAGTTCAATAGGTGAATTTATATTTTATTCTACTTCTATGTTTGGAAAAATTCCTAGATTATACCTAGATTCATCAACCACTCCCACATCAGCACCCGTTGGGAATCACAGCAGTGAAGGATGAGAAAGACCCACTTGATCACTGAGTTCAAATTGTGGTCTGTGTACTGCTTGCTTGTGTCCTGTGAAGAGATCACTGAAGCTTAAACAAAGCTAGAAACAGGCAGGAGCCAGCCTAACTCTCCTCATGATATAGTCAAGGAAGAAAGGAAGCAGATGGCATAGCAGGACCAAGACCAATCATCTGAACTGCTGCCAACCACAGCCTGGAGTGATTAGTGGGTTAAAGCCTCCACCTGAAGAAGAATGCCCAGGGAAACAAAGGAAGGGAGGCTGGAGCCAGGCAGCTTGATAACATGTTCTAAAACACATCTAGAGTCTCATATAGATTTTAGAAAGGAAATAGGGTTAAAATCCTTTGAACATGAGCAGTAATAATTAACAATATAAATATGGGTAGTTTCCTCTTACAGAGAGAGTGCGAGAGACACTAAAAGAGCTACATGTGAATTAGGACATGAACTAATTGGTGACTGAGGCATCCATAGAACTGAGCATCTCAAAATTTACAGTAAGTATGGTGCGTCAGTTAATTTATTAATTGTCCAGTGATCGTGTACTTAACGAATGGTAGCAAATGTACATACAGTGTGCCTATTACAGTCTTGCTCTGAGTGTTCATATCCTCTGCTCGCTGCTCAAATACATACTGTGATGTTCAAGGGATAAAAATAGTTTATATAACCATTCATAAGATCTGTGGTCATAAAATTGATCTGCTGTACTTGGAAAAAACATAATTAATATGTAACCTAATTTATCAAAAGAGAGGTCACAAAGTACAGCCCTCCTATAAAACTGCTAGGTTGAAACCAGCATTCTGGAATTGCAATTGCACAACATAAGGATGCAGATAGGAGTTGCCTGCCTGGATAGAGTTATTTGTCACACGCTGCACACAATGGCAGAAAAAGAAAACTGGTATTGCTGTAAAAACAAGACTCTGGTGCAAATGAAATACTGACAAATGTTCAAAGGGAGGGTGAACACTTACCAAAATGATAGAAATACTGAAATGTTTGGCAGTCAAAGTGTATCTCAGTTAAATGCTGTTACTGAAACAGACTATTCTGAATTTAAACCTTGCATCATAATAATGCATAAGGGTGATTTCACCTGGAACTGATGTAGCTTGGAGAGACGGACTTGACCCAACCTCTAGTTATGCAAAATGCCCTTCTTTCCAATTTCTTGAATGGGCTGAGTAGCAGAGTGAGAACTTTTTTCTTTTTGGAGATGCATTTACAAACACCTGTTACTAAAAATCTGGAATACATTATGCTGTTTGGCTCTTGAAATGCTTTGAAAGACATTATTTAAACATGCATAATTCCATTCCAATCTACTAAAAGCAATTTTTTTTAATCATTGGAAAATAATTTAGCAAACAGTGGATCTGCATGAACCCCATTCTCTGAACTGTTCAGAATTTTGCTCTTATCAGGTATATTCTCTCACCCATTTAAAACAGCAACACACAGTAAAGTGTGACACAAATACCATTGTATTAGGAAGAAATAACTTGGGCAGATATGCTATGCCAACATGAATTCCCCCTACTGTTCCTCACTTCCTGACCTAAACAGATGGGTAACGATGCTGTGCACTGGTGAACAGTTTTAACCACAAGTGTCTCCATTTCAGTTGCAGATAAAATTATCCCTGTGTATTGTTCGTTTACCTGCACTTGTGGAGCACTGTGAGATCATGATGAAAAATTGCATATAAATATAAGCTGGTCAATGTAAGACGATTAGAATCTTGTGACAAAAAAGTTAAACAGGCTGTACTAAATCAAATATTTAGGTAATGTACAATGCAAGCTGATGACATTGTTCAGTATCTTGTCAGTAACATAAAGGAATATATTCAATTATTTTACATTTGCATAGAGCTTTATAATCTCAAGATACTTTACAAACATAATTTAATAAAGTATAAAAAATCTATAAGGTTGGTATTAATCATATTTTACAATTGGGGAAACTGAGGCATCAGGATTGTTGGCTTGAGGGGAAGGGAAGGGTTGGTCATGAGCATGAGGCCAAACCAGAGTGACACAGGAGCCCCAGTGCACCAGCTTGCAACACCACTCACTCAGTTTTGGCCCTGTCAATGATGTCCACTATACATAATAACATGCAACACTAAGTAATGCATATATGCTGTATACAAAGAGTAAAATGTTTCCATGTCCATATTTTATGGAAAATGCGTGTGGCCATCTTCAAGCACACAAGGGATTGTTAACAGAAGTTTATAATTCAATGGTAAATACTGTGTATTCCAAAACAAAGTATAAGATTAATCAAACTGGAAATCTTAAGAGTCTTAAGAACAAGAATTAAGTACAAAATACACTATCTATGTTCTGGACTTATTTGGTTTCTGAACTCATTTTCATTTGCTACTAGTCTTCACTTCACTATGGGCTGCATTTTGCCACTTCACAGAACAAGTAAGTTGCAATTCCAGAGAAATGTGGGTGGGGAATGTAATCCATATGTAGCCGGGTTGCTTGGTAATTAGTTTTCCAGTACCCCTATTTACATATTTTTTGCAATGGTTTTTCACACAGAAGCCTTGGGTTCATGACTGGCAACTCTGGAAAAAAGCTGTTTATTAGGTACCCCAAAAGAACTATGCAAAAAGCAGGAGCTCTTCAGGCTTTTATCATATTCCTTAACGAGGCTTCTATTAAATCAATAACGGTTTCTCTTCTTCCCTTACCAACAATATAGTGGCAGATGGGCTTTCATTGCTTCAGACTATGCCAATTTGACACCCAGATCAAACAAAGTCTTAGTAAATTTGGAAAAATAAATCCTGGCCAAAGCTCTGAAAGACAAGGCAGATTAGAAGGCATCCCTTTTGAGGAGAGGGAATTAAACCCCTTCTTTCATAGGGAGCTGTGGGTATCATCCACAAAATAATTTTGGTGCTTAAACTTCAGTTAGACACATAAGTCCCTATCTGCCGCAATCTACAACCCTCCTGCCTGACTGCTGCCTAACTCTGTAGGCACCTAAATTCACCCATTGCCTAACGTTCTGCTGTAGAAGTTCCCTAGGTGCCTAGACCATTGGGCATGCACAGAGCTTCCTCACTCTAGGCTTCCAGATGCCTGTCTCCCATCTAAGCCCAGAAAGATTTAGGAACCCTGCGGGAGATAGGCTTTAGGCCATTTATTATATAGAAGGCCCAATCTCATAGGAGGCCTCTCAGCATGCTTATCAAGCTGGGTCCCAGTCATCTACCTTTTAACTTTTAGCCTAGTGGTTAGAGCACTTCATGAGTTTAGGGACATCCAGGTTCAGTTCCTCCTCCAAATGAGTGCCTTAATTACTGGGCAAAAGGCTATAAGATAGGAGGCACCTGAACCACCTCCCATTTTCTATGAAGCAAGGCAGGTGCCTAACTCATTCCCACAAGAAGCATCTTAGATGCCTAAGCCATCTAATTCCAGGCAGCTGATTCCTCTTTATAAATCACTAAGCAGAGATAAATACTTCCCTGCAGCCTACAATTAGGTGTCTAACTCCATGGGACAGGTAGGTCTTAGCACAAACCCCTGTCACCAGCATCTTCATTGGCTAGCTTAGGCAGCTTCCTGACTTGCGTGCTGGCTTTTGTGGATCTCATTCTTAGATGCCTATCTCTCTCCATTCATGATCTAAAGATCGTAGCCTTTCAGCTCTGCTTTGTGGATTATAGTGATGTTTGATTTTTCTAGGTACCAAAAGTTAGGCACTGTAATACCCAGCACTGCAATGTCTAAGTCCTTTCATGAATGCTACTTACCTCCTAGTGCATCTTCTCAGTAGTCCTCCCCAAAATTTGAGTTCAGATCTAGATATCAAAGAATCTTCTTATCCAATCTGTTAGAGGCTGGATTTCCACAACTTGAGCACTGCATATAGGCTTGTTACAGTGACGGTTGGTTGGTTGGTTGGTTGGTTGGTTGGTTGGTTGGTTGGTTGGTTGGTTGGTTGGTTTTTTTGGCTGCTGTAGTTAATCCATGCTCCTCAAGAGGCAGTAGCCAGTCAACAGAAGAATTCTTCTATCGACCTACCAGTGTCTACACTGGACAGTTAAGATCAATTTAACGACATCTCTTGTTTTTCACACCCCCTAGCAACATAGCTAGGTCTACCCAAGTGTTAGGCGTAAAACAGGCCTGGAGCTTACCGTCAGTCCTCCACTGAAGCAAGGGAAAGTTTTCAAAACCAAAAGACATTGCAGCCATCCGTCTTCCCTTAGAGGGAAGAAATAAAAAATGCTTACCACTAACTCTAGTTTTTTTGACTGGTGCAGCAATACATAGTCACACTTTTGGGATGCCCCTGTGCCCTCAGCATTGATGGAATCACTACATTGTAGAAAGCATTGACTTTGGGACAGCAAATATGTGTTGCTCTAGAGAGAAAGGTTCAGAATTGAGGATTTATAAGGAACCACCATGGCTTCAGCCATCCTTCATCGTCTTCAGCTCACTCAGGCTAGCTAGTAAAGAGACTAAAGAAAAGGGCACAAGGTGGAGAGTGCCTTCTAGTTGCTCAAAGATCCAATTTATTGGTAAGTAACTTGTCTTCCTCTGAGAACTAATAAAGATTATCTAGCTAGCAGTAATAATTCTCAAAGATGGTGTGTTCAAGGAGCAGCTAGTTAACGACTAAAGAGACTGTTCTCCCTCACACTGTGTCCACCATATATATAGAAAGGAACATTAATTTCTGGAAAGAGAGAAGCACCTTTTATTGTAACTGCCCTCATAGCATGCAATTAACAGACTGAACAATAAGGAAGCCCGTTGTACATATGACTTAATGTATATAACATGATCTATTTTCCCTTTAAATAAGCTGTTGTTTTTTCATTCAGGTTTTTAGGTCTGCAGGAGATTGGCCTGACAAACAGAATGTATTTTCAGATTTATGGAAAAATACCCATTTAAACTGTAACTTCTGAGAGGAGATAATTTTTTCAATTAATTGGAGAGCATTGTTATTAGTTTACAGTCTTGTTTTGCTTCGATAAATCACTCCACACCTGACCTACAGCTAATAACTTAGAGGAGATAAGATTTGCAGCATGCACTTTAGAATCATTACATTTTATCTTACTTTTTTCTTTTTTTTTTTCAAATCCATACTTCAGTGCCTCCACCACCTTTTCCATTAAGAAACAAATGAATCTGGCTGTAATTATGAATGTTATAATAAAGGCGATGAGGCCTTTAAAAAGCTGCCATGTTTCAGTACATTTTATGTATATGAGGCACAGTGCTGGGTCCCATCACATCAATGAAAATAGGCGATTTGAACTTGTCCATGTACTTAAATGCGCCTCTCTCCATAATATCCACACTCTTCCCAAATCTTAATGAATGTATCCTCACAACATCCCAGTGAGGTAGATAGTATTAATGCCCCTGCTTTATAGATGGTGAACAGAAGCATAGAGAGATCGTGTGCCCAAGGTCATATAAGAAACCTTTGTCATAGCCAGGATTGGAACTCCATTTCCTGAATCCCAGTGTTAGTCCCTTAACCTTAACACCATCCTTCATTATTAGAATACATTTTAATAGCTCTTCACTAGTTTCATCCCCATTAAATTCTATAGTTCCCTTTCATAATAGCAGTATCTATGAGTAACACTTTTACCATCTCTGGTTGACTAGGAGATGCCATCCTTGGCAGATGATGATGATTCAGCCTCAGTTACACATGCCTTCAGCCCCTCCTCTCTGAACCAAAGTAATGTGATAAATCTCTGCATGAAGCCTTCACACCTTGGAAAATGCTGACTCTACCAGAATGCTATACTGCCACTCAGTAATACACACCACCAGGTACACATCAAGGCACTCTCTACACTTCCCATAAAATATTAAATCAAGGTCAAGGTCTTGATCCTTATTATCAGGGCACTCTATTGCCTGGCCCAAGTACATCTAAATGACCAGTTAAAGGTCCAGGATGAGGACTGCGATCAATCAACAAATGCACTCCTTAGATAGGTAAAGCTTATTGTCAGGATATAAATATATAATTTAGGTTTGTATAAGTATTTAAGCCTGTGTATCTGCCTGAGATGGTATTATTGGCCTGATATTGGGCCTGTTTGCCTGCCTGAGAGCTATGGGTTTTAAGATATACACATAAGCAAGGAACAAAGACATAATGTGTTCCTTTTGCCTGTGTGCAATTAGATGGATTTGTCTTTATTACTGTGGAAAAGATAAGGGATGTAGTAAAAGTGATTCAAGGAGCAGTGAAGGTGTGATATGTGAATGCATAAATGAGGGAAAGCTCTGATTTCTTCTCAAAACAGATGCCAAAGGAAGGCCAAACAAGTGGCTGGGAAAGCAAGGGAGGTGTTAAAAAGAAACATAAACATAGGGCCATAAACGGACCTTGGCCAAGATGTGACACCACTCTCTGCCACGCTCATGGGTATAAAATGGCTTGTACTAAATCTCCCAGGCCCGGATCTCCCAAATTGGAATATGACCATATACTGAAAGGGATGATCCTGTGGGGGGAATGGGAGGAGGTTTATACAGGTATAATTAAGGCTATCGAGATGAAGGAGGTGGAAAGGGCGTTTCATCGGCATATGGAACTATGGTCAGGGAAAGAGGGTGTTGTATGGCTGCACAGAACTAGGATTGGGGAGGGAGGAAACTTTAACAGCATAGAGAAGAATAAGCCCAATGGTGTAAAGGGCTTGGAGATAGTTCTGGTTTTAAGCTTGTCACTGCAACCGTCACTAAACCCTTCATGAAGTGCCTGTGGATTGGACTCTGAACTATTGCTTTCCAGAGAACTGTGTCTGGGAACTGAGAAGGGACTGGGCAGGGGAACCCTAACACTTATCTGTGCAGGAATCAGAGTTTTCTTGGGGGCTGCTCTGAGCAAACTCCCCCAGGACTCATCACAAACCTCACCACTTTCTGTTCTAAGTACAAGGCCCTACTCTTTGCTAATATAAACATACTGCGACGTGTACATTTATACCTTCAAAATAAATGACTAAAACAAAACACTACCCTCTGCACATAAACCCTCCCTGGGGAGATATGATAGACTATAAACTCATAAATGGTATAGAGAAAGTGAACAGGGAAGTGCTGTTTACGCTTTCATATAACACACAAAATGGGGGGGGGCGGTCATCCAATTAAATTAATAGGCAGTAAATTTAAAACAAACATGAGGATATAAAGAGGCATTTCTTCACATAAGACACAATCAGTCTCTAGAACTCATTGCCAGAGGATGCTGAGAAAGCCATAAATATAACTGGTTTAAAAAAGAATTAGATAATTTCATGGAAGATAGGTCCATCAGTGGCTATTTGTCAAGATACAAACCCATGTTCTGGGTGTTCCTAAGCCTCTGACTGCCAGAAGGTGGGACTAGATAACGGGGATGGAGCACTTGATAATTGCTCTGTTCTGTTTTTTTCCTTCTGAAGCATCTGGCTCTCACTGTGGTCAGATGACATGATACTGGGCTAAATGGACCAATGATCATACCCAATATGTCTGTTCTTATTTTATGAAGAAAGAGAATTAATTACAAACGTTAATCACATTACTTAGTACACTACTGCCAAGGGCACAGATACTTCCATAACGAAGGTGGTATAAGACTTATGCAGATTAGACTAATTAAGCTAAGATACCTTAAAATTTTCTAGCATCCCTGTAGTTATATATTTGAATACTGAGTTAAAGGGAAATATATTTTCCTGTAGGGCTTCTTTCTGGAATTAATGTTTCTAAGTGACTGCTGCTAAAATGTCATTTGCAGTCTAAGGAAGGTGTACAGTATAGATTCTAGGAAATGGAAAAAGGTTAAAAAAAATGTTTTATCATAAGAACACAACCCTTTGTGTAAATGGTATAATCAGAAGGGGACAGGTGTTCCCAAACTTCCAACTAGGCCAATACTGACTTTTAGACATCACAGGTTCTTGGTATCTAATGATAGGCTTACCAAACTGGATTTGTGGATGCGGGAAGAGCTGTTGACGTGGTATACATTGTCGATAGCAAGGCTTTTGATATGGTTTCCCACAGCATTCTCATCAGCAAGTTAAGGAAGTATGGGTTGGATGAGTGGCCCCTAAGGTGGATAGAAAACTGACTAGATCAACGGGCTCAGCAGTTAGGAATCAATGGCTCAATGTCTACTTAGCAACCAGTAACGGGTGCCCCAGGGGTCGGTCCTGGGGAGGGTTCTGTTCAACATCTTCATTAATGATCTGGATGATTGGATAGACTGCATGCTTACTAAGTTTGCAGATGACACCAAGCTTGGGGGGAATGGTAGACATGCTGGAGGGCAGGGACAGGATCCAGGGGGACTTAGACAAATTGGAACACTGGGCCAAAAGAAACCTCATGAGGTTCAACAAAGACAAGTCCAAAGTCCTGCACTTAGGACGGAAAAATCCCATGCACTTCTATGGGCTGAGGACCTGTTGGCTAAGTAGCAGCACTGTAGAAAAGGACCTGGGGGTTATGGTGGACGGGAAGCTGGATATGAGCCAACAGTGTGCCCTTATTGCCAAAAAGGCCAATGGCATATTGGGCTGCCTCAGTAGGAGTGTTGCCAGCAGATCGAGGGATGTGATTATTCCCCTCTATTTGGCACTGGTGAGGCCATATCTGGAATACTGTGTCCAGTTTTGGGCTCCCCACTACAGAAAGGATGTGGACAAATTAGAAAGAATCCAGCGGAGGACAACAAAAATGATTAGGGGGCAGGGGCATATGACTTACGATGAGAGACTGAAAGAACTAGGCTTATTTAGTCTACAGAAGAGAAGACTGAGGGGAGATTTGATAGCAACCTTCAACTACTTGAAGGGGTGCGCCAAAGATGAGGGAGCTAGGCTGTTCTTGGTGGTAAAAGAGAACAGAACAAGGAGCAATGATTTCAAATTACAGCTGGGGAGGTCGAGGTTGGATATTAGGAAAAACTTTCTCACTAGGCGGGTGGTGAAGCATTGGAATGGGCTACCTAGGGAGGTGGTGGAATCTCTGTCTTTGGAGCTATTTAAGGTCTGGTTAGAGTAGACAAAATCCTCCTGGGATGATTTAGTGGGAGTGGTCCTGCTTTTAGCAGGG
This sequence comes from Pelusios castaneus, assembly GCA_007922175.1. Taxonomy (NCBI): domain Eukaryota; kingdom Metazoa; phylum Chordata; order Testudines; family Pelomedusidae; genus Pelusios; species Pelusios castaneus. Next base: position 6,685,930 of record ML685802.1, on the reverse strand, counting down.
GGTTGGACTAGATGACCTCATGAGGTCCCTTCCAGCCCTATGATTCTATAAACTAAGTAATACATCCTTAGACACTAAAATAGTCTTAGCATCCAAATCAGATGAACAGAAGTCAAGCTACAAGATTCCCATTATTATTTCTGATTTGGCTTCTTGATGTTATGTTAGACTGTGACTAGCATTTTGTATAGCAGTTTCCCCATCTCATACTCTATTATAGAATCCAAATTCTTCTATAAATGTGCTCACACATTTTATAAAATTTTTGCAGTGTGTGCAATCAATTATTTTAAATTGGACATATATAATTCAGTTAATCTAACATCACTAAATGCCATGGCACAAAATAATTATGTGAATACAAATCAAAATATCTCAATATTTCTAATTAAAATTGACTCAATTTGAGCGAATTCTTTAAGGTGATCAAGTTAAGAGAGTTACATTTGTCAAAATACAAAAAAGCAAGTCCAAAAGTTACAGATGAATGTGTCCTCTCCAATTATCAACAAAGATCCATCTTGCAATGCTGCTCATATAAGTTTAAAAAGTACTTGAGCTAACCACAGGGACCTTGGTGCAGTGCCCAATAAACTGGTTTCAGTGTATTCCATTGCAGAAATAGTTGGACTAATATCACAGCACCTAGTTTAAAGAGAACTTAGAGTGAACCTCAAAAGCTGAGTTGCACCCAAAAGTTCAAATGTTTATCTGACATCATCAGGTCTGTCAATTAGGAGTCTCATGAGGACAAAGTTGGGTTGGAAATATAGATGAAAATATTGGGATTTGGTGAGTCTTGTACCGACCAGATGGCCAAATTCTGCAAGGTAATGAGTGAGTACCTTCAGCTCTCACTGACTTCAATGAGTTCAGTTGAGAATGCTCAGCACCAGACAGATTGAGGTCCAGAATGAGAAAGTGGTAAGTGAAGAGGAAGAAAACAAAGTCACAGAAGTGAAACAAATATGTTCAAAACTCAAAAAAAGATTAGTATTGAGGGATAAACAAAAATACTAGCTGCAGGGAGGAGAGGGTGTCTCACTTTTTTGTTTTAATCTGAACTAGTTTTTTTTTTATTCCCCACTAAAGAAAGAAGAGAAAATAGGTCATCAATGATCACTAATGTCACTGGAGTACAAAACAGACCAGAGACTGAAGAATCTGGAGGGCATTCACCCATTACTTATTTATTTTGATCTTTTCAGTACCCTATATACATTTGAAGTAATTTCTTTTTCTTTAAAGTATAAAAATATGCTTTAGAATAACATACTGGAGTCTCCATGTTCTAAAAGGACAAGTGCAAGGCTGTGAGCCAGAAATTCCTTAGTTCTGCCCCACCTCTGTCAGTGACTGGCCTTAATACTTGACTTAAGACACGTAACATTCCTATGAGGTAGAAAAATGTGGTTCCTTTATTTTGCATATTGGGAAACTCATAATCTCATAGGCTGATTTACACAATATTAGATAGCAAACATATGTCAGAAACAGAATTACTGTACAGGTGAGTGAAGTCCCAGTCTAGACATAGTCTATTACAATAATAAGACAAAAGAACATACATTAGTTGGGTATCAGTGCATTTCTTGAGTACAATGTGAGGCATGAAACCAAAGACTGAGTGCCTGCAGCTACCAAGAAGTACACCAATAGCCTATTTAATACAAGCTACTATAGCTTATTGCTAAGAGAACGGAACTGATTAATTTTACATTTCATTTTAAAATATTTGGGAGATTTTGTAATACTGCCTTCCATTATGGAAAGTATTTCCTAATAAAAACGATAAAATGACGGGAGTTCTTATAATGCTCTCTTACCTATACTATGTTGTATGTATTAGTATTTTACTGTTTCTGATGTCCTCTTTACGTTCTTTGGAGTATTTGTACTTCTTTCCTCAGTAATAACAGGACCCCCCCCCCCCATCTTTTTCAACACCAGTCAATAGCCAGTTTGATTCACCATATTTTAAGAAATCTATATATGAAACATTGAACCAACACTCGCCGGCTTGTCACTTGTACATTGAGGGGAGGAGACAATGTAAAATTGTCACTTTCTTCTTCCTCTGTCTCCCTAACAGTGCCTTTTAAGCTAAGCCATCAGCAGACAGGCCCAACCACCCATTTAGAGTCTCACTTTGAACAATCAGCATTCCCAGCCAGATGCCAAGGACCGGACTGCACTACAAAATTAAATCAGTATTAGGTTTCCTCGCATCAACTTACTTGTTCATTTGTCAACACTTGCCACTAGCTGATGTAAGTGCCCTATTAAAGTGATGAAGTAAGGCTACCTCCCCAAACAACATTGACCCTGCTTGACCTCTGAGGTCAACACCTTGTGTGGGTAGACACTAAATGATCTATGTCAACCAGGGGTGTCGCTGCCCTGGAAATAGGTTCAGGGACCTGGCCCAGATCCCGGGCCCCGCCCCCCTGGCCCTGATCCTGGCCCCGGACCTGATCCAGCCACAGGTACCCACCTGGGGCCTGGATCAGACTCCTGCCTCCTGGGGTACCACCCCAGATCCCCAGATGGCGTCAGGTCCAGAGCCAGATTGTGCTGCCGCTGGCAGATGGGCCCTGGATCCCTGGCCAGGGCCTGTGCTGGATCCTGCGGTCAGCAGCAGCTGGGCCCCACATCCCGGGCCAGGGCTGGCACCAGATCATGCCACTGCTGGCTGCTGGGCTCCGGGTCCCTGGCCATGGTCAGGGCAGGCCCCGGTCCCCGGCCTGGTCAGGGCAGGCCCCGGGTCCCCAGCTGGGATCGGCGCTGGGTACTGCGCTGGATCATGCCACCGTCAGCGGCCAGGGCTGGGGCCGGGGCCAGAGTGTGCCACGGCTGTGCCCCAAGTCCCCACCGGCCTCAGGATGAGGCTCTGCACAATGTAGCCAGTCCCATCAGCCGAGCACAGCCGAGCCTGACAGATGGAAAGAAACCTCAGGTAAGTGTGCACGTACATTCTTCGTTTCAACCTTTAAGGATGGCATCCAGCCCACCCCCAAGTCAACAAAACACATGTATCGACTTTTCATTGCTTTGACATATCAGAAGATGTAGCAGAACAACAAACAAAGATTGATTCTGCATCTGCTTTTCATTCTCCTGCAAGGTTAGGCAGCAGATTATGGGAGGCCACACAGAGCAGCTTGTTTATGTATATTAAGATTCTCTTGTCTCTTCTTGAAAGATCTCAGTGAACCTTTCTTGGCAATGCTCTGCAATCCTCTCCTCAAGGTGTCTAGGGACAGCTGCCTTATTTCTACCTGCACAGGGCATGCTTCATGCTTCTTTCTGAGCTAGTGGAAAGTGGAAGTGTCACACAGGTTAGTGGTTTGTTTTTTGTTTTTTTTTAAAAAAAAGCAAATATGATCAGATATGGACAGCATGATGGGATGGAGGAACTTGTATGCAGAGAGCTTGATCCCTAGCTCCCAGAGATCCCTGCATGATTCATTTCATCATAGTACATTACAAAAACCTCTCTGAACACATTATGCTGGATGGCAATGCGTGGCTGTGATAGATAGTGAGAGGGGGTATTTTGATTTCCTCCTGGGCTGTGCAGGCCCTGAGATATCACCCTGGGCAGCAACACGCTCCTAGGAGCCTGGCTGAGCATAGCGGGGCTCAACCTACAGCTGCACTGAGTTGCAGTGAAGCCCTACATCTCCTCTAGGCATGGAGGGGATGGTATGATCAGATAGCCTATTTTGGAAATTGACTGATCTTTGGCTACGGGTGGTGGATAAACAAGTGGCCTAAGAGGGGAAGATACATGGGGTGGGTTCTGAGTTATTACAGAGAATTGTTTCTTGTACATTGAGAATTGTTTCTTGTACATTGCCTGTTGAGACTTGCCCACATGCTCAGGGTTTAACTGATCACCATGTAGGAGGTCAGGAAGGAATTTTCTCCCAGGGCAGATTGGCCTGGGCTCCGGGGGGTTTTTCACCTTCCTCTGTAGCACAGGGCATGGCTCATCTACCGGTGAATTCTCTGTATCTTAAAGTCCTTAAATCATGATTTAAGGAGGTAAATAACTCAATCATAGGTTGGTGGCCTATTGCTGGAGTGGGTGGGTGAGGTTTTGTGGCCTGCATTTTGCAGGAAGTCAGACTAGATGATCGTACTGGTCCCTTCTGACCTTAAAGTCTATGAGTTGGTCCTTGAAGCAGTCTGGTAGCCCCCTGGGGTGTGGCCGGGCTCCCCACAAGCAGCGATGCTGATCTGCTTTGAAGTGCAGAAGTTCCTGGGTGGGGCAGGGCTCCTTACACAGCAAAGTTGGGCATGGGAGGGTTCTCCCTTACAGCAGTGTTGGGTGCCGTGTGGTCTTAAAGGGAGGGGCCTTTCTGGCTGTTGAGGAAGCTGAGGGCTTTCTCTAGGAGAAGTTGCCGTCACAGTGGCACACAGGGATACTGACCCATGGTGCACCATACATTGCGTTGATGCAAGCACTCCACCATGGGTGGATTTTGAAGCTTCCCTTGGGGAAGGCAGCTCCATGGGACCCAGGCCCCACCCCTGGCCCTGCCCCATGCACAGCCCCCACCATGCTCCCAGCCATGCCCCTTCATCCTCAGCACATCCTGCACCACCTCCACTCAGCACTTAGTGTCCAACACAGTTCTAAGTGTATATCCTTCTTGTGTATATCCGCCACCACCACCACCCCACTTCCTGCCCACTCATTGACTTGGCCCCTCCTTTCCAGGGAATGGATGAGGGGAGCTTAATTTACATCGTCTTTGTTATGCACTTCTCCACTGCCTACGGGAAGGAAGACAGCTCTGTTTGTCTGTCCCCATGTGAACTACGTGAAATAGATGGGGACAATGTATATCCACACAATTACAGATATACTACTACTCAGTTTCTATTGAGACTGTAAATCCTGTGCTCTACACCAGTGCTTCCCAACCTTTTCAGTAACACAGCACACTTCAATGAGACAAACAATTCCATGGCACACCCACCTTTTTCAGCTGAATTGATTACGCATAAATGTCACATTTGCTTATATTTACTGTGGTTACGGTCTTACTGGAAAGGTTTACAACGCAGTGCGTGCAACGAGCTAAAGATGGATCAAATGCATTAATGTTTCAAATCCACCAGAAAAAAAAACACGTCATCTCAATTTTGCCCTTTGTTTTAGAATTGAAAGACCAATTCCTTGCTTTTAATTTGATGATTAATTTTCATGAGTTTTATGAGTTATAATTTTGGTTGGATAGAATATTATTTAAGATTGATTTTCATTACCTTTGTACAAAATTTCATGGCACACTTGGACGGTTCTCACGGCACACCACTGCTCTACACAACTCCCCAGTACATCTGTTCCTTCAGAGTTTCTGCGCATCACACAACTGATGGGCTGATGAGAGAGGAGATCTGGATTTCACTAACCATGTAATTCTTCAATTGACAATTCTATTGCTGCATTGAATGAACAAAAGTGATGTTCCAGTGGCAGAAAAAATTACTTTTGAGAATTTGCGTACCTTTCAGATGGGAGCAGTTTAAGCGCCTAGAAAGCAGCATGAATTCCACCAGGCACAGATGAGTTCATGGGTTCAAGATGAATTGTGACAGTTCCACTGTTCACACCCTGAGAATGCTCTTCTGAATCCCCTAATTGACTTTTTTCCTTTAGCAAATTGACATAAACTTGAAGTCCAATCAGTTTCACAGTATGAGATAAAATGAGTTGCTTCTGACACTATACCTGCCCCAGTTCTTTCCGTGTTGTGAAAGTCCCACCCAAATAGGGGGAAATTACTATATTTTGCCTTTTAAATAGTTATTACAGTTACACAAAAACTGAACACACTCCAGATAATGCATACCTGACTCTCATAATAGATGCCTCAGGAATCTCAGTCTGGCTATAAAAGCATCACAAGATAATACACTATGTGCCACCTATACAATAAACAAACTACTAGATAAATACAACACGCCAATAAAATTATTTGACAGAACAATCCAATCTATCCTGCTATCTAGAAGTAAAGTGATTTGAGGGGAAATACCCAATTGCTAAAAATGGCTACAAAGGAGAAGTGGATTGATTCCTACTACTAACCAACAGATAGAAAAGACCATTCAATTTCTGATACCATCTCAATCAAAACAGCCATCACTTCTTCCCTTGCAGATCATTTCTCTCTGCATCCCAACGCATCTTTGAACACAAGGGGAGCAGTGTAGAGTTGCCATTCATTCCTACCCATTACTTGTTCCTTGCGAAGTCCAGCCTAGTCATGTCCCTGCACTCAGCTTCCCACCATCTAGTCCAGGGGTGTCAAACATGCGGCCCACAGGCCAGATGTGGCCCACAAACCTCTTCCAGCTGGCCCATGACTCTGCTCTGTGGGACCATTCTCTCTCCCTGAGGGAGAGAGAGAGAGAGAGAGAGAGAGAGAGAGAGAGGTTTCACATACCCAGTGCGCCACAATACTGCGAAAGTGTCAGGTCTCATGCGGAGCACTGTGTATGTGAGACTGTGCTCTGCAAGACCCTACCAGAGAGAGAGACAAAGTATGGTATCATGGAGTGCAGTCTCACATACACAGGTATGTATGGCCAATTGAAATACATTTAAGTCAAATCTGGCCCACCATAGCAAATGAGTTTGACCCCTCTGATCTAGTCAATGGCTGGCCTCTAGGTCAGACTGACTCATAGACTCTAAGGGACAGAAGGGACCAGTATGATCATCTAGTCTGACCTCCTGCACAATGCAGGCCACAAAACCTCACCCACCCACTCCTGAAATAAACCCCTAACCTATGACTGAATTATTAAAGTCCTCACATCATGATTTAAGGACTTTCAGATACAGAGAATCCATCTGTGATTGAATCATACCCCATGCTACAGAGCAAGGCAAAAAAACACCAGAGCTTTTGCCAATCTGCCCTGGGGGAAAATTCCTTCCTAACCCTAAATATGGCAATCAGTTAAACCCTGAGCATGTGGGCAAGACTCATCATCAGTCAGACACCGAAGAAAGAATTCTATGTAATAACTCAGAACCCACCCCACCACTCATCCCATTGGCATATCTACCATCGGGAACCAAAGATCAATCATCAAACTTGGTTGTCCCATTATACCATCGCCTCCATTAATTTTGAAATCAGTTAGATTTTTTTTGCCCCCACTGCTACCCTCGGAAGGCTATTCCAGAATGTCACTCCTCTGATGGATAGAAACCTGAGTATAATTTCAAGTCTAAACTTCCTAATGGCCAGTTTACATGCATTAGTTCTTATGTCCACATTGGTCTTGTACTTAAATAATTCCTCTCCCTCCCTAATATTTATCCATCTGATGTATTTATACAGAGTAATTATATCTCCCCTCAATCTTCTTTTGGTTAGGCTAAATAAACTAAGGTCTTTGGCTATGTCTACAGTGCAATTTAGGTCGACTTAAGGACCCTTAAGTCGACCTAAATTACTCCCTCTCTACACCAGACTTTCATTAAGTCAACTTAAGAAATTCATTAAGTCGACTTAATGAAAGTTTGTCGACCTAATAAGAATCGCCCATTAGGTCGACTTAAGCCTTAAGTCGACTCAAGAACAGTGTGGACAGGAAGCACCCCTTAAATCGACTTCATTAAGTCGACTTAAGGGAGGATAGGTCGACTTAACAAAGTGGACTAAGACGACTTAACTTTGTCGACTTAGTTCACTTTGTTAGGTCAACTTAATAAGGTTGGCTTTGAGTTGACTTAAAGTCGACCTTATTAAGTCAACTTAACAAAGTTGACCTAACTTTTTCTAATGTAGACATAGCCTTTGAGTCTCCTCTGATAAGGCAGGTTTTCCATTCCTTGCTCAGATAATCCTAGTAGCGCTTCTCTCCACCTTTCACTCTGAATTCATCTTTTATAAACATGGGGACCATAATTACACACAGTATTCCAGATGCAATCTCACCAGCGCCTTGTATTATGGTACTACCACTTCCCTATCTCAACTGGAAATACCTTACCTTGTGCATCCAAGGACCATATTAGCTTTCTTCATGGCCATATCACATAGGCGGCTCAGAGTCATCCTGTGATCAACCAATACTCCCAGGGCCTTCTCTTCCTCTGTCACTTCCAACTGATGTGTCCCAAGCTTATAGGAAAATTTCTTGTTATTAGTCCCTAAATGCATGACCTCGCACTTTCCATTATTAAATTCAACTCCTATTTCTATTATTCCAGTTTACAAGATCATCCAGGTCTTTCTGTATGATATCCTGATCCTTTTCTGTATTGGCAATACCTCCCAACTTGGTGTCATCCGCAAACTTTATTAGCACACTCCCACATTTTGTGCCAAGGTTAGTAATAAAAAGGTTAAATAAGATTGGTCACAGGACTGATCCCTGAGGACCACTAGTAACCTCTCTCTCACCTTTCAGTATGACCCTTTGTAGTCTCCCCTTTAACCAGATCCTTTTCTATCTTTAGATTTTCGTATTATTCCCCGTCTTTTCCAATTTAAGTAGTAATTCCGCATGTGGAACTGTACTAAATGCCTTACTGACATCTAGGCAAATTAGATCCATTGCATTCCTTTTGGCTAAAAAAAAATCTGTTATCTTCTCAGAAAAGGAGACCAGGTTGGTCTGAAACAATCTACCGTTTGTAAAGTTATATTGTATTTTATTCCAATTGCCGTTAACCTCGATGTCTTTAGCTACTTTCTTTCAAAAATTTTTCCAAGACATTGCATACTACTGAGGTCAAACTAACAGGCGTGTAGTTACCCGGTGTGACATTCTCCTCCTGCGCTCTGGAGTGGTGTGCTGCTGTACGCTCGTCCCCCCCCCCACCCCATTTTCCATTCCGGGGCCCCAACTTTCCCTACCTTACTGCCACTCCGGGGTCAGATGATACCCAGTCCCCAGCTTGTAATCAGTCTGTCAGACAGTGAAAGTGCGCTCTCACTAGCCACTCATGGGATGGTCCCCCATCAAGCATCCCCAGCCCCCGATGCAACTCTGGGAACTTCCATCTTGCAAGGTTCAGTGCACACCCACAGGACCTTGCAAGCTCATTTACACTGGTCCGTCAATTTAACAAAGAAATCAATATGCACCAGCTTTTGCTCTCAGTAAGGCCTTCACACATACTCCCCTAACATTTCACTGCTTTAGATAAAACAAATATAAGTTTATTGATTAAAACATGATTTTAACTGAGTATATGTCAAATCAATATAAAATCAGATAATTAATCAGTCAAGGAGATAACCACAATCAAATAAAAGATAACTCACATTTTAAACTAAGATCACTGTAATAGTCCATGTTTAGCTTACCCACATAGATTTGGCTGTGATGATCTTTAGCCAGTCTTAGTCTGCATTGTTCTTGTATGCATACCTTCACTGCAGGTGTGCGAACCCAGCTGTCTTTGTCTGCCCCCATTGGAGCCATGTGAGATATATTAGGGGACATGTTTCATATCTGTACACATGTATAATGTTGCAGGATACAAGCTACCATAACAGTAACATAGAGCATGTCAGGAGATTCCAAAAACACTTTACCTGACATCTTTTGCATTAGACAATACACCGCTATATTTCAAAGGTGGACAGGAAAGATACACAGATCACATGGGGAGGTGGAGGGTGCAGTGTGTCACATCCAGATCACCTTTTTTTGGAACTAGGTTGGGAATTCTCCAGTTGTACAGTACATTCCCTAAGTTTACAGATGCTTTAAAAATCCTACCTAATTGGCTTGCAATTTCATGTGCTAGTTCCTTTAATATTCTTGTATGGAGATTATCCAGCCCACCCCCAATTTAGTCTCATTAAGTTGTTCAAGTTTGGCTTCTACCTCGTATATGGTAATTGCTACGTCCATATTCTCAATCCCATTAACCACTCTACGACTATCTCCAATTTTATCCTTAGCATCATTAAAAAGAGAGGAAAATTATTTGTTTAGACATCCAGCCATGCCCAGATTGTCCTTAACCTCCACCCCATCCTCAGTGCTCAGCGGGCCCACTTCTTCTTTCTTTGTTTTCTTCCTATTTGTATGCTTATAGACCCTTTTACCATTGGTTTTAATTCCTTTTGCAAGGTCCAACTCTACTTGGCTTTTGGCAGTTCTCACTTCATTCCTACATGTTATGACCTCCAAGAGGTAGCTTTCCTTGCTGATCCCTCCCATCTTCCACTCCTTGTAGGCTTCCACTTTCTCTTAATCACTTGTCTGGGATGCTCACTCATATAGCTTGGTCTACAATCCTTGCCTATGAATTTTTCCCCTTCCTGGGGATGCAGACTTTAGATAATTCCTGCAACTTTGAATTGAAATAATTCCAAGCCTCCTCCTCTTTAGATCCAGAAGTTCTTCAGTCCAGTCCAATTTCCCAATTAATTCCCTTAATTTTTTAAAGTTAGTCCTTTTCAAGTCAAAGACCCTAGTCACTGATCTATTTTTGTTTATACTTCCAGTTAGCTCATGGTCGCTCAAATCAAGCTTGTCCCCTACAATCTGTTCTTCTATGAGGTCCTCACTACTCACCAATACCAATCTAAAATGGCATCCCCTTTTACTGGAGCTGAAGGAAGCTTAAGGAATTCATCATCTATCACCAGGGGTTAAAGTAAGGGGGAACGCACCAGAACACAGTTCCGGGGCCCACAAATTTGAGGGACCAGAGTTCCGGGGCCCCTAAAAATAGAAAAATCTGGTGGAATACATGTTCCGCCCTACCCTGGCTGCTGGCAGTTCCTATGTCCCACCATTGTTAATCACAATACTTATTGTGTTATGCACTGTTTGCTAGTTTGTGACAATAATTGCTATAGACATAAACACCATATAAAATTATAAATATTTTTATGGAGCGATAACCAAAGCATGTGGTACTGAGAAGTGGTTGTAAATGCCTACCTGGGCTGTGGCCCGCACATGCATAAAGGGAGCCCAGATAATACAGGAAGAGGGCCCAGAGATTAGGAGGGTTCCAAGGCCCGTCAAATTATACTTTAACCACTGTCTATCACATCCAGGAAAATCTGGCCCTAATACTACTGCTGGCACATGTCCTCTAGTCTATATCTCGGAAGTTAAAGTCTCCCATAATCGCATTGTTCCCAGTAGTTTTTACTTCATTAAATCCTTAAAGAGATCTCTATCCATGTCCATATCAGATTCCAGTGATCTGTTGCACACACCAAGCATTATGCCAGGGAAAACGCTAGTAGTTTTCTTCCCCAATGCGATTTTTAACCAGACAGACTCTGTCTTATCAATTCCATCACGTCTAATTTCTTTACACTCTACCACACCGTTGATACACAATGCTACTTCACCACCTTCGCCTTTATTTCCATCTTTCCTAAACAGCACATCTACGCACCAGTTGTGACTACTATTTCACCACATTTCTGTTATCTCTATAACATCCGGTTCCATTTCTTCCACCAGTAGCTCTAGTGCTTCCTGACCTTAAGGATCAAAAATTAAATCTGTTCTGTGGATTCAATAGCAGTAAATAGCAGATAATTATTTCCAAAACATGCTCAAGATTATACACCAGCACCTAGAACACTCCTCTAAGCCATTGGAGAGCAAATAAAAAACAGCAACAAGTTAGATCGCTACAGATCCCTGAAGGGAAATGTGAAAACAAAGCTAAATACAAAACCTGTGACTGAAGCCAAGAGGGCAACACAGGGATGAACAAACTACAGTCCAAAGTCAGTGACAAAGTAAAATCACCATGACAGAGGAGAGGCAGAGAAAGGAGAAACAGTTCCTACTCCAATGTCCAAAATACAAAGGAATGTGAGAATTTTCTCACATTATCAAAATAATAAAATATTTTCCATGAAAAACTGATGAGGACAAACTGCACTAACCATAGGAGAAAAAGGACAGACAGCAAAGATGGCCTCAAGCTACACATCAACCTCTTTATCAGGAATGGATATTACTGAAAAGCAGATATAGGATAAAATCACATACTGTGAAGGCTCATCTCAGTCAGGTTACTATCTAACTCTGGGGTCTCTATTTCTTTCCCCATTGACAAGCCTTATATTTTATCATGCTAACAAAGTACGATTGAATTAAATTGACTGTACAAGGGAAAGAGTAAAAAAAACGACCGTACATAAAACACCATCAAATCAAGTAACAAACTGGTGCGGGAGAGGGTAAGGAATCTCTAACATCTTTCAATTTATATAATCTTGGGTGATAAGTGTAAAATTTTTAAAAAGTTAAATATTTTTGGATTGACATGAGTTTTAAGTTGATTGTATCCCATTAATTCAGGCCTGTTGCTGCTTGTTTATGATAAACTATAAACAGTGGCTTAACTTCCCTTATGTTGTTATATTTTATGGTAGCCCAGATAAACAAATGTCACTTCATACTCCTAAGTAAGATTACGGTTGCAATCTTTGTTGCTTACTGTTGAAAGTGTGTACAAAATTGTAAGAATGCATTCTATATACGTGAATAAAGAACTGAATAGTTGTAGGTTTTAGATTTCATACTGCATTTGTGACAATGTTTTCAATAATCTTAACCCACCCAAACAGTCACCACACTCACTAAATCAAGAATCTGCATAGTAAGATGATTTACAATTTTGCATTTTTGTCAGAAGGAAATAGCTTAGTAGGGTCCTTTATAAAGAATAACAATTTTTGAGGCAGTGACAGAAGTACAATGTGAACCACATGAAAAATCAAATGTGACACTTATTCATACACTACCTTTGTCAGTGTCCCTCCAGTGAACTGCCATGTTTACATACTAGAGGTATTTGGGGTATAGAATCATAGAATAATAGAGATGGAAGGGACCTCACGAGGTCATCTAGTCCAACCCCCTGCTAAAAAGCAGGACCACTCCCACTCCCACGAAATCACCCCAGCCAGGATTTTGTGTAACCGGGCCTTAAAATTCTCCAAAGATGGAGATTCTACCACCTCCCTAGGTAACCCATTCCAATGCTTCACCACCCACCTAGTGAGAAACTTTTTCCTAATATCCAACCTTGACCTCCCCAGCTGTAATTTGAAACCATTGCTCCTTGTTCTATCCTCTGTTATCATCGAGAACAGCCTACCTCCCTTTTCTTTGGAGCACCCCTTCAAGTAGTTGAAGGTTGCTATCAAATCTCCCCTCAGTCTTCTCTTCTGTAGACTAAGCCTAGTTCCTTCAGTCTCTCCTCATAAGTCATGTGCCCCAGCCCCCTAATCATTTTTGTTGCCCTCCGCTGGACTCTTTCTAATTTGTCCACATCCTTTCTGTAGTGGGGAGCCCAAAACTGGACACAGTATTCCAGATGTAGCCTGACCAGTGTCGAATAGAGGGGAATTATCACATCCCTCGATCTGCTGGCAATACTCCTACTGATGCAGCCTAATATGCCATTGGCCTTTTTGGCAACAATGGCACACTGTTGGCTCATATTAATTTTCCCGTCCACCATAACCCCCAGGTCCTTTTCTACAGCGCTGCTACTTAGCCGATCGGTCCCCAGCCTGTAGCAGTGCATGGGATTTTTCCATTCTAAGTGCAGGACTTTGCACTTGTCTTTGTTGAACCTCATGAAGTTTCTTTCGGCCCAGTGTTCCAATTTGTCCAAGTCTCCCTGGATCCTGTCCCTGCCCTCCAGAGTATCTACCATTCCCCCCAACTTGGTGTCATCCGCGAACTTACTAAGCACGCAGTCTATTCCATCACCAAGATCATTAATGAAGATGTTGAATAGAACCAGCCCCAGGACCGACCCCTGGGGCACTCCATTTGTTACCGGTTGCCAACCAGACATCGAGCCATTGATTCCTACCCGCTGAGCCTGTTGATCTAGCCAGTTTTTGATCCACCTTGCGGTCCACTCGTCCAACCCATACTTCCTTAACTTGCCGACGAGAATGCTCCCTATGGCCTCCCTAATCTCCATACCAAGGTTCAGGGCTGGTACCAGCAGTCTAAAGTTCTTTGCAATAATGTCATGATGAAAATTCTGAGAGAAAGCTTGATGGCTTATTTGTAAATATATTTACTTCCATTTATGTTTCGGATTCAGTGCTGTTAAAATAGAAATGTTCCACTTTGTGCCCTATGGCTATTCTAAAAGAGAAACCCCAAGAAGATACTTGTGGTCAAATTCACAGCTGCTGCAAAGTAACATTGCTCCACTGTAGCCAAAGAGCTATGCTGCCTCACACAAGTTAAAGTTCTAGCCCTTGGTGGCATTATATCGGCTCACAACAATTATTTCCCTAATTTACTGGCCAGTGCTTCTCATTCTTTAAAAATTCATTTGTTTATTGGAGCATATGACCCATCGATTTGCACTATAGACTTGCTAGTCAGACTTGTCGGGTGTCTCATTTTCCTGCACAATCAGAGGGGTCTGCAAAAAGGGAGGGCAATAGACTGATTTGTTTACACAGCACCCTGTTGCCCAGGGAAAGATGTGATGAGTTATGAGACAAGAGGTCATGACTTCTAATTCCTAGTCTTCTCCTGGCGGCTCTTAATGTTTCTGTGCACTTCATAATTAATATTAACCCCTGGGTGAGATATAATTATTATTCACCCATTTCAGATCCAGAGATCCCATTTTCAGCCCCTGCAGATGTCCCATACTCAAGGGCTAAGGGCAGACCCTGGGAATCCTGGTACCCAACATTCTAGTGCTAATTCACAGCCAGCTTTGTAATTCAATGGTTGTGTGTGTGTGTTTTCTCTGTTTATGGGATCATCCTCATAGGCTATGTCTACACTTGTAAATTTAGGTCGACTTTAGCTAAGTCGACTTAGCATGTCCACACCTAAATTTTAAGTCGACTTAGGGGGAACCCTACAAAGTTGACCTAGAGCAACCACACTGGACACCTAGGTCAACTTGTAGGGGTTAGGGGGACCTTGGACAGGTCCACAGTGGCAGGGGGCACCCCTTGCCCAGTGCCAGGGGCCTCAGCCTTTGCCCCATTGTATGTAGGTACAATGGGGCAAAGTGGGACAGGGACCCTGGCAGGGCATAGGGGTAAGGTGGGCAGGGCTCTGCCCTGCCCTTTGGGGGGGCATGCTAGGCTCTCCCTGTGCTACCCCCCTGGCAGGGAGGGCAGTGGGGGAGTCCTGAAGAGCCTTAAGTCAACTTAGAGTCAATTTAGGGCTACTCCACATCTACACTGGCTTAAGTCGACTTTAGAAAGTCGACTTAAGCCTAAAGTCGACTTTAAATGAGGTTTAATAAAGTCGACTTAATTTTCCTTAGGTCGACTTAAGCAGCTTGCTTAAATCGACTTAAGGAAAGTGTAGTGTAGATGCAGAGTAAATTAAGTTGACTTAAGCAAGCTTAAGTCAACTTAATTTACAAGTGTAGACACACCCATAGAGACTAACAGTGTACCTTCCCCCACCTTCACTCTTATAGCTGCAGTGGAAGAGATTTGTGCTGTGATTATGAAGGTTGGGGATTCAAACCCATATATGTTCATATGAGGTCCCTGAGATAATTATAACCATTGAAGTGACTTTATATTGCAAAACACTGTAATTAAAATAAGTTTGCTGTATTTTTACTATTTTTCATTTTGGTTACTAATAGCTATTCATTTTAAGAACAAATTAGGAAATTTATTATAGGGTTTGCCTGAAGGAGACTGAGTAGTGTGAAGGAGATTCTGCTCAGTAGGCCAGAAGGGCTCTGCCTCTCCAAAAAGGACAAGTTCAAAAAATGCCAGAATTTGATTAATAAAAGTGGTTTCCAGAGAGTGTGTGTCATTCTCCAGGATGTAACGTTAGCACTTATTAGGGGACTGGTTGCCTTAGGATAATACTGTTTATGAGCTACAGAGCCTGTCATCTGTATAAACTCAACAGGAATTAAAAATCCCATCTAATGGATGTTAGGTGACCTCTGTAAGAGATGTGTGTGTCTCAGTTCTAGCTCCCCACAAATGTACCACCATACTTGATGCGAATTGGTAGACTTTCCAGAGAGGCCAAGAACTTCATGGGCCATAGAGAACAAATGGCCCCTATAACTCCTAGAAGAAATTCCGTCCAAATCAAGGTTGAGGCACACCATCATGAAAGTATGTATGGGAAGCTTGCCCTGCTGGTGCCCTGTAGATAAAACCATGGCTTCATTCACCAGGCCTGCACAAACACTATTTTCACACATTTTTTTTAAAAGCCTGAGTGTATATGTAGTGAGGCCACATTTGCCTGGTTCCCTCTTGTGGCCAGAGGTGTTTCCATAGAGCAGGAGTAGGCAACCCCCGGCACACGTGCCAAGAGTGGCAAACGAGCCCATTCAAAGCGGCACTCGGCAAAGGTTGCCGACCCCTGCCATAGAGTCGTCCGATTAGGGACCTGCAAAAGTGACATATAGGTTTTTCTTCGGGTTCTCATCAGTCCTCCTCTGAAATTGTTTCCACATCCCAGAGTAATTTGTCCATCTTTGCAACTCCACAGTTCGTACCAAATTCCAGTGCTTCTATTGACCATGGAGCCTTATGCTTAAGGAGCAGTATACCACGTTACCATATGGCTATAATGTAACTTAGTCAAAACTATGCAAATTATCTTGTTAAACAATTTACATAAGTGTGTCACACATGAGCTTGAACTAAATTTGGCTGCGATAGCTACTCTATTGCATGAAATAACCCTCAAATGAAGATTCTATTTTACTATTTCACGTTCTAATTTGCTGCAATAGTGTCTTTTTTAATACCTAGAGAGCTAACTATCAATAACTCTGGTAACTTTGTGCATGTCTTACCAAGAACAAAATGCAAGCTAATTTTGTAGCAGTGGAGGACTACAGAAGAGTCACTTGTATCTTTTCCACCTGCAGCAGAATAATGTTCCCACTCTTTGCTAAATGCACCGTTTGTATTAGAAAGAGTGTGCATTATGTGTAAGTCTTCCTTGGACTAATCACTCAATTTCGCTCTTCCTCAGTTTCCCATCTATAAAATGGGGACAATGACACTTTGTGAGGATAAATCCATAAATACTTAGCATTTGTGGGGGTGGGAGGTGTTAAACAGTCATAAAACAACTGTAGACCCTTTAAAAAAGATATGGAACATATGCAAAAATTGTAAGTGAAAAATGTATTAACGTCTATCTTCATTTCCTTTAATACGCATGCATTCATACGGGTATTGACTCAGTCCACCTTAAGATAAGTCACTCATTGAACAATAAATAGCATTTTTAAAAAAAAAAGCTAACACTTTACAGATCAGCCCCCCACCCCTCTGAAATGCTGAAGTTTCTTTCAGTGAAAACAATCTTACTACCTTAAGAAATGTTAAAACTGAGTGATATTTTATCGCACCTAATTTAATGACAAACTAAAGTAACCCATCAGTGAAAATTCCCACCCCTGCATCTGAACATGATGTCTGTGCCAGGATATCATTTTAGAGAGGACTAACTTGTAACTAAAACCTACACAGCCTTTTACAAAAAATCACATACTGTACCTTCTAACAGTTTGTAATCACAAAGAGTAATTCATACTTCAGACTTGAAATCTAATGTTGTCCAAAAGAGTTACATCAAGCCTCTTCCCCATCTCATGCTGGCTCTGAGTTCCACTGGGTTTTTCCTTCTCTTCAGTGCTAGCATTCAAAAGAACAAAATATGTAGTCATTTCAGAAAAATGTGAGCTGTGGTCAAAGTTATGACCGTATCCCTGCTTCCGCCACCCCACTGAGGCTATGGCTGCTTGTGAGGGGATTAGAGGCTGATCCCATTCTGGAGGGGGGGCATGGAATTGGCATGTCTGTCCTATCCCAAAGGGGAGGGAGAAATGATGGGCTGGGGAGGAGGGGGTCTCACCAGTGGTAGGGATTGGAACCCGGCTCAGTTGACTCTGGCTTAGGCCAACACCGCTGCTTCATGACTGGCTGGTGGGAAGTAGCACCAACCACAGAGTGAGTAGGAGCCCTGGCCCAGCCCAGGCCACTGTACAGATCCAGGGAAGATACTGCAGAGTCAGCAGGCAAGCAGCTATGAAAGGATGGGCGCAGAGGGAAGCGCCCTCCCGCCCTGCACCCTACCTCATAGCAAATGACACTGCTTACACAGAGCCTGGAAAATACATGGCTTCTCTCGGTGTCAGGGTCATGGCAGGAGAAAGTAAAGTTGCTTCCACAGTGTTTTCATCGAAAACTCCTTTTAACAGTATTGGTAGACAGGACACCTCATAGACTGCATTAAAGGGGCCAAGTTGGGAGACATAAATCCTTTTAGACCATATTCTGCTCTCACTAAAATTGACAAATTTGATTAGCTCCACAGATGTTAGTAGAATTACTCCACAGCTATACCAGTGTAACTGAGAGCAGAATTTGATTAATTGTCTGTATAAAGTCCCACACCCGTAAGGAGCTCTTGAAAAAAATGAGTCCTCAGTGTTCAAAGATAACGCAATCAGTGCTAATCCTACTGAGCTAGCCCAGTGCTCTTAAATTATTAACAGAAAACTGATTTCCTTCAACTCCCACTTTCATTTTTCATAGTTGCCTTACACTTCCAGAAAGACCCACTGAAAAAACTCTTGGTTTTTTTGTTTGGTTTGTTGGGTGGTTTTTTTTTTTTTTTGCTTTTCCATATGTTGTATCTAGGCAAATAATCTGGGATTTTGTATAGCCTATTCTTCACCCTTATTCACATGGAATAATAAGTGGCCACAGCTAATGGCTGGAGAAAAAAATTGCATTACTGAGTGCATGCTATTTTTCTTTAGGTGCTTAGAACTGGTAAATTATTTCTGTTTGTGGGTGAGCCGTCAGAGGCTTGGGCATCACACTTAGTTGGTTGCTTGTTTTGCTGGTTTAACCAACAAGGCCACATTAGAAAGAAAGTATGTTTTGTTTTCACTCAACATGTCGCGTGAAGCTATGTCACCTGAAGTGCGCATGGATTTTGGTTGCTGTATTAGATTTAGAAGCAGCCAGGGACTAATCAGATCCTCAGGACTATATTAAATTAGTTTTTTCATTTTAATTTTATTTTTAATGCTTTTTCTGGGAGGCTACAACATAAACGTCCCCATCACTATACATTCCTTCTTTAACTCTTACTCTGCAAGGTCTTATTAAATGGTTTGTAAGAGCCCTAGATTGATTGGTTAGGTCATTCAAATGATAGTGTGGGTAATTGCCACTATGGCAGAGGTCAGAGCTTCCTTTCAAGTAGGTTACCTCCATACAAATACATAGAGCAATCCACCAAAACCAGTTGAATTAAATCAAGGGTGGGCCTGTACGAGGTAGCTCTACACTGTAGCTCACAGCGGCACTCATCTTTAATACAAAGGTGCATTCTATAGTTACTGTAGCTTGCAACATACAATACTCTGTTGACCCAAGTGGCTGGGGATGTGTACTCATCACAGGCTGAATCACCATATTAAAAATGACAGCAGTCTGCTCTATTTTATGCTAAATGGGAGTAGCCTTTCGGCTCCTGGCAAATTGCCTTTGGTTGAGTAGCTGGGAAGAAATGAACAATTTATTCAAAAGCCAGATAAGGATTATTAAATCCATTCTGTGTGAGGGAAAGGTGACTGTCAATGTGGAATTCATAAACCCCACCAGGAGTTCATAAAGCCCCACTCTTGCAGGCCTTACTAGCTTAAGGTGGTTGTTGCCTCCTCTTTCATGAAACCCTAGTAGGATATAATCTCCCAATGGCTCTGTTTCTGTGACCCCCCCCCCCAATGTACCTTTAAAATTTAAGAGCCAGGGTAGTCATATGCTGCTTCCTCAACTTGCTTCCCATGCTAGCACTATAGTTCAGTGGTTCTGCCCTTGCAAGATACTTATGCCCATGATTATTTATTAAAAATCCTTCTTACCTTACCTAGTGTGATGTTTGGGCATTAGTTGTGTTTGACTTTGCAGTGCACATCAGGATATTCTGTATTGCTTTACTAATCAACATTCCTACAGAATTCCATGTTGATTTGCCTTGTTGCAGAATGTAGGTCTATGGGCTGCAGAACTGCGGAGTACCTGAGTACTTAAAACTAACTATGATTTTATTTTGCTTGGAGTGCTGTTGTGGCTGTGTTAGCCCAGGAGGTGTGAGAGACTAGATGGGTGAAGTAATATTGTTTATTGGACCAACTTCCATTGGTGAAAGAGGCAGGCTTTCATGCTATATGCAGTTCTTCTTTACATATGGAAATTGGTCTGACTTTTTCCAGACCTGAAGGAACGCTTTGTCTAACTTGAAAAGGTTCGTCTTTTCCACCAAGAGAAATCGGTCCAATAAAAGATATTACATCACTCATTTTCTCTCTCCCAAATTTTCTTTTGTAGTCCTGCTTCTCCCTCCTTGTGGTCTCTCTCTCTCCCATGATTATTTTTTTTCATATTTGAATCCCTCACTTCGCTATCAGTCCCTCTTCCCTTGTCTGTCTGCCTCATCTCTACCCAGTTCTCTTTCCACACACACACTCCTAGTCTTTTCCTTTCTTCTGGCAACATTTCTCCAATCCCTCAACTGCACCAATATTTTAATCTTTCCACTGCTCTATCCATCTTTCCCTCCTATCCATCATGTTCTCTGCTCCCCCCACCCAGCTTTCTATTTACCCTCATTAACCCTCTGTTCTCTCACAGATTCCTTTGATTTTTGTCTCCACATCCCCCCACCTCTCTTATTACTGCTAGTGCTTCTTTTCATTCCTCCTCTTCCTCTACAGGTCTTCCCCTCATTCCTCCAAGCATTGGGGTCATTCCGTTCACATCTTCCATTAACCTAATCTCTAACAAGGCCTTTATGTCTGCTCCAGACTTTTGTGCTTTCCACCCTGGGGCATCTGCCCACCTCATCAAGGAGCTGGCCCTGCAGAGATGGCACAAGGGCTTTAATCTTCCCTCAGCATTTCCACACTGGGCTGGTCCAGAGTCCTGCCCCCTCCCCCAGGCCCTGAATGACTCCTCCCGCCTGGCAGGCTCCTGGGCAGGGACACCGACTGCTTCTGCCCCTCGCCGCTCCTGCCCAGGTCACTGGGGAGGGTTTGGCACCAGGCCCAGAAGGACAGTTTTAAAGAAAAGCCCTCGCCATCAGCTCCTTCCCACACCACACAGGACTTTCCCAGTCAGGAGCAGCGACAGCACGGGCACCCCAATGGGTAAGTGGCAGGGGCTGGAGCCTCCCGGCGGGGAATTAGCACTGGAGCGTTAGGGGGAGAAAGAGCCGAAGTCATCCTTGGTGTAACCCGCCCTGACAGGCGTGGGGGCTTTGGGAGGCATCCTGCAGGTGTCTTGGCCGCTGCGGGTCTTTATTCTGGGGGCAAGCTGGGGACGCAGGGATGGGAGATGGGGGGGCTCTAGGTCCCTGCTTTGAGGGTACAGCGGTGGGAGCTGCAGGGGGGCTCTAGTCGCTGCCCTGGAGGGCGCAGGGGTGGGGGCGGTGCAGGTCTGGGGGGTGCAGCGCTCTAGGGGATCAAGTTTCTGCTTGTGGCTTGTTGTGTCTAGTTCCTCTGCGCGCTGGGCTCGTTTCCGCGTACGGAAGCAGTTTCCTCTGGGTCGCCCCCCTTTGTGACGCCCGGCCCCAAGCTGGATGAAGGTGCGCGGAGCAGCCGCGGGGTCGGAACGCGTCCCGCCCAGGCCCAGCTCCAGAATGTGGTTCCCCTCTTGCTGCCTTGCACGCAGCCAGCAGAGGCGGGCCGGGCGCTTTCCACAGCAGGGTGGGGAAGGCTCTCGGTCCTGCCCGCGCCCGGCCTTTCGGGACAGCCACCAGGTGATGCCACCCACACGTGGCCGCCTTCCCAGAGCAGGTTGCGGGGGATTCCTGCAGCCGCGCTCCGGGCGGCCCAAGCGCTGGAGGGAAGCGCAGCGCAGTGAGAGCGTCCCACAAACTGGCCAGGGCGCGGGGGCGGTGCGCGGCTGCCGCCGGGGAAGGACGGACCGAGAGCCTTTGGGGGCGGCCGATGGCTCAGGGCTCATGTGGGGGCCCGGAGCAGAGGCACGTTTTGCGTTCGCAGCTCCGGGCGCGGGAAGCTGTGGGGAAGCCCCCCCGGTCGGGCTCCCACGGAAGGGCAGAGTGCCCCGCAGGGCGGGGGTGGTGCGGAGCTCGCCGAAAGTGGGGCCGGGTCTGAGGTCAGGGGCAGCGCCGCTCTTGACTCTAGGGGCAAGGGCCCCGGGCCCACCCCTGTCCTGACTAATACTCCACCAGCGGAGGGGAGAACTCAGACCAAATCGGGTGCGGACGGAGAAATTTGCCTTCCACAAAAATCAGGGAAAGTTATTTAAGGGTTCCGCATCCACACCAGAAATCGTGCCACACAAATGCCAGGCCTGTGGGTTAGCAGGGCTGTATGAACCTTTCTGAAATTTTAACAGCATTTAATTAGAGTGGGGTTTTTTCATGTCAGGGTCCTCTGTCCCAGCAGCTTTGTATCCAATGGATGTTTCATAGTCAACAAAAACCGACTTTTGCATATTCGAATTAATTTGGATTTTAGGGGGGGAAATTATTGTCACCTCATTTGAATCAAATAAAATTAAATTTTCAGTAACTTTAAAGATTCTCTGTGAAGTAGGGCTGCCCATTCCAAATCTGGGAGCATGTGAACACATTGCTCCAAATGCCTTCCTTTCTTCTTCTGATCCATTTTTACTAAGAATTTGCCTCTGCCCTGGAAATGTTTAAGAATTGCCCGAAGAGTGTAAGGACATGATGACCACTGTGTATGATTTGAGTTCCTAATAGTTTGCCCTGCGATTCTAGAATCTTTGCACATTGCTAAAGCAGGTCTCAATTTTTTTCTCTGAATTGATCTCATTTAGCTAGAGCACAATCTACACATTATTGCTAATGCGAGTTGGAATTTTCATGCTTTGGAATGAGAATACACCCCTAACGTTTTCCACCAGCCTGGTATTGAATGTTACATGGATAATCCAAGCAGATGCTTGTATGGTGTATTAATTTATCCACCCGTAAATAACCAATTCAGATAGATTCAGTGCTTAACTGGAGGATTAATAGTATCTCATGTCTCTTTGCTTTAGACAGATATTATTTGTCTAAGACTAATATATATTACTCTTTGGGGAAATGTTCTTTTGCAGTGAAAATAAATTAGTCATGCAACACATTTTCCATAGACAATGGGAAAAATGACACTCACGTTGCCATTAAAAATACATTCCTTGAGTGAATGTTATAAGGCAGAATCAAGGCGAATGATACAAATACTTTCTGGTTTCTTTGCCTGACCTTACTAAAAAAAATCCCAGTGAAGGAAAAATTCAAATCAGAGGTGTCAAACATGCAACGCACAGATGCAGCCCGCAAACTTCTTGCATCCAGCCCGTGACTGTGCTCTGTGGGACCAAATTCTCTCCATTGCAGAGAGAGTGTGTAGTCTCACACACCCAGCACTCCTCCATGCCGCAAGCGTGTCGGGTCTCGTGACTTCGCAGAGCACTGGGTATGCAGGACTGTGCTCTGTGAGATCACACGCTCTTCCTGAGAAAGAGAGAGAGAGTGGTATGGAGTGCAGTCTCACATAACACAGCACTCTATGATGCTGCAGTAATACCCCCGTATTTAGATTTATGGCATGCACGGCCCACTTGAAGTACATTTAAATCAAATCTGGCACACCCTAGCAATTGAGTGTGACACCCCTGATTTAAATGAATTTCACAACAAAAACCAGAGAATCCCACACCCATTATGTAATACCATCTGGGGCACATGAACTGTCACTAATGTCCCCAACAACGGTCCTGGACTAGATGGATATACGATCAGTTTAATGAAAGTTACTCTTAATGCCAAGTTAAAATAACCATTTTTAAAGTCAAGGACAGTGAGGGAAAAAAGTGATGTCACCAACATGTGATTTTGAAAAGTGCTGAGCTGTCATTGAAGTTAATTGAAACAGCTGGGTGCTGCTCAGCGCTTTTGAAAATCAGGCCACTTATGTGGGTGACTAAATATGGACTTACCGGTAGTAGCACAATGTTAAGCTCCCATTTTGAAAAATCTTGGCCCCAGTGCATTCAAGAACTTGATAAGCTCCACTGGTGAAGGAGAAAGAATCGCTGCGACTTAGATTGGCAATGGTGAGGAAATAAGTCAGAAGCATAAACTTCAGTGTTGATTGATTTCCAGAAACATAGAGGCCCACAAAGTAACATCTCGTTGTCTCTGTCTCTGAAATGTACTCAGCCTGGTTGCATATGATGGAGCTTTCTAATGGGGATGCTACTTTCAAATGCACAGCAAAAGAATCAATTGAATTAAAGCCAGAAAAGAACACTTGCTTTCCAAGGCTTAGAGACTGATCAGGAATGAGATCCTCAGGGCGGTCGGGGGGGGTGGGGGGGATTTTATTGTGTCCCAAGAGTCCATCATCTCCCAAGTCCCCATAATGTATGACAAAGAGCATGAATGTCCCCTGCCCCCACTTAAAGAAGTGGATATTAAGAATTTGTTTCTTTATGTGGCAAAGACTAAGGCCCTTTAAAAATGGGAAAAAATCATAATGCAGAGGAGTAGTAGCCTTCAGAAGAAGACTGCTGTATGTTAAAAATGCTTAGTGGAATTGACATTACCTGTTTGTTGATTGAGTGCTGGCAAGGCCACTAATATTACATATTGAAATGAAGTCTAATAATTTAAACCCATTAGGATATAATTGTGAGGGGTAAAGGTGACCCAGGAAATTCTGCCAGTTTAGCTCATTCCTCAACGCCTCCCCTCATGAGACAGTTCAGGGATTCCACAAGGGAAGCAAGGGTGGTAATCTCTTAGGCTTGCAGCTTCCTGGGATCCACGAAGAAAGGAATCCCAGTTTGGCTGCACAGCAGTAGGCACAGAGATGACTAAGCAGCTGGAAAGCTGTCTGGTCAGCAGACAGCAAGGTTATGGAGACTGACTGACTGGTCCTGTGCTCCATTCGCTCCTTTGCACTTTTTGGTTATATCCTGCAATTATTTTACCTATTAAACTTTTGACTTTGAAAGCTAAGCTCTCCTTACAGTGCCTGTAGAATTCACAAATCTGCATGTCTTTTGTTGTTCTTTTTTTTCTCCCAATTTAGGTTTAAAAAATCACAAACAAAAATGCATATGTTTAAAATAGCACCAATTGCTGGAGATATGGCTAGCAAATAACCCAATGTTGCCTGTGTTCTGGAAATGGCAACATGTAAAAATATTCAGGGATAATATTAGGGACAGAAATAATCTTTAGCATGGATATCTTGACATCCACTTCTATGTCTCTATGAGCTGCATAAAGGACATTTTTGTTAATTTCAGAAATGTCATATAATGGTATGTATACTGAAAGTATTGCCAAAACCGCTTTTAGTATATTTTATACATTTATTTTTAATAAAGAAAAAATAAATATGTGACTTTTATGTGCTACTTTTCCTTCCTTTCCATATTCATGTTGCCTGTGTAGCATAATTATTCCATTTGTCAAAATAAGAGATTAAATCTTTTTAAAAGCCTTGAAAATATTCTTGCTGGTACCCTTTGCAATCAGTACTAAATTTAAAAAGTATGTCCTTGTATGTGTACAAGGTGAACTATGGACCATATATTTCTCAAGTAAGCAGAAATATTATTTCCTTTCATAATGACAATCTGTTACAATTTTGTTTAGTATGCAAACCAGAATTTCAAAGTACATATCCATGCTGTATCATGCTTTATCTTCAAGACACTGACCTTTAACATAAGAAATGCTGACGTCCATTATACTTTCTCATGAACAATTCTTTATCGGTGATGGCATGAAGCCCGTGTCTGCCAGCAAAACAACTCACTTTTGGAAAAAACATGTTTTCAGAGGCTCGCAGAGCTGATGAAGCCACTCTGGGCCAAGTGGGATCAGTCCTGTAAGAGGCTGAGCACAAAGGAGTCCAGTCTAGCAAAGAAGATAAGCATGGCCCACTAATTTCATTGAGACTACTCACATGTTTTAAAGTTCTTTTCATCCTTAAGTGCTTTGCTGAATCGGGCTATAGAGCTCAGCACCTTGCAGCCTCAAGTACTGTGAAGTACAGGATTCAGCTGAACAGCACTTGCCTTATTGTCTTTACATCTTATTTGTGCCCTGTCTGTAAAGCAAGCTGTAAAGGTAGCAAATCCAGATTTGAGTTGAAGGAGGACATTGGTGTCACCCTGAGGAGTGATAGATTTGCTTCTGGTTCTATGGTCTGACCATGCTTTTACAGAATGTGTCTTGCATTGTTCATGATTGTTTTCCATTTGAGCTAAGTACAAATCTTAAGACGCCTACATTCTTATATATTTCTTAGCTCCCTTCAGCTTACTAGTAAAATGAAATATTAGTACCTGCTCCCAGCTGGTTGAAAGCTCATTTTAAGGAAGTTTTTTTCAATCTGTACAAAATATCACAATTTTCTTCGTTAGAAATTGTTTTCAATTTCATATTCTTTTGCACTGGACTAAGTATCCAAATGATGCCAATTGTGAATCTGTTCTAGTTATAGAAGTATTTAACTTCTCTCTATTAAACAGTTAAGTAAAAGGCAACCAAACTTCAAACTCTAGGATAATCTGAAGTAAATTCAAATAGTTTGGATAGTTTCCTACGAATATACATTAAAAAAACCTAAGCCTGGAGACTACAGCATTGCAAATATTAGTCAGAGCTGGTTTTTAAAGTGAGGATTTCTACAAAAATTAAACAATGAATTTGCATCTTTACATTTTTCTATTTAATAGAGAGGTAACTTTAGTACAAGTGTGTCAAACTCATTTGTTATCGTGGGTCAGATTTGACTTAATGTACTTCAAGTGGGCGGTACCTACCATAAATCAAAATACTGTAGCACTCTCATGGCATCATAGAGCGCTGTGTATGCAAAACTGTACTCTGTGATACCCACTCTCCCTCCTTGGCTATGTCTACACTTGTAAATTTAAGTCGACTTTAGCCAAGTCGACTTAACTAAGTCGACTTAAAGTCAATTTTGTTGTCAACTTAGCATGTCCACACTTAAATTTAAAGTCAACTTAGGGGGGAGCTTACAAAATCGACCTAGAGTGTCCACACTTGACACCTAGGTCGACTTGTAGGGGCTAGGGGGACCTTGGACAGGTTCACGGTGGCAGGGGGGGCACCCCTTGCCAAGTGCCAGGGGGCTCAGCCTTTGCCTCATTGTACCTGGGTACAATGGGGCAAAGGGGGGCAGGGACCCTGGCGGGGCAGAGGGGCACAGTAGGCAGGACTCTGCCCTACCCTTTGGGGTGGCATGCCAGGCTCCCCCTGTGCCCCCCCCAGCAGGGAGGGCAGTGGGGGAGTCCTGGAGAGCCCTAAGTCGACTTTAAGTCGATTTAGGGCTACTCCAGGTCTACACTGGCTTAAGTCAACTTTAGGAAGTCAACTTAAGCCTAAAGTTGAAGTAAAAGTAGGTTTAATAAAGTCGACAATTTTCATTAAGTCGACTTTATTTTCCTTAAATCAACTTAAGCATTGCTTAAGTCGATTTAAGGAAAGTGTAGTGTAGATGCGGATTAAATTAAGTCAACTTAAGCCATCTTAAGTCAACTTAATTTCTAACTGTAGACGCACCCCTTGTTAGGGAGAGAGGATGGTCCCGCAGAGCGCAGTCTCGCATATCCAGTGCTCCGTGATGTTGCGAGAGCTGATACTCTTGCAGCATTGTGGAGAGCTGGGTATGTGAGACCACATTCTCTCTCTCTGTTAGGGATAGAGTATCTTCCTGCCGAGTGCAGTCACAGGCCGGATGGAAGAGGTTTGTGGGCTGCATTCGGCCTGCGTGTCACATGTTTGATACCCCTGCTTTAGTATTTAGCTTAATTTTTCTTTTCTTTTTAATTTCTAATCCAGTTTACTGCTTTCAGTCGTTTCCAAAACACTTCATTGAAAGTTCAAGTTTGCATACACAGTCAAAGCCTGTTAATTGACACAGAACCTAAATATATTGGAGTTTACCAATATGGTATGAGACTGAAAATAAATATAACTTCGAAGATACAATGGCTCTATTGTAGATACACAATACAAACACAATTTAATTTTGAAATAATTCCTTCAGACAATAAAAAGCTATACTTTGAGGTGTGAACATTTACTTTCCCTGTACCTAAGTTTTATTTGTAAAAATACTTATGTCTAATTACCACTACCAGGTTTACACTGAATGATTTAACATTTAATTTAGTTACAATTATTTTTTCTTATTAAGAGTGTTATATTTATTATTAAATTATGATTATTGTGTTTTCCATTATCTTGGTAAGAAAAGTTACTTCCTAGTTTACATAAATTTGTTTCTCTCTTTTTTTCTAATAGAGAAATATAAGAAGGAAAGAAAATACGGGGTTAGTATTTTTTCTTTTTACTATGAAAAGTGTTTGCTATACTCAAGTAAGCTTCTTATTCCTATAGGTATGCTGAGCCAATTTCTCTGCTGATATGAATGAGCATAGCCCCAGCTGAAGTCCGTGGAACTGCGCTCACTTCCTTTAGCTGAGAATTTGGTTTAGGACCAGATCCAGCATCCACTGAGGTCAATGGCAATCTTGACTGACTGATGTAGGCATTAGCGAAGGCCCTTAGGCTATGTCTACACTTGTTAAGTCGACTCTGTTAAGTCGACTTAACAAGGTTGACTTTAAGTCAACATAATGTCGAACTTGTTAAGTCGACTTAACAGAGCCTGTAGTGTAGACATACTCGTCTACACTGGCTTTAATTGACTTAAGGAAGCTCTTAGGTCGACTTAACAAGCGCATCGTGTAGACGCAGAGTTCTGTAGGTTGACTTAAGCGTCCTTAGGTCGACCTAGGGCACCAGTGTTGATGCACCCTTAGAAAGATTCTCAGCCCTTGTGTACTCCTAAATGGGAGCTAAGAAGAGTCGGTGGTTTCTGAAGAGTCTTAGTACTTCACACCTTGTCACATTTGTTTCAGCTAAAGTGAGAATGTTTCAGTGAAACAAAGATTTGTTTATTAGAATGTGAAAAAAGACATATGTATTGATATACTTCATGCAGTTTGTAAGCAATTCTAGCATACCTTACAGCTTCGACTTTCCTCATGTTTAAACTGACCTAAACCCGCTTCCCTGAAGCACCATTTGAAAAGAGTATCCAGACCATTATCTCTGCTCATTCTATTGAGACTGGAGATTGGTTTCTTTTTCCTTTCTGAAGCTCCCACAGTATCTAAGTGCAATATGATTTAAATCTCATAATCCAAGTCCAGTTATAAAAAAAATAAAGTTTATTTGGCCTAGGATAAGAGGATCTCCTGAAATAAAAATGAAACAGAACATAAATACAGTAAATACCTTCACTACATAAAGTGTAACTACCTACTGTAGACTCTAGTATAATTATGTGATGTAGTTAAGCAGGAGTAGAGCTTTACATATAAGGAAGATATTTGTTCAGATGACTGCTGTGTTATGTCCATAGGAGGGGTGGTGCCCCTGTCTCCTTTGTCTTATGTAGAAACTCTAATGAGTAAATATATTATTTTGCTCATTTGTTGAAGATTTTACCCAATGTAGTACACCAATATTTTAATCAAGAAACTGTAAAACAAAACAAAAAATTGAGCCTGGAGTAAGTTTGAATGTCATCTAGGCAGTGCTATGCTTGTGTTTTATCTTTTTTTTTATTACTATTATTTCTCTCACAGAAATAATCTTTACAAGAATACTTATTTACATGCAGCACAAGCTTTCTCATCCCAGCTCAGGGTCTACCATTATCATATCTTCCATGAATGTAGTCTCTTGGAAGAATTTCTCATAACCAGTTCTGAATTCAAGATCAGTGTCGTAAAATGTCTCATACCATACCCATCGCTACCTATTGTCTTCAGCAGATGTAATTCATAACAGTTGTCAAGATACTGACCACCATCCTGAGCTTTGTTTTTGTGAATGCTCTGGATTCAAATGAATCAGTTCAATATGATTGATAAATGACACTTGTTTATAATTCTAGGGTGATGAAATCAGTAAGTCTTTCCGTTTCTAGCTTCCTTAATAATTGAGCAAATTGATGGGAATTTCTTTTGAGTTATGTTCAGAGGTTCCACTATTGATCAAAGCTTCTCAAGTCACCAGCTGCAAGCAGGATTTCCACTGGACAACTTCTTTCATTTGGACCCATTGGGCTGTTTTTCGTTGCACTGAACTGGACCTGAATTATTAACACTACTGCAAATGTCTAATATAAAAATTACTGAAATCTGATAACATGAAATCAAACAATATCAAATACCAAACTATTCTTTAATTCCAGAAAAATGTGACCTCTGGAACAAATTAGTTTTTTAAAACCTCAAACTAAGTTATCGCTGAGATTTAGACTACATATTGATATTGATTTCTTTTAAAGCCACAATTTGATAATCTCTTTCACTTTAACTCACTGTAGGTGACATATACAGTTCTTTTTAATCTGTGTTCAAAGATCCTTCTGTATTTGATCTTTTGCCACCAGGGTTATATGGCTTAATATCACAATTTCCTTTTAACCCTTTATTAGTTAGCCTCAAAAGACAGTAGTGTCCCCAGACTATGAGATGTCCAAATCAAATTGTAATTTAGGAACTTCTCATAAATTAAGTAATTTTTTACAGTACACACTAAAGCTTTCCAAGTTTTTTAAAAAGCGAGGTATTAATCACAAAACGGACTAAAGTCTCAGGACCAGATCCTCATCAGGTGTAAATTGGCATAGCTACATTGAAATGAGATGAAGATTTTCTTAAGATTTGATTCTGCAAACTACAGAACTATTAGCATCCTGCACCTTTCAGGAGCAGGCCCCAAAACAGTAAGCTATGAATGGTTATGGCACACATCAGAAAAGCGGGGCATTCTTCTGTTCCCTTTCTTGTTTTCCCACAGAGAACTAATTTTAAAATATAATTTGTGACATTATTTTAGCTTTTCAAGATACTGTCTCCTGTACTGTTCAGTAACAGAAGCAGTACTGCTTTGATAAAAGATGATGTATTGCAGAGAAGCTCACATTTTGAGACACAAAGGACTGCACTAAAAACTGGTTGGTAGCCTGACCATCATAAATGTATGTAAATCATGTTACCAAAATTAAACAGTTGTCATATCTGCACCTAATTTAAAACGCCTACATAGATTAAGAGAAATAGCATGTTCTGTATCACCGGCAATAAAAACCTGGAGCCGATCAATTTTATTCTTGCCCTCTAGTTTTGGCAAGAGGACAGACTGCATTCTCTTGAGACAGTTTGAAAGTGCCTATCACAGTAGCCTTTACCTAAGCTGTGTTTGGGTCTTGTATGGAACTTACTATCCCCTTTTCCTATAGGTTTGGATTTAAACAACTTTTGAATTCATTTACTTTCCATCCCTCATTAGGATCTTTTTCTCTTATTTTAGTAGATAAGAAGATTCCTATAGTTATATCTGATATATTTTTTGCCGTTAGCCCATACTTTTGATCTGTATTATATTTGTGAAACCCCACTGACACTAAGAGGCCAGAGTTAAGAAATGGAACAGTAGTTTGTGAAGCTGATATATTGTTGCTGCTGAAACGTAGAAGTATCTGTTGTGATTCATAATACTCTATTATCTTGCAGAGGTACAAAATAACACTTAAGGTGAAGACACAGAGGTACTTGTCAAAGTCACAGTGAAAATATACTAGGTGGCATTTCAGTCTCTGTGTCAAAGAGCTTGCAGATTCCAATTTCAGGGTAGATAAAACAATAATAATTATAGCCTCAAGACATTAACTATTTATTCAGGCATTTTAGATAGCAAAAATATTTAAAGATCTGTGTAAATATATTGGCTATATTTGACTAATTCTGTACTCTTTTGCTCCCACCTCCATACTCAGCATGGCTATGTAACTCAATAATTCACAAATCATCAACTCTTAGGGCTTGAAAGGTCCAACATGCAAATGCTGACAGTAACGTACTGTATTTGCATGCCTAAATTTTACTTTCACTTAAAGGAAATATTGGGTATTACAGTGCTCTTTAATCTAGGGAAAAGGGTACACAAGAACTAGTGTTTGAAAGTTAAAGCCAGACAAATTCAAATTAGAAATTAGGCACAAATTTTAATAATGAGGTGTTTACTGGAACAAACTACCAAGGGAAGTGCTGGATTCTTCATAACTTGATGTTTTCATATCAAGACTGGTTGCCTTTCTGGAAGATTTGCTTTATTGAAACACTAAAGGTTCATCATTTGCACCTGATGAGATCTCTAAAAAGTTACTAGATTTTAATATAATAATGCAATTGAATAATAACTTAATATTATGCATATTTTAGGATACTAGTCAGAAGTACTCTAGACTTAAGAGGCCTAGTGTCCCAAATACGCAAAACACAAAGTGTTTATTAATTTACACTTTTTCCTAGCTCTGCTGCAGTCAATAGATCTACCTACAATTATATAACCCCAGCTGACCCATAATTGGTAATATTTGTACTGATGTAGGCTAGAATGAATGATTCTGGCTAGATAATGATCCTATTTATATATTTCAAGACTGTTGTAATTCACATTGTTCCACTGTTCCCCTTCAGCCAAGTTGCTTTGGTTATCCAATCAGCATCTTCTTCATCGTCATCAATGAGTTCTGTGAAAGATTCTCCTACTATGGAATGCGAGGTAACTTCCTTTCCACTCTTTACCTGATTTGGTTTCAGTTACTGATTATCACTTTCCTAACAGATTGTTTTGTTCCCTCTTGTAGCTGTGCTTGTTCTGTACTTCAAATTTTTTCTCCACTGGGATGATAACCTATCTACAGCCATCTACCACACATTTGTTGCTGTATGCTATTTGACTCCAATCCTTGGAGCAATCATTGCTGACTCGTGGCTTGGAAAGTTCAAGTGAGTGCTTATTGAAAAGAAAAAAAATCAAATGAAGGCGTAACTGAAGAAAGCAATGAAATGCCAACTATTGCTTTAGGGAAAGAGTATTTTAAACCATCCTCAGGATACAGGAATGCTCTGTCAAGAGCTGTAGCTCACAAATCCAGATTCATATAGACACATTAAGTTTTAGTAGATTTTGCTCAGAACTGGAAGGGAGGAATAGCTTGAGTTTTAACACCACACTTCTATCACTGACATAAATATTCATTGGGACAGTGAGAATGACGCCATATCTCAATGGGGACGGGCACTTACCAGGGAGGTGAGATATCCAAGTTCTAATTTTCTTGCTGATAATTTAATTATTGATGCACAATGGAACATCTTCAACAGGAGAAATATGCCCCAGACTACCACATAGCCCAGGGGCCCACCTTGGTGATGGGAAACCCAAATTCAAATCCTTCTTTCCCTCAGACAGAGGGTGGATTTGAACCTGGATTGCTCACATCCTGTGTGAGTGCTCTAAGCTCAGGCATTTCATTTCATTGTTTTTTGTGAGGGGGCTAGGTGTGTTGTGAGCATGCCTATTTGATCAGGCCCTGAAGGCAAGATAGTTGGGGAATGCATAGTTTCTGGTCCCACTGATGCTTAGATGTTAGCTGGGCACCAGTCTACTGGTTCATGTCAAGATTTAGTCAATTGTGTGCATGGCCAGTCACTGAAATTTAGGCACTCTGGAGACTTTAATGGGGGAAACATGGCACCTGTAGGGTTATATAGCAGCTGTACAGGGGATTTCTGAATGCCAGTGGCAACTCAATGTTGGACTTAGGAGCCTAACTTGGCATCTATGGCCACCATGTGAATTCCACCCTTCAGTTTTTAAATCATTTATCAAGACAGACTCCAAGGTTCTGTGTTTCTCATATAATAATTGATTTGTATCAGGTTGTCAAAGCAGTTTAAATTGCTGATCTTGCAAAAACTTACTATGAATTCAAAGAACTACTCTTTCGGAACTTAGAACTTGAATCTTGACAAGTGGAAATATAATAAAACTTCTGATTTACTTCTGAATAGATATATTGTAATTTTTAAAGCTCTACATCCAAAAAGTTACCACAGTAAAGTTCATGAGGAAGGTTAACAGACAGGCAGCTTATTAATTATTATGACCGTGTGGGTGTTAGCCAAAGTACTAATAATTATAACATTACTATTTCAGAGGCTTGGTCCTCAAGTAACCCATCCACTGTACCTGAATATTATCTCTGTGTTGGAGGATGCTGTGAATTTTCTCCATACTTAGTTGGACAGGGAGTTCTGGTCTTTGGTAGAGAGTACATAGCATTTCTGTAATATGCTGTATGTACAAATAAATCATACAGAACCAATTGCATAAATTGTCTCTCTATTACTCATAGGGCCCTCATCACTGTAGTAGCTGAGCCTGCCAAATAAAGAACAGCAACAAGATTTTCTCACTGTCAGCTCAGAAAAAGTCACACTCCTATCTGAAATGTGTTTTCTATTGTTCTTAAGACTAACACCCAAGATGATTATAACTGATAGAGATTAGAGAAAAAATGTACTTTCTATATTCTTTCTGTTTTTATTTGGTGTACTTGATAGCACTTTGCATTTTGCTGTTTCCCTTGTTTGTGTGGATTTTTAACACTGAAAAACATTTTTTAAAAATAGGAAAATGTTCTATAAAACTAAAAGATGTTGGCTGTCATAGTACCTGGTTTTGGGCGCAGGAGGGTTTTGGTTTGGTTTGGTTTTTTTGGTAAACTGAGTAGATTTCAGCTTGCTTCATTTCCTTTCACTTTTGTCTTTCTCATTTGGGATTCCAGAGATCCCCCAGCATGGCCATTGTGCTTGGGTCAGGAAGGCCAATTCCAGTGTTATTTGAGTGGATTTTGGGGTACTTTCCTCACCCTATGACAATCTGGTCCACTATTCCACTTGCTTTTTTCTTCTTTTGCCTGATGCACAGGCCTGCTTCTCCCACTGCACATCAGATTTTGGTCCATTTCCTCCTAAACTGTAATGTGTGTGTCTGTGGATTTGTACAAAGATCCCACTGAGCAAAGCATTTAAGTACATGCTTAATTTTAATCACATGTTTAAGTCCCACTGAAGTTAAAGTTGAGAACAGGTTTTTAAGGATCATGTGGAAGAAGAGTGGACACGAGTTTAAAGTTACGAACTTCTTGGTCACACTACGATATGTATGCTCAGTTGCCCCTTGGTAACTAAGAAAATCTTGCTTGATACTAGCAGTTTGCATTATCCTGATGCCAGTTTTGAATATTAGTCTATAGATGAATACACTTTAATCTGAGTGAACTGGCTAATAAGCTATTCTCATTATTTCTGAAGATATTTTTATGTAGTTTTCATTATTTTTTGTTGCAGTTTCAAAGAAGAAAAATAGAGAACTATAAACAGTAACATATGCAGAGAACATGTTGCATATTGTTGGTACAATGCAATATACAACTAAAATGTCACTATATATATTAAATAGGACAAGAGGACATTCACAATCTTGCTTTTTTCCTCATCTAGTTATTAAAGAGGCAATCACTTTAAGCAGCAACAGATGGTGCAATCACAATATGTAGATATTAAATAAAATGCCTAGATATAGATCTTTTTTCTGTTACCTTTTGTCTCATTATCTTACTTTAATTTAATTAAGCAATACAATTAAATTATGTATTTTGCTTAAGCAGAGACAACTTATAAAATAAAGTATCAAAGTATACTGGCATGGGATAAATAGTTTATTTAAGAAATGCTTTGTTATATTTACAGTATCTTGTGATAAGAGTCTCACAGCTCTACCATGGTTCATTTATTCATTATGTTTATTCTAATCAATTATCTTTCTGCCTGAAACCATTCCTGTAAACTAGAAATAAATCTGGGTTAACTGTGCAGCTAAAATGACATGTTTTCTGTCTTCTTCCTTTACAACAGGACCATTATATCCTTGTCCATTGTTTATACCATTGGACAGGCAATCATGGCAGTCAGTTCCATAAATGATTTGACCGACTATAACAGGGATGGAACTCCTGATAACATTCCATTGCACATGTAAGTTGTATTACCCATTTCTGTCTTCCAGATTAATGCAAGGTACAGTAATTTAGTGCTTTAATTTATTGTACTTGTTATTTAAATTGTCCAGTGATCAGTCTCTTCTTATTTATTGCTACTTTTATAAGGAAGCTGTTAGATCCATAAGTTCCAGAGGGGTAGCAGTGTTAGTCTAGTTCAGCAAAACAAACAAGGAGTCCTGTGGCACTTTTAAAGACTAACATTTATTTGTCACATGAGCTTTTGTGGGAGAAAATCCTACTTCAAAGCGTCTGACGAAGTGGGATTTTCTCCCACGAAAGCCCATGCTATAAATAAATTTGTTAGTCTTTAAAAGTGCCACAGGACTCCTTGGGTATGTCTGCACTAGCAATTTAGGTCAACTTAAGGAGGCTTAAGTCAACCTAAATTACTCCCTGTCTACAGCAGACTTTCATTAAGTTGACTTAAGAAATTCCTTAAGTCAACTTAATGAAAGCTTAAGTTGACTTAATAAGAACCACCCATTAGGTTGACTTAAGCCTTAAGTCAACTTAAGGTCAGTGTGGACATGTAGCAACCTTTAAATCGACTTTATTAAGTCGACTGAAGGGTGGTTAGGTCGACTTAACAAAGTGGGCTAAGTCAACTTAAAGTTAAGTCGACTTTGTCCACTTTGTTAAGTCAACTTAATAATGTCAGCTTTAAGTCGACTTAAAGTCGACCTTATTAAGTCAACTTAACAAAGTCGACCTAACTTTTTCTAGTGTAGACATAGCCCTTGTTTGTAATATCCATGTTGTTACATGACCTCTAAAATGTGTCAATGACCACTGAGACCTATATTGAGCTGCTGCTTAAATAGTTGCCCTAGAGCAGCTTTAATTTACGCAGATTTTTCCAAAAATCTCATAGTTTTATAGAAGAAAACATATGGGATGTGTGCAAAACTCAAATCATACCAATTTCACTTAATTTAAATGAGGCAGCCATTTATTTACCTGTAGCAGACTTCTTTCATTCAAATTTTATGAAAATCTGAGCTCTGTAAGGGGATGATTACGAAGGCAGACTAACTCTATATTGAGTATGAACTATATATTTCATGAGTTTTACCAATCAGACTGCAGATATTCATTACTGCACAAGGGCTCTAAAAGTTTGTCATTAATTTACTATTTTACATTAATATTATTTTGGAGTTGGAATTTTAACAGCCAGGAACATATTGTGCAAGATACAATAACACCATTCAAATTGCCTCATAAAACTGTATCTTTATTTCCACGTACATGATATCATTATTCCTAATAAAAAATATTTCTCCCAGATAAATGAGCCAAGAAAGAATATCTGAATAAGATAAAGTTCATTACTTTATGTTCATTTTCTGGCACAGCAGAGTATCATGTGCTAGAGACTGTGCTGCACCCCTTGATATGCATCAGAGAAAGCACAGGTCAGTGTGAGTGGCAGAAAAGATGGTTTAATGCCACCTTTTATGCTGTCTTAAAACTAGCAGTGCTGTTTCCCCCATGCGTCCTAGTGCTGGGGGGTGGGGAGCTGTCCAAAAACCTCCCTCATTTGATGGATAGAAACCTTTTTTTCATTTCCAGCCTATATTTATTCCCAGATGGGTTAATCCCTATTATTTATTTATCTCTAGAAGGGAGAACTCACCTTCCCAGCCTGTTGGAAGCTATTCCTGAGAGAATTGTTGTAGCTGGGTCCCTTCTGCCTTAGGTGCCTTAGGACATGGGTGTCTGAGGAGGAAATTCCAGGCTGCACTCAGAGGCTATGTCTACACTTGTAAATTTAGGTCAACTTTAGCTAAGTCGACTTAGCATGTCTACACCTAAATTTAAAGTCGACTTAGGGGGGAACTTACAAAGTTGACCTAGATGGTCCACACTGGATGCCTAGGTCGACTTCTAGGGGCTAGGGGGACCTAGGACAGGTCCACGGGGCACGGGCAGGGAGGGCAGTGAGGGAGTCCTGGAGTAGCCCTAAGTTGACTTAGGGCTACTCCAGGTCTACACTGGCTTAAGTCGACTTTAAAAAGTCGACTTAAGCCTTAAGTCAAACTAAAAGGAGGTTTAATAAAGTTGACTTAATTTTCATTAAGTCGACCTTATTTTCCTTAAGCAACTTGCTTAAGTTGACTTAAGGAAACTGTAGTGTGTACACCGCTACACTGTTTAACGTCCCCCTCGGGGTGTTATTCATCGAGGGATGCGTACGGACGAAAGGTTCTTTGTCCACCGGGATAATAGCCTGGCCTTGATCTGATGGAAGGGAGGAGGCACTGGCAGGTACATCAGTAGTCAGGGGAACCAGATTATAAAGGGTTGAACCGATCCAGCCGATAGCCCAGGTGATCATTACAGGAACTAAATACTGTTCCCATAGGGGAAGTAATGAGAAGGGTAGAGGGGTACTAGGGATTAACAGTACCAGGGAAAACAACAATGGAATTAGGAGAGTTATAAGCATAAGATGTTTATTGCAGATCATCATGAGTACAATAAAACTTATGCACTTCTTTTCTGTTTGTTGTACACTCTTTTTAACTGTTATATACTTGCAAGGTTTAATGATTTATTGTTATGCTATAATGCTGTTATGCTGCAGCAGGCCTTAAAAATGAAAGTAAATGTGCATTATTGAATGATTAAGTGCTAAAGCTACTCTTATTACACTGTGATTTTCCCTACCTTTAAAGGGGATTGCAGTCTATCCACCTGAACTCCCAGGCTGGGGTGCTAAACTACTTGTTCCTTAACCTTATACCTACCTCCCCATACTCTCGGGGGTGAGGGTGCTAAACTACTTTAGCCCTAACACCAGGACCTGGGGTGCTAAAACTTCTGTTACTATATAAAGTTACTTTTGTCTTATAAACCTATATACCTGTAGCTACTTTTGAACCAGTGTTCACCGAGGTCTATTGGTGATTTCTTAGTACTCACCGAACTCTTTACCGACGTGTCAGTTTCGCCACCTTCGGGGATCAGGTGCTGACCTTTCTCTGATGAGCTTGGGCCTACGCGCCAGTCCAGTCATCTTTAAGACCAGGACCTGACCTTTCTTTGGCTTCTCTGGACAGACCCCACTTGCTATCGTAGCAGGAGCCACGGGGCGTCTTGAGTCTGTCCAAACCTGTCTGCCTTAGTTTCCCCAGAGCTAATATTTATAAGTTTTTGCCCCTCATGCCCCTCCTGTTTTTGGCAGAGGTTCCCATGTTTCCACTCCTTTGCAACATAGCCCCTCGGTTCCCATACGCTCTTGAGGCTATGCAACATTGCTATCAGTTTCCATTCGCTCATGTACCCTTTGCAACATTACCATTAGTTCTCATGCGCTTATGCAGAGAGCTCCTTGCAACATTGTGTGGTCAAGGCTGCAGGTGCACGCTGGTGACGTCTGAGTTCTTGGCATAGGTTCATGTGAGCTAATATGCTAAGGCCTTTGAAAACTGGTTCAGGCTTGGGCCTACACTAACAAACCACTATTTCTATAAAAGCAATAATATAACTTCCCAATTCTAAACCCACTTTCTACATAGTGTAGACGCAGGGTAAATTAAGTTGACGTAAGCAAGCTTAAGTCAACTTAATTTACAAGTGTAGATGCACCCAGAGAGAAAGGAGAGGAAAGGAGGAGAGGGTCTGAAATGTCCCCTGGTATAAAGTAGCTTAGGCCCATGAGCTGCTTTAACTTACAGCAGCTTTGCCTGTGCTGCCAATAGACACTTTGAAATCCAGAATCCCCATAGGGCTTAGTGCAGTGGTTCCCAACCTTTTCAGTAGCACGGCACACTTCAGTGAGACAAACAATTCCATGGCACGCCTACTTTTTTCAGGTGAATTGATTGTTCATAAACATCACATTTACTTACATTTATTATGGTTATGGTCTTACTAGAGAGGTTTGCAACATAGTGTATACAACAAGCTAAATGCATTAATGCTTCAAAAAAACACATTTCTTAATTTTGCCCTTTGGCCACCTGTGTTTAGAATGTTCACGTTTCAGAATCGAAAGACTGATACCTCGCTTTTAATTTGATGATTAATTTGCACGAGTTTCATGAGTTGGATATTTTGGTTGGATAAAATATTGTTTAAGATGAAACAATGTTTGTTTTGCATTGATTTTCCTTACCTTTGTACAAAATTCCACGGCACACTTGGACAGTTCTCACAGCACACCAGTGTGCCACAGCACACTGGTTTAAAACTACTGGCTTATTGCTACAATTGTACCCTCATCCCCAATGCATCCCCTTGTGTCCCTCACCCCAGCATGCCCGTGATACTGGTGCATCTAGTGGGGGCAGTATGGGGCTGCTTAACTCAGCCCTGTGCTGTTCCTGTACTGGGGTCATTATTCGCCAGTCCATTGCATTTCTTTCAAGCCACCCCAGTGGCATATATAGACCAGAAACTGGTCAATGGCATTTCTGAATGCTAGGACACAGCCTTAGTTAAGTATTCCTATGTTTAAAGCTTTTGCTGTTAGCAAGCATGGGCATTTCTCCTTGTGGGATGTTCTTTTACCTATACTAAAATAAAATGAGTGATATTTTTCCCTTCCATAGTGGCCTATCTATGCTTGGCTTGCTCTTGATTGCTCTTGGTACTGGTGGAATCAAGCCCTGTGTATCAGCATTTGGTGGAGATCAGTTTGATGAAGAGCAGGTAACAATGTTTTTCAAACGTAGTTGGACTCATATTTAATTTTCAATAATGACAGATATACCTCTTCAGTGCTCATTGCACTACTACTTGGGTGACCAAAAGAAGAGCTAGATCCTATGACAGTGTTCTCTACAAATACATGTTCCGTGCCATCAGGATATTATATTATATTATATTATATTATATTATATTATATTGGACTGTCTCCAATCTTAATATCGTTAATTAAGGCCAGCAGAGTCTGGCCACATAATTCTAACTAATCATGCTCTACATAGATTTTTTAAAATGTATGTTCTTACTTTCACTACAGGAAAAACAAAGGAGTAGATTCTTCTCTCTATTTTATTTGGCTGTTAATGCTGGAAGTCTCATTTCTACTATTATCACTCCAATTCTCAGAGGTAAACATGCACTGTATTTGTCTACAAAATTGGTTAAACAGTATAGCAAGCATACTGAAGAAAAATAAGGCAGCGGGCTTAGCTTACTTCTTGGATCTATATTGAATAAGTGTATTTTAGTTTTAGACAACTACTTTGAATTCACAAAGAAGTCATTACTATCTGATGGCTTATGAGACATGGTTATAGTTTCAGTTTTTTTCTAAAGTAGAAACATAAATCTTGCAATACCCATGTCACTGTTAAGGCTAGCTGGCATCTTCGTTGGCAGTCTCAGAGACTATGTCTACACTTGTAAAGTTAAGTCGACTTAACAGTAGACATAGTTGTCCACTCTGGCTTTAAGTCGATTTAATAAGGTCGACTTAACGCTATTCCCCATCCACACTGGCTTTAAGTTGACTTAAAAATTCGACTTAAGGCTTAAGTCGACCTTCAGAGGTGGTGTTATTAAGTCAACTTAAGGAAGCGCTTAAGTCAACTTAATAAAAGCCCAGTGTGGACGTGGCTTTGTGTAGGTCGACTTAAGCGTCCTTAAGTCAACCTAAGTTGCCAGTGTAGACGCACCCAAAGAGGCTAACCATTGAATGGCCATGGAGATTCCACTACTTTCACGCCTGATGAGAAGGTGGGGAAGCCAACACAGTTGCCGTGATTTTTTTGTGGCTGAAAGAAGGCTTTGTTCTACAGTGATACTAACACAACATTTTTTTAAATCATCACTAACAGATTCAAAATAAATAAGTAAATAAAATAAAAAGAAAGGAAAGCAGTATCATTAGATTTCTCCATATTTAGAGGATGGAGGTGAAAGAAAGGGAGCTTTTTTATTCAGAGATAAAAGGGATGCATACATACATAATATATGGGCACATACACAATTAAATTAAATATATAACACATCGAGTCATATTTTTAATTCTATCAAAATGGAAGTTTTTAATGTGTTTTATTTATAAAGGTCTTAGTGATTTTGTTTTAATGGAAGTGATATCTTCAAAAGGTGGGCAGGGACCACGACAAATCAGCCTGTGCGCCTCCCTCCCCCCCCACTGAATCCTGGGTCCAGCTGGTATCCCCCCACCAGGGCAGGGCTGGCTGGCATGCGGTGCAGCCTGTGGAGTCGCCTTGGAGCCATACCACACGCCAGTTGGCCCCAACCCCATAGCAGAGTGGAGCGAACAGGTGCCACCTCCCCTTGCCTCTAGGGGGCGGACCAGCCAGCCCAGGGGCAGGGCAGGAGCATGGAGCCAGGCCTCTGGGCTGGCCCGCCCTACCTCCTATGGCAGACCAGCTGGCCAGGAGTGGGGAGAGAGTGCAAAGCCTGTCCTCTGGCCCAGAGACCCCTTCTTCCCCAGCATTGGCAGGGCAAGAGCCATCCCAGCACCGCCACCTACCCCTGGCACTGTGGGGGTTGAGTGGGGCAGCAGGGGGGTGGATCCCAGGTTTCCCACCACAGGGCCCACTGAAGCGCAGGGCCTGGGTCAATTGCTCCAACTGCCTCACTTTAGCGATGGCCCTGGATATCCTGCTAAATGTGAAGCTCATTCTAAATCACCAGCATCTGAGGTTCATTCTTGATAAACTGTCCATAGAATCATAAAATTGAAGATTAGGGTGGGAAGGAACCTCGGGATGTCATCTAATCCAGCCTCCTGCTTAAAGCAGGGCCAACCCCAACTAAACCATCT
The DNA here is from genome assembly GCA_007922175.1 of Pelusios castaneus. Classification (NCBI taxonomy): domain Eukaryota; kingdom Metazoa; phylum Chordata; order Testudines; family Pelomedusidae; genus Pelusios; species Pelusios castaneus. The sequence goes on along the minus strand of ML685802.1, from coordinate 6,643,124 downwards.
CAGCCAGGGCTTTGTCAAGCTGCATCTTAAAAACCTCTGAAGATGGAGATTCCACCACCTCACTAGCTAACGCATTCTCTGCTTCCACCCTCCTAGTGAAAAAGCTTTTCCTAATATCCTGCCTAGACTGCCCCCTCCCCTCCCCTCCCTCACTGCAACTTGAGGCCATTGCTTCTAGTTGTGTCATCTACTACCACTGAGAACAGCCTATTTCCATCCTCTCTGGAACGCCTTTTCAGATATGTAAAGGCTGCTATCAGATATCTCCCTCCCCCCATTCTTCTCTTCTGTAGACTAAACAAATGTAGTTCTTTCAGCTTCTCCTCATAAGTCCTGTGCTCCAGCCTCCTAATAATTTTCATTGCCCTCTCCTGGACTCTCTCCAATTTGTCCACACCCTTTCTGTAGTGGGGGCCCAAAGCAGACACAGTATTTCAAATGATGCCTCACCAGTGCCAAATAGAGGGGAATAACACTTCCTCGATCTGCTGGCAATGTTTCTGCTAATGCAGCCCAATATGCCATTAGCCTTCTTGGCGATATAGGCACACTGTTAACTCATATCCAGCTTCTTGTCTGCTGTAATTCCCACATCCGCAGAACTGCTGCCAAGCCAGTCGGTCCCCAGTCTGTAGCAGTGCATGGGATTCTTCCATCCTAAGTGCAGAACTCTGCACTGGTCCTTGCTGAACCTCATTAGATTTCTTTTGGCCCAATCCTCTAATTTGTTTAAATCACTCTGCATCTTACCCTTGCCCTCCAGTGTATCTAATACCCCCCCTAACACAGTGTAATTTGCAAACTTTCTGAGGATTCAATCCACTCCATCCTTCAGATCATTAATGAAGATGTTGAACAAAATCAGCCCCACCACCAACCCTGAGGGCACTCCACTTGTTACCAGCTGCCAACTAGACATCAAGCTGTAGATTACCACCCACTGGCTATGTCTACACTTGCTAAAATTAGTTCAAATTAGTTAGTTCAAACTAGGAAAACTTAGTTCGAATTAGAGATCCCCATTCATTTCAATGGCCGGTTAGTTCAAACTAAGAAATTAGTTCGAATTAACATGGCCACATTGGTTAATTTGAACTAGTTAGTTCGAATTAACCCTTTAGTTCGAATACCCTATTTGAACTTATTAGTTCAAATTAAGGAAGCCCTTAATTCGAACTAACTAAAGCCTTGTGTAGCCATGGCTTTAGTTAGTTCGAATTAGGCCTCCTTAATTCGAACTAACTTGCCAGTGTAGACATAGCCATTGAGACCGATGATCTAGCCAGCTTTCTGTCCATTTTATAGTCCCTTTATCCAACCCATATTTCTTTAACTTGCTCATACGAATACTGTGAGAGATTTTATCAAAAGCTTTGCTAATGTCAAGGTATATCATGTCCACTGCTTTTCTCAAATCCACAGAGCCAGTTACCTCATTGTAGAAGGCAATCTATATTTAACTCTGCTTATATAGTCTAGTGACTATACACACATGCACACATACATCTGTTTGTGGAGTATGTGATATGCCATACCATAAATTATAGATAGGCATGACTTTGAAATGGCTTCTTTCTCAAGAAAGGCAAAGTTACAAGTGAATTATGCAGATGATTCCAAATAAAGGTAGCTCAAACTTAGACTTTTTGATTCCTGGCATCTTAGTCCAGTTTATTGCTGTTATCTTATTATTAGTTTAGAAGATTAGTTAACAAAAATTGCTGTCCTTTCCTAGGATAGCTGGAAGATGAGCATATGAAAAAAAAATATGAGGACCTTCCTTGCTGGTATATCATTGAAAATAACTTCTGTAGTTTAAACAGAAAGAGTCAACCAAAGGAAGAAAGATAGGCCTTTACTTAATGGTTTGACTAGAAAGCTGGCTAAACTGCCAGAGCAAGACAAATTAATTGCTAGCAAGCTAGTAGACTTTTAGATAAATTGTATTGCTTAAATGCTTGCTGAAACACTAGCATACAATATTCTTGTCTAACACTGTTTTATTTCCTGCAGGTGAACAATGTGGAATTCACACCAAGCAACAGTGTTACCCACTGGCCTTTGGAGTGCCTGCTGCACTCATGGCCGTCTCATTGGGTACATTGCATGTTTTCCATTTTATTTACTGCACAACTTTTCTTTGTTATATTCGTTACTCTTTATATGAGAAAGGAAAATAAGATTATTTGCTTAGAAATGAAGTGTTCGAAAGGAGGCTTCCTTCTTCTCTATAACCCACAATTTCTGATATAACATTTGCATCTCTGCAGACAGGGCTGTCCCTAGGAGTGGACGGGGCCCAGGGCCAATCAGCCTGTGGGGGCCCCTGCCATCCCTCCCAGTTCGAGGGTGGAGCTGCCCTGGGCCAGAGGCCAGGCTCTGTGCTCCCACGCCACCCTGGGCCAGCTGGATCGCCCTGTTCGCCTCCCTCCCAAGGATGGCCCTCTGTGCAGATTAACATCATACAGTTATATATGCATGGTAGAGAACTCATGTGATGTAATTACTGTAGAACCTCATAGTTACAAGCACTCGGAATGGAGGTTGTAACTAGGATATGTTCGTAATTTGCCATTATGGTGGTTCATTCAAAGGTTTTCAACTGAACATTAATTTAATACAGCTTTGAAAGTTTACTATGCAGAAGAAAAAGTCTGCTTTGAACCTTCTTAATTTAAATTCACAGACACTGTTTCCTTCCTTTGTCAAATCTTTTTATGTTTTTTTAGTAGCCTACATTTAACACAGTCCAAAGGGGTAGCCGTGTTAGTATAGTTCAACAAAACAAACAAAGAGTCTGGTGACGCTTTTAAAAGGCTAACAAATAATTAAATAATAAATAAATAAATACATTTGTTAGTCTTTAAAAGTGCCACCAGACTCCTTGTTTGTTTTACATTTAATACAATACTGTCCTGTATTTGGGCGGGGAGGGGGGATGTTTGTTTGTTTTGGTCTCTGCTGCTGCCTGAGTGTGTACTTCTGGTTCCAGATGTGGGGTGTGAGTGACCAGTCAGTTCATAACTCTGGTGTTTGTAACTCTGATCTACATTCGTACTTGGGTGTGCTGTTGCACTCCAGAAAGCTAAAACAGAAACACATGTTTATGTACCACTGCTCAAGGGTACCATAACAACATGAACAATGTTCAAACCTTGGCAGAAATATTAAATATTAAAGTGGAAAATTAATAGACTACACCTCCTGAAGTTAGCCATCCTGACTCCATCCCAACATCCCAAAACCTGACCAGGGAGAAAGCAAGGTTTCATAGTAGACGTACAGGGTGAGGCTTGGTACCTTTGCTCTGGAAATAGCAGTAAAATAATTAAATAATTAAGGGAAAATTGTCTAATAAAAATAGTTTTAAGGGCCAAATTATGGCTCAGCCAGCATGGCAGTTCCAGGACTTAAAGGGGTGCAGGATGTGTGCACCATATGCCCCTGCACCAGCTACTCCTATCATGGTTGACAGCACCAGCAGAGAAGCAAGATCCAAAGACTATTACATTCCCTTTTCATTCTCATAGTTGGGAGTAGACAGGCTGCCACAAGCTGCATTGCTGTGTCAGCGTGTGAGGAAGCCTGCCCTGTGCCTGCTACAGATCTGGTGCAATTTATTTCCAACCTGGAGCAGCAGGGAACTTCCATGAGAGCTGATCCAAAGGCAGCACACAATGTACTAGCCCTTATCTGGATTCATGGCAAAACGGCAAATAAACCCTAAATGTTCTGCATTACATTCTGTGTTACATAGTTTGCATTAGCTTATGTGGGATTGTTTAGAGCATTAGTTAAATTTGAAAGCTTTAAATAAAGGAGGTTTTTCAAAGCTTTCGTCAAATATTCAAGATTAAGGTGAGCATGTAAATATATATTAATACAGGAATTGTAGATGAACTGGTGAAATATTGCATTGTCCTTCTGTATCTAACCGTTTACTTGTTTATGAAAAATCACTGCATTTTACCAGCTGCACTGCTCAATGAGTATGGCAGTACAAAGACAAAAGAATTATATTGTTATAAGAAACCTTTTGGAGTTCCATAGCGGCTAAATAGCTGTCATGTCCAATACACTTGCTCTTCCAGAATTACATCTTTAATTATCATTTGTATTAGTGAAAAACAGCAGGCCCAAACCTAAGGCCCTTTTGTGTTTTAGTTTTTTGTCTTTACTCAGGCAAACTGCCTTCCCACTGAAGATAGTAGATGTTTGCCTAAATAAGGACTGCATTAGAATCAGTTTGTTTAAGAATCTGATCCAGTATGTTAATTGGACTGACAAAAAATTAACAGAAAAATATTTTAATAACCACTTTTATTGCTCTTTAGAATGCTATTTCCCATCCAGACTTGGTTTGTTTTAACCTCTTTGTCATTATGTTTTGTATACTAAAGTATTTTCCTCAGGTTCAATCCTGAAATGTTTTCCATTTACTCATTGTAGTGGTGTTCATACTTGGAAGCAGAATGTATAAGAAAGCTCGTCCTCAAGGCAATATAATGCTCCAGGTTTCCAAGTGCATTGGGGTAAGTAATGCTGGACTACCTAGGAAAATGGGGCTGAACTTTTCCAATAGAGTTGGTCTTTACCACCTATCTATAACTTTTATGACACTCATAAACTTTGTAATTTGCAAAATGCTTGTTCTATTTCAGTTAGGCATGAGATCATAATGGTGCAATTAGTTCTGTCACAATTAATCTGATCTTTTCCGTTGATTTGATTCTTATCCTATGGATTTATAAAAAGATTCTTCCATTTATCTTCAAGAAATAATTGTTTTTTATAAAATAAGATTTTGTATTTATTTATGGGTTTTGGGCAGTCATTCAAAATAATTTTTAATTTTATAAGTAAAATAGTGGGGGCAAACAGTGTTCAAAACCTGTGTAAAAGATGTTTTGAGTGTTTGATACTCCCTCTGATTCCTATTTGTTTTTCTTAATTGAGCCTAATGAATGTGTAACACATATATTAAATAAGACTGCATTAACTTGATTTCAAGCCAGGTAGCTTTTAACAAGCCAGCTGCTAAACTCTTTTAATTTCAGTAAAAGTTCATTCATGTAGTTAGTTTCATTATCACAATTCCTTGAAGCCCCAAACAAGATTGGAGCCCCATTGTGCCAGGGACTTCAGTGGGACTTTATGCAGGTTCCCTCAATCCTGACCTGGAGGACCACCCTGTTATTCCAGTCCTGAACTCCCTACATAACGGTTTGATAATGTACCTCTAGCACAGCTACATAATATTTTTTGTTGAAATGAGAAATTAATTTGCAAATACATATTAATGTTTCATATAAACAAAATTTATCCTTAAAGTGCAATTCCATTCTGAAGAATTTCTGTTTAAAATGAAACTATATTCTTATTTTTTTTAAGTCTGAAAATGTAGTATGCAAAACCTACCTATATAGAAAAGATCACAGAAAGTTCCCAATATTAAGCATCCAATATTAAGAGGCACTACCTATTTTTTTGAACTGCTTGGTTTCATTTAACATTGGGAATGTTTCACTGAATCTAAGACATAACAGACATACAGCAAAACACTTTCTTTAAGAGTTTTAAACGATTTCATAACAACTTCCACCTTTTAATAATAATAAAAATAAATTAAAAATAAATCCAGGAATAAATATAATTTGATTTTAAAGACAGCTTTTCTCATTATAGGAAGTCACTGTGACCGTATAATTCAAATACCCATTGCATAATGTTTAAAACCTATTCAGTGTAATTAGTCTAAATTTAATACTGTTCTTTTCACAGTTTGCTGTCAAAAACAGGTTTCGACATCGCAGCAAACAGTTTCCCAGAAGAGAACACTGGCTGGACTGGGCCAGTGAAAAGTATGATGTAAGTATCACTTTTGTGTGCATGAGAACATGCGCATGGATAGAAAGATAATGCCTCCTTTCCTTTTCCTTTTTTGTTTCATCTGCCTTGTTCATTAGTTACATAATCCTCTGCCAAATATCAATGGAGCTAATGTTGTGTCTGTCTCCACCAATCTGAAGCTAGTGCTCTAGCTAGATTGTATTGCTCTGGCAAGATAGGAAGTTTGCCATCATTGCTTATTTTAACTTCAGATTGTCCTCTCGTTATCCGGGCTTTGAGCATGATCACATGCTGCATTGGGGAAACTCCAATGGGCTGAACATAATTGTATATCTCTCACAGAACAAATACCTAAAATTAGCTGGTACTAGTTGCAATATGCTAGCAGGTATTTTAGGTATTTTATCTCCAGCAGGTATTTTATCTACAGTGTAGATGTTATGGTCTTGATATAAATGACCAGCTTTATTAACCTATTGCATTCTATCACTGGCAATACATTCTGAGTTCAAACTCCTTGTCATGTCTTTTAAAGCCCTACAGCTATTCAGCCGCATTCTATATGTCTCCTTTTCTGTGATCTCCTGCACTTCTTGCTGATTTTCAGTGGCAACACAAATCTCAATCTCCTCTCTGTCTTCTTTCTGATTCCTGCCTACATGCCTTCTTCCATGCAGCCTGTGCTCATTGTAGACACTCATCAGAACCACCCCATCATTCAAACCCCTCTTAAAAATTCATTTTCACAACATCACCTATGAGAAATTAGATAAAATTACACAAAATAACAAGAACAAAATCTAGGTCAGTATAACCATCAAATATATGTGTGACCTTAGGCTATGTCTACACTTGAAAAGTTAGATCAACTTAATGAAGTCGACGTAATAAGGTCGACTTTAAGTCGACTTAAAGCAGACTTTATTAAGTCAACTTAACAAAAGTCGACTTAACTTTTCAAGTGTAGATGTGGCCCCTTTTCGACCTTATTAAGTCGACTTAACATTTTAAGTTGACTTAATAAGCTCCACCAAGGTGCTAATCCCCGTCTCCACTGGCTTAAATCGATTTAATAAAGTCGATTTAAGAGCTAGTTTGAATTAAAATGAGGTGTTATTAATTTGAACTAACTTTTCCTTAATTCGATTTAAGGGGCGGCTTAAGTCGATTTAAGGAAATCAATCAATTAATTAATTAATTAATCTGTTAGTCTTTAAAAGTGCCACAAGACTCTGTTGTCTTTCTACAATAGACTAACACGGCTACCCCTTGGAATTTGAGTAACAGCGGACTTTATTAACATAATCCTTTTTGTCTTTTCTCCACACACACACACTGACACCTATCTTGTCTTACCTTCATCTTAATTTAGACCCCAGTAGTGCAAAGTTACATGTATTTCATTTTAAAACATTGTAAATAATTCCACTGAAGTCTAAAGGGCTACTCACAATCTGAAAAGTTTAGGATGTGTATAAATCTTTGCATGATAGGACCTGTGTTTTTACCTGTTGCTGTGAATAATAGCAGGTAATATGTATATTCAACTCGTGGTTTTGTTGAATTCATTTTTTTTAACTCTTATTCACTATAGAAACGACTTATTGCTCAAACTAAGATGGTCTTGAAGGTGCTTTTCCTGTATATTCCTCTTCCCATGTTCTGGGCACTTTTTGATCAGCAGGTAAAGTAGAAAAAAAATGTGCTTTTTTTTTGTAATTATGTGTACAATTGCATTCAGTCATTATGTAGTGAAATCAGTGGACATAGCAGGGCAGCATTTGAATTCGTGATAATGAAAAATGATACTTATGAATCATAGTTATTGATATATTGTATCTATTAAATTATTTTATTTATCTTTCTTTTTATACACTAACTGCTTCTTGTAAGGCTTCAAAGATATGATCAATTAATATTTCAAACGTATATTACAAAATACATCTATATTGACATAATGTCAACAAAAATATTAAAGGTAAAATCCTCACCCTGGTTCCAGCTCCTAGGTGCTAGGTAAAAAACCAGAGCAGGATAAAAGACCTCTAAAAGCCCCAGTTCTTTCTGGTGTAGGATTCCCCCCAGAATGGACAGTGTGGAAGACAGCTTGTAAAGCTGCTATCCAGAGCTTCCTTTACAAGTTCAACATTTTGTTTCAGTAGTTCAGGATTGGACCTTTGTCAGAGATTGACAGAGAAGAAAGTAATCCTAAAAACAGCTTTTGTCTTCCTTTATTATTGATTCCCCATCCCCTATCCTTTCCTTTCTAGAAACTTCAAGAGTAATTAGAGCAAATTGTTTTACTATAGCATTTCCGTATTATTTTGTTTTATTAAGGGATCGAGATGGACATTACAAGCCACCACAATGGATGGAAACTTTGTAGGTTTTTTTAACTTAATGTTTTAAAAAATTATTGACATTTATTTTTTTCTTATGCATTTTATCAGCTCTCTAATGTTAAAACACATTTATCTTTTCTTTCCCTAGGGAGCTATTCAGATCCAGCCAGACCAGATGCAGGTACACGAAGCTACATTTGGGATATTTTTAAATATTCCCCAAACCCTTTTTTAAAAAAAATCAGCATTTAAAAAAAGACTTTGGAAAGTGCTTAAATCATTTTTCCCGATTTTTTTACATTCAACAGACTGTGAACCCGATTCTGATTGTTATTATGGTCCCAGTTGTCGATGCTGTCATTTATCCGTTAATTAAAAAATGCCACATCAATTTCACGTAAGTTAATTCCTATGCCTGATTTCATCTTTAGGTGCATTTTAATGATTTATCTTAAATTGGTGTGTTGATAAACAACAGAGTCTTGTGGCACTTTTAAAGACTAACAGATTTATTAATCGCATGAGCTTTCGTGGGAGAAAATCCCACTTCAGCTTTCACTAAGATAAGGAAATTCAGCTATTAATAGTGGATTAATATAAAAAGTAGTTTTGTATTATTGAAACCCTTAGTTGCAATCATCTTTAAAGCCCTAAGAACAAAGAGGAGAACTGCACAGCTATGTGCGTGTGTGTGTGGGCTGGGTAGGAATTACAGAGTGTAGAGTCCCAGTTCCTTTGAAGTCAATAGCTTAAATCCAAATGAATTCAGGAGATCCAGGATTTTACCCTTGTTTTCTTTCGTCCTTCACTCATTCTGTTTTGTATTATAAAAAATAGACACATAGTTAATTCTATCTTTCGGGAGTATCTTTTTGTTTCAGAACTAGTGGAAGCTAGATGTACTTGCTAATCTGGTACTCCTGGACTGCACTCTAGGTTATGAGTAGAACTGGCCAGGAATTTTTGAGGAGTCAGTTTTTTGTCAAAAAAATGCCAATTCAGAGAAACCTAAATCATTAGCAAAACAGAGTTGGGGTCAACAAGTTTCCTGACTGAAATAATGATGGGGGGAAAAGTTTGGAAATAGTCAAAGTGTCAAAGTGAAAAAATCCATTTTTCTGATTCAAAATGACTACATCTTTCAGTTACAGTACTTAAAATGAAAAAAAAAATTTAAAAGGGCAAAATCAAAACAAAAATTATCAAAACAAAATATTTTTATTGACCCAAAATGGAAAAAAATGGGGGGGGGGGGGGGGTTCAGTTCACTACCATTTTTTTATTTTAATTTTTTGTCCTAATTCAAAACAGGAAAAAAAGTTGAACTCAAAAATATTATGGGAACAGGAAAACCATTTCATGACCTGCTCTAGTTGAGAATTCTGCTGTTTATACCTTCAGGTAGCACCAAGTGTTACTAGCAGTATTGCACAAAATAGAAATGCAGTCTGGAAAGATGGAAGAGGTTCATTGGCTGAAACAAAAGAGAGAAGAGGAGAACCTAAGTAAAAAAAGGTGCTTTTTTTCAACTGAGTTAGCTCAGTCAAGCTGATTTAGTAGATTTTCAAGTGAGTTAATCTATCTTGATTTGAATTAACTCAATTGAAGAAAGCACTTTTCCCCCAGTCTAGATAATTTCATATGTTATAAAATGGATCTCCCATTTTTAAGACATTCTAGATTAAAACTCAGGGGAACAAAAGCATAAAATTAGGCTAGACTTCTTAGAAAGGAGTAATTCATTATAAAGAAGCTACTGGAATTTTGTTACTGGAATTTTTAAGCCATATTAATTTATTTTTATAGAGTTTCAAATTAAAATTCCTCATTTTTAGTATTTGCAGTATACTTCCAAGTTCTTTCTCTGATTCCCTTCCTTTCCTCATTGATTTTATATGCCTACAACGAAAGGGTGCATCTACCCTTACAAATTAAGTCGACTTAAGGAGGCTTAAGTCAACTTAAACTACTCCGTGTCCACACTGGGCTTTCCTTAAGTCGACTTAAGCATTTCCTTAAGTCGACTTTAGAAAAAGTTAAGTCGACTTAATAACACCTCAGTTTAGGTCGACTTAACACTTAGGTCAATCTTATTAGGTTGACTTAAGCCAGTGTGGACGGGGATTAGCGCCTAAATCCGCCTTATTAAATCAATTTAAAGTGATAAATTGACTCAATAAGGTCGAAAAGGGGCTATGTCTACACTAGAAAAGTTAAGTCAACTTTTGTTAAGTCAACTTAATAAGGTCGACTTTAAGTCAAGTGTAGTCATAGCCATAGTGTGCCAAACATTCACAACTGATGTATGGGAATTATTGAGAAATAGTATCAAATAATGCAATAGTAAGAGAAATTTAAAAATCAAATTTCCTGACTACTTACTGTTCTTTTATGATCCATTTATTACATTTGATTTTTATCTATTTATGAAAATTCTTGTGGGAATGTGGAATTTCTCTCCTGAAAACCTACAGCCCTCCTGTCCTCCTCCTCCTACTTAAATTTTGTTACATCAAAGAGACAGAACCTTTTATGTTCTCTCCTGGCAATGCAAATTTTACTTGACTCCTTCATAGATGGGCATCGTTGAGATTATTAATAGATAATTCGACTTGTATTGCCATGGCATTATATTTAATCATTGCTTAAAATGCTGTTAGTCCAAAAAAGTACATCTATCTGAATTATTTTAGTTCAGTGCTTTTCAGATCTTAGTATATTCATAATAAGTAATCTTCCTTTTGTACGGGACATAATTATGCACTTCTATAGCTTTTTTTATTCTTTGCATCCTTAGGGTTATGTTCACTTTCTGATTAATTCAGACTTTTCAGTTCACCTATGCAAACCTAATAACAATCATTCAGATGGTGGCTAAACCTGAGAATTAATCCACATAGATTTTGAGCAACAGAGTATTAAACAGATCAGTGATGTAATTTCAAGGGGTATGTCTGCACTTGCAAGTTAGGTCAACCTAAGGAGGCTTAAGTTGACCTAACTTAGTCCCTGTCCATAGCAGGCTTTCATTAGGTCAACTTAAGAAAATCCTTAAGTCAACTTAATGAAAGCTTAGGTCAACTTAGTAAGACCTGCCGGTTAGGTCGACCTAACCCTCCTTTAGGTCGACCTAAGCACAGTGTGGATGCTTCAGTCCACTTTATTAAGTTGACCTAAGGGCAGTTAGGTCGATTTAACAAAATGGACTACGTCCATGTCCATGGAAACCACTTTGTTAACTCGATTTAATAAGGTTGACTTTAAGTCGACTTAAAGTTGACCTTATTAAGTCGACTTCACAAAGTCGACCTAACTTTTTCTATTGTAGATATAGCCAAGGAGTCTAGATTTCATTATAGAGTAACTAGGAACTAACACTGAGGTATGTAGGGCTTAATGGACTATTTTCTGTAACTGGATCTGTCCTCAAAGGTGTAATAGTACACTATCATTGGTCATCTTAATGTCTTCCATAATGAAACAGAAAATCACAGCTGAATTTTTGAATTAATACTGCTTCTAAAATACATGTTTTTGTTGCTATATTAGGCCTCTGAGGAAGATTACAGTTGGTATGTTACTTGCAGCTCTGGCCTTTGTTGCTGCTGCACTGGTACAAGTGCAAATCGATGTAAGTTAAGCCAAACACAACCAAATGATGATATTACTATTTAGCTTTTTAATTACAGTATAGATTTTGGTGAGCATGCAGATGATCTAAACCATGGCAATTAATAATTTGTTTCAAGAATGTGTGTATAAATATACAGGGAAGAGTAAATATGGATATATGTGTGTCATTGAATATAATGTATATATGATAAAGTTAATCAGCTAGAAGAGTTCCTCAGCAAGATATTCTTATCTGTCCTTATTATGGGTTTTTAATTTTATCCTAAGATTGAAGCTGAAAATCAGAAGATTTGAATGCTTTGATTTGCTAGGGAATTATTTTGCATATCTAATCTTTTTTATTTATTTTGAGTTAAGGGTAAGCAAGACACAACCCTGAGCTATGTGGTGTCACCAGTTAAGAATGTAATGCTGTTGTTTTAATGAGTGAATCCAATGGAATAGAATGAGCTTTCTTTTCAACGCTGCTTGCTAAAAGGCTGTATCTTCAGCTGATATAAATAGGTGTAGTTCTATCTTGCTTTATGTCGTGTTTTGGGAGGAAGGAGGACTTAAATGTATATAGCCTATACTGGTCCCATACCCAGAGATGAACTTTACACAAGATGATTAGTTACCTACAGAAAGTAGAACAAGACCAGAGAGGTTTTTTTGATGGTGATATATGCAGACAATGAAAAAAATGATAACAAATGCTAGGTAGGGTAGTACTTGTGGGAAAGAAATGAAAATAAGTATGGCATTACCTAATCTCGATGCATGCAGGAACAAAGGCCATTTTGGCCACTAATATGATGGCTTCTATGGAAATTCAGATTGCGTAGTAAGTGTAAATGGAGCCTGGTTTCTCTTTTTGACCTGAACACACTGGGTCAGATCTCTTCATGCTGGAGGGTCCCATTTATGGCTACACCCTGTTAGTCATCACCTGTAGTAAATGGGAGAGAAGATAGGATGAAAGGGAATTCAGAAATATGGCCTGCCATAGGCTGTGAGAAAGCCTTGGAGCCCCGATGCCCCCTGAAGGGTCCTGATTTTGATAGGAAGCGACAGAAGGAAAATGGATAGTAATTGTAAGGGGTTGCAGAAACCTTGCTGAGAAAAGGGGTTCCCTTTCTAGTATAGGTGGTGAGTAAGCATACGGAAACAGTGGCTAAAGCCATTTGTAATATGGTGTCATTATATGTGTGAATCACAGGTATTTTATTGTGCAAATGTTAATTTTCTTTATAAGTACTAAAGTCATTGTGATTATTATATTATATTATATTATATTATATTATATTATATTTATTTCACTCTTTTTCCCACCAAGAAAACTCTTCCAGTTTTCCCTAATGGAGGGGAATCCCAAATCAAAGTAATAAATTTAGGTACTGGTGTTGCGAAAGTCGACTTTGGCCTTGGAAATAGAAATGTGTCTGTGGACTCTCTGATGGCGGTAAGAAAGTGTGATGAATAGAGTTGATCAAAAAATTAAAACTTATTTTCTAAATTTTTCACAAGTTTTAAAAAAAATATTTAAAAAAAATTTACTGAAAATGTTTTTCATTTGTTTTGTTAACTGAAATCCTGCTTTTAGCAAATGAACATTTCATAACCATTTCAACAATATTTTTAATAACTTCTTAACAAAAAATTTGAGAAAAAAGGGACTAATCCTTTTGTAAAAACCCAAATATTTCTACAAAGTTGACAATATTTAACAAAAAACAACAATAAACCCTTTTCATAAGAAAAAAATTGATTAGTTCTACCAATTAATCATCACATATACACTAGCCTCTAAATTATATGTTTATCTGAGAGAGAAGTCTTTCCTAAGTCAGTATATAGCACATAAAAAGTTGCAGGCTTTACCATACTAAAAAGCTTTGGAATATTATATTGGCACAGTGTCTCAGTACAGAAAAATAGATATGTTGAGCGGGAAGGGACCTTGAGTAGACATCAAGTGACACCCCCTGCCCTGAGATAGGATCAAGTAAACCTAGACCATCCTTGACAGATGTTCGTCCAACACATTCTTAAGCACCTCCAGTGATGGGAATTCTTCAATCTCCTTTGGAAGGCTATTCCAGTGTTAAGGTATCCCCTTCTAGTTAGAAACTTTTTCCTAATATTTACCTTAAATCTCCCTTAATGCAGATTAAGCACATTACTTTTTGTCCTACCTTCAGTGGACATGGAGAATAAACAATTACTGTCCTCTTTACAACAGCTTTTAAAATATTTGAAATCAGGTCCCCTCTCAATCTCCACCCCCACCCCAATTTAAAAAAAACTTTCCTCATAGATCAGCTTTTAAAAACCTTTTGTCCTTTTTGTTGTGTCCTCTGAACTCTCTCCAATTTGTCCACAGTTTTCTTACCCACTAGATACACCTTCCCTGTTTGACAATAAATGGCTGATAACTACTCTTGAGTGTAATCTTTCTAGCAGTTTTTAGTCCACCTTATAGTAAATTACATTTCCTTAGTTTGCTTATGTGAGACTATGTCAGAATCCTTAGAAATTAATATATGTCACATCCACTGCTTCCCACCTATCCACTAGGCCAGTAAACTTGTCAAAGAAGGAAATTAGGTTGATTGGGCATGATTTAGTCTTGACACATCTATGTTGGCTATTACTTATTTTCCTTTAGTGCAGAGGTGTCAAACTCATTGCTATGGTGGGCTGGATTTGACTTAAATGTACTTCAAGTGGGCCATACATACCATAAATAGAAATATTACGGCACTCTCGCAGCATCACGAAGTACTGTGTATACAAAACTGCACTCTGCAATACATCTCTCTCTCTCTGGGTGCAGCTACACTTGAAAATTAAGTCGAATTAAGCTTGCTTAAGTCGACTTAATTTACCCCGCGTCTACACTACAGTTTCCTTAAGTCGACTTAAGCAAGTTGCTTAAGTTGACTTAAGGAAAATAAAGTCGACTTAATGCAAATTAAGTCGACTTTATTAAACCTTGAAATAAATCGACGTAGGGCTTAAGTCGACTCCCTAGAGTCGATTTAAGCCAGTGTAGACATGGAGTAGCCCTAAGTTGACTTAGGGCTACCTCAGGACTACATCACTGCCCTCCCTGCCGGGGGGGTACAGGGGGAGCCTGGCATGCCCCCCCACAGGGCAGGGCAGAGCCCTGCCCACCCTGCCCCTATGCCCTGCCAGGGTCCCTGACCCCCTTTGCCCCATTGTACCTATGTACAATGGGGCAAAGGCTGAGCCCCCTGGCACGGGGCAAAGGGTGCCCCCTTGCCCCTGTGGACCTGCCCTAAGTCCCTCAACCCCTAGAAGTCGACCTATGCATCCAGTGTGGATGCTCTAGGTCGACTTTGTAAGTTCCCCCCAAAGTCGACTTTAATTTTAAGTGTAGACTCACTAAGTTGACTTAACTAAGTCGACTTTAAGTTTACTTAGTTAAGTCGACTTAGTTAAAGTTGACTTAAAATTACAAGTGTAGACATAGCCTCTGTTAATGTGGTCTCGCAGAGCGCAGTCTCGCATACCCAGTACTACGTGATGTCGCAAGACCTGACACTCTCACAGCATTGCGGAGCACTGGGTATTCAAGACCATCCTCTCTCTGTTATTGAAAGCGCAGTCCCGCAGAGCGCAGTTGTGGGCCGGATGGAAGAGGTTTATGGGCTCCATTTTTTACATCCCAGCTCTAGTGCCTATAAACTGATTTTTAATGATTTGTCCCAATATCCTTCTAAGTGTCAAAGTTAGGCTGACTGGTCTATAATTCTCTGGTTTTTCTTTGTTCTCCTTAAGGGCCACCCATGGGGGACAGGGAAAAGGACAAGTTTGCCCTAATGCCCCAGTTGGAGAAAGCCTCCCTTCACTCCCACCCCATCACACCTTCTGAATCAAGTGATTTTGCAAACTCGTGCACTGAATCGCAGAGCCACTCAGATTGTGCCTGGCCACCCTTAAATCATGAAAGAGGGGTGTCCAGATGAAATCTGAGTTCAACACCATGTTCTAGGTTGGAATGCTTGGAGCAGGAAATTGGGCCCAGTTCCATTGGACAGGTGCTGCTGCTGCAGGGTGAAAGCAGGACAGGTTTGCGCTCCATCTCCCGCTCTCCCACTGGCCTCCTTTCAATGTTTTTGCATCCTTGATTTAATGATTTTTTTTGGAAGGGTGAGGTCTTCAGTTTCAGATTTTGCCCCAGGGTCCCCAAAACCTCCATGTCCTGTTCCCCTTTTTAATGATAGGATCTATGTTTTCCCTTCTCTAGTCCTCTGGGACCTCACCCATCATCTTCCATTATTTCTCAAAGATTCTGTCTAATGGTTCTAACATTGCTTCAGCTAGTTCCTTAAAATACATTAGGTTGAATTTCATCAGGTCCTGGCGACTTGGATACATCTAACTTATCTAAATATTTTTCAACCTATCCTTTCCCTATTTTGGCTTGTATTCCTTCCCTGATGGTAACATTAATTGCATTAAGTATCTGGGCACCATTAACCTTTTTAGAGAATTTGAAGCAAAATAGGCAGTAAGCACTTCACCCTTTTGATGTCCTCGACTATTAGCTCTTCTTTCTTGCTAAATAGAGGACCAAAAGAGTTTATTAGCATGAAAAATTAGTGAAAGTTATCAGAATTTAGTTTATGCTTTCAGGCCATCCTGCTCTTGCTGACACCAAACGATCTATTTCTTTCCTGCAGAAAGAGGAACTCACTCAAGATCCCTAACTTAAGTCAATTTTTCACTTCTACTGGAGTGATATCTATGAAATTATGCTTCTGGAGGGACTAGGTGATTAGCAGTGGGATGGAGAGACTTCCCCCTGTACAGTGGCAGTCCAAATCCAGTCCAGGATAAGTCTGTGGTGAATGAAAATTATTACCATCTGATGGCTAGTGGGTGGCCTTTGTAAAATTAGTTTGTCCTCTCAGTCTGGTTCTAGCTGACAAATATCCATATTCATTACTACATATTATAGTAGCACCTTGAGACTCCAGCTGAAGTCAGGCCCTATTGTACTTTCCATATTCATAGTACAAGACAAACTCTGATCTGAAGATCTTAGACTCTAAACAGACAAAGTGTGCAGGAAAGGAAGTATCTCTGCATTGCTAAACCTCCAACAGAGCAGATACTGGTTAACATCTTTGTCAAAAGTCTCAGCAAACAATCCAAAGACTGAATAATATGGAGGATGCACTATCCCTAAATGGTTCCTCTAGAACAAGCTTGAGGCACATGGGCTCTGCCATGTGGAAAATCCTGCATTGCTTTTGTTGCTGCTGTATTTGTTCCATGGCTAAACAGAGGACTTCATTCTGCCGGGGTATCAATTTAACATCTGTTGGGAGCAACAAATCACTTAGGGTGCATCTACACTTACAAATTAAGTTGATTTAAGCTTGCAGCAGCTTAAGTCGATTTAAGGAAAATTAAAGTCAACTTTATTAAACCTCGTTTTAAGTCGACTTTGCTGGCTAAGTCGACTTGATTAAGTCGACTTAGCCAGTGTGGACGCAGAGTAGCCCTAAGTCAACTTTAAGTCAACTTAAAGGGCTTCAGGGCTCCCCCACTGCCCTCCCTGCCAGGGTGGCTGGCACAGGCAGAGCCTGGCATGCCCCCCCACAGGGCAGGGCAGAGCCCTGCCCACCCTGCTCCTATGCCCTGCCAGTGTCCCAGTCCGGCTCAGCCCCCATTGTACCCAGGTACAATGGGGCAAATGCTGAGCCCCCTGGCACTTGGCAAGGGGTGCTCTCGCTGCCACCGTGGACCAGTCCCAGGTCCACCTAGCTCCTACAAGTCGACTTAGGCGTCCAGTATGGATGCTCTAAGTCAATTTGGCAGGGTCCCCTTTAAGTCGACTTAATTTTTGAGTGTGGACATGCTAAATCGACTTAACAAAGTCAACTTAAAGTTGACTTTGTTAAGTCGATTTAGCTAAGTTGACTTAAATTAACAAGTGTAGACATAGCCTTAGAAATGGAGAGAAAATTATTAACACATTCACATACTGCTGTGAATTAAATTCTTGGTACTGTGAAGTCTGTGTGAAGGAAGAAATGAACAGAAAAACATTTATGGACAAAATGATTGTAGTGGTTTTAGATGCATTAAACTGAGCAGAAGACTCCAGTAGGATGTATGAAATTTATTAGGTATGTTGCACTTGTATGAAGTACTAGACACCATGTGCAACATACCTAATAAACTTTAGAACTCTTGAGTCAACAGGGTCCTGATAAAATGCATAGACAGAGTCACAATTATGTTAATATACAAGGCAAATGTTCTTTCTTTTTTACGTAGACAAACTACATGACATTTGACACTACTAGCTTAAAAGAAATGAATATAATCTATGGAAATCAAACCTTAAATGTTTCTCTTAACGTGATGGGAAAAGAACGTCATACCCTTATGCTAAAAAATACAGCTAACATCCAAACTAACCTGGTAAGTTTGTTTAATTCCTACTTAGTATACCAATCTCTTACCTTCCAAACTGCCTAAATGGAGAGTGTCTAATCTCAAGTGAGGTTGAAAAGGCCAGCTCTGTGTGACTCTTCCTTTCTGGGAGAAAAATTACTAGGGAGCTTGGGGGAGCCACAGAGAAAGAAGTGGGACAATGCTATGCATTGTTGTATACCTATACTTTATGTTATATTAATATGTAAACAGCAAGGAGATATGTCATTTAATACAGGGTTTAAACATTTCTGGATAAACATAATCATTTGAAATAGATGGTTTAAGTTTCATGCTTTACAACAGTCACACATCTGAAGAAAACTCCAAAGAGACGTGGGGGCAGGTCCACAAAAAAGACTTAGATTTAGACCAGGTCAACTCTACAGGTGCTACAGCAGCCTAGGCTATGATGCTGTATCTATGTTGCTGTAATGTTATGGTATAGATGCTTCCTGTAGCAATGGCATGGTTTTTTCCACTGATGTAGGTAATCCACCTCCTAGAGTAGTGGTAGTGAGTTTGATAAAAACATATTTTGTTCTCCTGCTTGTGTCCACATCACAGGTTAGATTAGCATAGCTACAGTGTACAGGAGTGTGACTTTTTCAACTCCTGAGTGACAGTGTTTTGTTGACCAAACTTTAAGTGTTGACCAGGCCTCCATGTTCCAGAGTCTAGCATTGAGGTGCCCTGCCACCTAATGGAATCTATAGCCCTGAGTTAGGCACAAGACTCCCTATCCAGTGCATTAGATGAGAGCAAGACACCTAAGAGAGGGATTCACAAAAGTCAACCAGATGATCAGAGAGGAGCCCAAGCTAATCAACAGGACCTGCCAAAGAGAGGGTGGGGCTTATGCAAAATGAGGTAGGTGTTCATTTCTGGACTAGCAGGAGTCACCTCCTTCTGATTCACAGCTGTGAACCCTCTCCTTGACTTTGGCACCTAACTCAGTCCTTTTTCACATACATTAGGAGGAGTTGGTGTCTACTTTAAGCCCAGTAGTTAAGGCTTGTCTTCAATTCACCACCGTCAGATCTAGCTCCCTAATCCAGCTCTGCAGTTGGACGTTGAAGTCTGGTTTTGAAGGTTTTTTGCTGAAGTATGGCAACTTTCAAGTCTGTCACTGAGTATCCAGGAAGACTGAAGTGCTCTCCTATTGGTTTTTGAGTGTTACCATTCTTGATGTCTGATTTGTGTCCATTTATTCTTTTGTGTGAGGACAGTCCAGTTTAGCTAATACACATGGCAGATGGGCCTTGCTGGCATATGATGACATATTCACATTAGTAGATGTGCAGGTGAATGATGGTGTGGCGGACGTGGTTAGGATCTATGGTGGTGTCATTTGAGTAGATATGTGGGCAGAGTTGGCAATGGGGTTTGTTGCAGGGATAGGTTTCTGTGTTTGTGTTATATATAAATCATCTTCAAATCTGAAATGGTTGTGAGTGAGTACAAAGTCACAAAGTTCAGCTATCAGGTGTGCCATCACATCATTGGGGATACTGTTCCTGATGGCTTATAGTTCGTCCTTGTGTGGAATGTTGGTGTAGGGGGTTTCTGTATCCACAGTGGCCAGGATGGTATTTTCTGGAACATCACCAGTGGATTGTAGTTTTCCCTAAAAGTCCGTGGTGTCTCAGAGATAACTAGGAGTGCTGGTAGCATAGGGCCTGAGGAGAGAATCTATCCAGCCAGACAATCCTGCTGTAAGAGTGCCAATGCCTGAGATGATGGGGCATTCAGGATCTTGGGTAGCAGATAGAATATACCTAGTTGGGGCTGTAAGGTGTGTCTGTGTAAATTTGTTCCTATGCTTCTTTATGGAGTTTCTTAAGCAGATGATGTAATTTCTTTTGGTATACTTCAGTGGGATTGGAAGATAGTGGTTTGTAGAATGTGGTGTTGAAGAGTTGTCTAGCAGCCTCCAGTTCATAATCCGACCTCCTCATGATGACTACAGCACCTCCTTTGTCAGTCCTTTTGATTATAATGTCAGAGTTGTTTTTGAGCCTTTGGGTGGCGTTGCATTCTGCACAGCTGAGGTTATGAGGCAAGTGATGCTGTTGGAATACAATCTCAGCTTGTGCACATTGGCAGAAGCAATTTATGTGGAAGTCTTGTCTTTTGTTACGGCCATCAGGAGGAGTCCATGCAGAATTCTTCTTGTAGCATGGTTAGGAAGGTATCTGTGGGTTGGTATGCTGTTTAGTGGCATGGTAGAAATATGTCATGAGTCAGAGGCGGTGAAAGTAGTCTTCTAGGTCATTGCAGAACTATATCATGTGCATGGGGGTGGTGGGGAGAAAAAGAGTCCCTGAGATAGGACAGACTCTTTTGCTGGGTTGTGTGTGTAGCTGGGTAGATTTACAGTGTTGTTAAGTCAGTTAAGGGTGTCACTGGGCCCTTGTGGCATATAGGAGTTTACATAGTTTAGTGTCCTTTTTCTTCTGTAGAGAAGCAAAGTGTGCATTGCAAATGGCCTGTCTTGTCTTTGTAAAGATCAGCCATGTGGAAGTTTGTGTGGAAGTTTGGCTTTCCATGAATGTTTCCAGTGTTCAGAACGCATTCTTGATCTTCTCCTGTTTGCTATAAAGGATGCTGATCGGGTGTTTCCTGTAGTTTTTTTGAGAGTGTGACACAGTCTCTCACCATAATCTGTGTGGTATGCTGATCAGAATGGATTTTTCACCTTCAGTCCATTTGGTATGATATCCATTTGTTTTCATTGGAGAGGAAGATGGAATCTGTTTGTATCTGTGCAAGTTTTTTCATGAAGTTGGTAGATTTCCTTTTCATATGGCTGAATGTGGTGCCTTGCATGGTGACAAGTTTCAGAGTAGTAGCTGTATTAGTCTGTTTTCAGCAAAACCAATGAGGAATCCTATGCCACCTTTGAGACTAAAAAAAAAAAAAGTTAGTTTCTACTTCATGCATCTGACAAAGTGTGTTCCAGACCAGGAAAACGTATACCGTTGACGTGGTATACCTTGACTTTAGCAAGGCTTTTGATACGGTTTCCCACAGCATTCTCATCGGCAAGTTAAGGAAGTATGGGTTGGACGAGTGGACCGTAAGGCGGATCGAAAACTGGTTAGATCAACGGGCTCAGCGGGTAGAAATCAATGGCTCGATATCTGGTTGGCAACCGGTAACGAGTGGAGTGCCCCAGGGGTCGGTCCTGGGGCCGGTTCTATTCAACATCTTCATTAATGATCTTGATGATGGAATAGACTGCGTGCTTAGTAAGTTTGTGGATGACACCAAGTTGGGGGGAATGGTAGATACTCTGGAGGGCAGGGACAGGATCCAGGGAGACTTGGACAAATTATAACACTGGGCTGAAAGAAACCTCATGAGGTTCAACAAAGACAAGTGCAAAGTCCTGCACTTAGGACGGAAAAATCCCATGCACTGCTACAGGCTGGGGACCGATCGGCTAAGTAGCAGCGCTGTAGAAAAGGACCTGGGGGTTATGGTGGACGGGAAAATTAATATGAGCCAACAGTGTGCCCTTGTTGCCAAAAAGGCCAATGGCATATTAGGCTGCATCAGTAGGATTATTGCCAGCAGATCGAGGGATGTGATAATTCCCCTCTATTCGACACTGGTCAGGCCGCATCTGGAATACTGTGTCCAGTTTTGGGCTCCCCACTACAGAAAGGATGTGGACAAATTAGAAAGAGTCCAGCGGAGGGCAACAAAAATGATTAGGGGGCTGGGGCACATGACTTATGAGGAAAGACTGAAGGAACTAGGCTTATTTAGTCTACAGAAGAGAAGACTGAGGGGAGATTTGATAGCAACCTTCAACTACTTGGAGGGTTGCTCCAAAGAGGAGGGAGCTAGGCTGTTCTTGAGGGTAACAGAGGATAGAACAAGGAGCAATGGTTTCAAATTACAGCTGGGGAGGTCAAGGTTGGATATTAGGAAAAACTTTCTCACTAGGAGGGTGGTTAAGCATTGGAATGGGCTATCTAGGGAGGTGGTAGAATCTCCATCTTTGGAGATTTTTAAGGCTCGGTTAGACAAAACCCTGGCTGGGGTGATTTAGGGGGAATGGTCCTGCTTTTTAGCAGGGGGTTGGACTAGATGACCTCGTGAGGTCCCTTCCAATCCTATTATTCTATGATTCTATGCCTCCCTCCCCTCCCCCCAATTTTTTTTTTGTTAGTCTCCCAGGTGCCACAGGATTCCTTGTTGTTTTTGCTGAAAACAGACTAACCTGACTACCTCTCTGAAACTAAGAAGTCTTTGTCAATCTCTCTTTGGCCCAATTAACATTTAAGTATTTCATACAAAGTGGAATGGCTTCATCAGGAGAATTTGAGAAAGGCCCACCACAAAATACTGTATAGCTTAGTGGTTAGGTCAGAGAGAAGGGAACCTGTGTCCAATCCCTGCTCAACTCTGACACAGTGGGGATGGGGGTTGGAACGTGGATCCCTCTCTCATCCTGGGGTATTAAATGTAAGGGGAACACTGGCATCCTCTCCTCTTCTGTTTTGTGTTGGGCACAATCTGGTAGATAGCCTCTGCAGATGAGATAAGCAAAGGATCCCATTAATGCTGAGGAGTGAGTTGGATGTCTCTATTTAAGTGGCTTTGTACGGGTCCATCAACAGAACGTAAGGTGCCATGGGGATTGTGCCAGTGGAAATTTAGTTGCCCACAGAATTAGATGGCAGCTGAGGTTTTGAGGATCTATATTTTGTATTTAGGCACCAAAAGTGATAGACATGTTACTTTGTGGATCTGACCCTTGGAGTCTTACTCTTAAATAAGAGGTCTTGAATATTGGTACATAATAGTGCATATTATAACATGTCAAAGATTCCAACACAAATATCTTATTCATGGCAATTGTCTTTTCCACCAGCTGCTTGATGGCATTACATCCAAACAAGAAGATGGAAAAAATCAAATCAGGTATAGTTAATAAATATTTGCTTTGCTTTTAAAGTGCATCTATGTATTAAAATGGCATCTTTGT
This sequence comes from Pelusios castaneus, assembly GCA_007922175.1. Classification (NCBI taxonomy): domain Eukaryota; kingdom Metazoa; phylum Chordata; order Testudines; family Pelomedusidae; genus Pelusios; species Pelusios castaneus. Next base: position 6,619,847 of record ML685802.1, on the reverse strand, counting down.
AGTCAACATCTTGTGTAGGCATCATCAACTTGAAGCTTAATTTATTACTAAAAATACCAGATTTTAGCTTATTAATTCATCTATAGGAGAAATGGAAAGGGAACTGGAGTCTGTTTTGCATCAGCTACACATTTTTAAAGAGAAGAGAGAATGGCATTTAAAAATGATCAAAAACTATTCAAATGAGATGGGAGGAAACTGATTTCAAATATCTGTTGCATTGGCAGTACATAACGTAAAGATTGCTAGCTTTGTATAAGCTTTATTTATCCAGAGTCATTGGCTATGTCCACACTGGCAAGTTAAGTTGATTTAAAAAGGCTTAAGTCGACCTAACTTAATCCCTGTCCCCACTAGGCTTTCATTAGGTCGACTTAAGGGGCTTCCTTAAGTCGACCTAATGAATGCTTAGGTCGACTTAACCCTTCCTTAGGTCGACCAAAGCCCAGTGTGGACACCTAAGTCCACTTTCTTAGGTCGACTTAAGGGAAGTTAGGTTGAATTACTAAGTCCCGGTTAACAGAAACCACTTTGTTAAGTCGGCCTAATAAGGTCGACTTTAAGTTGACTTAAAGTTGACCTTATTAAGTCGACTTAACAAAGTCGACCTAATTTTTTATAGTGTAGACATAGCCATTGTGTTTTATAAGATCTAAAACCAAACACTATATTCTTTTTCTTTTGTAAAGATTTATAAATAATTTGGCTTCACCCGTCAACATCACAATGGGTGGCACTTATCTTGGAGAAGTGAAGACTTTCTCTGTCACTAATTATACATCCTTTGCCAGAGGAGCGTAAGTATTTTGCTGTACATTAATCCAGACTTTCAGCAAAAAAGTAGTTTTTATCCTCAGAAAAAATTTAAGGAATTCACAGTATTATTAAAATAAATATAATTAATTGCAAAGTTATTTAGATTAACTTCTTTATTTTTCAGATATGAGATTGTTGTTTCTGCAGACAATTCGCTGACTTGCAAAAATCAGTCAAGGTCATTTGGATATGGCAGTGCATATACTATTATAATTAACAAAGTAAGTTGCCAGTGCTGCTTGAAGATGCAGAATAACTTTTGTGGTGCTTTTTTTTTTTAAATTGTCATTGAACAAATTTCATACTTGCTCTTGATGTAATATAGAATAACTACATGGACTTACGTATTACTTACTATAGAATTTTTTATCTTAATGTAGTTTTAATAAACTATAAAAATAATAGGTGTAATGGGTTGCATTCTGAATCACAATATACATGATGAATCAGTTAATAATATAGTAATTCTTGGTTTTGCCTAACAGGTTTAAAAAACTGTAGCATTGACAGATATCCAAGGCTTAAATGTCTTGATATAGACTCAACCACAGAATTATCACTAGTTTAAAATTCTCTATGCAATGTTTATTTATTTTAACATAGCTGAGGAGGGAAGGGCCTTGTTCTCTGATGAAAATCTCATAGCATATTTTTATCTTTAGAAAAGTGCAGTTTTGTATTCTAATGCACCTTTTTCAATTACCATTATTTCAGTGTGACAGCAACATACTGGAACTCCAAAACGTTGAAGATATCCAGCCCAATTCAGTTCACATGGCTTGGCAGATCCCTCAGTACTTTATTATAACATGTGGTGAAGTGGTCTTCTCTGTCACTGGACTGGCATTTTCATATTCTCAGGTAGGTGGTTACTGTCAGTTACATTAGTATCCTGAGATGTGTCTTTGGCCTGTACTGATGAATGCAATGGTCTTACCAAGCAAACAGAAAAAAATTAGACTATCACATAAAGAAAAATATTAACCAGCACTTTCTATGTGAATCAGAATAGTTCACCGGATTTTTGTGGGTGTGTGTGTGTGTAAATTGGCATTGTTCTACGACATCTATTTTGATTTCATGGGTGTTATCTGATTTGCAGCAGCTGACCACCAGTCTTCAAGTCACTCACTCCATCACACAAGCTGACTGTCAATGAGAAACAACAGAATCCTGTGGCACTTTTAAAGACTAACAGATTTATTTATCGCATGAGCTTTCGTGGGAGAAAATCCCACTTCGTCAGATGCTTTGAAGATGAGAAACTTACAGAATGGGAGGAAATTAAATGCACGGAGAGTGTATGATATAGGATCAGGGCAGGCTGTAACAGCAAATCAAAATAGGTGTTAGAATTCAAACACTGGGGAACAGCACATAGATGAAGGTGAGGTCAAATCACCTGTTGTAATAAGAGAAGAATCCTCTATGTGCTGTTCCCCAGTGTTTGAATCCTAACATCTATTTTGATTTGCTGTTACAGCCTGACCTGATCCTATGTCATACATTCCCCTACATTTAATTTCCTCCCATTCTGTAAGTTTCCCATCTTCAAAGCGTCTGACGAAGTGGGATTTTCTCCCACGAAAGCTCATGCGATAAATAAACCTGTTAGTCTTTAAAGGTGCCACAGGACTCTTGTTGTTTTTCTGCAATAGACTAACACCGCTACCCCTTTGGAACTTCACTGTCAATGGAAACTCTTGGCACCAGAGCTATATTTCTTCTTATTATGGAGCCAGCTCTGGCTGGGGAATAGATCCTGAGAACTTATTTACACGCTAACACACATACAATGTGTTGTTTAATTACTTTTTTAAACTCCTGTGTGGATACTCTTACACTGAAGTTTGAGTGGTTTATTTTGGTTTAGCTTAAAAGTGTCCTTAATCGATTTAAGGCTAAAATAAAACAAGTATGGTTTAAACTGAAATAAGAGCCTTTTGCATCAGTTTAACTGTGTACTTCTTTTTATCACTGTGAGTAATTCCTCTTTGTTTCTTTTTAAGATACTCCAATTTGTCTACATATTAACCATACATGCTTTTCTTTTTTCTTTCCTTTTCCTTTCATTCTGATGAATAGTACATGTACTGTTACATGTTGCTCAGCTCCTGGTATGATGGGTATATTATAAGTATCTAGACAGATAATGTGGTTTGTTATTACGAACTGAGAATTCAGCAACAATTTTATACCTAGTGAGTTTGAGTCATATGTAATATATGCTTGTTAATCACTTATTGTACACAATATGTGCAGCATTATAAGCAATACTGGAAATTTACTGCTCCCACAATCCTTCTCTATCCCGCCCACAGTTCTTTAAATAAAAAAGGAACAGCATTTGAGATTAATGTTAAGAATCATCTAAACTTTAAAGATCAAACATGAACCTACATAATCTATTTGTATCAGATGTGTTAAAGTGCAAAGCAAATTAATTAAATATCTTGTTTCTGCAGGCACCTTCCAACATGAAATCGGTGCTTCAGGCAGGCTGGCTGCTAACTGTGGCTTTTGGTAACATCATTGTTCTTATTGTGGCTGGGGCATCAAAACTCGGTGAACAGGTAAACAGACATTCTCACAAGGGCTGTACTGGGTATATTGTATTCTTACTGTACCAGTGCAGTATCAGTGTACTACGCACCTATGGTATTGGGGAGGACAATCATAGATAAGCCTCATAACTTCCTTTTTGCATCACTTGATTATGTCAGTGGATTTGTAGTTATTATAGGACACAAAAGCATGTGTTTTTGTTTTTTTAAATATTAGCTGGATGAGCATGATTGAAACACACAATCAGACATGCAGAATTATCATTTATAACTCAGTAACATCAGTTCATATGTAAAGGCCTCACTAGACCACATAAAGAACATTGAGGTAATGGATAATTGACATCACACAAACTGCTGTGATCTATTTAGATAAAGTCTGGTGTGTATACAGTATAAGGTGAGCAGATTTTCTGGGTGTTATGTTAAGATACACTCCTGTGGAGAGACTCCTCCATACCCTGGGTTACAGACCGAGGACAGTCACATTCCTTATGACATGGGACAGAGAAAATCGGTAGGTTAGAGTCTGGAGTATCTTCAGCTGGAACGCTTCTCCCGTTCTTCCAAGATTCATTTTAAAACAATTCTTCTTTTACAAAATTCCTATTAGGAGTTCTTGCCAGGTTTTCTACTTCTTTTTCAAGCTTTTTCTACTCCTAACTCCTGCTCTGTTCATGAAACAGGCTAATTCAGTCCTTTTGAAAGTAGAAAATGCTTTTAGCAACCTAAAAAAGAAATTACCACAAGTACCAGGAGGAGGGAGAAACTACTCCTGCAAATGTTACACGCTTGTCTGTGCTAATGGGACAACTGTAGGGTAACCCATGAAAAGTATGTTGAAGATTTTTAATCGCTATCCACACATGATCTCATGTCCACATATGAAGTCTGCAGATTCCCCTTCTGCCCTTCAGTTATTTAAAAACTTCTACACTCAATGCCTGGCATTGGTGCAGAGGCCACAGGGGGGAGGAGGCGGCCTGGGGGCCATGGGACAGGTGTGGGAGCTGGGGCCCCAGCAAGGGGGCTGACAGGGGAGCTGTGGGGGGGCTTGGTGGGGGTCCTGGCAAGGCCTGGCTGGGGTACCACCGGGGGGGCTGGTTGAGGCAGGGGTGGAAAGTCAAGGATGAGGCCTCACACAGTGGCTCCATCCTTGACTTTTGCCTCAGGCCCCAGAATCCCTAAGACCGCCCCTGATTCAGAGGGAAAAAATGACCCCCTCCTTCCCGTTGGATATGGACTTTATGGCATTCTTGGCCCCTGCTAGGTTGAGCAGAGGTTTTCTCCTTTTGAGTACTCATTTATTTATTTAATTTATTATTTATTTGTATTACCATCATGCCTAACAGACAGAGTTATGACCGTGATTCTATTGTGTTACCAACACGGAACAGAAAGGTTGAGTGAGTGAGGGTTCGTTTCACTTAGTGCTCAATCCTGCTCTCACTGAAATCAGCGGAAGCTTTGCCATAGACTTCAGTGGGAATAGGATCATGACCATTTGAAGAACATTGAGATAATTGGTAATTCTTTGGCTCCCATTAGGCAAGTAAATATTATGGTGCCAATCCTTCAAGACAAAGACAACTGTATACAGATTCATCTGCAGTCGATCAGGAACACTACAGCATCCTCTGGAACAAACTGCAGAGCCTTCCTAGCATGCCCAGCCTTTGAACTTTGCTTTATTTTTAGATGTATGTGCAGGGCCATATTATCCAATAGGCACAGAAGGCACTGTGCCTAGGGCCTACAAAAAGTAAAGGCCCTATGAAAAAAATTTGACCATTTTTTTTATTTGTATGATAAGAACTGTAGCAAAGCTCTTTCCTTGAATAAAGAGAGAGAGAGAGAGAGAGAGAGAGAGAGAGAGAGAGAGAGAGAGAGAGAGCGCAAGGATAGGCACAGTGTATACACAAAGAGGCAGAGTCATGTCAATGTCAATCATTTTTTTCATATAGTGAAAGAAATTAACACCAGAGATGAACTTTTGATCACCCATCTACCCATAGAAATCGATACTCCCATAAAAAGGCATCCACTAAAAGGCCTATGAAACAAAAGTGCCTGGGGCCTACAAGGACCTTAATCCGGCCCTGTGTATGTGACGGAGCTGGACAGATTTCAAAAGTGCCTTAATTTGGGTACCTCATCCCTTTTGGGTACCTTGTCACTCATATCATAATTCTTTGTGTGTGTGTAAAAATTATTGTCCATCTTTTGAACAAATTCAGGAATGTCTTCTTTGCAGTAAAATAGCATTCTGGTGGTAAACAATAGAAATGTCTATAAATAGAAAACTTTAATATTTCTTTCTTCACAGTGGGCAGAATATGTGCTGTTTGCTGCTTTGCTGTTGGCAGTGTGTGTTATTTTTTCCATCATGGCTTATTTTTACACCTATGTGGATCCAGCTGAGGTTGAAGCCCAACTTGACGAAGATGAAAAAAAGAAGAAGGGGGATGAGAAAAACATTCATGCAAATGGATCTGTCTCTCAGACGGAGATGTAAAGGTGTATTCAGAGCTGAATGATGTAAATTTATGGCATTCCGTTAACTACAGCCACAGTAAGAGGAACTAGGGTTTCTTTAGACATCATTGGATGGGTTCTCTCATGGGAAGGGAAGAAAGAACATTGCTTATTTAAAATGCAGACCCTCCTGAGGAGCAAGATCAAGAGCTGAGTCTTTTATACAGATACCCTAGGAAAACTGAGGAAACTTGCTCCCAGAAGAATTTGCACTTTAAAAATGGACCTGAAGCTTTAATCCTGAACATTAAAATACTGAAATTGCACTTGACAGTGTTGAAGAAAGCCTCTGAGGAAAGACGTATTGTTTTATATTGTATTTTAATTTTATTATGTGAAAAATGCCAGAAAATATGAATTAAAATTAAGGTATTTGCATGGCCCACCAGCCCACTGTTATTCAGGAGCAACTGGTCAGAGAAATTTTGAAAATCCATTTTAAAACTGCCTTACACATAATGATTGCAGAATCCATGGATTAATTATATCCATTTTTCAGAAGAGAAAGCTCTGCATACTGTATATGTTTCCAATTAGTATTACAGTACAGACCCCTCCAACTCACCTGTGCACTCTGTCTATCCATTTAATTGCTGGTAATGTTAACCAAATGTTGTAGACTGAGGTGGCCACCAAGGTGAAGACGAAGGCGAATGGAACTCTGAATGAGCAGTGACATCTAAAATAAAACTCACATAATAGAATATTGTAGTTTGAGGTGTTTCTTTTGAGGAAAAAGGAACTGGATCGAGTGTTTCATGGTAAGAAGAACTTTAGACTCATACCTTAGGATGGGGATTTGTTTTTCTCTGTGAGCATGTGAGCCTGTTCTGTTCTTTACAGACTTTGAATTTGTTAGATGAAGCAGTATCATTATCTTATCATGATAATGATAATAATTCTCTTATAATTATCGTCGTCGTCATTGTCGTCATCATCATCACCACCCAAACACACACACACACACACACACACACACACACACACACACACACACACCTACCTCTGTTTATTTTTTGGGAAACTGAGGAATTGTGGTTGTCATAAGAACCTTACTTGAAGAGGATTTGTCAAGAAGTTCGACAGGCTCCTCTGCCAGGCTTTCTTTTGCCTGCAAAGTTTACAAACAGAAGCAAGTAGTTCCCAATGAGGACTACATCGTCCGCCGCCCAAAGTGTCGTCCTTAACAAATACAGCACTGATTTGCAGGTTGTCAACTTTCTTCTTTTAACTTTAAAATAATTGGTAGAAAAAGCATATACACAACGTGGCAGCGTGAAGGGTGGTAAACCCCACTCCTCTGCCTTGGCTACTCCTACTAAGGGGCTGAGCTGCAGCCAGGCACCCTGATTAGAAGGCTAATGCAGGAGAGCTGGCCCATGGCTTTTGCTTCAGGTAGTTCCCTGAAATAATGAGGGATGGGGTGACACCAGTGTGGCAGCCCCGGAAGAATAAAGACTGCTTCAGGGGCCTGAAGAAAGGGGGTGTAAAATTCAGGCAGAGGGAGTTTTAAGACGCTCTATTAGCAGATGCCTGAGAGAAGAAACCTTAGCCTCCTGGGGCAGGGCTGTTCTTGGAAGGGGTGGGGGGGTTGGGAGCAAAAGGGGCGATTGCCCTGGGCCCCATGATTACATGGGCCCCACGCTGTCCATGCTTCGCCCCACTCCCTCCTGCCTTCAGCAGCTGGCCGAAGGCAGCGGGGCGAGGCGAGAGTGCTTTGCTTGGCTCCTGGGCCAGCCCTCCCCACCCCCAAGGTGGAGCAGCAGGGCAGGGCGAGCAGGTACACGGGCCGGGCCAGGTGGTGGCCAGCACGCGGCAGGCCTGCTTTGGGCCGGCCTGGCCTGCCTCAGCCCCACACACGGTTCCCGGCTATGGCCGGGGTGGGGCTGGCCACTGCTGGTGGTGTGGCCTCGGCCGGGGCTGGCTCCCGGCAGTGGCCGAGCCCCGGCAGCAGCCTTAGGCGGTGGCGGCCTTGGGTCTCCAGCTGGGGTGCTGGCAGCAGCCTGGGGTCCCGGTGGCAGTCGGCTCCTGGCCGCAGACTCAGCTGGGGCCGGCTCCTGCCAGTGAGCGGCCTCGTGTCCTCCAGCAGGTGGTCTCGGGTTCCCAGCCAGGGACAGCTCCCTGTTCTCGGGAGGTGACTGGGGTCCCTGGGGGGGCAGAGCGGGCCAGCCCACCACGGTCCCCTCCAGCAAGGGGGGGGGAGGAGCCCCACCTCAGCTGATTGGCCTTGGACCCCGCTCCTGCCAAGGGACGGCCCTGTCTTGGGGCCCCAAGCAAGCCCAAAAGAGGTGAGCTGGAGTTGGGCCAGTTTGTACGTTGCTGTGTGTTGTTGGGAAGAGGGTAAATCACTCTAAATAAATCAGCACAAGTGGTTAAAAGCATTGGAGACTCTGGGCTGCTTTCTGGAAGAGGGGAAGAAAGCTGATAGCAAAAGGGGCTGGAGCAGGTGACTGTGATGCACAGGTACATCAGATGCTACTCTAATAGGCATGGAGGGTAAGTATCTAGAGAAGCTTTCAAATAAGATAAGAGGGATACATCTTCAATGAGTGGGCTTGTTGTTTATTTGGTTCTGAGGCAGACTTATTTTTAACTTGCTTTGAAAGAAAAAAATATAGTATTGTGGGAATTGGCAAAAGTCTTGCTCACGGTGGGAGTGAGAAGAGGAAGTCTAACAAGTACAGCAGAATGCTCAAGAAGCATCATTATCTGAGCTTGAAGATCTATGTAAATTGAATCTAAAACATTAGACAAAACACAGACTATTTTTCATTTACATAAAAAACACCCAGCGCTCCATGATGTTATGAAATCTGACACACTTGTGGCATTGCAGAGTGCTGGGTATGCGAGACCACACGTTCGCTCTCTCTCTCTGTTAGGGAAAGAATGTAGGCCCCCTGAGTGAAGTCAAGGTCCTGATGGGGCAGGCACCCTCATGGTGGATGATACGGAAAAGGCTAAAGTACTCAATGCTTTTTTTACTCCAGTCTTCACAGGGAGGGCCGGCTCCCAGGCTACTACACAGGGTAACGCGGAATGGAGAGGAGAGCGGCCCTCAGTGATGGAAAGTCAGGTAGGGACTACTTAAAGAAATTGGATGTGCACAAGTCCATGGGCCAGATGAACTGCATCCAAGGGTGCTGAGGGAGTTGGCTGAACTGATTGCAGAGCCGCTGGCCATTATCTTTGAGAATTCGTGGCAAACGGGGGAGGTCCCGGAGGATTGGAAAAAGGCAAATATAGTACCTATCTTCAAGAAAGGGAAAAAGGAGGATCCGGGGAACTACAGACGGGTCAGCCTCACCTCAATCCCTAGGAAAATCATGGAGCAGGTCCTCAAAGAATCCATCCTGAAACACTTGGAGGAAAATAGAGTGATCAAGAACAGTCAACATGGATTCACCAAGGGCAAATCGTGCCTGACCAACCTGATTTCCTTCTATGATGAGATGACTGGATTTGTGGGTGCGGGAAGTGCCGTTGACGTGACTTTAGCCTGACTTTAGGAAGGCTTTTGATACGGTTTCCCACAGCATTCTTGTCGGCAAGTTAAGGAAGTATGGGTTGGACGAGTGGACCGTAAGGTGGATAGAAAACTAGCTAGATCAACGGGCTCAGAGGGTAGGAATCAATGGCTCGATGTCTACTTGGCAACTGGTAACGAGTGGAGTTCCCCAGGGGTTGGTCCTGGGGCCGGTTCTATTCAACATCTTTATTAATGATCTTGATGATAGGATTGACTGCGTGCTTAGTAAGTTTGCGGATGACACTAAGCTGGGGGGAATGGTAGATACTCTGGAGGGCAGGGACAGGATCTAGGGAGACTTGGACGAATTGGAACACTGGGCTGAAAGAAACTTCATGAGGTTCAACAAAGACAAGTGCAGAGTCCTGCACTTAGGATGGAAAAATCCCATGCACTGCCAGAGGCTGGGGACCGATCGGCTAAGAAGCAGCGCTGTAGAAAAGGACCTGGGGGTCATGGTGGACGGGAAAATGAATATGAGCCAACAGTTTGCCCTTGTTGCCAAAAAGGCCAATGGCATATTAGGCTGCATCAGTAGGAGTATTGCCAGCAGATCGAGGGATGTGATAATTCCCCTGTATTCGACACTGGTCAGGCCACATCTGGAATACTGTGTCCAGTTTTGGGCTCCCCACTACAGAAAGGATGTGGACAAATTAGAAAGAGTCCAGCGGAGGGCAACAAAAATGATTAGGGCGCTGGGGCACATGACTTATGAGGGGAGACTGAAGGAACTAGGCTTATTTAGTCTACAGAAGAGAAGACTGAGGGGAGATTTGATAGCAACCTTCAACTACTTGAAGGTGTGCTCCAAAGAAGAGGGAGCTAGGCTGTTCTCGATGGTATCAGAGGACAGAACAAGGAGCAATGGTTTCAAACTACAGCTGGGGAGGTCGAAGTTAGATATTAGGAAAAACTTTCTCACTAGGAGGGAAGTGAAGCATTGGAATGGGCTACCTAGGGAGGTGGTAGAATCTCCATCTTTGGAGATTTTTAAGGCCCTGTTAGACAAAACCCTGGCTGGGGTAATTTAGTGGGAGTGGTCCTGCTTTTTAGCAGGGGGTTGGACTAGATGACCTCGTGAGGTCCCTTCCAACCCTATTATTCTATGTTGGAAGAGGTTTGCCGGCTGCATTCGGCCTGCTGGCCACATGTTTGACACCCTTGCCTTATAGTCATTGCATGTAATTGTAATGCCCTCATTTAACACGATTAACTTGTGCAGCTTGTCTGTCAAAAAGAATCAGAAGTTTGCTTTTATTTGTATAGTGCTTGTCATATCACTGGCTCTCTTACACAGGGTAGGGTAATGATGGTAAAACAGAGAACTGCCTCCAATGGGCCAAAAAGAACAAGGCAATCTGTCATCAAAAACAAAACCAACCTAAAAACAAAATGCAAAAAGGGAGACCAAAATCCTCAAAGATGAACAGATTCTAACAGGTCTTAGACCAAGTTTTGAAGACAGGAACAGAGGCCAGGATGCAAAAAAGGTGTGAGGCAGGGCAAGGCTGAGAGTCACAGCATCTAACTTTTAGGTGCCTAGAAAAAAATCACTGGAATTCACAAATCCTAAATTAAGTGCTTAGGCTCCGTATACAATGCATGGGACAAGACCAGCACCTTCGAATATGAGTCACAAAATCATGCCAGGCAAGGAGCTGTCTAAACTAGCCAAGGGAAATGCCTGTTTCTTTCACAGAAATAGGCCTCTATTTTGGCGCATGATTCACATTCAGGAACCCTCTTTGGAGCTGGGTAATTGCTGTTTTTGCAAAAAAGCCGAAAGAGGAGAACCTCCCTTGTAACTTTTAGCCCAGCAGTTACGGTATTCACCTGCGTGGACTGAATGCTTTTATTTTACTTTGAGAGTGCCTTATTTTGATTTAGCTTACAGACATACTAACATAAAGTGAAACAAACAAGGAGTCCTGTGGCACTTTTAAAGACTAATGAATTTATTTATATCATGAGCTTTCGGGGGAGAGAATCCCACTTTGTTAGACGCTTAACATAAGGTGAGTTGATGGTAGATGGTAGATTAAAACTAAAAGAAGAGTGTTCACACATTGGGGGTTGCATCAATTTAACTAAACTGAATCAGTTCAACTTTTTCATATAGACAAGTCCTGAAGCACTGAATAGGCAGAGCGACCACAGGGCACAGAAGTAGAAGTGAGTGGGGAGAAATAAGCTGCACCTCTGTATTATTACTTCCTCGATAGGACTCAGGCTCCACCCCCAGAGAAGGGTAAGTGACAAGCATGCTACAACCCCTCTTCTGCTCCAAGAACCAGCATTTAATTTGTTCTTGTGGTTGTACTCCTCCCCTACTGTCGGGATGGAATGCACCGCCGACCAATGCTAATATTAACATCACAACGGTAAGAGAACTCCTACCCGTAGTTTGTCTTGTTTACTTCTCTTACACACTGCAGCCTCATCGTTCCTCTGCTGACCCAAGAAAGTTGTAAAGCAAATGGATCAAGCCTGTGAGGAATTACCCCAGTGTAACAGGAATTTCTGCATGATGTGGAGCTGGTGTATTTCTTTACATTATCCTCACTCACAGACTCAGATGTAGGAGACAAAGTAGGAGCAGTGCTTTGCAATTTGCATACCCAACTTCTGGGACCATGGACAGAAAGGAACAAGTCAGATAAGAACAAGTTAACCTCCACTGCAGACTGAAGTAGCTTCCAAATGGCTTCAGAATAGAACAAATCAATGGTTGAGTCCCCTTGTGTCCAGGGAAAGCTCCCCACAAGGATTGTGCCAAGAAACATTTGGGTGCATCATTAATCAGGGCTTGAAATGGTGTATAAGACATTTAAGTATATTTATTTTTAAATCTTATTACAATTTTACCTTGTGCAGCAGAGATTCCCTATCTTCTTTCACCATTAAAACTGGCAGCATTGTGTATGTCAGATTGTAGAGTTTTCAGTTAAAACTGCTCAGGAACATTAGTAGTTTTGATGTATAGATAAAAAAAAAGAAATCTAAGTAACATTGTACAACCACTAGGTGGCAGAAAATCACATGTTAATAAATGCTTCAAGGGGCATCATTGGACTGGGTTAATCAAGGGCTGATTGCTTAGATTTTTATGTTTATAAGAATTATCATTCATAATTATCACAAGCACTATTTAATCATTAAAATTAACTAATGCATAAATACCACTACCTGCTAGTGAAGATTATAGAATTTCTATATTTCTAGGAAAACATCATTATGACTGGTTGGATCAAGGGATACCATTCAGCAAGTCATCTCTATAGCCTTTTTTATAAAGCCAGGGTCTCAAACAATAGCATAAATTTATTAAAAGAAGTCTTGTTGTCAAATAGAAAATGCTAAAATATTTATCAAAGAATAAAGCTGACCTTAGTGCAACAGTTAACATTGTTATACTTAGAGATGTTAAAATCTCAGTAAAATTAAATCATCAGAGAAGGACACATACCCAAGAGAAGTGTAGGGCCAATTAATACTACTTCAGTTGTACTAGATTAAAGTTATTACCTTTCAGACCAGAATTTCACAAAGCAAGATAAAAGCTTGTGAGTGCAGTGTGAATTAACCCAGCAAATAAGAAGTGCCAAATAACTATGCATGTAGATAGGTTTATATATATGTTACGACTCTCTCAAAAATAGCCATAAAGTGGAAATAAAGAAAAAACCCACTCAGCCACAGTTAAAATAATACTATAAATATATAACAATGACATTTCAGTATGTGAGGTATATAAACTCCAGACTAATATTTAACAGCAAATCAAGTTTTATTATATAGCAATGTAACTAGTAATTATTACTATCTGTTCAAAGACTTAGAATTAGGTAGAGCCTGAATTAAATCCTGGCTGCAGTTTCTGTATTTTTCCTGTAAGAACTGACACCATCAACCATATAAAGGAAAACCTGGAACTCTGGTACTGGAAAATAGTTTTTGGTGTTATTATTAATAATTATTAATAATAATAATCATACAAATAAAATCCCTGTCATTTTACTTCTAAATTTTATTTGTAATTGTAAATGAGGCCAGAGTTAGGGGCAGAAGACCTAGGGGACTGGGTGAGGTGCTGAACTTGGGGCCGGGGATGCCGCTGCAGAGTTTGGGATGCTGTTTTTGTTGTTAGCAACAAAAGAGAAAAGGTATGTTTGAAGTAAAATGTTTCAGGTATTCAGTACATGAAGCCATTTTTCACTAATCTCCTAGAATGTTATGGACTTTTGTAGAATCTCACGGAACTTTCCAGACTTCTTGAGCGCTATATTTTCCTCAAGCTTCGCAGACTGTTATCAGGCATGCCCTGACAGGAATATAAGGGGTGGAGAGTTGCCAGCCAGTCAGTGAGATACATAAGAAACTGAAGTGAAGTGAGAGCACAGTTGCAACAGTGTGAACCTTGTTTTATTATGTAATTGTATCTAGGAAACAAATGAAAAGAAATACCATTACTTCTTTTACCAAGATTAACACAACATCTGATGACTTTCTAAAACTATGGAACATAGACTTTTGCTCTCCCTGATATAGTCTGTTTTCCCTCATAGAAAATAAAAGATATTCTCAAAAAAGCCATTTAGCGCTCAATATAGGAAGCAAAAAATTAAATTGCAATTAGGTTTGCAGCAAGGAGCTAATCTGATGGGAAAATATGTGAAACAGAACATAGACCTGGTTTCAGGCAGTATCAATCATCCCAGTGCATAAGAAATTGAAGAGTGAAGTATAAATGATGGAAGTCCTATTACTAAGGAATTAGCAGATTCACCTGAAGATAAGGAATGAAGAGGTAAGAAAAGTGATGGAGAATCATCTAGTTTTCCTGGTGGTGAAAAAGAGTGATGATAAAGAAAAATCTGATTTACATGAAAAGAAGAAAAACAACAAAGAAGAATCAGTCGTGCATGATGACAGACATGGCAGTGAGAAAAACTGTATATCACAAATTGATACAGCAGAACCTGCTTTATGGTTGGTGAACCCAAACTCTGCTGACATCGATTAAACGATTTTGAAAGGGTCAGACAAAACTGCGGATATGATGTTTCCAGGAAACAAGCAGAAATTACACATCTCAAAGTAATATTGTGAAAGAGTGCTCGAGAATGGTTAGAAACTGAATCAGCATTGGCTGGCTTACTTGAGATCAATAGACAAAATGTTCTGTATGTATGTATTATTTTCCTCTAGACAGAAGGAAGAGCTCTCTGTAAGTTCAAAAGTGTCTCTCTCTCTGCAAGCAGTTGGTCCCATAAGATATTATCTCACCCACCTTGTCTCACTAATATCCTGGAACTGACATGGCTATGATGCTGCATACAACTGAAGCATTGAAGTATTCAATTTTTTTCCCCTCTGTCTTCACAAACAAGGTCAGCTCCCAAACTACTGCACTAGGCAGCAAGGATGGGGAAGAGGTGAGCAGCCCCCAGTGCTGAAAGAGCAGGCTCAGGGCTATTTAGGAAGACTGGATATGCATAGGTGCATGGAGCCGGATGCACTGCAATCAGAGGGAGATGGCTGATGTGATTGCAGAGTCATTGGCAATTGTCTTTGAAAACTCACGGCAATTGAACTGAGGGAGGTCCCAGACGACTGGAAAAAAGCAAATATAGTGCTCATCTTCCAAAAAAAGGAAGGAAGAGGATCTGGGGAAATACAGACCGGTCAGCCTCTAGAAAAATCATGGAGCAGATCCCCAAGTTATCCATTTTGAGGCACTTGAAAAAGAGAAAGGTGATCAAGAACAGTCAGTGTGGATTCACCAAGGGCAAGTCATGTCTGACCAACCTGATTGCTTTCTGTGATGAAATGACTGGCTCATGGATGTGGGGAAAACAATGGATGTGATATAACTTGACTTTAGCAAAGGTTTTGATATGACCTCCCATGGTATTCTTATTAGCAAGTTACAGAAGTATGGGATGGATGTATGGACTATAGGATGGATAGAAAGCTGGCTAGATCATTGGGATCAATGGGTAGTGAGCAATGACACCATGTCTAGTTGGCAGCTGCTAACAAGCAGAGTGCCCCTCGCATTGCTGCTGGGGCCAATTTTGTTCAACATGTTCATTAATGATATATAGAGGATGGTGTGGTTGCACCCTCAGCAAGTTTGCAGATGTCACTGAGCTGGGCGTGAGTGGTAGGGGCCCAGCAGTGCTTTTTTTCTAAAAAAAAAGGTACCGGAACTCCTATTGATGTCCTCTAACCCGGGCCGTCTCCTTGTCCCCACCCCCACCCCTCTCCAGGCCTCCCTCCAGCGCCCCCTTACCTGGCCGGAGGCTGGGAACTACAGAGACGGCCGGCAGAGCTGCTTGCCAGCCAGGCCACTCCCGCCCTGAGCACGCTGTATCTGCGCATGCTCAGGGCGGGAGATTTAAATCTCCCCAGCCCGGCCGCAGCCTGCACAGCTGGGAGGGAGCACTGGCGGGGACCGAACGCGGCCCCGGCAGGGCAGACAGACCCCGGCAACGGAGCCTGATCCTGGCCCCGTGCCGGGAGGCCGACGCTGTCGGGAGAGCGGGGCGGGGTCGGCTCTGGGCCAGGAAGTCGAGGCGGCCGGTGGGTGGGAGACCGGCAGCCTGCCCTGGCCGCGGCCACCCCGCTGCCCCAGACGCATGGGGCAGGCCGCAGCAGGGGCGGGGGCCGGATAAATAACCTTGGCGGGCCGTATCCGGCCGCGGGCCGTAGTTTGAGGACCCCTGGAGTCTAAGGAAAAAAAGGTGCCGGAACGCCGTTCCGGTGCGTTCCGCCAGAAAAAAAGCACTGGGGCCCAGGATAGGATACAGAGTGACTTAGACAAATTAAACTAGAGGATTGGGTCAAAAGAACTCTGATGAGGTTCAACAAGGACAAGTGCATAATCCTGCACTTAGGACAGAGAATCCCATGCACAGCTACAGACTGGGGATCAACTGGCTTGGCAGCAGTTCTGCAAAAAAGGGTTTGGGGGTTACAGTAGACAAGAAGCTGGGTATGAGTCAGCAGTATTCCCTTATTGCCAAGAAGGCTAGCAGCATATTGAGCTACATTAGTAGGAGCATTGCCAGGATATCAAAGGAAGTGATTATTCCCCTCTATTCGGCTCTGGGGAAGCCTCATGTGGAGTACTGTGTTTGATTTTGGGGCCCCCATTACAGAAAGGATGTGGGAAAATTGTAGAGAGTTCAGCAAAGGGCAACAAAAATGATTAGGGGGCTGTAGCCAGGGCCGTCCCTGGGAGGTGCAAACGGGGCAATCACCCCTGGCCCCACGGTTACGTGGGCCCCGCACCATCCCGCTCCCAGTGGGGCAGTGTGGGGACTGCGTGCGCCATGGCCCCCCACGGCCATGTTTCCTTCTGCTCGCCGCTGCCTTTGGCAGTGAGCCAAAAGCAGCGGGGCGGGGTGGGTCAGGAGCGCTATGCCCGGCCCCTGGACCGGCTCTCCCCGCCCCCAGGGTGGAGCAGACAGGCCTAGGGGCAGAGCACATGTGTGGGGTCCGGCCTCTGGGCTGGCCTGCCCCACATGACCGCATGTGGCCAGCTCCCCGTCTGCAGCCTTGGCCTCCCGGCCCAGGGCAGGGGGGTGGCCAGGGCTGGCTCCATCTCCCCCCGCCAGCAGCCTCGGCCTCCCGGGCCAGGACCGGAGCTGGCTCCCCCTGCTGGCAGCCTTGGCCTCCCGGTCTGGGGCAGGAGCCGGAGCCAGCTCCCCCCGCCAGCGGCCTCGGCCTCTGGGGCCTGCTCCCTGGGGGGTAGAGCAGGCTGATGGGCCTGCCACGCTCCTTGCAGCATGGGGGTGTGGGGCCCTGCCTAGGCCAATTGGGCCAGGGCCCCGCTCCCCCCAAGGGATAGCCCTGGCTGGAGCATGTGATTTATGAGGAGATACTGAGGGAACTAGGCTTGTTTAGTCTGCAGAAGAGAAGAATGATGGGAAATTTGATAGCAGCCTTTAACTACTTGAAAGGGGATTTCAGGAAGGATGAAAATAGGTTGTTCTCAGTGGTAGTAGCTGACAGAACTAGGAGCAATGGTCTCAAGTTGCAGTGGGGGAAGTCTAGGTTGGATATAGGGAAAACCTTTTCACTAGGAGGGTGGTGAAGCATTGGAATAGGTTACCTAGGGAAGTGGTGGAATTGCCATACTTAGAGGTTTTCAAGGTGCAGCTTGATAAGCCTTGGCTGGGATGATTTAGTTGGGGTAGGTCCTGCTTTGAGCAGGGGATGGTCTAGAATGCTAGATGACTTCCTGAGATCTCTTCCAACCCTAATCTTCTATAATTCTGTGATACATAACGGCAGATATGTGAGTTTTCAGTCAGTCTTTGGTAACCCTGCCAGTGAGGGTACTTAGTGCCAGTTGTGAAAGTGGATTATGTGACAAGTAGAAGATACCAACCCACTTCACATAGAATGTGCAAAAGTCAGTGGATGGTAATATCTTTGGCTATGTCTACACTTAGAAACTTAGGTCGACTTTATTAAGTCGACTTTAAGTCGACCTAAAGAGTCCACACAATGCTCTTAAGTCGACTTAAAGATGACCTTATTAAGTCGACCTAGAGAGTCCACACTAGACTCTCTAAGTCGACTGGTTAGGTCAAAGGGGAGTGGAGGCTAGGGGGGCTTGTCCAGGAAAGAGCCAGCCCTACGGGGCGGGGGAGGAGCTGGCTCTAACCGAGACAGGCAAGCTGCTAGCTGCTTGTTCCGGGGAGAGCCAGCCCTCCGCGGGGTTGGTTCTCCTCGAAACCAACAAGCCACCACCGGCTCTCTCGGCTCCCTTCTCCCTGGGACCGCTCAGGTCCTGGAGAGAAAGGAGCCCCGTGGTCCCTTTTACGGGGCTGTGCTCCAGCTGATAGGGAAACCCCTGGGATCCCCTATCAGCTGGAGGGCCATGCCCGCAATTGCCGGCACTCCAGCTGACAGGGGAAACCCCAGGGATCCCCTGTAGGCTGGAGCACACTCCCTTCTTGCCCGGACCCTGCACTCCCTTCGCCCTGGGACCCAAGCGGTCCCAGCCAGGAGGGAGCCCCAATCTCTTCTCCCCGAACCCGCAGGATCTGGGCAAGAAGGGAGCACACTCCAGCCGACAGAGGATCCCTGGGGATCCCCTGTCGGCTGGAGTGCCAGCAATTGCCAGCATGGCCCTTCAGCTGATAGGGAAACCCTGGGGAACCCCTATCAGCTGGCGCGCGGTCCCAGAGAAGGGACCTCAGGGCTCCCTTCTCCTCAGGACCCCATTGTCCTGGTCAGAAGGGAGCCCCATGCTTCCCTCTCCCTGGGACCTGAGCAGTCTCGTTGAGAAGGGAGACGGAAGAGCCGCTGGCAGCTTGCCGGCCTCGGGGAGAACTAGCCCCGCGGAGGGCTGGCTCTCGCCTGGACGACCCGCCACGGGTCTGGGGAGAAGGGAGCAGGGGCTCCCTTGTCCTCCTGCCCTAAGTCAACTTATGTCATAAGTCGATTTAGGATGTCCACACTGGCTTAAGTCGACTTAAGAAGTCAATTTAAGCCTTAATTCGACCTAAAATGAGATTTTATTAGGTTGAATTAAGTTTTCCTTAAATCGACTTAAGGAAAGTCCAGTGTGGACATGGAATAAATTAGGTCAACTTAAACCTCCTTAAATCAACCTAACTTGTAAGTGTAGATGCACCCTTTCTGTTTTCTTACTGACTCAGATTGACAGAGCAATGACTGAGAGATACAACTATTTCAAATTATAAATGAATTACAAGATGAATAAAGTGCTAAAATATAACAATTCAAAAAACTAAACAGTACAATTCATTATACAAACCAATTTAACTTTTAATTTTCACTTGACAACTACTTGCAGTGATTTTGTTACTAAGTCACTGTAGGGCAAGCGTCTATTTAACTTATTGTACATAGGCAAATGGAGCCTTCAGGCAAACATTTTACATTCGTGATAAAAATTATTGTCATGGGACACAATTTTAAATTACTGCAGTTCATCAGTATGATTGGGTCAACCTTAATGGATCCATTGCTCTGTGGATTGTGCTTTCCTATTATGGACATATTTATGAGTTTGAGAAAAGAATTAGTATCCTCATTATTAAAAAATTAAATATAGAAAAACAAGAAAACATCTCATTCTGCTTTTGTGTTGTTTTTCGTTTTAAAAAAGAAAGGTATAATACAATTAAAATATTTTGGGGAAAAGTGCTGAGTAACAAATTCAAACAAGCTCATGTTTCTTAATGAGTTTTAGGTCCCCATCCAATTTCAGTTGTCTGCCTGGAATACTAAAATACTTGCAGGCACTTACATTGTGCACATTATTAATAATAGGTATACCATATAGTAGCTTTTTGTTCCACTTTCTGTTATAGCCCCATGCTCATCCTTAATAATTCTCTATGTTCAGTTATTAGTGAACTTTTTTTAGTTGGTACAGCTCTCAATTAAACTGTAATTTTACTTGAAAATATACCCTCAAAAATTAGATGTATGTAGTGTGGCATATTATATATAAACACATGAACATTCTGAACATTTGCTTTTGGAGGGGGACACAAAATATAATTAGCCACTTTTTCAACCAATATTAATTAGATTTCAAGGATAACCATCTTTTTTCATTGCAGTTGTGTTTCTCCAATAGGTCAGTCTAACTAGATGCATTGTTTATATCATAGTCTGGACATGCACAGTCATAATTTCAGAAGCCAATACAGGTGGTTTTGTGGCTTGTGTGTGCTTCCTTAGCCATGAATAATTGACATAAAGTATAGTTATAAGCTGAGAGGTGACAGATAATATTTGGCTGGAGTGAAAGAGATAAAAGAAATGAAGTCTACACAAGTTTAATTGAAGAGAACATCTTTTAACTGAAACGTGCAAATTACAACACTGAGGCTATGTCTACACTTGGTAATTTAGGTCAACTTTAGCTAAGTCAACTTAACAAAGTCGACTTTAGGTCAACTTTGTTAAGTCGACTTAGCATGTCCACACTATAAAATAAAGTCGACTTAGGGGGGAACTTACAAAGTCGGCCTAGAGCGTCCACACTGGACACCTAGGTTGACTTTCAGGGGCTAGGTGGACCTGGGAGAGGTCCACGGTGGCAGGGGGGCTCCCCTTCCCAATTGCCAGGGGGCTCAGCCTTTGCCCCATTGTACCTGGGTACAATGGGGTAAAGGGGGACAGGGACCCTGGCAGGGCGTAGGCTCCCCCTATGCACACACACACCCCCGGCAGGGAGGGCAGTGGGGGATTCCTGGAGAGCCCTAAGTCGACTCTAAGTCAACTTAGGGCTACTCCAGGTCTACACTGGCTTAAGTCGACATTAGAAAGTCGACTTAAGCCAAAAGTCGACTTTAAAGGAGGTTTAATAAAGTTGACTTAATTTTCCTTAAGTCAACTTAAGCAAGCTACTTAAGTCAACTTAAGGAAAATGTAGTGCAGACGCAAAGTAAATTAAGTCGATTTAAGCAAGCTTAAGTCGACTTAATTTACAAGTGTAGACACACCCTGAGAGAGTACCTGTTTCCAGGGATTACTACAATTCAGAAACAGGACAGAAGAAAATAGATGTAATTCAGTGGATAGCATTAGACTAATCCCAAAAGAAAGGCATTAAAATGTGACCTAAATTGGAAAAACTCTTATTTTACAGGAAGGAAAAATGGTCTAGTCTCAGACTAGATAGGGACTATCTTTTAATTTGTTGGGATCTGGACAATTTTCTTTGAGTACAATATGATAGATCAGCATTTCCCAAAATAATCTGGCCACAAAATAATTTTGGGCTTGGAATATATTGATGTAATACATACATGTTGGTCTGGGAAGGGGAGGGGGGTTCATACCGAAAAATTGCTGCACATATTGCTCAAAAGTTGATTTAAAAGAGTTAGAAGGGAAAATATTGCTAGTACTGAAAATTTTTCACGGAACACCTATTCACATTGCGTGGAACACAGTTTGGGAAACGCTGTGGTAAACGGTCACAGGTACCAAAACTGTAAATAGCACAGGAAGGGTTTATAAAGAATGAATCTTGCAAGACAAACTTGCTTTAAAAACAGAATTACAAAATTAGTGTATAAAGAGAACACAGCATATATCATTAAAATCCACCACTGTGCACGTTAGCAGTCCTGAATGACAGCCCCCCACATCAATGCAATGCTTCAGTCTTTTCTGCCCTCCTATCTCTGGCTATGTCTACACTGGGGAATTAAGGTTGACTTAAAGAAGTTGACTTTAATAAATTGACTTTAAGTCGACCTTATTAGAGAGTCCACACTGGACTCCTAAGTCAACTTAAAGGGGGCCTTACTAAGTCGACTTAGAGAGTCCACACTGGACTCTCTAAGTCGACTTGTTTGGTCCGGGGAGAGCCAGCCCCGCATGGGGCTGGC
>ML685802.1:6552860-6588008 GCA_007922175.1 Pelusios castaneus | reverse complement strand
GTTATAGCCCACGAAAGTGTATGCCGAAGAAAATCTGTTAGTCTATAAGGTGCCACAGGGCTCTTGTTGTTTTTATTTTATGTAGCTTGGGTATCTCCCTTTGACTGCCACTGGATCCTGCGTCAGTGCAGAGCTGGCCAGAATGAGCTAAGTCTGTACAGACATGTCAATAAAGCTGACCAGTCACTGCATCATGGGTACAGAACCCTCGAAGTACCCCTGCCACGCGCCCCACCCGCGCCATACATAGAAAAGGGGCGGGGCGAGCATGCGCAGTCGGCGCATCAAAGGCCGTTGCATCTAGCTCGCGCGGTGCTTTGTGTTACGTAGGCAAACCAGTAACTGCCACTCTCTGTGTGCGCGTGGAGGAGGGGCATGGGATGCTGCGTCGTGTCCGTGTGACGGGGCTTGAGCTGCTCGAGGTGTGTGGGCAGCGCGCGCCGCCAGGGAGCTCCGCCCGCTCTCCTTCTCTGGGCCGCTGCTGCCGCCGGTCGCTCGCGCGGGGAGCCGGCGATGAGCTGATTCCCGTCGCTGGAGCCGCCTGAGAAGAGCCGAGCCCCGGAGCGCGCCTCGCCGCCGCCGCCATGGCTCACTCCCCAGTGCAGCCGGGCCTGCGGGAGATGCCGGTGAGAATCCAGCCCCACCCGTGCACAGAGATGCGGCAGGCTCGGGCCTGGGGGGTCCCCCTCCTCGGCTGGAGGGATGAGACCTCAGGTGGGGGTCGCCTGCCGGGATCCCCGCTGCGGCCGAAACCGTGCTCGCTCGCGTGTGCGCCGGTGAGGGGGCCCTTGGCTAACAGCGGGCGGCTGGGGGGCGGGCGCGTCCCTCCTCAGGGCGGTCGTGGTGCCGCCGGGAAACGTCGCTTCGCTCTGGCACGATGGGCCGGGGCTGGGAGGAGCCGGGGCTCCTTGCGGGGGGGGACGGGGAGCTGCTTGTTTGGAAACAAACTCCGCTGGCGCCGGCGGAAGAAAGCCCGGGGTCCCTGGAGCGCCCGGCTTCCTCCCTCCTTCCCCCGGCCGGTGCGCGTGGCGCGCCTCAGTCGATGAAAACGCGAAGCCTCCTGGTCCCCGCGGTGAAGAGGGGCCGTGCAGGGCGCGCTGTGCCCTCTCCGCAATGATGGCAAGCTGGTGCTCGGCTCCGGCCTTCGGGGTTTGTTCCGAGAGTTGCTTAGTGACCGCTGGCGCGTTGCGGCGTTTCCGTTTATGCTGTCCCTGGTTTCTGAATAACGGTCCGTCGGGGGCTCTTGATCCTTTGGGTTGACATCGCTAAATAACAACCCTTAAAATGGTTGGTACGGCTCATGATGTTCCCATGTATCTTTATTACACTGTGCAAGCTACTTCGTGGGCTGCCACTTTGAGCCCTTTTTCTTTTTGGCTTTCTGATTTCCTCAAATTGAAATTTCGTATGCGTGGTGTTGGCTTAAAAGTGAATTTAGTTCTCAGTTTTTCAATCTTTCAAATGCATTCATTGATGTTTGTCAGCACTAACCTAGCCTGGAGGTTTTAATTGAAAACTTTACTTTCATATGTCTTTTGAGGAATACATGTTCTTGCAAAAATGAATGCGGAAGATGGATAGGAAATAGTTAAGAAACAAATAAACAGGGCAAATGCTACACACGCACAGTTTTGGTTTTTTTTTAGCTTATGTGCACTCAGTCCTGTTATCCTTGTGCCCTGGAGGGCTCCTGACCTTCATGTACTCTGCCAAGTCATTCATCTCCTGCTAATACCCTTGAAATCACCCTTTATTTTTCAGAATATTATTCTTAGGTGTTCAGTGTATCTGAGGATTGATTAAAAAACGAAATAAAATATAAACTACTACTTAACTATGTTGCAGATAAATTTGAATTCAGAAGAGAGATTTCATTATTTTTCTTACAGGAACTGCAATTTAAACCCAGTGAACACTTTAAACTCTGTAGGTGCTCACATACTATAGTGGCCCTATGAATGCCCAATCCTGCAAATGCATATATAAATTGCATATATAAGTGCAAATGCATATATAAGTGCATATATAAATTTGTTTTTATTGAAAAATGCTTTGCAGGATCAGGGCCCTAAATGAGTAAAAGTTATACTTTGTGAAATATAATACAGAATATATAAAGAGGCTGTATAGTTTCATGGAACTTTAACTGCTTCTGACATTAGTGCATTTAAAGCCTCACTTATTACATTATTGGAACAGAGAATGTTATAATTAAAGGTCACTTGCAAATGATTTTAAAAGAATTGTGTGTATGGATTTTGCTTTTCCATGCTATATAGCCACATAAAGAAGGCTGCATTTTTTAAATTTTAAAAATATTGATGCTTTCTGAGGTGAAAAGAAACTCCCTCTTTTTTTTGTTTGTTTTTGTTTTTGTTTTTGAATAAACACCACCACCTTTTAGGCTATGTCTGTATATCACAGGGAAGCAAAACATTTACAGTTCAGATAGAAACTGATCACTACTTTTAGAGGCCCAGTATATCTTAGTTGCTTGACCACTGTTTTGTGGCTTTGCATAGCTTACGTTGCTTGCTTAACTATTCTGGTCTCAACAGCCTGACATCTTCCGGTTAGCAGAAACAAATAAGAGTAATGAGAAGCCTTGTAGATGACTCAGTTTCTGCATGCCATGGCACATCATAAACAAAATAAATAATATGTTTGCTAGCAGCTGCACATAGATAACGGTAATGGTAACAAGTTATTCTGAAGTGTCTGGGGAAACATTTTTCCACTGTCAAGGGACATATTTTGTTTACCGCCCCTCTTATTACCATATGTTGTTTTAATGACCTCAATTGTTGTAGTAAAAATAAAATAAAATTTAAAAATAAAACCTCAATATAAATATAAAAATACTTAGTAAATGTCTCAGATTTTGCATACCATGGCACATAATAAAATAAAATACATAATATTGGCTTGCAGCTGCACCTAAATAACAATAAAAATAACAAGCTATCCTTAAATATCTTTAAAAAAAACCCCATTTTTCAGCTGTCAAGGGACATATTTTGTTTACTGCCCTTCTTATTATCAAATGTTATTTTAACAACTCCAATTATTATAATAAAACCCAATATAAAAATAAAATACATAATTAATAAACATATTAAAAAAATCACCACTCAAACAAAAAAGCATGCTCCATCAAAGCTTAATTCTGTAAAAAGTGCTTCCGGTCAAACTGCTAACTCTCTCCTTTAAAAAAGAAAAAAAATCCATTCCCATATACAGCCTTCTAAATAACTGTTCAGCTCTCCAAATTTAGTAGTAATAAGATATTGTAGTTAATTTTAAACTTTATATTTCACTAGTATATTTATAAGAAACCTTGTGCATTAAACCTTGTTAATCTGCAGCTGAAGTGTACCATGTCTCCCTAATATCCACACTAATCACTAACCATCCGGTATCAACAGCTCCCTCTAGTGAGACTCTGGCTAACAATTTTCTTTTTGGAACTATTTTCTAGGTTGAATTAGATTTACTTTTTCCTATTTACTTTTTAAAATAAACTTTTATAAAAGTAACTATGTAAAGTAAAGTGCATATGTCTAAGGTCCCAATTAACTTGCAATATTGTGCAAATTTCAGATACCACCATTTTGACAGCGGTAGGCCTGCCATGTTTGGGACTGAGAGCAGGAACCCTCACTGTCAGCCCCTGGCAGTTGCTGTCAGTCTCTGACCGCTGCTCTCAGCCTCAGCCAGCCAACAGCTGGAGCCCCTCTTTCACTCCCACATTCCTGCTGTCAGCCCCGAGCCCTTGCTCTCATCTGGATGGCCGATAGCATCAGCCCTGGGCAGCCAATGTTGGGAAATCACAGAGAAGTAATAATGGGCTATATTTCTGCACTTATGGTCCATTATTACTTTCCTGCAGTTTTCCATAGCTTGTCTGCAACTCAGCTACAATTTTTTAACAGTCATTCTACAGTTCAGTTAGGGCCTGCTACGTTGAAGAACATCAAGGTTGCAAAGTCAAGCACTCAGATGTTAAGAAATGCCAAAGTTAAGTTCATGCCAAAGTTGCTCATATAATCTTATCTGGGCTTTTTTGTTCTTGTGTATCACTAGGGATTTTCACATGTACCTTTTGTAGGCTAAGTTTATAGCATGTGCCAAGGGCTTCTTGTAGTCCTTCATTCTACCCAACAAACTGTGTGTCACCCTCCCATCATTCTTTATTTCAGGGACTCCCTGAGACTCCTGCTAATCTTCCATACTAGCACCTCCGATATTCTTCCTGTGGCACACTAAATCCCTTCTTACCCCTTGTGTTCCCCTGTCCGTACCATGGTCCCCCACTCACTCCCTTCCAGGAGATCTGTGCTCCCCCTTTCCTCTAAACCAGGGTCCCCTATTCCTCCTCCCATACCAGGGGCTTTGTCTGCCAACCATTTCTACCTCCCTCCCTCTCTCCCTCATGTCAAGGGGTTCTCTGTCCCTCTTCCCCTTACTGGGATCCACCCAGTTCTCCCACACTGGGTTCTGTGTGCCCCCTTTCCTGCCTTCTCTTATACCAGGGTCTGCCATTCTAACCATTCTTCACCACTTCTGTGTGACAGGGCATGTGTGCATTTTCCCAACTTCTCCTGCCATACCCTTCCCATTCCTTCTTCCACAACCCCCCACCAATATTTATTGTATCTGACAGATAAATCATTCAGGGGTTCAGTGTGTGATAACTGGGAATTGTTTAAGATGTCCAAAAAGCCACAACTGAAGAAGGCCCTATGGTTAAAAAATAAAATAAAAATAAATCCAAGGGAAACTTGGTAGTAATGAACATAAATCAGAAACTAGAAGTTATAGATACTTGTTAAGGGAAGCCAAAGGACACAAGGAGACATCTATGGCTAGCAGAATTAAGGATAAGGGTTTTTGAAAATATATTAAGAATAAAAAGAATCATAACAATGGCATTGGTCCATCACTAGATGGAAATGGTAGAATTATCAGTAGTAATGTAGAAAAGACTGAAGTGTTCAATAAATATTTTTGTTCTGAATTTGGTGGAAAAATGGATGACGTAGTCATCTTGCATAATGCATTCCCTTCCAATAATAATTCAGAAGGATGTTAAACAGCAGCTAACAACATTAGACGTTTTTAAATCAGCACATCCTGATAACTTGCATCCTAGGGGTTTAAGAGAGCAGTCTAAGGTTTTCGATGGATCATAAATATTTGTTTTCAATAAGTTTTGGAACACCAGGGTAGTTCCAAAAGACTGGACAATGATGATGTGATGGTATTTGAAAAGAGTAAACAAGTTGACCTGGTTAATGTAGGCCTGCCAGTCTGTCATCAGTCTAGGGCAAGATAATAGTGTGGTTTATATGGAACTTGATTAATAAAGACTTAAAGGAGGGTGATTAAATTAAAGCAATCAACATGGATTTATGTAAAATAGATCCTGTCAAACTAACTTGATCTTTTTTTGATGAGATTACCTATTTGGTTGATAAAGATAATATTGATGAATGACACGCAGACTTCTGTAAGGTATTTAACTTTGTACCACACAAAATTTGGATTAAAACCCAGAAAGAGGTAAAATTAGCACATCACAAATTAAAAACCTAGCTAGGTGGTATATCTCTAAATACAATTGTAAATAGGGAATCATCATCAAAGGGTGTGTTTTTAGTGGAGTGCCTCATGGATTTGTTCTTGGTCATACAGTATGTAATATTTTCATTAATGTCCTAAAAGAAAACATAAATATCACTGATAGTTTGCAGATGACCCCAAAATTGGGGAACTGATAAATATTATGAGATTGTCAGGCCTTGACAAATCCTAGGTGCCAGGTTGCCATAGTGCCTAGGATTTTGCCCCAGCGCCTAAGAGCGCCCAGGCAAAGACACCCTCCCCCCCCCACTGTGCATAGTGTGCTGGGATCCCTCTCCCCACTACTGAAAAAAAGCCACTGTCAGCAGCCCTTTCGGTGGTGTAAGGGGAAGAGGGAGAGATGGCAGTGCTCTTCCTGTTCAGCGCTGCCATCTCTCGCTCTTCCCTGCCCCTCAGCACCACTGAGAAAAGCTACTGCCGGCAGCTCTTTTGGCGGTGATGCACAGCGTGGTCTCTGGGGAGAGACAGTGCGCTCTCCCCTTGCAGCGCCGCCGTCTCTCCCCTGTGCCCTCTCCCCCAGTGCTACCGAAAGAGCCTCCGACAGCGGCTTTTTTTGGTGGCGGGGGAGAAGGGTTTCTTTCAGCAGCAAGCCCCTCCCCTGCTGCCGAAAAAAGCCGCTGCTGGCTGCTCTTTTGGCAGGGGGGCGCAGTGCGTCTGCAGTGCTGCCGTCTCTCCCCTGTGGTCCGCCCATTGTTGCCGAAAGCTGTTGGCAGCAGCTTTTTTCAGTGGCAGGGGAGGGGCTTGCTACCGAAAGGAGCCGTGGCAGCTTTATGGCAAGGGTGGGGTGGGGGCCCTCTGCTGGATACGTAGGGGTGCCCACACTCTAATTCTCTGGATCAGTGGCTATGGTGGGGATGAGGCACATCCATTCCTGTGGGCTTCACATCTATTTGCTGTACATTAGAAGAATGTTTGGTTTCACATTTTGGAAGGGAGTATTCTCTAGTGGTTACACATCCTTTGTTCTCTTTCTGTTTCTCTTACACCTTCCTTATTTCTCAGGCTCAGGGCGTCCCTCCAGTCCAGACATTTGCACCCTCAGAGTCCAGGGATCCAGAGGGAGAAACAGCTTGATAATGGTTCTCGGGCTTGTACAGAGTTTCCTGCATGCCACCTCCTTCAGAACATTAATTCTATGCAAATTCTGAATTCCAGAATGGTGTGGAATTCACCCAGGAGTAGTATATGAACTCTGTCATGTAGTTGTGTTTTTGGGTGTAGTTGAGCTATTTAATACACTTTCATTTTACATTTTAAAGCTTTTATCATTGGCTCTATTGGTGTTTGGCAACAATTCTCAATTAAAGATTTACCTCTTGGAGGTTAGACTATGTAGAGAGAAAGTGAGAGGTGAAAAGTCAAGCAGAGCTGGACCTTGTGAAGGGAATTAAAACCAATAGTTAAAGGTTCTTTAGCCATATTAATAGGAAGAAAACAAAGAAGGAAGAAGTGGGACCGCTAAACACTGAGGTTGGGGTGGAGGTCCAGGATAATCTAGGCATAGCTGAATATCTAAATAAGTACTTTGCCTCTCTTTTTAATGAGGGTGATGACGAGCTTGTGGATAGAGGTAGGATAACTAACGGGAATGAGCATATGGAAGTGGAAATTGCCATATCTGAGGTAGAAGCCAAACTCGAGCTGCTTGATGTGACTAAATCAGGGGGCCCAGATAATCTCCATCTGAGGATATTAAAGGAATTGGCACGTGAAATTGCCTCCCCTTTAGCAAGGATTTTTAATGAATCTGTAAACTCGGGGGTTGTACTGAATGACTGGAGAATTGCTAATATAGTTCCCATTTTCAAGAAAGGGGATAAAAGTGATCCAGTTAACTACAGGCCTGTTAGTTTGACCTCGGTATCATGCAAGGTCCTGGAAAATTTTTTGAAGGAGACAGTACTTACGGATATTGAGGTTAATGGTAACTGATAAAATACAACATGGCTTTATAAAAGGTAGATCGTGCCAGACCAACCTGATCTCCTTTTTTGAGAGGATAATAGATTTTTTTGGTTAAGGGGAATGCGATGGACCTAATTTACTTAGATTTCAGCAAGGCATTTGATACAGTGCCACATAGGGAATTATTAGTTGTTATAAAAGATGGGAATTAATACGAATATAGTAAGGTGGATAAGGAACTGATTAAAGGGGAGGCTACAGCGGGTCATGCTGAAGGGTGAAGTGTCAAGCTGGAGGGAGGTTACTAAGGGAGTTCCTCAGGGATCGGTCTTGAGATCAATATTATTTAACCTTTTTGTTACTGACCTTGGCACAAAAAGTGGGAATGTGCTAATTAAGTTTGCAGATGACACCAAGTTGGGAGGTGTTGCCACTACAGAGAAGGATTGGGATATCACCCAGAAAGATTGGGATGACCTTGTAAACTGGAATATTAGGAATAGGATGAAATTTAATAATTGGAAGTGCAAGGTCATGCATTTAGGACAAATAAGAATTTTTCCTATAAGTTGGGGACGCATCAGTTGGAAGGGACGGAGGAGGTGTAGGACCTGGGAGTACTAGTTGAACATAGGATGACTATGAGCCCCCAAGTCGATGTGGCTGTGAAAAAAGCTAATGCCGTCCTGGGATACATCAGAAGAGGTATATTGAGTAGAGATAGGGATGTGTTAGTTACGTTATACAAGGCGCTGGTGAGACCTCATCTGGAATATTGCATGCAGTTCTGGTCCCCCAGGTTTTAAAAAGGTGAATTCAAACTGGAACAGGTGCAGAGAAGGGCTACAAGGATGGTCCGTGGAGTGGAAAACCTGCAGTATGAGAGGAGACTTAAGGAGCTTGGCTTGTTTAGCCTAACCAAAAGAAGGTTGAGGGGAGATATTATTGCTCTCTATAAATACATTAAAGGGATAAATACTAGGGAGGGAGAGGGGAACTATTTGAGTACAGCACCAGTGTGGACACAAGAACAAATGGTTACAAAGTGTCCATTAGGAAATTTAGGCTTGAAATTAGATGCAGGTTTCTAACCATCAGAGGAGTAAAGTTCTGGAATAGCCTTCCAAGGGCAGCTGTGGGTGCAAAAAAACATAAGTACCTTCAAAACTGAGCTTGATACATTTATGGAGGGGATGGTATGATGGGATGGCTTATTTTGGTATTTGACTGATCTTTGACTACAGGTGGTGGCTATACCAGTGGCCTAAAAAGGGAGGGTAGATGGGGTGGGTTCTGAGTTATTACAGTTAATTCTTTCTTGGGTGATTGGCTGATGAGACTTGCCCACATGCTCAGGGTTTAACTGATTGCCATATTTGGGGTCAGGAAGGAATATTCCCCCAGGGCAGATTGGCTAGGGCTCTGGGTTTTTTCACCTTCCTCTGTAGCATGGGGGATGGCTCACTTGTTGGTGTATTTTCTGTATCTTAAAGTCTTTAAATCATCATTTGAGGACTTTAATAACTCAGTCATTGGTTAGAGGCTTATTGCAAGAGTGAATGGGTGAGGTTTTGTGACCTGCATTGTGCAGGAGGTTGGACTAGCTGATCATACCGGTCCCTTCTGACCTTATAGTCTGAGTCTAATTTCTGTTCAGATATCATCTAAGTTATTTAACATTTTTTACTCCCCAGATGGATTCATATCATGATCATAATTCTTGCAAGATGCTCTAATTAATCTTTTGAACCATTATACCTAACAGTGAATGCAGCTGAATTATAATTCCCAGTAATAATTGACAGCTCCCAGGGGCAGAGTTAAGGTTGCGTGCATATGTACTGTAACTT
The DNA here is from genome assembly GCA_007922175.1 of Pelusios castaneus. Taxonomy (NCBI): domain Eukaryota; kingdom Metazoa; phylum Chordata; order Testudines; family Pelomedusidae; genus Pelusios; species Pelusios castaneus. The sequence continues at coordinate 6,578,610 of ML685802.1, read as the reverse complement.
TTTATTTTCAGGTTTTCACAAGTTTCATATTCTGGAAGGAGACAATATACTTCTGAGGAATCTTAACTGTGTGTTAATGTTAATTTTTTTTTTGTCCCTGAATAAATTTAGTTTTCTGTCCATGTTTTTGAGACTTTCCCTAAAAGGCCTTGCAATTGCCTCAATAAAAAAAATCTGTGTGTGTGTTAATAGAATTTCATTAATTAAGACCACTTTGTGGTCAGCAGCAGGCAAAGTACTAAAAAACAAACCTCTAAACTGAAATTATGACTAGTGAGTGCTAACCAATGACATTTTAAAAAACTTATATTGTATTTTATGAAGTAATTTAGTAATATGAGCTTCTTGTGGATAACGTCATGTATTTTTTATTTCCATGCATTTCACTTGAGCAGAGCAGGAATCAGTTCAGAGCCCTAACATGGAACTCATTCAGGTTAAGGCTCAACCCCAAACTCAATCAGTAGTGTGCTTTTTTGTAGTCCATCCCCTTTCTATGCACATGGCCTTTGTGTTTCTACTTTAGGAAAGCTTCTCACTCAGTCGAAGCATGTTGAGTTTGGCAAAGCTGTTTCAGTGGAAAGTCTCTATAAAGTAAATTCTGTCAGGCCAAGTCTATATTATCACTGAGGTCAGTCTAACTTGCATCACTCAGGGGTGTGAAAAAGATGCGCTCCTGAGCATCACAAGTTATAGCGACCTACGTGCTGTCTACACCAGTGCTGTGTTGGTGTGAGAAAGCTTCCACCTCTTGCAGGTGTGGTGTGCTTCTAGTGTTGAATTTGCCCTCCGGTTTATATCCCTGGAGTGTTGTTTAGATCTAACTCAAGCCTTCAGATGAGTGGAAGCTACCAATTTCAGATGAACTCAACAATAAAACACTATTAATATTGTAGGAGACTCTAAACAAGGATAATACAGGTGGAATTTTTTCATCTTTACCCGGCCCCTTCCCTCACACACCTCAAAATGTATCTGATTTAAATAATGTTTTTGTTAGTATTCAATTTCCTTTTCTTTTTAGAATTTATAAACTAGTTCTGTTAGACGAGCTTTTTCTTCCTGTTTGATTATTTATGTGCAAGATATTTGTACATAGAATTGCATGAGCAGACCATATCAGACTGCATTTAAAAATAAACCTATAACTGTAGTTTGGCAATTTGCAGAATCTGTCAGTATACAGCTTTTGAACTGTTTGACGTTGGGGACTGTCTAAGTGTATCTGTGTCTGTCTCTGAGTTCCACGTTTGAATATTTGGTTTGTTTCCTGATCTGTCACCTTTTTACACCCACGATGAACCAAAATTCCAACTGTTGGTGACATAGGAATGACAATGAAAGGTAATTTAACCTTGTTGGCCCTCTATGTATGTCGAAGTTTTTTGGACAAGGAGTTGACTACAGCCCGGGAGAACTGTTCTGCTCAGGGATCACCTGATGTGGAACTTTATTCACCAGACAGAGAGCCTGAAAGTTATAAAAGGGAGGTTATCTTACTGGCCATGGTTTGAGATGAGGCCAAGGGAAGAGACCAGAGGGGAAGCCATGCATAGGGGAGGATAAGGGAGAGGAAGGGTTCTGGTCATCCTTAGAAGACACTGACTCTAATCCCAAAGAACACTCTAGAGGTGATTTGTAGGTGTTCTGTTTTGTCTAGATTTGTATTTTTCTTGTGGTCTTTAAAATGAAGTGTAATTGTGTGTAAAACAAAGAAACACTTTACAAAGCCATTGTGTTATGTACTTCAATTATCACAGTTCCCCGGAGAGTTAAATAATAAACCAGAGTTCTGTCAAGCTTGGAAGCTCTGGAAAAATATGTGTTGAAGCTAATGGGAAGCTTTTGGTAGCCAGCACTAGTCACAGAGCCTAGGTAGCTGGACCACTGGGTTTCATCTGTCAGAGGGTGTTCTCAATGGAGGACCGGCAGTCTGAGACTGTACCTAGAGACCCAAAACCAGAGACAGATGGACCCTTCTATGAGATAAGGATGCCCTTTTGCTAGGATCAACATCCAGTCTACTCATAAGTATTTTTGGTATCTGAATGGTGAATTTCCAAGATGTTATGAATGACCAAGAATCAATTTAGTCTTTGTGAATAGATTCTACCTGTAATCAATTTTCTTTGTGAAGAATAGAAAGCGACAGCAAAGAAAGGTAGTGTCTCAGCTGTATGTCATGTTTATGCATGTCCTCAAGCAAATTACAATATTTTAGCTTGTAGGGTGGCTATTCCTATTTTTCTAAGGTGGTATTCTGGGGTCAAACCTTTTGATCTTATGTGTGAGGTCAAGGCCTTAGTGGAGGACATCCTTTGTGAAGTGGAAGACTCTTTGTAGCCTAGAAAAATAGTTGAAAAATGGAGGAAAATGGACACCAAGTTCACCAGGTAAAATGATGGCAGTAAAATAAGTAAATTTTAAACATTGGTTTATTTCATGGTTAGACAGATTTTGAAGTTTGATTTCAAGTAACAATATTTTTGGTGGGGAGCATAGTCCTAAAATTAGAGTAACTGTATTTGTAATTAGTGAATATTGTTTATATGTGAAAAGAGGAAAATAAGTCAGACAAAATGTTTGGCCTGGTCTGCACTGCAAATTTAGGTCAGCAGAGGCTGCCTTCCATCAACCACGTAATGTATGAATCTCCACTGCCAGAGGTCCGTTCCGTTGACTTTACTCGGTGGAATCATTGACTCAAGAAATCAACCTCTGTGAGAGGTGAAGTGTGAAAAATTGAAGTGAATGGATTGAATGAAAGGCAGCATAGGCAGAGCGTTGCGTAAATCAACATCATTGGCCCCTGGAAAGTATCCTACAATGCTCTGCTGTGACCGCTCTGAGTATATATTTTATTTTATTTTTTTTAACTCTACTGCATTGCAGCAGCGTGCACAGCAAAAAGCCCCTCTCCTGCTTAAGCCCTGGGAAATTTCAAATTCCCGTTTCGTGTTCGATCAGCGTGGAGTGAGGTCACTAGCACAACTGATCATGAAGGCTGAATGCCCCAAACATAATCCAGCCTGGAGTAGACCTCAGGTGCTGGGTCTGATTTGTCAGTGAGGAGAAGAATCTTTTCAGGCACAGCTCCAATCCAGTAGAAGAAAGTTGATATCTACCAAAAGATATTGGAAGACATGTTGGTGAAAGGGCACAACAGGGACGCAGCAGTGCTGTGTTAAAATCAAAGAACTCAGGCAGGCGTATGAAGAGAGAAAGGGGGCGAACAGTTGTTCTGGTTCATCACGAAGACAGCTTCTGTGATGAACTCCATGGAATTCTCAGCAGTGACCCCACCACTACCCCCAGATGCGACAGGGATTCTGAGTCCAGGGCCCTTGATGATAAGATTATGTATGAGGAAAACAGGGGGCAGGTGAGCAGGGCCAGGAGCTGTTTTTAACCCCAGAGCAGCCCAGACGGATACAGTACAGCATCTTGGCTGACCAAGATGTCGTGAGCACCTTTGGTAAGTATGGAATTTCAATCAGTGTTTATATCCTCTGATGTGTTCCGTTTTTAATACAAAAATAATTTTGAGGTATAATGAGGTTAGGCTTCTCTGTAGATGCTCCTACTATAGAGAGGGTTGCCCCTGGAAAAGGCTGTTTATATGTACAAGGATGGCTCAAGAATCCTCCACAGATATCTTCTGGAAATTTGCACGTGGGTACTTTGCAGTCCTTTGCAGAAGGTTTCTTTGGAGGGCAGCCTTATTTCTTCCACTACGACATGACAGTTCACCACGCCACTCCATTATTATATTTTCTGGTATCATCACGGAACATAGCATAGCAGCATAAAGACCAGGTCTGGATCCAGACACCTGGAGTAACTGCTCCCTTTCCGCCTGTTTCACACTCAGGAGACTAATAACACAGTTTTACATAAGGTAAATGATGCAGGTTTACAATACATGTGCTCATTCCAAAAACAACAATGCATATAACCTCCCTCCTCCTGGGCTGGTTTCTGGCTTCCTCAACTAAAGTTTCCCTAATGTAAGGTTATTCTGGGTGATTTGCTGCTCAAAGTTTGCAGTCGTCCAATTTGCCTCCGTGACCCAACCCAGTGGAAACTTCTCTCCCTTTGTCTCACAAACATTCTGGAGCACACATCCAGCAAAAATAACTATGGGGGCATTGCTTTCGCTGAGGTCTAACCTAGTGACAAACTGTACCAGCAAGCCTTTAAACATCCAAAGGCACATTCCACCACCATTCTGTCTGCACTTGCTTAGCTTATTACTGAACTGCTCCTTATTGCTGTCCCGGTGTCTAGTGTATGGCTTCCTGAGCCCTGGGGAGCAACCGATAGGTAGAGCCCTGCGCGGATACAAATATGTGGATCCGTATCCGATTTTCAACTGCAAGAAATGGTCTGCGGATATCCGTGTTGTATCCGCGGATGCACAGATAAAAATATGTGGATCCGTATCCGATCTGTATCTGCAAGAAATGGTCTGCCAATATCTGCATTGTATCCGCGGATGCAGATATCCGCATATATAATGCATATATCTGCGGATTTGCAGGGCTCTACTGATAGGCTGGAGCTCCCAGGATCAGTATTGGTATTTCAGCAGCATCAGTATTTATTTTTTGGCCTGGAAAAATATTCCCACTTGCATTGTTCTGAACAGACCTAAGTTCCTAAAGATGTCTGTGTCATGTGCCTTTTCAGACCACCCTACATTATGTCAATGAAATGCTCCCTGTGATCCACCAATGCTTGGAGGACATGGAAAAGTATCTCTTTTGGTTTATGCACTTTGTGGCAAGGTGGTTTGTTGCTAAAATACAGATATGCATGCCATCTATCATTAGAACCCTGCAGATCATGGGTATCTGCTTCAGATCTGCGGGTATCCACGGATCCATTGTTGCAGATTGGAGCTTGGCTGTGGATTCTGTTTTTATCAGCTCGGGGTGCATTAGCTGCTGCTGTTGCCTCTGCCCACTATTCAAATGTTAAACAGCACAGCAGGGGTTCTGAACAGCAACGGGAGCTAAGCTTACCGGCTAGTCCCACCTCTTATTCTAGGAGCCCCAGCAGCCAGTCCCCACACTCCACCAATTAGTTGGTGATGGGCAGATACCCCCACTCCGTCCCCTACTGCCGGCCACCCAGTCAGATGACTGGCAACTGCCACTTAACAGCTGAGGGATCTTAGCAGCTCCGGCTTCCCTAGCCCAGGCTGAATAAAAGTTGCTGAAATTGGGGACGGGAGGCTCTGAACTGTATCTGGAGTTGCTGGCAACTCCCCCCTCCTCCCCGCTCTTTAGCCTCAGCTCAGGAAAGCTGTGGCAGCTAGCCAGACGCTCTGCTCCTGTACTCATGCGATACTCAAGGTGGGGAAGGTGCAAATGCAGATAGACATAAAACCTGGCATGTGGATCCCGGATTGGGTACAGGCTGACACTGATTGGATGTGGATCTACATTTCTGTATCTACACAGGGCTCTATCTATCATCTCACTGCAGCTAGGGAACCCCATTGCAGCAAACCCATTCACTATTATCACGCACGTTCCCCACAGTTACTACCCTTCTTAGCAGAAGTCTGTTAATGGCTCTGCAAAGTTTCATCACTGCAGATCCCATGGTGGATTTACCAACTCTAAATTGATTCCCAACTGACCAGTGGTAGTCTGGCATTGTTAGCTTTCACGGGGCGGTGGTCCCAAAAGCATCCGCAGCTAACTGCATTGTGGGATAGCTGTACATGGTGCACCCCTCTGTCCATAGATGCAACATAGCTGGTTGGGACACACTTCTCCAATGCAATTAGTGTGGTGTGATCACAGCCGACTGAGTTCATTTGTTTGGTGGGTGAATGTGGACTGATATTAAATGGACTCCACTTTGCAATGTAGACATATCCTTTGTCTCAGAAGTAATAATGTAGTTGAAAGTTTCATCTATTTTTCTTTCAGCAGAAATTCACAAAGTGGTGGAGGGGCTGAGAGGGAAAGGAGTGAAAATATCTATGGGGACTCTGTGGAGAAATTAATGCAATTGATTAGAAACATTTCAGAATGATTTTTTGTTTTCTCAGTAGCGTAGAATCAGAATTGATTAGGTTCTCAGAGGGGATTGAATACTGGAAAATAAATACTAAAAACACAAAGGGGGATAATGTGATGGTCCTTTTTGTAGTATAGTTTTCAGCCTGGATCCTTACTTTTCTCTAATTGTTATATTTTAAAAAGAAAAGTGAATTAAAATAGGTTGTGGTTAGTATTTACCAAATTATCTTAAGAATATGAAATCATTGTGAAATGTGATTGCTTCCATTGGGAGATGTATATTTTATTTATCAAAGGTACTCAGGTCAACTACAGAATAAATTAGTCTCTCCCTCTTTATGAACCAAAATAGGCATGAAAGATATAATCAAAAACGGATTAGATTTCTACTAGTATAGCAGTTTGAGGTTTCTGCAGCCTAGATGTCTAATCATGAGCTTGCTATATGTGATTATAGTAAAAAGGAGGCTGTTATAATTGGAAAACCTCATGGATGCTAGGAGGCAAGTGACTGAATATTTTTGTTAAAAGTGATAGGTATGACACAGGATGCAAAGGTACAAAAAGTGTAGTTTCATCCCTTCACATTTTGAGAGGGAAGTTTTTCCTGATAACTAGGGCAAGTTTTCCTTTCCTCAGTAATGTTACAGTGAGATTGCAACATCTCCAAAACAATGGTTTTTCTTACTATTCAGCCTTCCAGCTCAATTAATAGGAATATTTAGAAAGAGTGATTTTAATTCTGAAAATGAAGATCAGCATAGGTGAATACATAGCATTAGTAGATAATCTCTAAAAATAAAATGGGAGCAGGAGTTTATTACAGCATCATTTTAAAACTCTTGAGGGCACCATGTACTTTTCTTTCTCATGGTTTCTTGCTCTTTTTAATGTCTAAAATATTCTGGTCTTTGCTTTGCAGCATGCTGAGAGTGAGTTTGTTTGTTTTTTCCTCATCACACACTTGAAGACTGAATAGGTTTTTTACTTCCAGTAGTTTAATCTTTTGAAAAGAATGGTGAGGAGAAAGAATGCATGATATTGTGTTATAAAAGTCACTCAACTTTAATCTGAAATAGCTCTATTAGTCACAAGTGATGTTTAGATAAGTCATTCAGTGAGGCTTTAATATTGTGCCTCTGTATTTTGTATGTCTCATGTAAAATAGCTTTTCTGTAACATGTTTTAGACTTTACAGACATTTTAATGGGACTGTTCTGTATCTTTTGTCTGAGAAGCTCAGGTGGATTAGGGCTTAATGCTGAAACTCTGTAGTTCCCATTAACTTCAATAGGATTTGTTGGTCCTTAAGAGTTATGAAAACCAGGCTATTATCTTATCAGCTCAGTTTACTTAAAATAGCTTTCTGTATTTAAAATGTTTTGACTTTAAAGCATAATATTGTATTATCTCAGGAACTTCCAAGACTGGAAGTATGATCTGGATTCCATTGAGAATCTGGGAATCTACACTGCAGGATGTTGCTGCTTGTGAGGGGCTAAATGTTTCCTTTTCTGGGCTTCAGATGTGTGTAACTTTCTTGGAGGAAGAAAAGAGGAGAAATTCCATACTAGGGGGGAGAAAAACTTTTGTGATATGTTTAGAATTGCTTAGAAGCTTGGTCTAGAGATCCACAATAGGACTTACATTCCTAAGTTCAACTTGCGGTTGCCACTGAGGTCCTTAAAACCCTTTGTTGAGGTGCTATCTAACTCTTTAGGCACCTAAAGTCTCTAAGCACCAAAGCTGCTGCTGTTAAAGTTCTCTAGGTGTCTAAAAATCTGCTAGAGACACAGTTGCTTCACTGTAGCCTAGTCATCCTGAAACTTTTTATGCTGTGCCCTTCTCTTATCCCTATTCATGCGTCCCCAGCTGTGGGTTGGAGTGGGGCTGTGGTCGAGGGCTTGTGATCAGGGTCAAGGGCTGCAGCAAGCCAAGTGGCTGGAGGCTGGGGTCCTTTGGGCTGAGACCATGAGCACATACCATGACAGTAGCCAGGCAGTGCAGTGGGGCTGAGCTGGGTATTGAGGCTACACGCACGTGCAGCGATCAAGGGCAGTGGTTGAGCTGGGTGCCGAGGCTATGACTGGTCCTGGACCAGAGCCTGGGCAGAATGGGGCTGGGTGACACTACCTTCCCGCCCCCTCCAGGGGAGTGACCCCAGACCTGGCTGTGCCCCACCAACATTCCTCAGTTTGAAGACCTCTACTCTAGCTATATCATGCCTAATCCTCAATAGGATTCTCAAGCTAGGCATAGTCTTGCCTGATCTGGTAGGAATTCTCAGAGCACATCTAAAAGTGTGATGAGAAAGAGCTGATGATGTTGTCCCATGTATAACTTTTAGCTTGGTTGTTAGAGCTATAGTGGATCTGAGTTTAATTATCTGCTCTGCCTCAGGAGGGGAAGGGATTTCACCTTGGGTCTCCTCCCTCTTAGAGAGTGCCCTAGCCACAGGGCTCTGAGATACTCTGGGGCTGATCTTTTATCTCATGTTGAAGTTGTTCCATTATGTATAAATAACTAAATATTCATTGGGCCAGAGACTGTGACTACATCCCAGTCATTAGGCACCTCATCTGGGATGTGGGAGACTCAAGTTCCAGTTCCCTGTTCAATGAATATTTCATAATTTATACACAGTGAAACCGCTTCAGCAAAAGAAATTGAGATACATGCCCCAGAATACTGCATAGTCTAGTGCAGTGGTTCCCAACCTTTTTGGCTCACAAGGGCCACAAATATAATTTTTACAACCCTCTTTTTTGTACGTATATTACACAAGAGCATTCGTGATCATTATTTTACTAGTTTTCAAATGATACCTTACAAGGCATATTTTGTACAAAGATAATTATAATAGCATATTGTGTGTGAATACTGGGTGCTTTTGGTCACAGATAGCCTTTGAAATGTTACTTGTGGTCAGAGTGAAGCAAAGAAGTGCATGACAAATGTGGTTTATCATATGGCTATAATTGTGTATGTGTGTATACGTCTATATGTGAATAAATATATGCAGTATATTGTTGATATCCCACACTATTTTCTACTGCATTTTAGTTTAGGATTTGTTTCTTTTGGTTTTGACTTAGAGATCAGCCACAAAATGTAGTGCAAACTAAACAGGTCTTTCAGTGGTAACATTGTCTTGTAATTTTTATTTGTTCAACTGGCCTGGCTTTCTTCATGAAAGCTGGTTGAATTGAGGCAAAATTTTTGAAAAAAATATGAGTAGGATAATTCTTAATTGAATAATAATAGTCTAAATTTGAATGAAAGACATAAAATGGAGAGGACAGGCCTGTGTATGTGTTAGGAGAACAGTACTAAATAAAAATGTTTCCCTGTTTTTTCTCCCCCTTAGAATTATGCAACTTTTTAATTAAATAATTGGAAGCTGGTTTTACACTTGGTAAAACAATATTTAGCTCCTTGGAACTGGCTAAATGCAACTTCATTAAACAAATGTTTTGCTAATACAATCCTTAAATGCAGCAGTCACTGTCATTCAGTATCATTAAGTGAAGTATATTCAGCAGGGTCTCACATCTCAAGCATGTGGTTACCCCCATTACGGTGTATTTAGGGTACTGTAAGTGAAAGGTATGCATTCCTTTTTGTTGGAAAATCTTCAAAAAAATTAATCTGGAATATTCACAAAGTTAATGAATGTTGCCTTATTTTCCATGGAATGGATTGTAGCTGTCATCTTAAAAATAGTAGTTGTGCTCCCATTTATCTTGAAAATCCTATAAAATGGCCAATTTCATTTTTTTTTTAATTTGTGAAGAAATGTTAGGCCTTTTGACGTGCTGCCCTAGAAAGGGAATGCCCCAGCATTAGATAATAATAGAGCAAAAGACTTGAAATATGATTTGTAGTTAAGTATTTGCTTTTTTAAAAAATGATAGTAAGACAGATACAGCTGAGTGGCGTTGACCACAATGCGTTCTCTACATGCTGCTTCTGTTTTAAGTTTGTTTCCCACCTGCTGCAGGAAATAAGTCCTTCCTGCATATAATTGAAAATAAAACTGTTGCTCACTGTAAGGAGGAGAGAGATTTTGTAGAGCACAGTTTTGTGGCCTTTCTTTTTTGGAAGTAATTTCTGCTGATACTGTTTAAGCTGTCATTTCAAAGTAAAAAGAAACAATTTATTAAATTTGAGGATTTGAGACTTTTTTTTGACAGATCTGCATGAATTGGGTTCATATTGTGTCTAAGAGCGTGTGCTGCCAAGAAAAAAATATATATACACATCACTCTGTGGGGTAGATAGCTTTGATTTTTCACTGCTTGTGGAGAGCTGAACTGAAATTCAGCCAAGTCATGGTGAATGGCAGATAGCTTTGGTGACTGCGAACAATAAAATAATGAAGTAGGAAAGCTTTGACGATCCTACTAATGAATGGAATGCCTGCACATGTACCAAGACTAGTAATGCTCAAGAAAACATGGCTGCTGCTATAGCCTTAAGGTACTAGGAAGAAAAATACTACTGTTGGCATGCTTTGAAATGCTTTCATTTCCACATGCATGACCAAATTGAAAGCAGGGTGGATTGATTTAAATTAGTGGTTTCAATAACCAATTTTAATCATTATTTAAATCAGCAAGCAGGAAACCTTGATTTAAATAAACAATTTTAATCATGTTTTGCATTGTACTTTTTAGTTATTGTCTTAAAAGTATGGTTTCTCATTTATTGGTTACCATTAAAACATGTTGCTTTGAAAATCAATATAGTTTTTACACTGGATTTGGTGCTGCTTCTCGCTTACCAGATGGATGCACTGTCTCTCCATTTATTTAAACAATTTATATAGCATAAATTATTCAGATTTTTAATGAGTGATGCATTTCTTATTTAACTAGATGATTATTTTCTATGCATGTTTTATATCAAACTGCATTTGGATGGAAATATGAATTCAGTTAAAATGCACAAAAATGCATTTTACAATTTTTTAGTTACTTTAAGTGTGCTGGATACATAGATACACAAGAAACAAAAAATAAGTTTTGCATTCAAAATTTACTGATTTATTGAACAAAGGAAACATAATCTGTAGTTAATGTATCTAACTAATTGTTTCTGATTAAATGGTCCTTCAAGATTTCAGAACTAGTAGATTTCATCCTCTCCCACCTAATTTCTATTCAGATATTGGAGGAGGAAACCAAGCTTTTCAATTTTTTAATCTATCAGTAGGTTTCTTAACTTTGAACTGAGCTAGTTGAAGAAACTGAAATGAAGAAAATAATCTCTCTGCACGTGCAGAAGAGGCTACCTCTTCTCAACAACTGGTTCAGCTATTAACAAACTTTGAGTCTAGGTGCTAATTGATGAAATTCACCAGTTCAGTACTTTGACTTTCTTTAAAACTTGACAGCAAACATGGATTAATATTATTTTTTTTGTATTTAATGTAAAATATTTTAATAGATTATAATAGCTGTAGACCGTAACACAGGTTGTCAATTTCAAATTTTAAAAGTGTATCTAATTTAAAAAGAATCCTATTAAAATCATTGATCTGTATCCACCCTGACTGACAGCTTGGTTGAGTAGATGGTATTAAAAAAGAGGGGCACGTACTTATTAAGCTGTACTGAACTTTTTGTATAAGCTCTTTTCCTCAAATGGGATGGATGTGACTATACCCAAAGTGGAATTAGATTGTTGGTACAGAAAAACTGACAAGGTTTTGCATAATCATTTAAACTAGAATTTGGGGGAAGCCTAACAAGTAACACTTGGCTGTATAAAGAAATCTGCTAAAAATATTAGTAATTAAAGGATACCTTTGCATACAGTAAAGAATGGAAGAGAAATTACATCTGAATTGAAGGAGGGACAGGTTCAGAGCACAAAGGTAAAATATGGAAAAATAAGAAAATGTTAGACTAAGGAGCTAAGTAAGCAAAAAGGTTGCAAGGGCAGAATCCTCCTAAATGTATGTTTATGAAAGGAAGTTAAAAGCAAAATTAGATGAATTAGGTGGAATGTCTGATAGTGGAAGAGCACTGTCTCTAAGTGGGCTGGGCCTTTAAGGGAATAGGTCTCAGCCTCAACATGTACCTAGTTATCCAGCCTCAGGTCATGGATTTGGGCTTGGGCCATTTTTGGGGGTCAGGTGATGGGGATCACATGACAGATAATAAGCTGGGGGTGTGCTTTCCTTTAAGAGGGAATCTGCTCCATCAAAGTTCTGTTGGGAACTTGGAGGTGAATGGGGAAGTGATAGATCTCTAGTGAGCAGGAAGGCTCTTTATGGGATCCAGCATTGGTGAGGGCTAGCTAGAGAAAGGAGTTCTGGAGTTATCTGTGGTGAGGGAGAGGAGCAGAATCATTGGAAGAGGCTTGCAGAAATGCCAGGTAGTAGGACTCTCGTTTTGAGAAAGAGCTATTGAGCCCAGCAGGCAGTTGAAGAAACTACAATTAGGAAAAGATTTGTTTTATTTTAAGTTGACATTTGAATGTGATGCTCTAATAAACCAGACTTTGGGAAGGGATGTTTAACTCCCAAAGTCTGAGTGCAGTTATTGGCCAAGAAAAGGAAAACGAGACTGCAGCAGAATCTGCCACTAGATTGGTGTTATGAGGACCATGGTGTGTAGGTACTACTGAAAAAGGAAGAACAGATATCAATGTAATGGTGCAATACCTGCCTATTTAACTATTCAGAAAGGGCAGATAAGTCTTGGAGGTGGGAGAGTAGTATTGTGTGTACGGTATATATAAGATTCCGTAGGACCTAATGAGTTGTAGAAAGTCACTAGTCTTTATCTTTAGAAATGCTAAAATTTTTGTTTGTAACATTGCAAGTATTGAATATCTTTTTCTTTTTGTGAATTTAACAGAATCTAAAAGCAGATCCGGAAGAACTGTTTACAAAGCTGGAGAAAATTGGCAAGGGCTCTTTTGGTGAGGTTTTTAAAGGAATTGATAACCAGACTCAGAAGGTGGTTGCTATAAAAATTATTGATCTAGAAGAAGCAGAAGATGAAATAGAGGACATCCAACAAGAAATCACAGTGCTGAGTCAATGTGACAGTCCTTATGTAACCAAATATTATGGATCCTACTTAAAGGTAAGATGATGATTGCTTGTTTTTCAGTGAAAGATTTTGTTTAATCTTCAAATTTTTATGGATAAGGACATTAATAGAATAGCAAAATAGTTTTCAGTAGAAGGGGAAATATTTTTGCCTTTTAACCCAAGCAACAGAGTGAGCTATTTATAGTTTGTGTAGAGTTTGCTTCAAGACCCAGTTTAAGAATGAAATAATGTGTACATCTGTTTTGCCACTTTACTCAAAGGCAGGAAGAAATTACTTTTGTTTAGCAGACTTGTCAATCAGTATTATATTTAGCTGAGTCTAAATTTAGAATATTCTCACTCTTAGATTATTGTTCAACTTTGGAATGCAGTGAAAATTGGCATAAAACTATTAGAAACAACTGAGTTCCAGCCTTTTTACTAATTTTAACAAATTTGTTAGCTCTTGATTCACAGCAGTCCATTTTTTAAGAACAGGTTTGTTTCTACTTCATCCTATTTTTGACCTGAATGGCTCAAAAAATTAATTTGTTAAACCTATGACTTATTTTATTTAGCTGAGTAGCCTTTAATGAAGGCTGATATATCCTGTATGGGTACTGGTTGATACTTCATCTGAAACTACACGCCTTACTGATCACCTCTTGGCTTTCGTTTCTTTTCTTTGTTGTGATAGTAAATTGGCTGAGATGAATTTTAGCATTGCCAGATTCAAATATATATTTCTTTTCTGCAGAAAGACTCATGCTTGAGGTTTCTCTTATGTATTAATGTAGACATTAGCACAACCACACTGAGTACTGTTTGGTACTGTTTTTCTCTAATTTTATCTTCTCTGCCTAGCTCAGTTTTCTTTTTTCAGTGACAGTACATGCAGGAGTTTGAAGCTTTCATTTTTCTCTTGAAAAATGGCTGAGAGGCTTACCAAAGGGCAGAAAATATCCTAAATACAAAACTTTGTCCACTTTTGCCATTCTAGGAATGTTCTACTTCATCTTGGAGGCTATAAAAGCCCTTAAAAATCTGTTATTAATCAGTCAAGATTTCTGGGATCTTTAGTTGGTTGCATAATGAGAGAGGATTTGCCTTTAGGGTCCAGAAGATATATGACTATCCCACTTGGACAGTCCAATGTGTGCTTCCTGTCAACTTTTCCAGACTATTGTACCCCTTTCAGGAGTCTGATTTGTCTTGTGAGCCCCAATTTTAATCTCACTTAAAAACTGCTTGCTTAAAAAGTCAGAAATAAAAAAGAAATTACCAGATTAATACGGAAAATTGCTTATTTTCTCAGTTTTACCATATAATTATAAAATAAATCAGTTGGAATATAAATATTGTACTTGTATTTCAGTATAGTATTATATTACAGATAGTATAGAGAGCTGTTTAACCAAGTCGTGTGAAATTTTAGTTTGTATTTATTTTTCTAGTGCTTTTTATGTAGCCTGTTGTGAAACTAGGTGAAAGTCTAGATGAGTTTTGATATACCTCCTGCAAGGTCCCCCCAGAGGTACATATACATCCTGATTGAGAACCTTGAGATCAAGGTCAACTTAAGGTAAAGCCCAACTGTGACATGAACCCAAAAGGCTGCATGCAGTGTCTCAGACCTGATACTCCACCACTGACTGCCCTGATGCAAACTTAGGTGTAAAGTAAATTTAAAAAGCAGCTGGAAGTTTGTGAAGCATATAGTTGTATAAAGTAAACTGGGGTCCACTTTTAATCTTTCTCTACTATCTTCTTGAAACTGCCTGGTGACCAAAGGTTGGTGAGCATGTGAAATGGCCTTCAGATAGTGCAGGATAGGGGTTTCTCCTGTTAGAAGTTCTCACTGAATTCTGAGACCTCCTTCCCTCTGTAGGGAGAAATCAATCTCTTCCTCAGCCTTATTCACAGAGGAAATGTTTCAAGTAGACAGAGTTCCCATAAAGTACATTTTTCTCACAGTGCTGGTGGTGATTGTGCTTTTCTTAGAGGACTGCAAGCAATAAACAGGTTTTGTTTTACAGCTCTGAATACATGTGGTCATATAGGATTGACATGAATGTAGCTCTTCCCAGTGAGTACGACAGTAAGGAGATACTCTCTTGGAGAACATAAAACTTCATGAGACAGTCAGAAAATATAAGGCTTATATAATGCTAGTAGGAAAAAAAGGAGCTTTAACTGTTTCAAATGAAGGCATTATTTCTTATATTGTACTAGACACCATCCCTATATTGTAGAGTTTACAATTTAAATTGAATGAAAGATACAATATACAGGGACATGATTGGGTACATCTTGTCAGTTATTGTGTGAGTGTGAGAGAATGCAATGGGAATGGGACAGCACTCATTGGTCAGAGTGGGACAAGAATCGTGTGAGGGGGAAGTGGCTGTAGGTATAAGAAGGCAAGTGGGCAATAGGAGAGGAGGGCACTTAGTACAATGGACATGGGTAATGAAGCTGATGAGCTGAAGGGTTGCTACTGCAGGACAGGCTTGGGATGAAGGGACTGGGGGGCAAGAATCAATGTCAATACAGCAAATGAGAGCGGGGAAATCATTCTAGGTTTCAGAGTTGAATGAATGCTCATCATGTCAGAAGGCTGTAAATGTGATATTGGCATCTGCTACTGTTCTCGTTGTAAAGGAAAGAGGGAGGCTTCTAGCCTTAGAACCTGGGATGAGTCTCATTGGCAATGCTGAAAGTTTCTGATTTGACCCCTTTGCCCTTGAGTGCAGCTGATGCTCACTGTTTGGGGAGGGAGCTCTGAGAGTCTGGGACTTCTTGAGTGCTCCCCATCAGTCAAGGCGTAGTTCATTGCTTTACATTCATTCTATCTGGACCTGTCATTTTTCTTAGATACTCCAATGGCATCAGTGGTCAGAAATTTACTTTGTCTTTTTGGCTCCTTTGGCATACATAGTCTCCTTGTGTTTACCTACCTATGATTATTCATTTCTCTATAACTTTCATATATATTTGGACTTACGTAAGACATTTGATTTAGTACCATACAGTGTTCTTTAATCATGATTAAAAATTAGCACTTTACAAAATCATTGTAGCACTTATTAAAGGCATTAAAAAGTGGCTGAGAGATCTCAAGATAGTTGTAAACAGGGAATCATCTAACTGAGATTTCCCTAGTGGTGTCCCACAGGGATCTGTTTTTGGCCCAATGCTTTTCAGTGCATTCATCTGGAACAAAATATAAAATCATTGCTAAATAAGTTTGCAGATGACACAAGAATTAGTGGAGTGGTAAATAACACACCTATTAACCCGTGACAGTTTCTGGAACTGCTGTCCTTGCTTTGGCGAGCTCTTTCAGGGGTTTTCTCTCTTACATATTTGTGCAGTTAGTTTTAAGTAGTTTTAGTGAAATTTTGTTAGCTCCATTTTTGTCCATTACCTGGTACTGAGGCACCTTGATCATTGGGCTCCAAGCCTGAGCCTCCTGGAATAAGACTGTGTCCCTGAGCAAGCCTTACTCAAGCTGCCTGAAATGCCTGGGAGAAACTCACGGGGTGGGAATCACCACCAGATCTGCAGAGGCTTTAAGACATGCTTAAAGAAAGCCTGGGAGGGCAAGCTGAAGTTTTTCCTCATGGAGATGACGCTGGGATCTCCATCTGAGTCAGGTCAGTTTGGCTCAGTAAGGAGTGCTTCTACCGTACCGTACCGTACTGGCGCTGTTCACCGTCCCCAGAGCCTAGGAAAAGATGCATGGAAACAGTCGGCAGAGAGTGGTCGATCCCTAGTGCTGAAGACATGTCTCTGCATAGGGTTCAGAGTAAAGTGTGACCTAAAATAGGTCATTTCTCTGTCTCGGTATTGCCGAAGTCAGAAATGTTGACTGGCACGTATACAGGCACTGTTAAGTTTAGTACTGGATGAATCATCTATGTCTGTGATATGGTGCGGTACCAATACTATCTTGATGCTGACCATGCCAGTGGGGTTTGTCACAGCCAGAGACCTCCTAGTGCTGTCGATACTGGTATCGCTGTCAGTACAAGAGTTGGCAGTGTATGTGCTTTTGGGCAGGATGCAATGCTTTGCCTTGGGTCATCATTTGGTACTAGGCCCTTCGGTACCATCAGGAGGGAAACTGGCTATGATGGCCTTGGTGTAGGCATCTTCAACGTCGTACAGGTGGGAACTGCACCTCCGTGGTCTCTAAACAGATGCATGTCATCCTCCAAGTCAGATGTCAAGTCTTACTCCTCTCACCTGTGGAGTTGTTCCTTCTACTCTCCAAGTTGATACTCCTACTCTTCCATGGGCCCAGGCACATGGGTACTATTGAGTGCGTGATCAGGTCACCACGGGGGGGGGGCCTATGCCTGTCCAGTGGCCCTTTTGGAACAACTTCTGAGTTTCCACCTGTCTCAGGAGTTTATTCTAGTCACTCCTGTTTGGCCGCTTTGGAATGAAGGGCACCAACATCCCATCAGGCTGGAGTCAGTTCACATGCGGGTACCAACCTTGGCACAGTAGGAGCTGGCTCAACAGGATCCTGCTGAGGCAGAAAGGGAAGAAGAGTGTTTTCAGTTGGTACAGGCTGCTGCCGTCTTCCCCCTCCCCCCCCACCTCACTCCCCCAATGAGGCTGTTTCAAAGGTGGGCTTGTCACTTCCTTTGGATGACTACAAGGCACACAGAGAACTGCAGAAAATGTTGGCCTTAAATCTGGACATACAGATAGAGATAGTAAGAGTCCTCCAACAGCCCAATTAACATTTTAGCTGCTCCAGGCCCAGCAAAAGTAGCCCTGCTTCTCAGTGATGCCATTATGGACCCTGTTAAAGCCTTGGAGCAGACCCCCACATCCCTCTCCACCACATCAAAAAGGGCTGAGCAAAAGTCTGTTCGTGCACAGGGTTATGAGTTCTTCTATACTCATTTGCCCTTCGACCCATTTGGATTCCCGGTAGCATCTGCTGCCAATGAAAGAGAAAGGCAGGGTCGTCAGGGTGCAACCTCAAAAGCAAAGGATTTCAAGAATTTGGATTTGTTCAGTAGGTAAGTTTATTTTACTAGAGGTTGCAAAACAGCAGGTACTGCTGGGCACATATGATTTTAATATGTAGGTCGACACGCTCCTGTTTAACGTCCACTCCCGGGGTCTTATTCATCGGGAGCCGTGTGTGGACGATGGGTTCTTGGGGAGCAAGGATTATAGCCTTGCTTGTTGATGGAATGGAGGTTTTAACAGTGACACCAGAAGTCAAGAGACACACACAATATATGATTGAGCCGAGCCAGCCGACTATAGAGGCAATTATCAAAGGGATGGAAAACTGTTCCCACAGGGGATGGGGGAGGAGGACTGTTGAGATAAGTACTGACAGGGGAATCATCAGGAGAACAAATTGAAAGGTAAATAAAAGATATTTATTAATAATCATGGTCACAATGTTTAAAAGAAACATTGGTTAAATGAGACCTGTTTCGACATGAAAGTTACAATACAGCAGGTCTTAAAGAGACAGTGCTCTCAGAGATTTTTATATGTAAAGTTTATATACTAAAGCTACTCTTATTAATCTAAGACTTTGCCTCCACCTTGAGACAGTTACACCTACACCGTTCCCTACTCTTCCTTAACTTTTATCCCTGTCTCCCTGTACTCCCAGGGGTCGGGGTGCTAAACTACTTTACTCCCGTGCTCCCGGGAATCGGGGTACTAAGACTTCAGTTGCAATATTTCAATAATATCTGTAGCTACTGTGAACCAATATTCCATCTAGGCCTGTATATGTGTGTACTGAGTATACTCACCGAATGTTACCAACGTGTCAGTTCGCCACGGCTCGATGGACGGAGTCTTACTGGCTCGCCGTGACCCAGCGGGGGTCCGACTGGAGCAGCAGAGACCCTCTGGGGTCTAAGCGCTTTGAGATCTACCACCACTCCAACCCCACTGGCTATGACCAACGGGCCGTGCGTCTTGGGTTGGAATAGGGGACCCCCTCTTGTGAGAGAAGCCCCGACCCCCTCGAGAGGCTGGTATTTAAGGGGTCCAAATGTTTTGGAGATGTTTTGGCTCCCACCATTTTTGTACTGGTGGTTTTCACACCTGTGCTTGAGCTCTGAGAATTGGACTATAGGTTGAGCCCTCAGAGCTGAAGTGGTGGTGCCTTTTCCTGAAATCGGGGTACTAACTCGAGCTCTTTTGCAGAGAGGAGCCAACAGGATGCAGAAACTTAAAAATAGGACATCCGCCTGGTTACAGGCAGGCGATATAGTGACGACTGAGTTCTGGGACTGATTTGAGTGAGCAGGTTTTTTGTGATTCAGACCTATGAAATTGGTTCAGGCTTATGGCGTACTTTTGCTAAACTTATACTAAAACTAAGAATAAAAAAGACATAAGGACCTATACCTATCCCCATTTTCTACAGTAGGACTCCATGCAGAAGTTTGGCTTGCTCTCTCAAGAGGCCAGACAAGAGTGCCCCTTGCTGGTGGATGAGGGAAAAATCAATTGTGAGGGCCTTGTTGCAAGAGGCTTTGGTTGCAGCTGATTCGGTGGCCAGATTCACGGCTTCCGCAATGGTCATGCATAGGAGTTCATGGCTATGGTCCTGGAGTTTCCTATAGGAGGTTTAGCAAGCCCTACAGAATCTACCTTTTGAAAGAGCTTTGCTCTTTTCAGAACAGACTGTTGCCAGGCTTCATGGATTAAAAGAATCCCTGAGGTTATACACACAGCAACTTGAAAGAAGCACTACAGGTCCAAACAACTTGTACAATATTCTGCCCTGCCTCTCTCTTTGATCTGCAGAAAAAGAAGAGCAGGGATTTTAAACATAGACCCACCCCTTTTTCTACCTCAACATTACTGCCTGCCCCACCCAGACATTCAGGGGGCTCTATGCAGGCCTTTTAATGAGACATTCAAGGATGCTGTATCACTTTCCACGATGCCAGAGAATATGCGGAAGTATATCAGGTCATATTAGATAGTAGGAAGGCCTCTGCCAGGGCTACTTACCTTTCAAAGTGTAAGTCGTTTTTATTCTGGGCATCCAAATATGGAGTCTTGCCCACAATGTCATCCTTACAGGAATTACTGGAGTATCTTACACCTGAAGTAGCATGGTTTAGCTTTCTCCTCTATCAGGGTTCACTTTGCAGCAATATTGGTTTTCCAACCCCAGGTGGATAACTGATCTGTGTTTCCACATGACATACTGGTTTGGCTTGTGAAGTACTAGAGAGGTTTTTCACTCTCAAGTAAGAGAGCTCATTCCTCCCTAGAACTCTAGTTTTATCAAAGCTCATGGGACTTCCATCGAACCATTGGCAGCATACTCCTTGAAAGTGGTTTCCTTAGTGACCATCACTTTTGTCCAGAAAGGTTTTGGAGCTGCATACCCACACATCAGAGTCTCTGTACACAGCCTTTGCTTAAGACAAGGTGCATTTACATTCTACCCCAGTTTTCTATCAAAGGTAGTCTCACAATTTCATAACAATCAGGCAAGCTACCTTCCGGTCTTTTACGTGAGGCAGCATGCAAATAGGGAGAAACAATGCCTTCACTCTGTGTGTTATGCAGGTCCTAGAGTTCTACATAGAATGGACCAAACCATTCAGAAAGTCCACCCAGCGGTTTGTAGCAGTAGTGGACAGGATGAAGGACCTCCCAGTCTCCTCACTGACCTTTGTGTCCTGGATTGCATCATGCATTTGTAATTTCTTACAATTGAACAATGGTTCTGCCACTGGCTATTCTGGCAGCTCATTCCATAAGGTTGCAAGCATCCTCAGCAGCATTTGTAGCACAGATCCCTATTTTGGACATTTGTAGAGCAGTGACCTGGTCACCAGTGCATTGATGTTCTCCTCCCATTACAGCATCACTCAGTAGCCCAGAGATGATGCCAAAGTTTGATCAAGCTGTTTTGCAGTGCATTTGTCTATGAACTTAAATCCCTCCACCTATTCCGTTGCTTGGGAGTCGCTTGGAGTAGAATGTACATGTGCAATCATTTGAAGAAGAAATATGGTTACTGACCTTCCATACCTGTTGTTCTTTGCGACGTGTTGCACATGTCCATTCCACAACCTGCCATTCTGCCCCTCCACATTGGAGTTTTCCATTAACAAGGAACTGAGGGGGTGGGGCATGGGAACAACTGAGCACTTTATATGGGTGCTATGAGCATGCGGCACCAAATGACATTTGAGCCACCCTTCTGGCTACCACTGAGTGAAAAATTTCCAGTGACTGTGCTTGGTACATGCACACACCTACAGTGGAATGGACATGTGTGACGTGTTTTGCTACTGAATGATCTGGACTTACTTAGCAGTGTTTTACTGTAGCCAAATGTGAGATCATAAATTTGGGAATGAAGAATGTAGGTCACATTTAAGTGATGGGGGCTAAAGTTTGGAAAACAATGTTGAAAGGAATTTAGGGATCATGGTGGGTAAACAACTGTATGTGAGCTCCTAGGGTGATGCTGTGGCTAAGTGAGCTAATGTGAGCTGTGTCTGTGGGGGCAAGGGAATATTGAGAAGTAAGGATGTGGTATTACTCCTGTAGATGGTGTTAGTGAGACAATTAGTGAAATACTGTGTCCAGTACTGGTGTCTACGCTTCAAAAAGGATGTTGGAAAAACGGGAAAGGGTTCAGAAAAGAGCTACAAGAACAATTTGAAGGACTGGAAAACTTGTCTTACCATAGACTTAAGAAGCTCAGCTTATTTAGTTTATCCAGGAGAAAGTTAGGAAGTGATTGATCCTTTTGGAATTGCCTTCCTGGTAAGATTTTTTTTTTTCCCCTGGTATTATTCAACTTCTCCCTTGGCCTGCTTGTAAATTAAGCATTGTGAAGCTCCATTTACATATAGAGACAACAGGGTTGTGTGAAATCAACAGGAAAAATAGGCACTGGGGGTTTTACTGATCCTGAGGAGCGGTAGTGAACCTTGGGGATACAGTAGATTTGGTTTATTAGCAACTGGGTTGTCAGAGAAGAGTTGCTAGTATCTGGCAGTTGCTGATAAGTAGAAGGTGGGTTTCTGAGGCAACAGCCAGGGGTGGAAGTGTTTTCCTGGCTGCAGCCCTGCAAACAGGCCTGTGGGGAGCAGGACTGCAGCTTGGATGCTGGCGCTTTCTGTGGGGGAGTCAGAGTGCTAGGGGCTTGTGGGGCTGCACTGTACCTCTCCTTGCTTTCCCTGGGGGCCAGCCCTCAGCATATCTCTGTGCTTGCTGTGTTTTTTATGATCAAGAAGGGAGGTACCAGATTAGGCCCCTTTTCCAGGATGCGGTCTTTCTGCATCAAGAATGCCATTACGCTTAGTGTCTCTCCGTCCAGGGAATCTAGAACTATCTGACAGTCCATCTTAGCAGAACATTTGGCAGAGATCACAAATGGTTGTTCAGACCTGATGTAGCAAAGTCCATTTTTCAGACTTGAAGAATGTTGGAAATAAACCTCTTTGCCACGTAACAAAATGGAAAATGTATTCTTTTCTGTTCAAGGGCAGGTAGCAGCTTGGGATCCTTGTCACGCTATTCTCCTACTGTCCTGGAAGGGGAAATCTTTGTATGCTTTTACCACCAATGTCTTCACACCAAGGATTTTGTTCAAACTCAGGCAGGATCATATCACTGGCACCAGCCAGGCCACAGGTAGCAATGGTTCTTAGATCTGATGAGTCTCTTAAATCTCAGGCATACTTTAATAGAACCACCTGTCGGCCTCCATTTGACTGCTTGGAAACTTAGTTGTTAAAACACCCCAGGAAACTGATTGTTCCTTTGGACTCCAAAATGTTCTCCTAAATAGCTGAAAGCCTTCCACCTAGTTACCTTACCTTAGGAAACAGAAATGGTTCTCTCTGTGGTCCCAGCAGAAAGGAACCTCTCCTTTACAGGCTTCCATACAGTTTACTTTGGATTATCTGCTTCACCTAAGTGAAAAAGCTCTCTGTCAGTTCTCTGAGACTTCCTTTGGAGCTATCTCTCCATCCCATCCTCATAAAGAAGGTATGTCTGTTTCCCTCCCACCCCCAACCCTATGAGAGATTCCTAAAAGGATAGGATAGAAACTCCCCACCTATAAAGGTCCCACCACAACATGGGATTTAAATTTGGTTCTGTTAGCTTTAATGATTCCTTTCCTTAATCCCCTTGGGCCTATGGCTGTGTGAACTCGCTCTCTCATCTCTAAATGAAGGTAGCATTCATGGTAGCTATTACTTTCAACTCTGAGGGGAGCTGAAGTTCAGGCTTCAGTTGCTGAGCCTTCTTGTACAGTGTTTTACAAAAGAATGTTAATTTGCATCCACACTCTAAATTTATCATTGAAGTGATATCGAAATTCCATCTGAATCAATCTGTATACTTTTCCCCCCAAAACTTCACTCTTATAAAGTGAGAAAAGCTTCATGTGTTGGAAGTCCATAGAATGTTAAGCTTTTATTTGAACAGGACTAAACAGATAGAGATGTCTCCAGAAACTGTCTCCTCTTGCTTATGGAATGGGAGAGCAGCTGATCAGATCATACATAATCTCCTCTTTAATCTTTTCCCTCTGTCTATATAATTAAGATTGCACCATTTCAAAAATTAAAGTGAACACTATAAACATGCAAGCAGCATTGGTTGTTTTCTTACGTCACATATACCCCTCCTTGACATTAGCGAAGCTGTGATGTGGTCATCCCTTCATAACTTCACCGCTTATTATGTTCTCTCAAGAAACTATATGAGATTTGGAAGAGGTATGTTGCAATCTGTCTCCAGATAGACTCTGATACCCTCCTCCGTCTGGAACTGTTTATGAATTACCTGAAGTAGAATGGATATGTGCGAGCTCTTGCATAAAAACTGGCTAAATACTACTTTTGGTAACTGTTGTTCTCTCAAGGGTGTTGTACATATATATTCCATGACCAAGCTTCCTTCCTTTACACTGAAGTCAAAGATAGAGGCTTCTTTTGTGAAGAAGGTTAGGGAGTTGGGGCGGCTCCACCCTTTGTACCATTGGCTAGCAGCACAAGTGTGAGGAGGACGTGAGGAAAGGCGTTGGTATGGGAAAAAGATCTCCTGCTTCAGTGCATTGGCTCATACACCTAAAGTGGAATGGACTTGTGCAACATCTCTGAAAGAACAACAGTGATCAAACAGGTATGTAATGGGTTTTTCTGTTTAAAAAAACCCCCAAACAAGATTATGTTCAGTATGGTACCTCCAGGAGGCAGAGTAAAGCTACTTTTGTACTCTTCCTATTCTGGGCTTGTGTGGTTAATGAAACGTCCACTTGTGTAACTTAGCCAGCCCAAATAGTTCATCTAAGTTATGTCTTCTGTACTACCTGTGGTTTGAGCCTGAATGGCCCTAGCAATGTGTCTGCACCGAGGAATTGTCTTGTAGCCTCTTGCATACTGTTTCCTGCCCCTATATGCCCTCAGAGTCTTGGAGGGAGCTGGCAAGGATATGTTACTGATCATCCAAGTGCAATTCTGTCTTTGGGGGGACCCACATAACTTGTGTGGTTCCTTCCTGCATTTTTAAACCACAGACTATCTAAAAGCAAGCCAGTCATTTTAGGAACGTTGTTCAAAGGTAGATAAGGTTGCAATTGGGTTTCTGTTGAAAGTTAATTTAGGATTTGCTTGCATAATTCTTAATGTTTCTGGGATGTAGGGAAATCCAGTATCTACGTAGAAAACAATATTAGGGAAGCAGGTGTAATGATGACCCTTCACCCTCATGGACTGTCAGCAGGTTAAACTCTGGGACCTTCAGCTCTATTATGTTTATTGAAGAATAAATGTACAATTTGTAGGGATTGCTACTGCATGAATTTGTTAATTGAAAAGACAATAAAATAGTAATCCACAAAAGGAAATGAGTTCTATTGAGATGAGTTTATTTAATACTATTACCTAAGCACTACAATATCAGTCCTAAAACTTCCTCTGCCTAAGACAATTACAAGTTTTTGAATGCAGTTCTTTTCACAATTTTATTTGCGTCATCTCATTCCCCCATCACAACCCAAACTGAGCTAGCCAAGACAATGAAAAAAATCACTGAACTATTATTATCTGGTTACAGGGTGATCAAGAAGGAAATGGCGTGGGGGGGGGGGGGGGGGCGAGAAGGGGAATTTGAAGAAGAATTGGGGGGTGGGATCTGAGCAGAAAAGGGTTTTTTTGTTTTTGTTTTTTTTTGGGGGGGGGGCAATCACTAATGGGATATAGACAACAGAAGAGCATCTCAAAAGTGAAGGTAAGTTTGGACATCTGATTAGCACTGTGAGCAAAACAGCTGAATTTGGCAGCTGCTTTGGCATTGTTTTGGGTCCAGAAAGCCAGTTGCATCAGGCCAGAGAGGAGATGATTAAAGTAGTCAAAACCGGAGACTATCAAGGTGTGGATAGGGGCTTTGGAAAGTGAAGGCTTGTTTTTGGAAATGTTTAAAAAAAAAAAAGGGGGGGGGGGGGAGGGGAGGGATTTAGCAACAACCTAAACACAGTGAGTAAAGGGAAAATTCCAGTCATGAGTGATAGATGTGTTGCAGACCTGGTAGATGGAAAAGTTTGTGGAGTTATTAGGGGGGTGAAAAAAGAAGGGTAAGAATGTGTGTGTGTGTGTGTGTGTGTGTGTGTGTGTGTGTGTGTGTGTGT
>ML685802.1:6538999-6552850 GCA_007922175.1 Pelusios castaneus | reverse complement strand
TGTGTGTGTGTGTGTGTGTGTGTGTGTGTGTGTGTGTGTGTGTGTGTGTTTGTAAAATGCATAGAATATATTTGCCATGATGGTGAGTTTTTTAAATTGTTGGCAGGACAACCAGGGAGGGAGATCAGAAGCACAAAGTAGATGTCAGTGTGAAGGGGGACCTTATGGGAAAGTTATTGGAACCTCTTATTTGTTTTTAAAGTTGGGGTTTTTTTTGTTTTTTTGTTTTTTTGCATGGGCCATATCTGGAATGCTTTATGTCCGTATTTCAATCAGCTTCACTGGAGGTGCTTGCATGAGTAAAAGTTTGTAGATACAGGCAATTGTCTGAGAATGATTAATCTTATCATGAAGATTTATTGAAGGATGACTTTTATTGGCTGAAAAATCTTTTTTCAGCCAATGAAATCATAGCTTATGATAAAGCCATATTAAAAAGTTCATTTATTGTAGTCTACTTTTATTGGAGCACAGTTCCCCCCAAGAGACAAAATTCTTTCTAAGGAAATTAATTTAACCTGATTTTTAGAGAGTTGTTGGATTGTGGACTAATCACTGTCATTTTTGTGAGAGAATTTGAATTATTTTTGCATTATACACTTTCTAGCAATTGATTTTGCAAGTAAGATTATTAAAACTGACTTATTGAAAAGAGAATAAATTCACAGAATTAATGATCTGCAGCTACTGTAGTTGCAGAGGCTATTTTTGTAGAGGCTGAGTAATTTTTTATCATTATAGGTTAACTGCTATGGTTAGATTAGATTGTAGGACTCATAGACCAGTAAGAGTGTTTATGGAAATTTAAAATGAGATTATTCAAGGTCTGAGGAAGGCAGAGATTGTCTGAATGTTAATTAATTATAAATTTCCAAAGGAAAATTGGTTATATATACTTTACACCACGGTTGTTCTACTTACGTGTGTAAGATGATTTTTTTAGCCTGCATTTACATGAATTACAGGAATGTCTAAGAATGACCACTTCTTCTCTTTCTCTAGTCTTTGTTCTGCGTTAGCTGCTCAACAGATACATTTATTTCTTTCTCTCTTTGTGGCTGAACATGTTAGAAGGCTGACAGACCTCGACAAAAGGACCTAAATGCGCCTTGTGCAAAACCACATTGATTTGTTTGATTGCAGGGACCTTTTGGCCAGCTTCGAGTAAGGACTTGTGTTTAGAAGAGAACCTTTGGGCTCATCCGTATCTCCCTCCCCTCAAAGGGATGGCAGCCCGAGGACACCTAACATTCATCCTGATGCCAACAGACTTCAAAGGAGGTAAGCACCTCAGAAATGCTCCCTAGTCAGATACTTCTCATCCGTCCTGCATCTTGACTTGGTAATAGTCTTCAGTACAGTTATACCATCTCCCACAGGTTTCTATTCATGGCTCCTCTCTGAAAATATTTACTCAGATCTTACGAAAATTATCAAAAACCTTATCAGCTGCTTCTAGTCCCATTTTAGGTTTGTGGAAATAAACATCGCTATCAACAACTCTGATTCATTCAACCGAGAATGTGTCCTCAAAGAGAAAAAGGGAAATGTAATAATTCCTGGGGTTTGTACTTAAAGTCCTGTATTTTCTGCCACTTGTTCCTTTTTTGTTTTCACGTTTTGAATCCATCTCAACAGTTGAGTTTCTCTGAATTCATGTCCTCTTGAGATCAAATTGGGTAAAATAACAATAATCATTTCCCTCAATATATAAAATAAATACTTTTAAAATGATCTCTGGAGGACTTTTAGTTACCGGACTCTTCTATTTAATTCTTTGTGTATGAGCAATAACATGAAGATTGCTAGAAAGAATTGTTCCCCAACTGGATCTTGCAGAAGCAGCATGCACCACATTTTATTCACTTAGAGGGAAGTGTGTCCCTGAAAAACATGTTGCTTGTCAAAAGCATATTGAGAAGAGCTCACCTCTTGGTGAAGTGCAGCTGTTTACACTGTCAGAATAATTGCTCTGTGGATAGGTTCTTAATAGCAACAGATTTAACCTTTCTCAGTTGCCTTTACTGTTCTTCCCTTTAGAAGGCAGAGATTTTTGGTGAAGAGCTAGATAGGTCAGAAGAATGAACTGTGATCCCAATCTTAATTCCAGAGATGAAGTCTGCATACAGATGAGTCACAGGAACGGTCAGATATTATAGGTCTTGCTTTTCTTGTTCTTATTCCAGGGAGCGTTACCTGAAACAAATGAACAAAACCCCATATCTTTCCATAAATGAGGAAGCTTTTTATGTTAAATAATCTTTCATTTTGGTTATCTTTGGGGATCAGTCAGGACTATTTATTAATATGGAATCAGTTGTGCTGACAAATTTCCTATTGAAGGGAGTGTGTTTAGAGCACGTAGCTGATAGTGGAACTCTCAAGTTGTGCACGTGGCACTAACACCTGCTGTGTGAGCTTTGATAACACACTTAACCTTTTGCCTTGGCTTTCCCATATGTAAAATGGGCATACTACTTAACTCTCAGTAGTTAAGGTTTCATGTTCGTAAAGCATTTTTGGATCCTTTAGGGTTAAAATAATACTTTTTCATCTTATCACCATCATCTAGCTAATTTTCTTGTGTACCCTTTCAGTGTAGGAGACGTGTGGCTGTAAATTTAAGCACATTAGAACAACAAGAAAGTGTGTCAGTCCACAACAAACCTTTTAGTGCCTTTTTATAGATAAGCAGATACAGAACTGCCTGTTACATGTCACCTATTGCCTGTGGCTTGTGCACACCTAATTTTAGGAAAGAGAAAATGTAAGGATCCTGAACTTGCTGATAGAACTGTTTAAGAATGTTGTTCAATACCAAGATCATCCCTCACTTGCTAGGGCTTCTGTTACACAGTAGTATACATTCATAACTTTCTCTAGAAAAATATCTTTAGAAATCTCATTTTACATTATATGTGTATAATACACATATAGATATTTTTCATTTTTAGGAACTAGAGATTTTATTCTCTTCGTAGTCTTTGTTTTAAATATACACGTGTTAACTTTGGCACTGGATTGTGAGAATCCAAATACTGTTCTTACTGTATTTAAAATACACAAATCTTATGAAACAGTTTTGCAGAAGATTGCACTAGGGCTTCTGTTTCTTTCCACAGAGTTTTCTGAACATGCTAAAAGGAGCAGCAGCAGATTGAAGCTGATGTGAACCATGTCAGTTTTACTCTGTTCCTGCATATGTTGTCTGAGAAGGACTGTGCAGGTGGATCATAGGTGGCTTTTCTCTGCCAGACACAGGAGTTTGTTCTGCTTCCCTTGTGATTTGTGTGTGTAGCTGAAAACTTTTATCTAGGCTTTTATGAATATTTCTTCCTCAGTAACTCAGCAAGAACAGAGATAAAATGAGAGTTTTAGAACCCTTGTCTCTTTCACCATGTGCCTACAAGGCTGATGGGAAGATGCTTTGTGCAAGATTACAATAATGACTTGTATGTTGAAATACAAAGCAGGAAAAATAGAAGTGGGTAGAAGGGTTGTGTTAGTTCAAGTTTGTGGATATCTGAAGGCATACTATTTGGACAACTGCAATTACTGACAAATCTTGTTTACCGGTATTTCTTGGTAGATTAATTTTGTTGGATCATTGTAAAAGTAACATCCCTTCCTCCTGGACCCTCTACATGGCAGAGACTTAGAGCCTGGATCAACTGACTCTGGCTTGTGGGGCTTACACTACAGGGCTAAAATAGAGGGGAATTATCACATCCCTTGATCTGCTGGCATCACTCCTACTGAGGCAGCCCAATATGCCATTGGCCTTTTTGGCAACAGGGACACACTGTTGGCTCATATCCAGCTTCCCATCCACCATAACCCCCAGTTCCTTTTCTACAATGCTGCTACTTAGCCGATCGGTCCCCAGCCTGTAGCAGTACATGGGACTTTTCCATCCTAAGTGCAGGACTTTGCACTTGTCCTTGTTGAACCTCATGAGGTTTCTTTTGGCTCAGTGTTCCAATTTGTCTAAGTCTCCCTGGATCCTGTCCCTGCCCTCCAGCGTGTCTGCCATTCCCCCCAGCTTGGTGTCATCTGCGAACTTACTAAGCACGCAATCTATCCCATCATCGAGATCATTAATGAAAATGTTAAACAGAACCCCAAAAGGCAAAAGAGCCAGAGAATCCAAGAAGTCCCCTAGAGATGTAGCTGTCACCAGTTTATTTTACGTGGAAGATGCTTGGATACTACGGTAATAGATTGCAGAACAAAACTCTAAAATAGATAAACCGTAGTATATCCTTGACGAATTGTGCAGTACCCAAAGTGAAGACTTCTAGAAATGGATTCACAGAAGGCTGGGATTTAAGATGCTTTCTTGAGGAGACTGAGAAAGATGGTATGTTTCTTCTCCCGAGAACTTGGCAAGGATAATCACAGAGATTTGAAGGTGGTCTTTTGAATGTCTACACAGATTCCCTTGATGCATATGTCCCCCTTGCACATCGATCAGATTCCTTTAGAATAGCAGTATCTGTTATGGTTGCATCTTTCCCCTGGGAGCTCTCGTTACTACCTTAGCCAAGTATATAAGGGATAGGACAGCTTCAGCCGCCTTCTTAATACCCATGGCTGTGAGACAGAATTTTTTAGTGTCTGTCTCTTCAACCTGAAAGAGATCTATTAGCAACCATTCTAATTTCTTATCAGCAATTGTATGTTAGATAGCGCATCTGTTTTTAAAAAAAAAAATTAAATGCTCCCTGTGGAAACGGAGCATTGGTAGGGTTTCTGACAGCATCATCTAGTTCAAGAAGTCAAAATGGCTGATGGCAAAGGCCCTTTTGTGACTCAGAAATATCTATAAACAATGCCCATGCCAGATAGCTTCTGTGCTTAGCTGAAAGACTTGTGCTTGATTGCTGCACACTAAAATCCAGAGAGGGGAGACTGAACAATTAATGGAGACTTCTGTGTAAACGCTGTTTGACTCAGTCAAGCCAGCTGTGAGACCACCTCCTCTCAGCCAGTTTCACTTCTGTAGTTTCTCTATGAGCTGCCAGCTCAAGGGATAACTCACAAGTCTTCCTTCTTGGTGACTTTCATTTTGACACAAAGGCAGATAGAAGACTCAAACCAAAGAAGATGGAGATCTTTCTTCTGTAGGAGACAGATCTTCTAATCTTCGCACACAAGGATGAAGACAAAATCGGCTCAGATGGTCACTGTCTTAGGTAAGTACTGCACTACACCCAATGCCATCCAAGTGGCTGACCTTGTGATAACACCACATGTACTAGTACTGAAGACCCAAAGCAGACCACTCTGCTACTGTGGAAACATGCTGAGTTTTTTGGCACTGAGCATCACAGTGCCCAAGGCAACAGAACGCTGAAGTGGCACTGAGGAGCTCATTGGTGCCAAAACACTTCTTAATACTGGCAAACTTACTGATGGGATTGGTACTGAAGTCAAGAATTCAGAGGGAAACGCTTTTACTCCCACTACATTTTGAACCCAAGGAAAAAGGTAGGTGTAGACCCATCCTTGATCAGAGACATATCAGTGCCTTCATTTGACATTTCAAGTTTTGGATACCTGAACTCCATCATCCTCTCATTGGATCCTGTAGACTCGTGTTTCTCAATCAGGTTGCTTAATTCCACATCTTGATATTCCTAGCGCACACAGACTTCCTGCAATTCATGATAGGAATATTCAAGTGTCAGTACAGAGTCCTAATGTGTATGGGTCTGATAAGGGTCTTTACCAGGGTCCTCACGTCTAAGAGACAAGGAATCCAAGTGTACCCATATCTGGATGAGAGGCTGACATGAGACTCTTCTGAACAACAGGTCAAAGATTCTGTACAAAAGACCTCTTCACTTACCTTGATGTTGGTGTCTAAAAGCACAGTCCACACTGACTCCTACACAAAGCATTAAATTCATAGGAACAGTGTTAGATTCTAAGGTGGCAAACGCATACCTGTCAGAACGAATACTTCAGGTGACATCATATGATAACTTCATGTGTAGCTGGTAATGAAAATGAAAACCTGACTGAAGCTTCTGACACACATGCTGTGTGCAGATATGTGATGCAACAAGACTCAGCAGTGAGACTATTAACAAGTACACATTGGAGAATAAGTGAGTGAGGTAGTAATACTGCTGAAAAGGATCTGTGGTTATCGTGGATCACAAATTGAGTATAAACCAGCAATGTGATGCAATTGCAAAAAAGGCTAGTAATTTGGAGCAGGGGAAAGGGGAGTATTAACGAGATACAAGAAGTAATTGTCCCACTGAACTCAGCACTGGTGAGAGATCAGCTGCAGGATTGTATTCAGTTTTAGGTGCTGCGCTTTAAGTTGTGGATATCTTGGAGGGAGTTCAGTGGAGAACAACAAAAATGATAAAAAAAAGTTTAGAAAACCTGACTTATGAGGAAAAGTTAAAAAACTGGGCATGTTTAAATCTGAGAAAAGACTAAATTAGGACATGTCTTCAAATATGTTAAGGACTGTGATAAAGAGGATAATGATCAGTTGTTCTCCATGTCCACTGATGGTAGGAGTAGTAGTAAGGTGTAATTACAGTAAGGGCGATTTAGGTTAGATATTGGGAGAAATTTTCTAACTATAATGTTAGTTAAACACTGGAATAGATTTACAAGGGAGGTTACAGAATCTCTCTCTCATTGGAGATTTTAAAGAACAAGGTAGTCAAATACTTTTCAGTGATCGCTTGTCTCAGCTCAGAGGGCTGGACCCGATGACTTCTCAAAATCTCATCCAGCCCTACTTTTCTATGATTCTAGACATATTACTGGCAACAGCATTCTCTTGTAGTTTCTCCAAAAATGACTAGCTGGCTCAAAGGATTATTGATTTCAGACACTCAAGATGCAGTATCTCGAATCATTTTTATTCCTCCCCTATATATGACTCATGATAAACTTAAAAAAGAGCTCTTTGACACATGCCACTTCCAATGTCTTTCTCTGCTGGGAAGCCCTCTTCAACTCAATGGTAAGGAAGGCTTGCCAATATCAAAATTACATGAAGAAATAAGGTCCAGGGTTAGAGCTTTTTGGATCTTTTCTTAATCTAGCAACACTGTTTCTGGGGATGATATAATTGATGATCAAATTAGTTCCATGGGTGTTTCTAAGTGGAATCTACAATTCTGTGCTTTCATATTCCATCAATCACAAGGAGTAATTCAAATGGTGGGAGGGATCAAACAGTTTATTCTTTTGCTACTTATTGGGGACTGCAGACATGAAGATGAGTTCTTGACTGAGCTTGGCTGTTTCTATTTCTGCAGTTACTGTTTCATGGTAGGCAGGAACTTCAGTTTAATTCAGGTTTTATACAAGACTGTGCTTACAGCTGTGTTACTGTTTCACTTGGTTTTATTAGCTGCCTCCTTTGAAAAAGGATCTAGAGAGAGTGGATGAGTTTGTATGCTTTATAGTTCATTTGCTGTTACCTGGGTCCTTGCAGGTTGGCATCTTCTTCTAGGTCCCATACTCTGTCTTCCTCCACAAAGAACAGAGAAAAATACTTCCTGTGCATTCGTCAGTAGACTCCTTGGTTTGATCTCAGTAGTCTTTAAGTTTACTTTGTCACACAATGTGTCTATATGCTCCCTAAGAAAAATTAAAAGTGGGGCACCCTCCATATTGCCTGGACATAAACTGTTCTTAGTCTTTTAAAGGAAAACATCTTCTAATGGATAAAATATTAGGAGTAAACAGTGAGGTAGCAAAATTTGCAGATGATACAAAACTACTCAAGATAGCTAATTTCAAAGCAGACTCTAAAGAGTTACAAAGGGATCTCACAGAACTGTGTGCCTGGGCAACAAAATGATATGAAAAGCAAAGTCATGCACGTTGGAAAACGTAGTCCCAACTAAACATACAAAATGATGGGATCTAAATTAGCTGTTACCACTCAAGAAAGACATCTTGGAATCAAATAATTCCATGGTATGCCCACATATTGACTACTCTGTGCAAGTCTGGATGCCCCAAAAAGATATATTGGAATTGGAAAAGGTACAGAGAAAAGCAACAAAAATGACTAGGGATATGGAACAGCTTCCACGTTAAGAGAGATTCGAAAGACTGGGACTGTTCATCTTGGAAAAGAGGTGATTAAGGGGGGATATTGTAGAGATGTATAAAATCATGACTAGTCTGGAGATAGTGAATAAGGAAATGTTATGTATTCCTTCACATAACACAAGAACTAGGGTCACCCAATGAAATTAACAGATAAGTTTAAAACAAATAAAAGGAAGTACTTGTTCAATAGGCACAGCGAGCCTGTGGAGCTCTTTGCTGGGGGATGTTGTGAAGGCCAAAACTATAAAATGTTTCGGAAAAGATCCAAGTTCATGGAGGATCGGTCCATCAACGCTAATAGACAGGATGGACAGTTTGTCAAAAGAGGGACATGGATGATGGGATGGATCACTTAATGATTGCCTGTTCTAGTTGTTCCCTCTGGAGCACCTGGCATTGGCATTTGTTGGAAGCCAGAAACCTGGGCTAGATAATCTGACTCTGTATGGCTGTTCTTGTGACTCTTATGGAAAACTTTTGACTGTGTTGCATCTGAATTACTTCTTTTCACACACTTTCTCTAATGCTGCTCAGGTTTTCTTTAAAATGGAGTTGGGCGGCCCAAAATGAGTTCCTCAAGTTTTTCTAGGTTAATAGATGTTAGAAAAACATTTGCACTTTGTCACAGTATTTAGGCCATATATTTCTGTGATACAAAAGTGCACTTACTTAGGACATTTCCTAGAGATATGGCCACAGGTCTAATTGTTTACATAGCTATTTGGTTAAAATCGGAGGTCAGACTATCAGAAAAATGTTAATTTGGGTAAGTCCCTACATCAAGTCCTACAGGTCAGAACCTTGCTAAATCACACCAAGAAACCAGTATTCTATTTCAGTAATAGAACCTCATTTAGATCACAAATCTATTGTCGTTTCTCCCCTGAGTTTCATGGCTTCAGGGAAAAACAAGTTTCTTTTGCTCCTACTAAAGAAAAGAAAGTGAACCAAGAGCATTTGTAAACGTGAATGAACATGATAGTGTAGTGACAATCCAGTCTCATATCTGGACTAATGATTTATCGAAGTCTCAATTTATGTGGCAGTAACCCCAGGACTTCATTTATTCCTGAATCTTTTCAGAGGTTGTAACTGGGATTAAATATAGAAAAGTCTTCCTTTTCCCAGCTCTTAAAATGAAATGCTTAGTGTTGCTTGTAGCAGCACTGAAGAGCAGTTTTCTTCTTTCAGGTCAAGTAAGAGAGAATAATAAAATGGTCGCACTCCTATGCTGATCAGTCTGAGCTGCTTGAGAGATGTTTTGGTGACTTTGCATTTTCTAAAGTCATGCTAAAGGCTAGTTCCCTGTGTCATACTAGGGCACCAATGTTTCTGTTTCTATAGGGGACAGAGTGCTCATAGAACTGCAGATTTTTCTCCTGCCCAAGATGATGGCTATGGAACAAAAATCTTTCTGGAGAAATACGGCAAAAGGAACCAGAATGATCACTCCTGATTACAAAGGAACATTCTTTCTGAAGAGTTAAACCTGTGTCTCATTTGTGGCCCCTGGCTTGCATCTAAAGCATTCTTCCATATAATGTGAATAAAATTAGTTACGTTTGCATAGCATTATACAAAGTCATGGCCATCTGTATATTATCTGTTTGCTATGATGCAATATGCATGTTGAATTTTAAGCATTGACCATAATTGCAGTTTTGCTTTTGCTCTTATTACAATGGATCGTTCTCTGTTTGAATCAATAATGCCTTACTGTTTTATTATTTAGTAAGAGTTAACTGTGGGTTTTTGTTTTTTTTTTTAAATTGGTATGTGTTTGGCTGGGAGCATGCGTGAGCTACTACAGACACAAAGAAGGGAGGCTGTGGTCAAATGCATTTGAGAGCCATTTCTCTAAGAAGAAAACCTTCCCATGCCACTACACATTCTCTGAGGCTTCTTGGCATGGAATGGTCCCTGCCGAAGCTCGGTCTTTTGCCAATGCTGATTCACCAGGCAATGAAAACCATGCCTTTGGGAAAGAGCTTGGCATTGACACCAGTGCTGTCTACTGTAATGGCATCAGTGCGTCGCTCTCAGCACTGGAGCCAAGCCATCCAAAGATTGTTATACCACAGCAAGAAAATCTGGTTCTAGCCCGCATACCTGCATCACCTTGTTTTTTGGCACCATGCTAGTACTCAGCACCTGGATGCATCTAGATCCTCAGTCTCTCTTGTTTTTGAATGCAGCACTAAAACGGACACCACTTTTATCTACTGGTGCAGCACAGAAGGTGTGCAGAGGCCCACAGTACCACCCAGGAATCAGTGATATGTATTACCCTCAATATAATCCAGAATTAGAGGATAAGGAAGATTTTATACCAACTTTATCTTTACTCACCTAGATTTTTCTCTGCAACCCCCTAGACCCTGTTTATGAGAGAGGTACCTTTAGTGGACCAGGGAACACCTCAAGGTATTCATTACTTTACGTGGAATACCTGATGAAAACTTCCTTGAAAAAGCCAGTATATACCGGCTGTAATGTTTGCAGTAGCTGCATGCTACACCTTCCTGTGAAAATGATTCAAGAAATCAAATTAAATACAACTTTACAAATATGTGTTTATTTTGTAAAAAATAGATACAGGATGATTATGCACACAGCTTAAAACTGAAAATGATGTTACTCAAGTTTTAATAGGAATTTTGGTCCTGCATGTTTGAACAATGTTAATTTATTCTTGGAGTAAGGTTCGTTAAAGAAAGTTGTATTGTGGAAGTTATGTCCAAGCAATTTCAATGCCGGTAGTAACATCAGCAGGAAATTTAAAATGCCTCAGCTGCAGCAAAGGAGCAAGGCAGCCACACACACTGACATATGCCTGGCTGCTTTGCTGCGGCTTGGGCATTTTAAATCTCTCAAGCACATGTCGGCTCTCGCCGTTGGTCCTTCCCACTAAGCCTCCCCCCACGGGGGAAGGGTCAGTGTTGGTCAAACACCACCTTTATTATGTCTGGGGAGCACCAGTGTGCTACAGATCAGTTGAGAAACACTGCTCTAACCTGACAATGCCCATGTTGCGCTGCTGGAGATGCTGATCTGGAAGTTTTAGCCAGAAGGAACAACAGCCCTGCAAGAATATTATTTCATCCACAGTACTGACTCCCACAGACCCAACAATCCCTCTTGCTTCCACTCCAATCCCAGTAAAGGAGGCAAAAATGAAGAACACTCACCAGAAGGATGACCTCTGTGTCCTTGTGAATTTATTATTCTTTGCCCAATCAAGCCATCATGTTACCAACATTCCTACAATTGAATTACTAAAAGGCTATCCAAGACTTATTTAAAAGCATAGCCGAGGCCCTCCAAATCCCCATCAATGAGGTACAATTCAGACATGTGAGTTAGTTAATGGTCATATTTCAGGTCTCTTCAGCAGGACAAAAAAGCTCTCCCTGTCAATAAAGCTATGATGGACTCTTGACAAAACCCTGTGGCAGACACCTGCTTGGGTGCACTCTGTCTCTAGAAAGAAGGATAGGAAATGCCAACTGCCTCCTAAGTATGTGGAATTTTTACACACACCGTGTCCCATTCTCTCGTGTAGTTACTTTGTATTTTCATTTACCACTGTAAGTCAGGTCCATACCAAAGAAGAAAGAGTGAAAGAAACTAGATTTATTTGGTCGAAAAACCTACTGCTTGGTAAGCCTAGAGTTCTGTGTGACCAGTTACCAGGCCATATTGGTGAGGTAGGACTTCTGCTTATTTTTGTGGATAACATGCCAAACGCAATTAATGAGGAATTTTATGTCATTGGTCAGAGAGGGCCAGCTAGTGACCAGGGAAAATCTACAAGCAGGACTGGGTATAGTAGGTATAGCTTCCACATCCGTGGTAATCATGGTCAGTCTGATGGGCATCTTGCCATCAGGGATCGGGGTTCCCCAGAGAAGTACAAACAAAGGGGTAGGAGCTGAACAACTCAGTTCTAAGAAGGATGTGGACTTCCATGCATTAGAATGCAGGGGGGCAGTGAACACGTTCCTCAGCGTGTACATGCTAGTGTCTCAAAGGAGACTTATCAAACAGCCATATCCACGCCAGAGACCAGTTCTACCACCCTTCTAAAGACAGTGGAATCCTTCAGGATACATCAGTGCTTCCAGAGGAGTAGAATACCCCGTACTCCATCCCACACCAACCAACTCTCCCTGTCCTAGAAATACTCATTTTGATGGGATAGTTCAGAGATGTGTTCTATCTCCTTTGACTCTCGAAGTTCCAGACCTACCCTTAAGAAATTGTTCATTGCTCTTCAGGCTTGGTTGGTTCTTAAAGCTAATATTTAGTTATGGATATTTTTAGTAAAAGTCATGGACACGGCAAGGGCAATAAACAAAAATTCATGGCCTGTGACCTGTCCATTCCTTTACTATAAATAGGGTGCCACTGCTCTGGAGGCTCCAGGAGTTGACACCTGGCTCCGCAGCCCCCAGGAACTGCTCTTTGATGGCCTCCAGAGCCACTGCTCTGGCCAGCTGCTCTGGCCAGCCATGGCAGCTGTGAAAGAGGAGTTGCAAAAAGTCATGGAATCTGATTTCTATGCCTCCATGACAGACACTCAGCCTTATTTGTGCATGGCAACTCTATCTTGTCTACCTGATAGCATTTTTTAAACAGTCAAATCCAGTTTAATAGCTTCTGAGATGAAAGGCCAAAGTCTTTTGACTTCTCTGCAATGGAGTGAGCTGTATTGGTAATTTTCTAAAGGGTTTTGTTCTGTTTAAGTAGTAGGTCAGGGCCTTCTATCGGCTAGAGTGTGCAATGTCACCTTAGATTTCAGTTAATACATTTTTGGAAGAATACCAGTAGGTGTATTTGCTGGTTCAGGTGGAATTCTGTTGCTACTTCAGAATAGTTTAGGGCAGGGGTTCTCAACCTTTTCTGGGTCATGACACAGCTGGGAAGACTCCAAGCTGGTTGTGACACAGCAAGGACCCCCTGCGGGCCCGATTCCTTCCCCCCGTGGGCTCTGGCCCTGACCCCAGCAATGGCCGTGGTTGCGACCACAGCCCCTGGCAGTGGACCTGGCAGCGGGCCTGGCCATGGTCACAACTCTTGATGAGGGTCCCCTGGCTCTGTCTTCGTGCCAGTGACACACTCCCCACTGTGCCGCAACACACTTTTGTGTCGTGACACAGCGTTTGAGAACCACTGGTTTAGGGTGTGTTCTCCTGGATACTTAGTCTGTGAGGGACACTGTGTATAGCAGATCAGCCATTGGTGCCTAAATCTCCCTTATTCTTCCAGCAGAACTTCCAGCAGTTAGAAAGTCCATTTTTATGGAAAGATACAGCGGGTAATAAAAGACAATAGGTTCAAAGTGTACCAGGTAAAATTGTCTTGTTAATTCTTCTGCTTATTAAGATGTTTCTAACTGCAGAGGAACAAGCCTGCTGTAGAGACAACATCCAAACAGTCACCAAGCTCTGCGAGGCAGTGACACCCAGGATTGGGTGTAGGATCTTTCCCTTTTCTAAGACAGAAGGTCCAGGAGCAGAAGTAAGGTTTTCACTTGAGGTATTGGTAAGTTCAAGTAGGGCTGTGAGCCAGAATTATCTGGGTCATGCCGGAGCTGTATTAGCTTGGTCAAGTTCTGATTGAGGTTGCTGGAGTGCTCTAGGAATCAGATAGGCTGAAGGGTATGCATACCTCAGGTCTCCTGACCATGGTATCAGGAATGCATCTTAAGATGATAGAGTCATTGCGGAGAAACTAAATGGATTCTTTGCTTCG
>ML685802.1:6519179-6538599 GCA_007922175.1 Pelusios castaneus | reverse complement strand
ATGGACCTCTGGTCTGACCCAGTACGGCCTTTCTTATGTTCTTATCTGCTATGGATCCTGCACTGAAGAGGTTCATCTTGGCATTGACTTTTGCAGGCCTAATTTTTGAAAATCGTTATCATAGCTGTATTTTAAAAAAGAAAAATTTAATCAAAATCTGCTTCACTAATAATTTTTTATCCATTCTAGCGCAGGATATTGAGGGGCATGCAGGAAGGACAGGAAACTAGGATGTACATTCCTGTTACTTCATGTTGCTCTGGTGACACAAAACACAACTGTAAACCCACCTTAATTGATCTTAATTGGCTCTGGCTGCTTTGTACTTTTATATAGTGACAGTCATTGAGTTTAAGGCCAGAAAGGACTATTAGATTTTCTAATCTGACCTTCTGTACATCAGAGGCCACCAACACCACACAGCATCTGCACACTGAACCTGACAATGAAAATGAGAAAAGTAAATGAGACTCCTGGAAGACTAGACTGTTGTGAGTCATAGGCAGAGAATAGGAGAGACTAAGCTGCCCCAGTGCTCAAGGCCCTTGCAAAGTAAGGGAAATTATATATACACGCATCCAGGTAACGGCAAATGACTTACACCTACCTGCATGCAGCAGAGAGGGGATAGAAGCTAGCATGAACCCTACCAACTGACATTTGTCAGCCCAGGCTGGGAGGCTGAAAAGGGAAGCATGTCACTAATTGTATAACTGTGACAACAATCATAAGGTATAGAAACTTTTAGAAAAATAAAAAAGATTAAAGGTTTTGACAGAGTATTGAATTTGCCTAAAATTCTATGGCTGCATATTCATGTATACTATTTTGCTGATGAGCTATTGAGGGCTAAAATAGGAAGCCCTTTTCATGTCGTTAGGATGCCTTTTGTAATTCTTTCCTTATCATCATACATGGTAATATTCAATTTGTGAAGGATTTACATTTTTACCCCACCGCTCTTCTGAGTATTTGTTGATTGATACACAGAATTGAAGCAGGTTCAGCATGGTTTTGAAAGCTGAAAAGAAACGGTAACTTTAGAACAGCTGCAGAATTATATTTTTAATGAGCTAAATGCCCTGAAGGCATAAAATGGATTTGCTGTTCAAACATAATTCATAAGATAGCTTCTGCTGGAAGAGAAATATAGACTAGTGACTCTAATAGGGGGCATTTAAATAGTACGGTAGTAACATTTGCTAACAGGTTAGAGGGTTGTGAGTTACTGTTTTGGTATTTAACAGCATGGGGTGTGTCGTGGGGTAGGCCCTCTCCTTTGCCCTCTGGTGGGGAAAGCCTGAGGGGCATATGTGATATGGGCACCTTCACAATCTTGTTGGTACCCAGAGTTCTCCCGGGCTGCCGTAGCCTGGGCACGATCCAGTCTGGGGTCTGAGGTCAGGGCAGCATGGCCTAAAGGCCAGAGTTATTATGCGGCCCTGAGGTCTGGGTAGCATGGTCTAGTGGCCCAGGGGTCTGGGCAGCATGGCATAGGGGCAATAGAGTCAATAGAGCAAAGGACATCCACTATGGGGCACAATGCCCAAGTATGCAGGCTCAGGCCCTCCTGCTCACCTGAGCCCCAGCTCAGAGCCCTATCGGCACCGGGGTGTGACACCAAAGGGTTCTGGACCGAAACATGCAAATGACAATTCAACTCCACCCCGGTAATACTGTTTAGGCCCCCTGGGCTATTTCCTCTCCTGGGGCTCCATACTGTCTACTCTCACTGGTTGCGACAATCACCCTGGGAGTCCTGGAGTTCGCTGGCAGCAGTGAGCTTCTGGGTATCTGCCTCTGGGTACTCCACAGGGAAATAGTTGCTTCTCTGTGTTGCTTCCTCATGCTGGTAGGGACTGATGCAGCTCTTGGCAAGGAGCTTCCAGTCAGTGTCCTTCCTCCTTGCTGGTCAGTCCCAAATGCTTCTCCCTTTTATGCTAGGGCAGCATTTGGAGCTTGCCTAGCAGGGCTTAAGGGGAGGGACTTCCACTGTCCATAGCGTATGCTGGGCTTCGGCAGTGCAGGGTAAGTCTACCCTGTCATAGGTGGTTTTGTCAGCAAGTTGGAGATGAAATTCAATGTAGAACAGTGTCATGCACATTGGAGAAAAATTCTAAAGAGTATACATGAGGATACTCAAATTAAGACAAAAAAGGAAATACCTTATGTTTCATGTAGTCTTATGTAAAGGCGCATTTAGGAATCTCATTGCAAACGTGGCCATGTGAAGAGAACAGCGGAGTGGGATTCAGAAAACCTGGGATCTATTCTCAGCTCTGCCAGAAGCCAGCAAGATAACTTTGAGGCTTGGAGAAGTGACGTGATTTGGTCAGTTTCCTTATCTATACAATGTGGATAATGATGTTTCCCTCTTTTCTAAAACACTTTGAGATGTACTGATGGCATATGTTAGATGAGAACAAGGTATCATCATCATCATCACCTGGCCACAGGAATGAATTTGCTGCAAACCTGCATGATAATTACAACTGCCTAAAAGACCTCCAACTCCTACCAGCAACATTTTTCTGTTAAAAAAATGAGGAAATACACTAACAAAAAAGCCATAATGTCCTCATGGAGTTAGGGTTGCCCAGTGGTATCTATCTTGTGCCCTTTTAGAATGTCAGGTTCAACAAAACTCAAACTTGTGAAAACCAGGAAATATACTCCATGGAGCCTTTACTCATTTGCTATGGTGGGCCAGATTTGACTTAAATGTACTTCAAGTGGGCTGTACATGCCATAAATTGAAATACTAGGGCACTCTCAAGGCATTGCAAAGTGCTGAGTATGCGAGACTGCTCTCTCTTGCTCTGTTAGGGCGGGAGTGTGGTCTCATGGAGCTCAGTCTCACATACCTGGTGCTCCATGATGTTGCGAGACCTGACATTTGTGGCATTGCCAGAGCACTGGGTATGTGAGTCCACACTCTTTCTCTCTCTCTATTAGGGAGAGAGTCTCATCCTGCGGGCCAGATGGAAGAGGTTTGCAGCCCGCAGACAGGATGTTTGACACCCCTGCTTTACTCCAATATGCCCATAACCCATACACTATCTTTGCACTGTACTGAACAGGAGCTACTTGTTTCTGCTTTATATTCAAACACTTAACCTATTCTACAGAAAGAGCATCACATCTGCTACATATTAAGTACCCTTTACAACCTTCTATCCTTTTGCACATGTTGCCATCTAATGCTATGCTTTCACTTACCTTTAATTAAACACAGACCAGTTATACCCCAACTAAATGAAAGACTGTCTAAAATTTAGGAATGGAGGCCATGGTAGACCGCTTTGCTTGTCCGGCAAAATGGGACTCATAACAATAAAAGTAAAGCTCATCTGTGTAGCAGACAGAAGCTCCTGTGAGGGTGGAATGAGCTCCCAGGAACTAAGTATTATCATAAAGTTTCCATTCCAAGTACAAGGCACTTTTCTTTGACCTTGCTTTCTTTAATTAAAACCACAGATAGATTTAACAATCAATCAATCAATCCTTCCCCCCAAACAAAAATTAGACACTTCGCTACATACACATCTCTCTCGAGGATGAGAGAACAAACGTGGCAGTTACGTAGTCACTTTGCTCAGTGCACTACTGGCAAATGGCCATGTTCTATGATGTGTGATATATAAACCTATGTAGAAAAACACTGATGACAGTCCTCAGGGCAGGAAGAAAGACCGCTATGTTCTGCTACTTCTTACTACATAATATCATTCAGAAATAAGGCATGCTGGATCTTTAAAGATACACATGCATCTTTTTCCTTTGGTCACACACACAGGACAGGGAGAGGGTTACAGATCCACTTGATGGCCTGGTATCACAGTCACAGCTCTACTAAGCTGCTCTAGCCAATCTCTTCACCATTCAGTGCAGCTACACCTGTGCAATGAATGCTGCTGGAGTACATGCCAATAATTCCAAATAGCTATGGCCAGCTTCACAGGACAGTGGTAAAGTTGTGTGGACGTGTACCCTAACTCTTCATTTCTTTGGTTTCAAAAGTTGTTTTGCTTAACTCTGAGTCCAGGAAGGCACAGTATACCACTTCGCAACTTTAATCTGTGTTAACTATTTTTGGGGGATGGAGGGAAGATGCGTTGAGAATCAGAGTATTAGTTACTTCTGCAATGCACTACATTATGGCTTGTTATAAAAGAAGGGAGGGAAAAGTCATGGCTCTTGGGAAACCATAAGCTCTCGAATCTCAGGAGCATTTTTATATTGTTTCATTTTCATTGTTCACTGGTCCTCTTCTCTGTCCTGTGCCGTTTACTTTTCAGGCTGAGAAACACTGGATTAGAAACTCCTAATATTCTTCTTTATATATGCAGTTCAACTTGCTAG
The DNA here is from genome assembly GCA_007922175.1 of Pelusios castaneus. Classification (NCBI taxonomy): domain Eukaryota; kingdom Metazoa; phylum Chordata; order Testudines; family Pelomedusidae; genus Pelusios; species Pelusios castaneus. Next base: position 6,534,237 of record ML685802.1, on the reverse strand, counting down.
GGCTTCTCTACTGCTCCAAATAGTTTTCATTAGCTGGAAGTCTTTTGCTTTCCTCAGTACTATACTGTGGTAGTGTTAAGAGGATCTACACCTTCCTCTGACCCATCCGTATTTGGCCATTATAGACCATTAGTCTGTTCAGATATGATAGTCCCTATATTCCTAGAACATATAAGATAAGACAGTATATTGAAAGAAGGATTTTAAAATCTAAGATAAAAAAATGAATAAAATGAAATGAAGTTAGTGTATGTCATCATCAAATAAATAAAAATGTAGAACACAGAGCATTTTTCGGTCATGAGAGATTGATTTAGTGAAATTCTGTGCTATTATATTTTTACTATAGTAATGCTATAAAATTATTTTTGCAGGAAAATGAGTGAAGCAAATCATGAAGGAAACTTAAGTGCACTAATTTCACTTACCTTGTTTCTGTAGGATACAAAGTTATGGATAATAATGGAATACCTTGGTGGAGGCTCTGCTCTTGATCTAGTAAGTAAATTAGTTTTGAGCTTCATTATTTTAGTTAATTTAAATGTCAGTTTCTTGAATTTTTCTGCTATTTATAATTCACCTGACATCCTAATGTGATACTTGTCTGTGACATCATTATTGCCATAGCAGTTATGCAGTCAAACATAAGTTTATTGCTTCAGTAGAGAAGTAAAGCAGCATAATCAGATGTATTAAGAAACAAAAGCCCTGTTTTAAAGCAAAAATCTCAGTAGTTAGAAGAAAAGTTTGGAGTAGGAAGAGGGTGGAGATCTCTCTTCCAGGGGCCATGGGTACCCAGCCATATGTGGTGACTTTCCTCCTGACCTACCACTGGGCTCTTGGCTATCAACTCAATGGACTGGCCTTTGGCAGTTTTGGAACCCCTGGGGGTTTCTAGCAGTTCTGGATTCTCAGCATTGATCTGTCTCTGAGGCCCCAGAAAGACCCTATGTAATAGTGTCTAGGCTGTCTCCAGATTTTGAGGTGGATCTGGGCCAGGCAGCAGAAATGCTGGTCACCCATCAAGAGGAAGAGACCCTTATCATAGAATCATAGAATAATAGGGTTGGAAGGGACCTCACGAGGTCATCTAGTCCAACCCCCTGCTAAAAAGCAGGACCACTCCCCCTAAATTATCCCAGCCAGGGTTTTGTCTAACCAAGCCTTAAAAATCTCCAAAAATGAAGATTCTACCACCTCCCTAGATAGCCCATTCCAATGTTTCACCACCCTCCTAGTGAGAAAGTTTTTCCTAATATCCAACCTTGACCTCCCCAGGTGTAATTTGAAACCATTGCTCCTTGTTCTGTCCTCTGTTACCCTCGAGAACAGCCTAGCTCCCTCCTCTTTGGCGCAACCCTTCAAGTAGTTGAAGGTTGCTATCAAATCTCCCCTCAGTCTTCTCTTCTGTAGACTAAATAAGCCTAGTTCCTTCAGTCTCTCCTCATAAGTCATGTGCCCCAACCCCCTAATCATTTTTGTTGCCCTCTGCTGGACTCTTTCTAATTTGTCCACATCCTTTCGGTAGTGGGGAGCCCAAAACTGGACACAGTATTCCAGATGCGGCCTGACCAGTGTTGAATAGAGGGGAATTATCACATCCCTCGATCTGCTGGCAATACTCCTACTGATGCAGCCTAATATGCCATTGGCCTTTTTGGCAACAAGGGCACACTGTTGGCTCATATTCATCTTCCCGTCCACCATAACTCCCAGGTCCTTTTCTACAGCGCTGCTACTTAGCCGATCAATCCCCAGCCTGTAGCAGTGCATGGGATTTTTCCGTCTTAAGTGCAGGACTTTGCACTTGTCTTTGTTGAACCTCATGAGGTTTCTTTCGGCCCAGTGTTCCAATTTGTCCAAGTCTCTCTGGATCCTGTCCCTGCCCTCCAGAGTATCTACCATTCCCCCCAACTTGGTGTCATCCGCAAACTTACTAAGCACGCAGTCTATTCCATCATCAAGATCATTAATGAAGATGTTGAATAGAACCGGCCCCAGGACCGACCCCTGGGGCACTCCACTCGTTACCGGTTGCCAACCAGACATCGAGCCATTGATTCCTACCCGCTGAGCCCATTGATCTAACCAGTTTTCGATCCACCTTACGGTCCACTCGTCCAACCCATACTTCCTTAACTTGCCGACGAGAATGCTGTGGGAAACCGTATCAAAAGCCTTGCTAAAGTCAAGGTATATCATGTCAACGGCTCTTCCCGCATCCACAAATCTAGTCATCTCATCATGGAAGGATGAGGACTCTTATGGCAGGGGAACAGTTACCTACTTCTCTCTTACTGACATCCTCATCGCCTGAGGAGGCAGAAATGGGACCTTCTACCACAGTTCCCCAGGGCAATTTTAGACCCACCAAGATGGCCTCAAACAAGTGGCAGCCAATCTGGACTCAGAGGTGGAAGTGCTAAAGGAGCCAGTTGATTTGCTGTTCAACATCCTGGCAGCATGGGCACTCTCCCTATCCATGAAGGGGTCATCAAGTTGTTGGAGACCGTGTAGCAGAACCCTCATTGCTGCTCTCAGCATCCAAACATGTGGAGAAGAAATACTGTGCCCACTAAAGGCTTTGAGTATCTCTACTCCCACTCATTCCCAGGTTCTTTGGTAGTGTCAGCAGCCAATGAAGAGGGATAGACAGGGACAGTCAAGCCCAACCCGTAAGAATAAGAAAGCAAAGAAACTGGACCTCTTTGGGTGCATAATTTATTCAGCTGCCAACCTCCAATGTCATATATCAACCCAGCAAGCATTGCTAGGGAGGTATGACTACAGTGTCTGGTGTTCAGTGGCCAAGTTTGTGGACTCCCTGCCCCAGGAGTCCAAATGAATTGCTGGCCATCATGAAGGAGGTCAAGTCAGTACCCTGGGAATCTCTCTAAGTGGCCTCAGATGCCGTGGATTCAGCTGCCAAGACCATGGCATCAGCAATATCAGTGAGGAGGGGCCTCATGGCTGCCATCATCCAGCATCTCACAAAGGTTCAACAATCCATCCAGAACCTCCCCTTCAGTGACCCAGCCTTCTTCTCCAACCAGACAGACTCTAGGTTGCATGGTCTTAAGGATTAGAGGTCTACCTTTCTGGTCCTTGAGACTGTATACTCCTCCAGCATCAATGAAACATTTTAGCCTGCAACAACACTGATTCACACCCCAGTCGAGGAGTGAGTCCTATAAAAAATGAGATAAGAGCTTTAAGCACCATCAGAGCCAACCTCCCTCAGTGTCCCGGTCAGGCTTAGGACGTTACTCATTGAGCAACAGACAGAACTTTTGAGGGTCAGCTGGGAGTGACCTAGTAGTTTTAAACCGTAATCTATGCCCATTCTTCTTTTCGAACTGCATTTTTTCTTTCCTTTCTGCATGGTCAACTATATCTTTGGATAAGTGAGTCTTCAACACCATCAAGGTGAGATACGCACCTTACAGTTTATTTTCATCCCTCCTCCTCACACCCCCAATCCTTTCCCTCTTCAGGGTCCCCACTCACGAGCAACTTCTCACCCAGGAGGTAGGTGCCCTCATAAGGGTTGGGGCTATAGAGGAAGTTCCCTTATGAATGAGAGGAAAAGGGTTTTACTCCCATTACTTTCTGATCCTGAAAGCCAAAGGAGGCCTGAAACCCATTCTAGACTTGCATCACCACAAAAAAATATTTCAAGAAACTGAGGTTCCATATGGTCTCTTTGGTCTCCATCATCCCTTCCTTGATCTGGGGCATTGGTCTGGGACACATATTTCCATTTGCTAGGCCCAGGCGGGTTTCCTGCAAGTCACAGTGAAATGCCACCATTCTCAGGTTGCAGCCCTTCCCCTTGGCCTGTCATCAGATCCAAGAGTCTTTAGAAATGCATGGCATTGGTGGCTGCCTGAGTCTGATGCTGAAGAATACAAATATATCCTTACCTAGTCAGCTGACTCATCAGAATCTTAGGGCCAGCACAATGTCAAGGTGCTGTGAGTGACTTATGAAAGTAAACAAGAAGAAGTCCACATTAGTTCCAGTACAGAGGCTAGATTTCATGGGATCAGTCCTCAATTCTATCCAAGCATGAGCATTTCTACCTCAGTCCAGGTGCCAAGTTTTGTCAGGATGCCAGTTCCTCATCCATCAAGTCAGTACCCGCCCCCTCAAGACAGCAAAGATTTGTCTCAAACTGCTGGGCCACATGGCAACTTGTACCTGCATGGTACAGCATGCTGTCTCAGACCCTTTCAGATGTGGCTTGCATCTGTCTACTTCCCAGCACAAGTAGACAAAGGAGCAAGACACCATAGGCTCAAAGGGAGGACCAAGTTAAGGTCCCATGGAAGGACTGAATATCTGACCCATGGGAAGTTCTTCTCCAGGCCTTTTCGGAATCTGATGATTATGTTGTAGGAGAAGATTGAAGGTGCTGGAGCTGGTCCTGCAGATACCACCGAGGAAGAAAAATCTCCAGTACCTAAGTGTATGTGGCATGCATACACACCTAGCATGGAATGTACATGAGCAACACATTTCAAAGTACAACAGTTATAGAAGGGTAGTAACTGTCTTTTTTTCTCTGATTAAATACAATAGAACCTTGCTAAATCACACTTCACAAAATGACAAGCTTTCTTTCTAGTCTACACAAAAAATTGTTTTTCCTCGCAGCAAAGAGTCATAACATGGCTTTGGTAAGTGGAAATCATGCCTCACCAATCTATTACAATTCCTGAGGTGGTCATCAAACATGGACAAGCATGGTCCAGTGAATATAGTGTATGTGGACTTTCAGAAAGTCTTTGACAAGGTCATTTACCAAAGACTATTAAGCTGTTTGCACATCAGTTTCTTTGCGTAGATGAGCCTGCAGTGATATGGGAAAGGTCCCAATCCCTGCAGGACAGAAGTTCCTGGTGTGGCATCTGGAGCCTGGGGGTGTTCACTGTGGGACCATCCCCTGAGTGGGTAGTGCAGGGGTTGGCAACCCCCGGAATGCATGCCAGAGCTGGCATGTGGGCCAAGCCTGAGCGGCACACGGAGCTGCTCAGGCTCCCCCGCGGGCCCCACAAACCGTGTGGCCAGCAGCTGTGGCGCGCAGCTGAGGGTCCCTGCTGGCCCCGCCCCTTTGCTGGACAGCAGGAAGAGAGGGGAGTGGAGCGGAGTGGGTCACGTTGCCCTGGCCCACCCAGAGCCTCGCTGCTGCCGGCAGGTTAGAGCTGGCCCTGGCCATGGCCAGCAAGAGGGCGGGTCACATCGGAGCCGCCACTGCCAGCGGGCGGCTTCCGGTTCCTGGCCCTGGCTCCCGCTGGCAGCGGCAGTTCCGCGTGGGCCGACCCGATTCGCCCTCTTGCTGGCCATGTCCGGGGCCGGCTCTGCCCTGCTGGCAGCAGCGCGGCCCTGGGCGGGCCGGGGCGACGTGACCTGCTCTGCTCCGCTCCTCTCCTACCATCCAGCAAAGGGGCGGGGCCAGCAGTGGCCATCAGCCCCGCGCCACCCCTGCAGATGGGATCTGGCCTTGGGGCCGGGAACCGGAGGCCACCAGCCGGCTGATGCCGGCCCAGGCCCTAGCCGGCAGGGCACCTGGTCTGGCCCCGCCCCCTTTTGGCCCCCACCCCTAGCACCTGCTGAGGGTGCGTTGGGTGGGGCTGGCACAGGGGCTGGCAAAGGTTACCGACCCCTGGGCTAGTGAATGCAAATCTGCTGCCTGGGACTGATTACATGCAGGTGGCTGGTGTGGGCTGACCCAGGAGTGGGGGCCCACCTAGTACAGTGGGGTAAATTGGGGTCCAGGATTGGGCGATTGGGGAGGCACAGCGGAACACCAGACCGGATTCTGCGAGGGAAACGTCACAGAGGGTTTAAAAAAAAACTTGCACCATTCGGTTTAGAAAAGTGGGTTATGACAGAAGATGATCAAATTATGAATGATGTGGAGAAAGTAAATAGTGAAGTGTTATTTACCTCTTCGCAAACACATGAACAAAGGGTTATTAAATGAAATTAATAGACAACAGATGTTAAACAAACATAAGGAAGTACTTCTTGAACAAGGCAGTCATCCTTAGGAACTCATTGCAACTGGATGTTATAAAAGGCCCAAAATATAACTGGGTTCAAAAAAGAATTAGGTAAATTCATTGAGCATAGGTTCATTGATAGCTATAATCCAAGATGACTGGTGACACAACCCCATTTCTCTGGTTGTCCCTTAAACTTCTGACTGCCAGATGCTGGGACTGAATGGGAATGGATCACTTGATAAATTGCCATGTTCTGTTCATCCTCTCTGAAGCAGCTGATACCAGACAATATGGGAAGACAGAAAGCTGGGCTAGATGGACCACTAGTCCGATCCAATATGGCCAGACTTACCTTCTAAAAGGTTGTAATATCTACCGCTGTAGTGAGATTTTGTATTACTAAAATTTAATTATACAAAGATATCTATAGATATCTATATCTATATAGATATAGATATATATTTAGTATATAGATGTAGATATATATTTAGTAGTGCATTTATAAGCATAATAAATAATCAAAACTAAACTTTAATTGATAAATTAATAAAATACATTTTTGTAGCCTTACGTTTTATTATAATTTCAAGTTTGATTAATTCAATATGCGCATCTCATTCATTAGTGCAAATTAGTTCTCTGCGTCCACTGAAGGCAGGCAAGAAATAATCAACTTAATTTGCTTGAAGAGAGGTTTAGCTTTGATGTCAGGGGCAACTTTCTAACTATAAGGATAGTTAAATATTGGAATAGGTTTCCTAATGAGATTGTAGGTTGGATGAATACCTGTCAAGAATGATTTAAGTATTCCTTGCTTCAGCATGGGGTAGGACCCCATAGCCCTATGTTTCTATGAACTTAACAAAATTTTCTTCTAGTTGTTGTAAGAACACATGGTTGTCAATTTGGCATTTTACATGAACATTTAGTAAGGAAAGCAAAACTTTTTGAAAACCTCAAATTGATGCATGTTTACTGCTACATATATACATATTTTAAAACATATAGTATAGAAATATTAGAGCTGGTGGGGTGATATTTTTCCACAAAAAATGTTTCTTATTAACTGCAAATATTGTAGATGAAAACAAAATTTATTAGTGAAAAATTGGGGGGAGAGAAGGGTGGCAAGCTTGAGTAAGGGCGCAATTGATAGCTCTTCTTTCATTTACACTTACTATTTATTATATATGACTTGAAAAAGCTGCTACCAGTATACTATAAGGCAGTGGTTCCCAACCTTTTTGCCTCAAGGGTCACAAATATAATTTTTACAGCCCTGAAGGGCCACTAGTCTATTTAATTAAAATCAAATTCTAATTTAATTAATTAAATTTTGAATAAATTCCAATTAAAACTAATTAATTAAAATAAATTTAATTACATATGTTTAAATTAATTGTAATTAAACATTTATTTAAAAATTCAAAACATTTATTTAGTGAAAACATTTAATTAGTGAAAAGCTTCCCTTCCCTTCTGGGCTGCATGTGGGACCCGGCTTGCAGCCACAGCCTGGCTTCTGGCTGTGCCCTGTGACCAGACGGGGTGGGCGGCCGCAGTCCAGCTCCCAGACAGCAGCAGGGCAGCATGAACCACTTGAAAAAGCCCCGTGGGCCAGAGGTTGAGAACCCTTGCTATAAGGTATGTCTGTAGACCACTGAAAGTGAGTTTAAAAAAAAAAAAAAAAAAAAAGGAAATAACCCCTCTCTCACACAGCTTTTGTGGGTTTTATGATTTTTTCATTTGTACTGCAGTGAGCATATGAAACATTTCTAGATTTATAATCTTATCTGGTCTCCAGTACCACACTATCCTATGTTTTCTGTTTCCTCTTCCCTTCCTTACCCTTCACTCACTCTAACCTATATGTCTCCATTGTGGTCAAGTCTCCTGCCAAGCCTGTTTTCCCCAAACGTCTAGGTTTCCCACTGTGGGTTGGGTCCCCAGATAGTTTGGGCTCAATGGAAATGGCCTTCCTTACCAGAATGTCCCCAGGACTGGTTCAAGGCAGGGGCTGCAGCTCCTGGAACCCCATTGCTCCTCACAAATCCAGCCTCACTCAGGCCGGCAAAGCGCCAACCATGCCTGGAGGTTGCTGCTGGGGGGTGACTAGCCTGGCCGGTGCTTTGGGTGAGGCTGCAGGTTATGGTCTGCAGCACTCCTGCCCTGCACCCAGGCTCGTTGGTCTGCCCAAGTAGGTCCAGACCAGCCAGTCTGGGGGCAGAATGGACCAGACCAGCTCATTACAGCTGTGCTCCAGGGGTGGGACTGGCTGGTGTGTGGTTCGGCCTTTGGTGGTGGTGCTCCGTGGCCAGGAGTGCTGTTAGGCTGCCACACCAGGGCCTCTGCAGCTCAGGCTGGCTTGGCCAATCCCCTCTGCCAGATCCCTAGGGGCCTTGACATGACAGAAGCAGAACCACATGCCAGCTGCCCTGCTCCTGGAGCACCCCGAACCTGCTGAGGCAGACCAGCCAGCCTGCTGCGGGTGGAGTGGCAGCATAGTGGACCACAGCATCCTTCCCCTGCCCCAGCACTGAGTGCCAGCTCTCTGGCTGCAGCCTGCCGGTCCCCCAATGTCCAGCGCTGCCCCACCTCCAGGCATGGTGCCACTGTGGTGGGGAGGACCCATAGGAGTGGACAGCCCCAGGCCCCCAGGGGCCTTAATCCAGCCTTGCATGTCCCCATTCTGCCCTGCTGGTTCCCTGTTGCTCTTCTGTGTTATTCCGTTCCACCTGATCTCATTTCCATTGCTCTCGTACTCCACCAGCTAGTCTGCTCTGTATAGCCAGGCTCTTATTTACATCTTATCCTTGTTTTATCCTTTTCTCATGCATTCAGGCGTGGGCCTAGAGTTGGGGTGTGGGCAGTGTAGAGGAAACTTGAAGACTGCCACCTGCTGTTCTGGCTAGGTATTGCACACTTGCACATCTCACTTCATTAGGCAACTGCTTTTTGTAGGTGAGCAGATTTATGCACTGTGTGTGAGAGAAGAGGAAGAGAAAAAGGAACAGGAGACTACACTGTATGAAGTTCCAAAGGGGTAGCAGTGTTAGTCTAGTTCAGCAAAAGAAAGAAGGAATCCTGTGGCACTTTTAAAGACTAACAAATTTATTTATCGCAGGAGCTTTTGTGGGAGAAAATTCCACTTTGTCAGATGCTTTGAAGATGGGGAACTTACACAGAATGGGAGGAAAAGAAATGCAGTGAGTGTAAGACATAGGATCAGGTCAGGCTGTAGTAGCAAATCAAAGCGGATGTTGAGATTCAAACACTGGACACTGTATGAGGAAGAGAACATTAGCATCAGAAGCAGTGAAACATTTAAAAACATTTTAGGCTACTTTTATTTATTCATAAGAACATATGGCATTTTCAGTTTATTTTCTCCTACCATTTCTATGTCATCTGTAAAATTTGTAGTTTACAAATATTTACAATTATTTAAGCATTTACAATTATTCATGTTTTTTCTTCTAGTTAGAGCCTGGCTGTCTTGATGAAACCCAGATTGCTACAATATTAAGAGAGATACTTAAGGGACTCGATTACTTGCACTCAGAAAAGAAAATTCACAGAGATATTAAGGGTAAGATATTTTATCAGTTTCTAAAACTGGTTTTGGTTAAGTGCTCAAACAGTAGCGATGAAGAAAACGTTTGAAATTAGACACAGATTTCTAACCATTAGAGGAGTAAAGTTCTGGAATAGCCTTCCAAGGGGAGTTGTGGGAGCAAAAACCATACCTGCTTTCAAAACTGAGCTTGATATATGTATAGAGGGGGTGGTATGATTAGATAGCCTATTTTGGAAATTGACTGATCTTTGGCTACGGGTGGTGGATATTCAAGTAGCCTAAGAGGGGAGGATACATGGGGTGGGTTCTGCGTTATTACAGAGACTTGTTTCTTGGGTAACTGGCTGTTGAGACTTGCCCACATGCTCAGGGTTTAACTGATCGCCATATTTGGGGTCAGGAAGGAATTTCCCCCCAGGGCTATTGGCTTGGGCTCTGGGGGTTTTTCGCCTTCCTCTGTAGCACAGGGCATGGCTCACCTACCAGTGAATTCTCTGTTTCTTAAAGTCCTTAAATCTTGATTTAAGGAGGTAAATAACTCAGTCATAGGTTGGTGGCCTATTGCTGGAGTGGGTGGGTTTGGTCTTGAGGCCTGCATTTTGCAGGAGGTCAGACTAGATGATCGTACTGGTCCCTTCTGACCTTAAAGTCTATGAGTCTCTGAATCAAAGCTGTGAACTTTTAAACTGCCTTTTTTCTTTTCTAGCTGCCAATGTTTTGCTATCTGAACAAGGAGAGGTAAAATTAGCAGATTTTGGAGTAGCAGGACAACTAACAGATACACAGATAAAAAGAAATACTTTTGTGGGAACACCATTCTGGATGGCACCTGAAGTAATAAAACAGTCAGCATATGACTCAAAGGTAAGATCAGAACAGCCTTTTCTATTTCCAGGCATTAACCAGAACTCCTTCCCTTCCAGTTTCTTTTATAAGATAAAGTAAATTCTTTGTGCAGACTGTGAATTATATGGTTGTGAATTACATGGAGAACCCATCTGAACTACTTTGTGTACTATTATTGTTGCTCATGCACTTTAGGTTCCTCGCCCCCCCCTCCCCTCCGCCAACCTCCTCAAAATTTAATTTAAAGTGGCTTAATTTAAAGTTGAACATTTTTTCAGGCCATAAAACATAGTTGCATTTAATCTGATTTCAGCTATGCTTTTGAGCTACTACACTATTGAGACACAGTTTTGAGAATTCAGTATAGACAGATGTCTATAGAATTTGCCTTTAGAAAATGTTCATCACACTCCAGACCTTCTATGTAAAGCAATTGTATCATGTGTTGAACTCCATATTTCTTTACCATATTGGGAAATATAAGATAGTGAAACTAGTTGGATAAACTTTGTGCCAAATACATATACATTTTATCTGTGCAAATAAACACCTTTATTTTCATTTAAAAAGACAGGAAGGCCAAAAAATCCATAAAATAAAATATCAATTGGACATTTTTTGGTGCATTTTATTGTCTTTTCTGTGAGTACTTGCCGCATACTCTGTTGACCATTCCTTCTAATACATGTTATATAAAAATTGTATGTATTTTGATTTTTATATCTCTCTCTCTTGCCCATTTCCTATTTTTTTTTACATTGTAATTGCTCTGAGATAGGGCGATGTCCACTTAATACCTAATACAATGGGGCTTTGGAATGATATTGCAGTACAAATAGCATCGGACATATAGCTGGCAATTATTATCTTTATAAGAAAGAGATAATTTTGGGGCAAGATTTTAAGTTGCATGAATTTTTAAAGTAGTAAAATGTAACTGATGGCTGTACAAAATACTTCCTAGACACACAGAAACAAGGCAGGATTTTGAAGTTATTGATCTGGGTTCATGTAAAAATAAATACCTGCTTTCCTAATAGCATTTCTGAATTGAAGGGTTCATTGCTGATGAGAAGAAAAGAAATAGTGTAAATGTCTTATAATTTAAAAGTAGAAGTATACACATTCTTAATACTTTCACACTTAGTACTTTCCCATGCCTGAACAGGAAAACAAGACCTTGTGTTTCTTGCACCTTTCACGTGGCAATCTGTTCCTGTTCTGTGGATATCCAAAGCTCTTTCAGGCATAGACCCAGGGTTTCCAAGCAGCCTCCCTCTTTGGGCAGGAGAGCTCCTAGGAAGCAGTGGTAGAATCTCATCAGCAAAATCTCTTGGGCCTGGCACAGGCAATAGCAGCAATTCTGGGAACAGCAAATGGCAGCTCACAAATCCCATCCCCTCCCCCAGCCACATGGATGAGTGTAGATTGTAACATAGTATCAAAAGGCCATGGAAGCTTATTGCTGGAGCCCATGTTCACAACCATGTCTGCTGACCACAGAGTAGCTCCCTCTCCTGCAGTGTTGTGATGCAGGGAGCCTCTGATTAGGATCCCCAGAGGCTGCGCAAAGAAGAACATGGTAAATGGTCCTTCCACCTAATCCCTCTCTATTCTACAGCATGCACTGCCCAACTCTGAAGTTACTCACTATTATTCCTTGCCAGCAGTGTTGGGTCAGCATCATGTCCCAGTGTAGCAAATAGGTCATGGACTCCCTGTGAGGGTACAAAGTTGGAGTCTGGTGCCCTTCGGGTGGGGTCAGTCTATCTCCAAGACAGATCAGGAAAGCTCCTTTAAATAGAGTTTGAGATGCTGTGAAGCCCCCTTCCAAACCCATCTAAGGCAAATCCCTTCTTCCTCAAGGCAAGGAGGCTGCTCAAAAGAGTGATCACGAGTTCTTTTTTGAATGATTGCACATGTGCCTTCTACTCTTATTATGTGGGCACCCCTGTTAGGGAGAGTGTGGTCCTGCGTAGCGCAATCATGGGCTGGATAGAAGAGGTTCCCAGGCTGCATTCAGCCCATGGGTAGCGTGTTTGACCCCCCTATCTTAAGTTCTTTGAGTGCTTGCTCATGTTCATTCCCATGTAGGTGTGCATGTGCTGAGTGCACTGCTGCCAGAAATATTTTCCATAATGGTATGTGCTGGATTGACTCTGGCGTTCTTGGGAGTGGTGCCTTCATGTCATAGTATATAGGCAGCTGCCACCCTGTCCATGATGGTTGCTGGAATGCTGTTCTTGCCTCATTATTACACTTCCTTAAAAGCTACCTATTTGCAGTTAAACTTATTCTTTAATTAAAACTAATCCAGTGTTGTGAATTGTTTGAGTCACTCCATTTAAGGAAGCAGAATCTTTTATATTGATCCCTTAAAGGGGCCACGGATCTAAAAAATCTGAACTGTCCAGGAGAGGACAATGGAGAATAGACATCATTGGGGTAAAATCTGGGTCTGGGTGTGTGTTGGAGCCACACTGCAAGTAGTGTGGCTGATGTTTGCTGACAGACTACTGATATCAGAGCTGCTGGACCCGGGCTGTGGCTATACACAGACGCTCAGGTGTGATCTAGGTGCTATTTGGCTTCTTCTAAGGAGCCCAGGTTGGGACCTACCGTAGCAAAGAATTGTGAGACACCCTGGTTTGCAGAGCAAGTGGTGACACAACCCCCATACTTGTTTAGATTGTGATCCAGAATCTCATAATGTGATTACATGTGTGGATTCTTGATGTGCATGTGCATTACACTGTCGTGTGAAATTTTCCCCCGTCTGGTATCCCTCTAAGCGACTCGAATACCTGCTGCTCTTGTGCGTCACTGTGTGCCGGTATAAAAAGCCCAGCTGCTCCAGAGTCCCCTTACTGCCTGGTTGTTGAAATTGTTTGGCTTGCCTGGGTGAGTGGGTAACTCATGTGACTGGAGCACTGTCATGGATGAGTATAAAGTGTTCAGGAAGGACAGGCAGTGGAGGTGTTGCACTATATGTAGGAGAGAAATGTGACTGCTTAAAGCTCCAGTATATAACTGGAGAAATGTCTGTTGAAGATCTCAGTTAAGTTTAGAGGTAAGAGCAACATGAGGAGGACATGGGGTGGGCATCTGTTATAGGTCACTGGAGCAGGAGGATGAGGGGTTTTTCAGACAACTAATGATAGTTTCCAGATCACAGAACCTGGTTTTCCTGGGGGACTTCGCTTATCCTGACATGCTCGGTGAGAAATACAGCAGTCCACAGGCAATCTAGAAAGTTTTTGGAGAGTGTCGTGGAGAACTTCCTGGTGCAAGTGCTGGAGGAACCTACTAGGGGCTGTTCTCCTCTTGACTGCTGCTCACAAACAGAAGAATTGATAGCAGAAATAGAAATGGGTAGCAACTTGGGCAGCATTGACCATGAGATGGTAGAGTTCAGGATCCTGACAAAAGGAAGAAAGGAGAACAGCAAAATACAGATTGTGGACTTCAGGAATTCAGACTTCAATTCCCTTAAGGAGCTGATGGGCAGGATACTTTGGAAGGCTAATATGAGGGGGAAAGGAGTCCAAGAAAGCTGGCTGTATTTTAAAGAAACCTTATTGAGGATGCAAGGACAAACCATTCTGATGTGAAGAAAGAGTAACAAGTATGGCAGGGGACCAATTTGGCTTAATAGACATCTTCAGTGAGCTGAAACAGAGAGAGGAAGCTTTCAAGAAGTGGAAACTTGGATGGATGACTAGGGAGAAGTATAAAATATAGCTCAAGCATACAGGAGTGAAATCAGGAAGGCCAAACCACAATTGGAGTAGGAGCTAGCAAGGGACATGAGGGATAACAAGAAGGGTTTCTACAAATAATGCTAGTAACAAGAATAAGGTCAAGGAAATTGTGGACAGCTTACAGAATGGGCGAGGCAACCTAATGATAGGTGATGTGGAAAAAGCTGACGTATTCAATGTTTTTTTTGCCTTTGTCTTCAAAGACAAGGTCAGCTCCCAGATTACTGCACTGTGTAGCACAAAATGGGGAGGAGGTGACCATTTCTCAGTGCTGAAGGAACAGGTTCAGGACTAGTTAGAAGAGCTGGACATTCAAAAGTCCATGGGGCTAGATCAGGGATGGGCAAAGTACGGCCCGGCTGGCTTTTTTATCTGGCCCACAGAGCTGCTTGTTTTTGTTTGTTTTTGTTTTTTTATATAAAGAAATGGCTCCTAAGCAGTGTTCCCTCTAAGCTGCAAGGGCACGCGGCCACGCAGCGGCCGTTGCAACCCCCGCGCAGCATTGAGGGACCCCCGCGCAGGCCGGCAGCCCCCACCGCTCCCTGCAGACTCCCCGGGCTGCGGCTTTGCCGCGGCAGACCCGGCCTGAGCCCGGCCTCTGCGCTGGCCCTCCCCGCCCCCAGGGCGGAGCAGGCAGGCTCAGGGCCGGGGCACGCGCGCGCGCGTGCCTGCCTGCCTGCCTGCCCCATGCGCCCGGGGCAGCGGGGTGGTCGCGGCTGGGGCAGGCTGCCGGGCTCCCACCCGCCGGCCGCCTCGACTTCCCGGCCCGGGGCCGGGGTCGGCCTCCGGTGCCGGGGTCTGCTTTGCCCTGCCAGGGCTGCATTCGGGTCCCCGCCGCCAGCGGCCTCGGCTTTTTTCTTTCTTTC
>ML685802.1:6401853-6513144 GCA_007922175.1 Pelusios castaneus | reverse complement strand
CAAATTCCCGGTTAATTAAAGACCGGATAATCGAGGTTCCACTGTATATGACTGAAGCACTAAGGATGCTGCAGAGCAGTCTGCGGAGAGTCAGTTAAGTGTCAGCATCTTCCCAGTCTCTGAGTATGAACAGTTACCCTCTTTGTATTGTCTACAAAGTTGCTTATTGCAAGGAATACAGGAGAAGCCGAGAAATCTTATCAAAATAGTCGACCTGCCAAAGGCACCTTTTCATAAGTTTCTGTCTCTTCTGAGATCAGTGGTCTCCCCTCTTACTGGGCCACTACAAGGCTATTACAAGATATTTCTGTTATCTCTTCCTGCACTATCTCTTAGCCTCCCTTCCACAAAGATATCTCAATCTTAGCCCCATGAGTATTTTCATGTCATTCACACTGGGTCAAGGACTGTCCAAGGAATCTGGTCCAAACAAGGGTGCACATAGCATAAATTGGTGACAGCTCAGACAATCCAATATGGTGTCAAAGCTCTGGCGTGGCCTCAAGGGCTGATCCTGACAGACAGCACTTCAACCATGCCATGTGTCAGCAAACAAAGGAAACAAGGTCTACAGTTCTTCTAAGAGAAGCTCACCTTCTGATGAATCAGGAAAAGGAGAATCTGCAATCAATTTTTTTCCTCCACATCCAAGGCAAAACTGAATGTTATAGTCAGCTAGCTCAGAAGGCAAAAAATTAAGTCATCCAGACTGGGAACTACTGCTAGAGGTGTTTCATCTCCTGGTAAATAAATGTAATATCTCAACAATCAACTGAACCACAAGGTTTGTGTTGGGATCAAAGAACCAAGGCCACAGATGATTTGTTGCAAAAGGAACTCTTTTATGCCTTCCCTCTGTTTTTCCTTTCCTTATAAGAATGCAACAGAAGATGAGGAAAGAAGCAGCACCAGTTATTTTGGTATGCACATTCTGACCAAAGAGGACTTAATTTTGTGATTTCCTTGACAGGGTACAAAGATCTTTCATCTGTTTTCCATCTGGAAAGTATATAATATTACAAGGGCCAGTCATGCATTAAAATCCCGACAGCCTTGATCCTAGCTGCTTGATTCTTGAACAGAGCCTATTAAACCAAATAAGCTACTAATATCTACTAATATTCAATTTTAGCTTATAGAAATAAATCTATAAACCTATCATATTTAAGGGGCTGGATCAGAAAAAGTGTCAGAAAAAGACCCTCTCTCCTACCTGCTCTCAGGCTGTATCTTCAGTACCACGTATTCTCAAATTTCTTCAAAATGGACTTTTATTAGGTCTGGCACGTCAGACTCTCAGGTCAAGATGCTGCTTTGACCAGTAGACAAATAATGAACTTTATTTTACTGAGATCTCTAGTGTTTTTTCTTATGAGAGCACTATCTTTTCTACATTCTTCTGATGTGCATAAAATTCTTTTATTGGATATTACCTGGTTCTCAGCACCATTGCAGGCTCTCTGTTCAAACCATGGATGTGGTATTTCATTACTTTCTAACCATTAAAATGACTTTTTGATTACAGTTATGTCTGGGTGTGGAGTATTTTGAATCTGCCCCTGCTTTCACTGCTCCTGCAGATTCTGAGAGCAAAACTATAAAAGAGCATGGCACTTGGGCACCTCAGGTGGCGAACACAACAGATGGAAAAGGATCTTTGGTCTAATCCATCCTGGATACAGTTTCTTTGAAGACTCAGTGTTTAATTAGATTTGTTAATTAGATCCCCTGTGGGATTAGAAATTTTAGGCTGCTGATAAAAATTATTTATGATTAGCTTTTAGTCATTCCCTCGCCTCCATATGGGCTTATGGATACCACACTAGATCTGAAGAGGAAGTAGCCAAGATTTAAGAGGGGTGTTTCTTGTCCTATGATATTCTCTGCTTTGGATGCTCATCTAAAGTGAAAAAAAGCCATTTTACAGTTTGATTTATTGTTCTGATAACACAACCATACATTCTTTTTCACAGTCATGTTTTTTCTTAAATCATGAATATTTTACATGGTTTGCTTGCTTGAGATAAGGATTGCATTTCTATCTAACTGCTATTCTTACATAAGAGGGGACTTGTGTTGGTCTAGGTAGGTCACTTTTAAAGGTAATAAACATAGTTTTATGGCTAAGGAGGGCTATTTTCCTGAGATTTGCTTGTCTCTGGGGTGACAGAAGGCAGAATTCTCCTGGAACTCCTTTGATCAGCTGGAAAATTTTATAATGTACATACCCTGGTATTGTTATGTTTCAGGTATCCTGGCTTATAACTACAGGAGCTGTATCTTCCTAAAGACCCAATAAGTTTATAATGGCGTAATATTTTAAAATAAGTTGTGATTTATTAATGCAGAGGTTGTTGTAGTCCTGTTATAGCTATTAGAGGCAAGGTGGGTGAGGTGTGCTCTGAAGAAGAGCTCTCTAAGCTCAAAAGGTTGTCTCATCAACAAATGATCATCCTGTTGCCTGATTTTTGGTTGCTTAGTAATTTGGTTAGGGTGAAAGACTCACCAGTGGATTTAATCAGAAGTCAATGAGGTTTTTAATCCCTGAATCAGGGTACAGAGGTTTTCTCAAGGACCCCTCCAAGATGCATGACAGGAATATTCAATGCCAATGACCATATATATATAATTTTAAAGGTTTTATTAAAATAACAAAAAATACGAGACAGATAAATAATTAAGGTGAGTGAATATATGGATAAATCAAATTAAATGGATTACACAAAGGATAATGATTTAAATACAGTATTATTTGTACTATATTTCTATTGTGTGCTTTGGATTAATATACTCACACCGTTTCCTCTTGACCCAGTCGAGTGAGATGTCTCATCCCTCAACTTTCGCATGGATGGGTGGAGGTAAAGGTAGAGCTAAAAGCTATAAGACTAAGACTATTGATAATACTTAAGAATCTTAAAACGAAAGATTCTAACTAAGAAAAAAAGATGATCAAAGAAAAAGTAATTGGTGAACACATCCTGGCATCCTGTTCGCTCTTTTTATACCCTCTTTTTATAGGCTGGCAAGTCCATGTGTATTAATGACACATTACAGATATATCCGCCTTCTTTCCAGATGGCTCTAGACAGTATGTTCTTCACACTTATTGTTATTTCTGGCCCTTTTGATGGGTTTTGTGATGGATTTGTAAAGTTTGTCTGGGTATAATCTGGCTGCTCCCCTCTTCCCTATTTTTGATACCTCCTGATTATTGAGGTTCTTAAGTCATAACCGCATTTGGAAGTGTCTCATTTGTTTTCTTGGCTTAGCTTTCATGCAAAATGTGGCTTGCAACATTATTGAAATTATATATATATAGTCTATGATTTTGTTATAAAACAAATACTTAATCTTATAAGGAAATTTAAATCTATACTTAAACTGTATGTGAAGAAAAGTATATTTTTAAATAAGCAGGCTAGATCTTCCAATGAAAGATACTACCTCACCCACCTTCTCTCTATAATGTATTAATATAATTTTTGCATCTATACTGAGGTCACACAGTGAAAGCTTTCAGTTCATTTTTATAATCAATCACTTTTTACACCATAATCACACTTCAAGGTCTCTCTGAAATTTAGGAAAGTTGTATGTTGAGAGTGCTGTATGTGGAGAGTTACCCTGATGTTCTGAGACTTGTGTGGTCTTCAGATTAGTTTCGGAGCGGAATTTAAAGCGTTTTGATTATACAGCTCTACGTGACTTGGGCCCTTACAATCAGAAATATTGCTTCTCTGGGTGAAGTCATACTGTCAGCAGAGATAATTGAGCTTGCAGTTCCTGAGGGACTGTAAGAATCATCAGCTCTGGATCTCTGTTCTTCTTTTTGGTCTCTTAGAGCCTGGATCTTTAAATGTTCAGTGGATGCTGCAAGATATATCTGTTCTTCCAGGATTTTCCAAGAGGTGTTGGGTGAGGGATTGGGGGTAAATAGTTTGGAAGTTTTATTTTCTGTAATAGGCTTTTTTTGAGTTTATGTACTGATGACTGTGGATACATCAGGTTATAACTTTTTACTATATGTGTTATATTGTATTACAATTGGGCTGAAAATCTTAGTTGTAGGAATGGTTTTTATTTTTGCTGTTTTAAATCCTTGTATACGTCCTCAGGCTTGGATAGGAGTTTAAATGAAAGAAATAAACATTATGATTATAATGTGGTGTTTTATTAAAAATAACACAAAAGCAAATCATATGTGGTATTTAGCCAATTAGGTGTGTCTATTGCTCCCTTAAGGATAGTGTTCCAAAAATCAATCATATTGACCCATGTATAAGTAATCTTGACCTTCGCTAGAAAGTTTATTCAGTTATTGTCTCCTCTACTTAAAACTGCAATTGGAATGTAGTAGGTTGTTGAATAAAAGGGTCTAGTGGGTATATTTTACATGAAGAGTAGAAGCCCGGAATACCCAGGAAGAGGTTCAGACTCCAGTCATTTTTAATAAGATAGCATTTTTATTCGGGAAATGAAGCAAAGACAAGTTAATTCTGTGTTTTTGTTCAAACTACTTTTTCTAGGAGACACAGAATCGGGGAAGTGGGTACACGGTAACCAATGGATTTTGACAAAAATAAATCACTCTTGAAAGTTGTAATTTGCAACAAAATTGTAAAATCAGCTGTTTCTCTTTTCTACCATGAGACCCCCACCCCACATGTATCTATAAAGATTGTTTATGTTACAGGCAGATATCTGGTCATTAGGCATAACAGCAATAGAACTTGCTAAAGGAGAGCCACCACATTCAGAGTTGCATCCGATGAAGGTTTTATTCCTTATCCCAAAGAACAATCCACCAACACTGGAAGGAAACTATACTAAACCCCTCAAAGAATTTGTTGAGGCCTGCTTGAACAAGGAGCCAAGCTTTGTGAGTTTTTCAAATTCAATTTTTCATATAAATAACATGTAGTAAAGCATTTTAGTGTTTTGCATGAATTCATTGTAAGCACCTTTTCACATCAAGAAGTTTTTAGAGGAGAAATCTATTTCTTTGGCAGTCAGGACAAGCTTAAAAGGAAGTTCATTTTGTTTAAACTGAATGTATATGTGTATGTATATGTATTGTGGTACTTAATATGTAGAGTTCTTCCAAAAAAGACCTAAACTGAGAATATTGCCATAATTTAGAGATTTTTTTTTTCATCCAGGTGTACTAAAAAGGACTTTTATCTATCAGAAAACTTTCAGACAAATTAAATGTATCTAATTATCATGATTCTATCAAAGTACAGAACTTCTAACATTTTTCATAAATATTTTACTTCACAGTAGAGCACTCTGTTTCTTTAAAAGTGAACTGAAAAATTTGTGCCACACTTTTCATTATTTGTTTCTTCTGTCCTAGTATGTGATGTCATCTGAACACAATGAATTGCTGAGATCTCTGATCTCTGCAGTGCTTTGAGTGTTTCTTTCTACATATTCAATCTTGAGTATGCATCAACAGTGCACTACTATGCACACACACTTAAGGGCTTGTCTTCAGTGACAGCGGTAAATTTGCCACCATCAGATTGATCTCCCTGATTGACTGAGTGGGTCTTTGAAGACCCTCTTAACAGATCAGGAACTCAATCGAGTAAGACCTCTCTGGCAAGGAGCGTAGCGCTGAGTCGGAGTGAAGGGGTTTCTCTTTGACTCAGCCGACTGAAGACTCCACGGTAAGTAGGCGACACGCAATTGGAGGGAGATATACAAGGTATTTTGAGCACTTTGTGTATCTCCCTTTGATTGCCGCTGAAATCACCTAGCAATATAGACCAGGGCTCATTGTCCACATGGACCTTGCTACGGTGCAGCAAATGGGAGTAGCTCAGAATGCACTAGAGAAGATTTTGTATACAGTAGGAGGGTCCACATGAATAATTAGTGCATGGTATGCTTTAATAGATTTATACTTCAACTTGCTGCACACTAGCTGTTTGTTTATACAGGCTCAGAGACTGAAATCATGATGAATGTCTGATATTACAATAATTTAGTTTGCAGTTTTACAGTAGACAGAGTAAAATTTGCACACCGAATTTGCACTGGTTAGAAACAGTCTTAAGCAATCAAAGTAATATTTGACATGGATTGGTCAAGACCAAATCATGCATTCTAATTTTTCTTCTTTGACAGAGTTACTATCCTGGTGGATGGGGAAAGAAGTAAACAGGATATATATTTATTTTAGTAAGGCTTTTGACACAGCCCCACGTGGCATTTTCATAAGTAAACTATGGGAAAGTGGTCTAGACAAAACTATTAGAAGATGGGTCCACAGCTGGTTGAGAAACCATACGAAAAGAGTACTTATCAGTGGTTTGCTGTTAAAATGGGTGGATGTATCTAGTGGGATGCTGCAGAGAGAGATTTGTCCTTGTTCTGGTACTATTCAATATTTCCATTAATGATTTGAATAATAGTTTGGAGAGTGTGCTTGTAAAGTTTGCAGATGACAGTGAGTTTGGTGGACTTGCAAGCATTGTAGTGGACAGGATTAGAGTTCAAAACAACCACGACAAACAGGAGAATTGATCTGAAATCAGTAAAATGAAATTCAACAAAGATTAGTTCGTAGTACTTTACTTGGGAGAAAAAAATCAAATGCCTAACTGCAAAATAGGGAATAATTAGCTAGGCCAGCAGTTCCCAACCCCTGGCCTGTGTGCCAAAAGTTGCCCATAAGGTTTTTTAAAATGGCGTGGGCTCCCTTCCCACTGGCTAGGAGCCAGGCTCTGGGCTGCATGCCTCCCGCTTGGTCCCAGTGCCCAGCTGGAAGCTGGGCTTCAGCTGCAAACTGCACACCTCCCTTTCGGTTCTGGCATACAGCTGAAAGTTGGGCTGCAGCCAATGTTCCCTCTAAGGTTTCACGGCTTGTGTGCAAAATTTTCAAGCCGTGTGCAAAACTTTTTCTGAATAAAATTTTTGTGCAAACTCAGGTGACAGAAATTATAGGCATTAATTGAAGTTAAAGTGACTGTAAATAGAATTAATTAATTGGGTTTAATTAATTGAATTTGAATGAATTTTGAATTGAAATTTAATTTTTACAAAGGTTTTCAATTTTTTATAAGTTTTTTTTAAAATAGAGAAGGAAAGAGAAGGAAGGAAGAGAAAGAAAAAAGAGAGAAGGAAGGAAGAGAATAAAAAAGGAAGGAAGAGAAAGAAAGAAGAGAAAGGAAAAAAAAGAAGGAAGGCAAAGAGAGAAGCCGAGGCTGCTGGCAGCGAGGAGTCGGGGGAGCCAACCGCGGCCCTGGAGGCCAAGGCCTCCGGCGGGGCGGGGCCAACCCCGGCCCTAGAGGCCGATCCTGGCCCCGTGCCGGGAGGCCATTGGCGGGGCGGAGCCGGCCCCGGGCTGGGAAGTCGAAGCTGCTGGTGGGTGGGAGCCCGCCCCGGCCAAGGCTACCCCGGTGCCCCCGCCGTGTGGGGCAGGCCGGCCCGTGCACCTGCCCCACCCCTGGGCCTGCCTGCTCCACTCTAGGGGTGGGGAGGGCCAGCCCAGAGGCCGGGTGCCAGCTGGGCCTGCCACGGCAAAGCTGCAGCCCCTGGGATTTGGGGGGCCCACACAGCTTAGAGGGAACATAGGCTGCAGCCACCAGCCTCCCATAGGGTGCGTCCACACTAGTAAAGTAAGTTGACTTAAGCAGGCTTAAGTCGACTTAATTTACTCTCCATCTACACTGGAGTTTCCTTAAATCGACTTAATAAGACCTCGTTTTAAGTTGACTTACTCCTTAAGTTGACTTAAGCCAGTGTAGAGGCGGAGTAGCCCTAAGTCGACTTAAAGGGCCCCTGGGCTCCCCCACTGACCTCCCTCCCAGGGTGCCTGGCACAGCCAGAGCCTGGTGTGCCCACCCTGCTCCTGTACCCTGCTCCTGTCCCTGTCCTGCTCAGCCCCCCATGTACCCAAGTACAGTGGGGAAGGTGCTGAGCTCCCTGGCACTTTTAAAGGGTGCCCAGGGAAGGGGGGCACCTCTTCGGTGCCCCCCTTCCCGCCATGCACCACTCCCAGTTCCACCTAGCCCTTGCCAGTTGACTTAGGTGTCCAGTGTAGACGCTCTTAAGTTGATTTAGCAAGGTCGACCTTAAGTCACCCTACATTTACAGTGTAGACATGCTAAGTCGACTTAACAAGGTCGACTTAAAGTTGACTTTAAGTCGACTTAGCAAAGTCGATTTATTCTGACAAGTGTAGATATAGCCACAGACAGCTTCCTGCCCCGTACCTGCTTCCAGCCCTCCCAGCGTCCTGAAGTCACTTGCTTCCAGCAGGCACCTACCCCTTGTCTGCTCCCAGCCTACTCCTGCCTGGTTGGGCGCACAGCTGGGTTTGGGGGTGCTGATGGAGCAGCCAGTATCCACTATACCTGAGGAGGGGCAGGACTCTGAGAATTAGAGCCGCCCCTACATTTAGCATACCGCACCTGCACCCACCATCCAGTTTGTCCTAAGTTTAGGTGACCACATGTGCACCCACAGTGACTAGTTGCGGGGCTCTGTGCTCCTCTAGTAACAGTCATTCATCTACAGTGGAGTTTTGTGAGGGTCTGATACGTTGTGCATAGTTTTTAGCTATAAAACAGTTAATGTAAAAATGAGCACAGCAGCCTCAAAAGAATTAATGCCCCCCTCTGTCCCCCCCTCAAAGTTAGAGGACAGCGAAGCTGGAAGTGTCTCTTACCATGAGTTTTATAGTGACTGGAGAGAAAAATTCATGTTCACCATGGGAGGTAGAAGAAAACCAGTCTGTTTGGTTTGTGGGTTTTGTATTTTTGCTGAAAAGGTACAACTCGAAACATCATTTACAGTGCTAATCACACAGATCTTGATGCGAAATATCCAGTTGGTTCTGATGTACAGCGGGAATATGTTGCTAGGAAAGAAAGTGCACTGAGTAGTCAGCAGTCATTATTTGTGAATAACTATGAGCAAAGCAGAAGTGCAGTTGCTCTTTCCTATGAGGTAGCTCTACTGTTGGCCAAAAAATAAAAAAGAAGCCTTTTACAGATGGAGAGGAAATTGTGAAAACTACCTTAAAAATAGCAGCCTGAATGCTGGGTGAGAAATACATCGAGACAAAATTTAAAGACATAGCTCTGTCACATAACACTACAATAAGATATGTTGAACAGCTTTGTGAGAATGTTAAGGATTAAGTGTCTTTTCATGCCTCCAAATGCAAGTTTTTTTCACTGGCTATAGATGAATCTCATGATGCCTATGGCACAGCACAGGTCACAATTTTTATTCGAGCTGTCACTGAAAATTTTGAGGTAATTGAAGAGCTGCATGCACTTCAGTCACTGCACAGCACCATAAAAGGGACGGATTTCTTTGCTAATCTGAAGACATGCTTGGAATAAAATCATCTGGATCCAGGAAGGCTGGATAGCATCTGCACAGACAGTTCACCTGTGTTGATAGGCAAATATGTTGGGTGTCTCTCTCTGTTGGAGCAATTTCTTGAATGACCACTGTTGAAGTACGATTGCATCATTCATCAAGAGGCATTGTGTGGGAAAAGTTTGAATCTCAAGCCTGTGATGGAAGTTGTGCTGAACTGTGTGAACAATTTGTGCCAGGGCTTTAAATAGGTGATTTTTTTCTTGGTGTGGAAGAAGAGTATGGCGAACTGTTGCTGCACTGTGAGGTTCGATGGCTGTCAAAAGATAAAATTCTTTCTTGCTTCTGGGAATTGAAGAATAGCGTGCTTCAATTTTTTACAGAAATCGATGATTTGCCCGTGGCATGTGCATGTCTTGCAGAGAGTGACTGGCTGAATGACTTGGCATTCTTAGTCGATATTACTGCTCACCTCAGTACTTAGAATCTGAGGCTTCAGGGAAGCAACAAACTCATCACAAATTTCTGTTATGATGCTGCTTCCTTTAAAATGGGGCTGTAGATTTTTGTTGATCAGCTAGCTTACCAGAAGCTTGACAATTATGAGCATCTGAGAGAGCGAGTGGTGGACAATGGAATTGATACAGACAAACGTAAGAATAAAGTTGAAGCATTGTGAGACGTTTTTCACTTCCGATTTAGTCAGTTTGAAGCAGAGAACAATGTGGTTCTCTTTACAAATCTGTTTATGATTCCCAACAACAAGATAGGTTCACTACAGGATAAACTGCAACTAGAAATTATAATTCTGAAGTGCAACACTTCCCTGAAGGGCTGATTTACTGAACTTCCAGCCAGTCCCACAGCAGCAGGTATGATTTCATTTTGGCGAATGCTTCCGTAGATGCATCTATGGACATCTATGTTCTTTTTCTCAGCATTATATCTGACATTCTGAGAGCGCCTATCGGTGAGAGCAAGCATTTTGTGCAATGAGACTGATTAAAACCAGAAGTCATGCCTGCCTTAAATACAAATTTGAGTGGTCTGATGTTACTAGCGACCACTAATCTGAAGCCAGACATCAACAAGTTAGCTTCTGGTCTTCAGCCACAGAAGTTGCATTAGATTAGAGTTGCGCAAGAAGATCTGTTTTAAACAGTTTAATTTTTTTTTTTTAATTTGCTTTGCACTAAATAAATGTGTACTTTAGATCTCTACATATTTATAGTCCTTAATGGTGTACAAATACATTAATACATTTTTATCAGTTGATAGACTGGTGGTCCTTCAGGGTTGTAAAAATTATATTTGTGACCCTTGTGCCAAAAAGTTTGGGAACCACTGAGCTAGACAGTAACACTGCAGAAAAGCATAATGGGATTATAGTGAATTACAAATACAATATAAATAAATAATGTGTTGCAGTTGCAAAAAAGCTATATTATAAAGTGTATTAACAAGAGTGTTGTAAGACTTAGGAGGCAATTGTCCCACTCTACATTGCTAAGGTCTCAGATGGATTACTATGTCCAATTTTGGGTGCCATGCCTTAAGAAAGATACGAACAAACTGGAGAGAGTCCAGAGGAGCACAACAAAAATGATAACCATTTTAGAAAGCCTATTCTGTGAGGAGTGGTTCAATTGGGCATGTTTAGTCTTGAGAAAAGAAGATGGGGGACCTGATTACAGTCTTCAAGAATGTTAAGGGCTGCTATAAGAAGATAGTGATCAATTGTTTTGAAAGTAGGACAAGAAGTAATCAGTTTGCAAAGGAAATATAGTTAAACATTAGGAAAACCTTCTAACTTTCAGAATAGGAAAGCACTGAAATAAGCTTCACGGGAGATTGTGGAATCTGTGGCATTGGAGGTTTTGAAGAACAGAGTAGACAAACTGCTTTCGGGGATGGTTGTAGGTGTGCTTGGTTATGCCTCAGTGCCTCTCCTGACTCTCTAGGTCCCTTCCAGTCCTGTCTGTCTATGTTCCTATGTTCAGTATTAAGTCATCACTGTTTCTGAATTTTCCTCTTTAGTTTTTCAAATCATGACATGTGATTCACCTCAGTTGTTTCAAATCTAGAGAAAAAAGTTAGACCGTAGCTTACCATTAATTTTTATTTTTAAGAGACCGACAGCAAAGGAGCTCTTGAAACACAAATTCATAATACGAAATGCAAAGAAAACATCCTATCTGACGGAGCTCATTGATAGGCACAAGAGGTGGAAGTCTGAACAGAGCCATGACGACTCCAGCTCTGAAGACTCTGATGTGTAAGTTTTTGAATCTGTAACATGTTACTGGTAACCAGGGTAGAGGAGGCAACATTTCTCAAGCTGTTATGTATTATCTTGTCTACTTAGTTGATATTCTTTATTTAAACATTTTTGATCTGACCAGACATGTGGATTTTGATAAACTTAATTGAAATGGTTTGAGGGCTTTTATGTTTATATGAATATTTTATGGTGCAAACTGTTTGCCACATCTGCTCTGGCATCTCAAACTGTTAGTGTCAGTCATAGGGTGCTCAGCACATACTCCTTTCTTTCATACTAGGGAGTACAAAAAATAAACCATGTTTATGACTAAATTTAACTAAGGTCATGTCTTCACTGAAAATGCTGTGCAGCAGGATCGATTGAGCGGCCAGTTTAGATTCACTCGGTCGATCCTGGAAGCTCTCTCCTGTTGTTGCAGTAACTCCATCCCTCCAAGTGGAGTAATGCTGCGTCGAAGGGAGAGCCCTTCCAGTCGATACAGCCAAGTGAAGACCCTGAGGTGAGTCAAAGTAACTAAGTCGACGGGAGATGCGCATTCTGTGGCATGTAGATTGCGTATCTCCCGCCGACTTAGCTCTATAGTGTAGATCAGGGCCAACTCTATTAACCTGAAGTTAAGGTTGAGAGCATGTATCCACATGTAAAATTTAAAGAATTTGCATGTACATTGGTGGAGAGGTCTAGAAATAAACAGGATTTGTAAAGGAGAAAAAATGAAGGCTTGCTCTCATTTGCTTCTTGGAGTTTCTTGTCTAAAGAGGTCTTAGGGAGTTTTGGGGGTTTGGGGATTTTTTTTTTTAAATGGGGTTGGGAGGTTCTGCTTATTTCTCACTTAGGGCAGGTCTACACTAGAAGTGCTATATCAGTGCTGCTGCACTGTGTCTTTTGAGGATCCTATGTGCCGAAGGAAGAGTGCTCTCCTGTGGGCATAATTACTCCAACTCTGCAAGAGGCGGCAGCTTTTCTCGCAGACATAGGACTGGCGTAGGCAGTGCTTAGGTCATGTAACTTGAATTGCTTACAGGGGGCGTCTTTTTCACACCCTGTGCGCAATATAAACTAGGTTAACTTAAGAAACAGTATAGGGGCCTGATCTTAGAAATAGCAGGAATATCTAGTCTGATCTTTCTTGGTTTTGCTAATGATTTGTTAGGGATCTTTGTGACGTGATTTGCACTTTTCCAGTCCTTATTTTAATGGATGCTCAGTTTTAAAGAATGAAAGTTCACAATTAAGGTTCCCAATATTGGCAACAGTGTAATTAGGGCTATAGGAATAGATATACTTACGGGCATTCAGGTGATATTATGATGAGTATAATATAAGAACCTGAATAAAGTACTACTAGTGCCCTTCCTTATTGTGATTGGTGGAACGGAGATGATAGATAATAGGCAACTTGAGAGATCAGCTGCTTGAGGGGTACATGCAAATGAATAATTTATATTGAAAAAGCTAGTTGTATTTTATATTCAAGGTTTTATAAAGAATAAAAATATTAAAATGAAGTTATTCAGTCAATCTCTATGAGTGCAGAATTGTTCCACACTGTATCCGTTCTCGTTTCTTGTTTGGCTGAAATGTAAATGTATCAAATGGCTTCATTTTGTTTGCAGGGTCAAATAGTCAGACAGGATTCTCAATATCAAAGCCCTTATTCATTGTTAGATATTTGGCCTTCAGAGCATGCTTATGATAGCCCAACTGTATGGTCTGAGCATATCATTGGTATAGCCGACTTGAAAGTACCCAGGGGTATATTTTATGATCAGCTAAGGCATCTTTCTCATAGTGGCCAGTACAAACGATATAAACACACTGAAATTAACATTAACGGCTTTGAAGCAAAATGTATTAACATCTTATGTGAACAGTGCAAAGTGAGGATACAACAGCTTGCACTGATCATGGACAGTATTCTCTGTCCCACATGCAACTGTGGTTCTCACAGTGGTTTGAGCTCACGTATATATATTCATCTGTAGTGTTTGCTGAATCTTTTTACGCCAACATTGACATGAGGCTCTGTCATGATCAACATCAAATATTCCATAAAATGGAATTGCCATTGTTCTGGCATATCGCTTCACAGCCTAACAGAGCTGTTTGTAAGGATAATTGCTCGTTAGTATGTATATCCTTCAAATATTTGTTGACTATTATCATTTCTTTGCCTTATTCTTTGTTTAGCCACCCTTTACGTATTTAGTCCTTTTACTCTTTTTGCATATGTTACTTTTCTAGCTTCCTGATCATCAGCATTATATCTGTCCCCACACTTATTAATGTGGTGTTATTCCATCCTTCAGATCATTAAGATGTGTTAAATAAGACCAGTCCTAACAGCAGACTCTGTTAATCAGGTGTATTCTCTAGGTAAAAGTATAGATAATAATTCATACACGCTGTGTTAAAAAGCCATTGTTAAGGTTACAAAGTCAGGCATACAAAAGTTAGAAAATACCAGAGTTAAAGTTGCCTGGCCCATCTTAATTCAGCCTCCTTATGCCTATGCCATGTGATACAGTCTTTTAATTACATGATCACCTTTTTCCCCCATGGGACCCTACTCTTATTCAGAGCACAGAACTGACACTGCTCATTTAATGACCAGCTGTTGTTTTTTACTTATTGTTCAGTGTGTGACTCCATATCTCATGTACTCCATACTGTTCAAACCCTACTCCGAAGACAGAATTATCAGTTTACTCATTGGCAGTTTTGTGGAGCTCATCATTATTGCATCTGATTGCATCACAAAAAACCCCCTTATTTTCACAAAATTCCCATGAGATGAAAGGGGTATTATCGCCATTTTACAGACAAGGCAGAGAGATTAAAGTCAAAATTATATACTTATTTAGGATGGCGAGTTTGAGATGCCCACAACCTGATTTTTCAGATTACATAGCATAATATAGCACTTTGTGTTCAAACCATAGCTTCCGATTGATTTCAGTTGCAGTTGTGAATGCTCAGCACTTCTTCAGTTCACACTTCAGTGTCTCAAGTCAGTGACACAGAAAATGAGTAACAGTGAGTAACCACCTGTGGAAAAAGTTCAACTTTCTCTTCTTGCAATCCCGTTTCATTCACTGCACATTTTCCAGCTTATACAACAAATGAAGCGAAAGCTTAACAAATAAGTCTCCTTGACTATACAGTTCTAATTCATCCCCAGAGCAGGTCCATCCTGTGTACTGAGTACTGAATGAGGCGAGGATTGTGTGGGGAAAAATAGTATGTGATCACATGAATAAAGACTGTATTATAATACATCAATATAAAGAGGTCAAATTAAGGTTGCACAGGCAACATTACTTCTGGCATTTTCTCAGTTCTGAGTGTTTGACTTTGGAAACATAAAAGTTCTTTTCAATATATTTTTGTATGTTTAATTTCCTAAGCTTTTTTGGGGAAAAAAGAAAAGTGAAAAAACAAAATCATGTGGTGTTTTTTTTGGCACCCCAAGAAGTCACTGGGAGAATTAGAATGTTTAGATCTATTGAACAGGTCTTTCTTTTAAACTAATAACGTAACTGATAGCAGTAGTAGCTGTCATCCTCTGTGGGCCATTGGTAGCAGGCAATGGGGCACTTTGCCAGTGAATTTCACACACATTTGCTGACAACAGAGAATGGTGAATCTCCAGGAATTCAGATTCCACTCCAGGTTCTGGAGGGGAGCGTTCTCTAGTGCAGTGGTTCTCAAACTATGGGATGTACCAAGGAATGCGCCAAAGGGATGTGCAAACTATGTGCTTTTTATTGTTATTTTTTAAAGAGCTCCTGCTGTTAGCGCTGCTCGTTTGGGGCTCATTTTGAGTTTGCTGTATTGTTTTAGTAAACTTTGGGGAGGCACAGTTATTTTTTTCATATCTCAGGGAGGCTCACTATGACAAACTTTGAGAACCCACTGGTCTAGTGGGTGCAGACCCATTTTTCCTATTACCTCCTGTCACAGTCTTCTCTCTTACCATGCCCTACTCCAGGGCTCGAAAAACTCCAGGTGCCAGGTCACCATGGCACCCAGAGTTTGTAGCCTGTCAAAAATGCAGTGGAGGAGCGCCTCTGGTGATCAAAAATAAAACCGCCGGTGCCTTTACCAGCACTCAGTGGATTCGGCAGCATTTTGGTGGAGGGAGGGGGGGAGTCTGCACTGCCAGCACGGCTTTTCAGCAGCGAGGGACATCCCAGCTAGGCGCCTTGCTTTGTAGTTGGGTGCCAATTTTGTCAAGCCTGACTGACTTCCATTTTTTCACCTAATCAGTCTGACTCTCTGTTCCTCTGGCTCATGGTCTTCCTTCCCTCTTTCGCATCCAGTCTTCCCTGTCCCAGTCTTTGTCCAGCCAGTCCCTGGCTCCTCAGCAGTTCTTTCTCCTTTTCCCCAATCACAGTTCCTTTCCCATCTTGCCAGTCTCCTCTCCCAGTTCTGTCATCTCTCCCTTCATCCCCACTCCTTATCCCAGTCTCTTTTCCCTAGGGGCCCAGCTCTAGTCATCTCTGTATTGGGTGTACTTCAGCAAGGTGCTTAAGAGGCTGAACAGGATTTTCACTCCAGTTGTAGTTCTGGGTAGCTATGGACTATGCTGGGTCCAGGCTTCTGATCCTAGGCATCTGGACTGAAAGCAGGGAGAGTCTCTCTCCTGGGCTCTCAGTGAACCCCCTGCTGGGCCCAGGTAGCATGGAGACACCCCCTTCTCTCACATACACTCCTAAGTACTACGTCGGGCTGCAAACCTTGCTCATCCTGTGATTGACTCATCCCATTGAAGGACGGCCACAGCAGCTACCTTTTCTGCCTGGGAGAATCCCAGATCCCTAGCAGATGGTCCGTCAGCTTTCTGTTTTCAGCTTGAACCGGAAGGAGGGCTTGGGCCAGCAGATAGAACAGGACCCTATATGGGCCAGGCCTTCCTTCCTGCTGGGAGTGCCTGCCTCTCCCCCTTTACCTCACTCAGGTCTTTACCCTCCCTGCCAGCCCCAGGGTTTCTGCTGTGTGGGGAGGAGCTACCATGAGCTCAAGCAAGAGGACCTGAGAGGTAGAGTGGGTGCTGGGTGTGCTTACAGCCGCCTGAGATGTGCAGCCGTTAACAGAGCATTGGCTTGGGGACTGGCTGCGTTATTGTGGAACTGATGATTTTAATGGTGCTGAGGGTTCATTTAATTGTGTATTGATTGTATATTTTTTAGGGCACCTAGAGCTTTGCAGAGGATCTTTATTTTCAATATAAATAAATGGCTGGTTTGACTGTTCTGACCTGGGTTCTTTGCATAGCCCACTACAGTGCCAAACAAGCACTGTTTGAATTATGTATTTAGACTTTCCAACAACTTTTCCCAGCTTTTCAGTAATTTGGAGTCCTCTGCTAGCAGCCGTTATACTGATAAAAAGTAATGTGACTGATGTCGCGCAGTTTAGGAAACCATTTTCAGAGGTAGTAAACTTACATTTGTCCTTACTCTTATTAAATAAGAAAAAGATGTTAGTTCAATATTTAAACAAAATTGTTTACTAAAAATCCAATCTAAGCACTCTTACTACATGCCTGGATTTCACTGACGTGAGAAGCCGGGTGTCGTAAATTTGACTCTTAGATGTGAAGGTTTTAAACTTAGTTTGGCATTACTAAATCAATATCACTAATGTAGTAAATGAGCTATTTAGCAACTTTTTTCTTTTAAAAGTGAAACAGATGGCAAGGCCTCAGGTGGCCGTGATTCAGGGGACTGGATCTTTACCATCAGAGAAAAAGACCCCAAGAATTTAGAGAATGGAGCAGCCCAGCCACAGGACCTAGAAAGTGATAAGGTATTGTATTTAAGTATTTAATGCTAAAAGCAGTACTAAAAAGATATACATCTAAATGTACTAACCTAGTTTAGTCATCCAACATTTTTTGATTTAAGATACTCCTTTGACAGTTTAAATATTTAGAAATTGCCAAAAACTGTCTTTTAAATTATGTAGATTACAGTTGTTGCTTGTATTGCATAGCTCTTTTGTTCAAATGATTTCATCCTGTATGTCCCTTTTTGCTGTTAGTTTGATTTTCTCTAAATATGTGTGATGTTGTTTTTAGATATTTTATTATAGTTGACTTAACCTGTCAGGACATTGTGAGCAGGATCAGACCCTTTTCATTTTTAGTAAACTTCACTGTACATTCTTAGAAAAACACTTACGTAATGCACTTTTTGTCATATAATCCTAATCTTCAATTATTCTGCATAGAGAATTTGCACCCAACAAAATGTAATCATTTTACAAATGCTTTGATAGACGGTATTAAAATGTAACAGACTAAATGAATTCAATGATATGTGTGCATGTTTACACATACACTACATATAAATATAAAAATGAATTAAAACGTGTTTTATTAAACAAGTATAGACAGCAATGAGGATGCATTTTCAGATATCAAATAGCATTAACTCAGGGTTATTTGAAGCTACAATGTAATTGTTAATTGCACTCACTCCATTACAGATGTCACTTTTCTTTCTCTTAAAGGAAAAAGATAGCCCAAGACGTCCTTTGTCTCAGTGTTTATCTGCAATTATATCTCCTTTATTTGTGGAGGTAAGCTGCTTCTGAAAATTTGTTATTTCTGGGATCTGCATGTCTCTTTTGGGGCATGTCATATCCAAGGATACCTGAACTGATAGATCAAATCTTTATGATCAAGCAGTAACATTCTGGTTAATGGGTATCTCATCTGCTTCTTTCCTAATTTGAGTTTACAGCAATGCTTATTTGTGCATAACAACCACATTAATTATGCTAATTGAAACAAATGAGGAGAGAAAAATATTGCTGGTAGATGATTAAATAAAGAGGGGACGTTTGTGTTACTGCTTGGATTGCAGTGCACCAGTTTTTCCTATTTTGAGTCTTTGTCTTACCTGCATTCAGCTCCTCACTTCTCCACAACTTCCTGGTGCACCAGGCGAGGAGGTTTTGAAGCCCTGAAGTATAAAATGTTGAACTTGTACTGGAATCTCACAAACTATTTTGTGCAGATATTCTGTGGAAGGATTCTTTTTTTATAAGTATATTTACATATGTAAGGGAAGACTGACATAGTGTAGAATCTATTATTTAAAATATACGAGTAAATTGTTTTTGATGTCATTAAGCACCCTTTCCTGTCCTAGGCCTGCTATAGAACGAGGACAAGATTTTCTGTTAAACAACATTTCAGTCTTAATAACTAGTCTTCCCCTGTGAGTGGACAAGGCAGAGGATACCAAAAGTATTATCCTTTATCTTTGTTTTGCTGAACTAGACTAACACAACAGAGTCCTGTGGCACTTTTAAAGACTAACAGATTTATTTATCGCATGAGCTTTCGTGGGAGAAAATCACACTTCATCAGACACTTTGAAGATAGGCTTTGGAAAGGAAGATGATGTCTGTCTGGATCTGTGCAAGTTGTTTCATGAAGTTGATGGATTTCCACTTCAAACCGCTGTTTTCAGTGCCCTCCATGTAGTCAAATTCCAAAGGGGTAGCCGTGTTAGTCTATTGTAGAAAGACGACAGAGTCCTGTGGCACTTTTAAAGACTAACAGATTTATTTATCGCATGAGCTCATGCGATAAATAAATCTGTTAGTCTTTAAAAGTGCCACAGGACTCTGTCGTCTTTCTACAATAGACTAACACGGCTAGACTAACACAGTCACCCCTTTGAAACTTGTCATCCTAATGAAAGGAGCGCTGTTCCTGAGGAGGCTTCTGGAAGCTTTCCATACCACATTGCAAACATATTGAACAGTAGAGAATATGCTTACCCAGGCGAGTGTTCTCTGCATCAGAGGTTATTCAGATTCAGCATATTTGACTTGTCATTCTCAACTGTAAAATGATGAATAGCATTTTCCTTCCTCATGGAGGTGTTTGGACTTAAATTTACTAGGGGTTGGACACTTCATAGTTTCTGTAGGCTGAGTGCATTGGACAACAACAGAAGTTCTTACATTCTTCCATTCCCCACTACATGCTCTCTGTATGCCACTCTCCTATGCCCCTTCATTTTAGGGGCTCCCTGCAGCACCCCATATCTCATCTGTGATACCAGGGGCTCTGTGTGCTGCCATCTTCCTTTTCCCCTGCTCCCATCCCCTCGATGGTAGGAGTTCTGTGTTCCACCCCTGCTTCCCCCATCTTCATCCGGCCCACCACTTGATTTCCTTATAGGTTTCTGCTTTGCCATCCTCTCTTCATCCTCAAGAAAAAAATCCATTTCTTCATTCCCCTCTGGTCCCTGCTTCCTCAACACCACTTCTCCATCTCTCTGCCTCCTGCTTCCACTCTTCCCTCATGTGTTCCCTGCTTTTCCTCCCACTCCAATCTCATCTCCGTTTACCCCTCTGCCTGTAAGGTTCTCTGATTTCCGTTGGAATCCAGGCTACAGACACTCCCAATGCAGCAAATTAAACTGCCGTTTCTCATATGTGTAGGTAGCAGCAGATTCCCTGCCTGCAGCATCAGGGAGTGTGGGGGCTTGATTTTCCTCTGGCTACAGCTTTTTCTGGTGGTCTGATTTGCATTAAAAGCAATAGGATTCTGCCAGTGATGCTTAGAACATTCACTGAAATTTTGGAATTGATCAGCTGCAGTGTTCAGAAGTTACTGTGTAACAAACAATGCCTCTGAGTTGAATGTTAGACCTCGCTTTGTTCAACAAACTAACATGTTTACACTGCTGTGAAATCCTCACATGGAAGGCACTGTTTAAGTACAAAGTGTACTTTAAAATTAATAGCAGTAAATAATTCATGGCAAAGACTGAATCTTACATTGTACGCAGCTGCGCCTTTCTATGATCTGAATAATAGAATTGCTTGTGACCTCAGATGATCCTTGGTTTCCTTGAGTTGGGAGTTGCACATCATTATGTGATCACCTTGTTTTTCTGAAGGCTTAAACTGCTCTTTTGGTGTCTTGTGACAAAAATCTCAAATTGCACATAGTATGTTTCTGTAACTAGACTTCTTAGAATAAAATTTTAAAAGAAGTAAAACCATAATGAATGAATGTACTAATTCTCAAGAGTCGTCTTCTGTGGAAAGATGGAAATTGTCACATTATGTTACATGTACAAATATTTGTCAGATAATATAATATAATATAATATAATATAATATAGTTTTGCCATTTTTTAGTTAAAAGAGAACAATCAGGCATATGGTGACAACGTGGGATCCATAGAAGAACTGAGAGAAGCTATTTATTTAGCTGAGGAGGCTTGTCCAGGCATTTCAGATACGATGGTGTCGCAGCTTGTTCAGAGACTTCAGAGGTAACAAAAATACCTTTGCATTAAAGCATACCGAAAATTGCAAGATTACTTTAATATTTGCTAGATACTTTGTAAAATAAAATTTTGATTGACATTTTTGTATTATAAAAATAAAAGTATTTTGATGTGCTTTTATGCTGTTTATGAAAATTTAATTATTTAATAGAACAAATTCTCAGTTTATCGGGAGCTTTAATTTCTTCAAGTGCTTGCTCATGCCCTTTCCACTGCAGGAGTGTGCTTCCCTGAGCATTGCTGTCAGAAAGATTTTCTCTCAGTGGTAACTCAGTCATAGGTGGTGGCCTATTGCTGGAGTGGGTGGGTGAGGTCTTGAGGCCTGCATTTTGCAGGAGGTCAGACTAGATGATCGTACTGGTCCCTTCTGACCTTAAAGTCTATGGGTCTATGAATCTGTCAGGACTGCTCTGTCTGGTGCCCCCTGGTCACTGAAAAGTAAAATTAAGTTTTGAGTCTTTTGCAGAGATACCCAAACATATTGATAGTAACTGAGCATCTGTGGCTATAATGGTATGTATTATACAGGTTGCTTCCAGATATTTCTGTAGCATTTAAAAACAAATGCAAATTTGGTAAAATATTAAATTGCTTTATAAAATCTAGCTTAAAGCTGTTTATTGACTGACTTAAAATGTATTAATAGTAAACTTACCTAGAGAATGAACAAAAACTGTCACCTAAAAAGCCACATTTAGTTAATACTAAGGTTAAAGATTGTTACTGAGCATCTCCTCTTACACTTGTGCATTGCAGAAGCAGAGGAGCTACACAGAAACCACCCCTTTATCACAATATTTCAAA
The DNA here is from genome assembly GCA_007922175.1 of Pelusios castaneus. Taxonomy (NCBI): domain Eukaryota; kingdom Metazoa; phylum Chordata; order Testudines; family Pelomedusidae; genus Pelusios; species Pelusios castaneus. The sequence goes on along the minus strand of ML685802.1, from coordinate 6,491,391 downwards.
CTTTAGGAAAAGCAGTATATAAAACTCTCTGGGAAAATGTATATTTCACAGCTAACTATGTACATCAGCAAATCAGTTTTTGTATTGTATTGATATATGCCAAATGTCTGTACAGGAAGAATTTGAGTTAATAAATTTATGAAAATAGAAGCTTCATAGGAGACATGTTGTCCACCTATGATGTATGTCCACCTATACTATAATAGGTTTCCCTGTAAGAAACAAGTATCAAGAATTAATATTTAGTACATATCCATTAAGCAACCCTTTAACTGCTTACCTGAATCCCTCTGTTAAATGCACACCTTCAGGCTGTCGCAGAACACTTTGAGGTGGCTGAGTAACCAAGGCTCCCAAACTATGGGATTTGTATAAAAAAATCAAATTTGTCCACAATACACATCATCATCAGTTTGCCTAAACAGCAAAGGTCTGTTGCAACACGCTTTTATGGCCTCTAACAAAATCTTTGTTCCATTTACATTCCACAGTATATGGGATTTATTAAATAATTCTGTACCCTTTAAAAGAAACCTGAGGATTGGCTATTGTCATTCTGTTGAACAGCCATGCCATTTTGGTGGACAGAACCATAGTTACGGATTTTCAAGGTCTTATTTATATGGTAGTGTTCAGGCCTGTAACTTGGTTATTTTTTAAAAAAGCAGTGCTTCAGTTGCAGTGAGTACGATCCTGAAAGGAACAGAGCTGGAAGTTCCTAATTAGTAGCACAATTTAATGACTTTTTAATCATTGTTATGTAACAAGAGTTTCAAAGTGACCAAAAATAACTTTTTATTTTCCTCTTCAGATATTCACTGACTGGAGGAAGTACTTCGTCCCACTGAAGAATTCTTTTTGAATTTTTCTAAGTCAGCAGGATGTCTGCATTGAAGAAGTGTTCTCTAACATTGGTTTACTTCTCAATCAATGGAGTGCTCTTCAATGTAAGGGCATTCCTGAATGTGCAACAGCAAAAATGAAATGTCTCAGAGGGGAGGGAGTGTTGTTTTTTCAGCTCATTAAAATTACAGGTTTTGATTTTTGTTTTACCATAATGCACACATTCAAGGGGAAGGGATCTTTTTATGAAATCTGCAGTGTATATTTGCTTGTGATAAGGACACTGAAGATATTGTGAAACCTCAGGTATCTTGCTTTAAGATAACTCCTATCGGAGATGGAAAAATGTTCTGTTGAATTCATGTACAGATTTGCATATAGTGTCATTTTGTACTTAAATCCTTTCAACCTGTGTAACAAGTCATTATGTACAAAATGGCCAATGCTTCTGTAGATAACATTAGTGAGGTAAATATTTGACAGGCCATAAGTGAATATTGCCTTTCCTTTATTACATGTAACATTTCAGTTATGTGACAAGTGACTTTTGCTTTTTTTTTTTTTTTTTTTTAATATTTTTTATTTGCCATAGACAGATAGTAAATACTTGACTATTTGCATCTCAATATATCCCCAGATTGCTTCATTTACCTTTCCTTTTTTTTTTTTTTTAAATACTCTGAGGCTGGCTTTCTCTGATTATGGTACTACTTTTGATTGATTTAAATTTAACACATCTTGTTTCATATAATGCTTTAAATTGTTCATTTTTTTCCCTACAGATTTTTTCCCCTTTCCCTTTGTTTTAAATTGTGCCCATGCAGATTCAGAATCACATCTATTTTCCAGTTTTAGTAGTATATACTTGTTGAAGCTTGTAGTGAAATCTAAGCACCTATTACATCTGAACATATCTGAACGCTTGCATAAATAAATTTTATAACCTACTTATATTTTGAAATCTTGAAATATCTTACAACCTTGGCTTTCAAAGATTGGAAAATGTTTCAAAGAGATGACTGCTCTTTTTATTTATAAAATGAAATTGTCTTGGGGAGAAAAAGAAAAAAAAGAATTTATTAATATATAGAAAAGCCTAATCCTGAAGTTTATGCATCTCCTATTGAAATCAGTGTGAGTTACTGACATCAGTATTGGGCCTAGAGTACTGAATGCAGTATCCCATAATCTCTATCACTAGAAAAAAAGACATACATTTTAATCGACCGAAATGAAAATCTCCAATTTTGCTGTGGTCACTTCTTCTGTATAGCTTTATTGTTTCAGTCTCCTTAGAAATGGTAGTTATACATATTTAGTGAAGTGACATCTTTTCATAGTATTTACTATGTGGTTTAGTATAGCTTGCTTTATTAAGGACAGAAATAATTTGTTTCCCTGGTAGGCAAGAGGAGGATTTTGTCGTGTGTCCACAAATTGATATGTCAGTTGTGTATTTTTGATGCTGTGTAATTGTCATCTCTTATCTGTTCTCACATTAGTTTAGAACTAGCAAACAAGTGACTATTGGAAATGAATGAAATAAACAAGTAACTTAGCTATATTATATGTGCCACCCTATAGCATAATTTAGACAGGGAAAGGCTGATACTGTAAAATAAATTCTTAAATGGTGTGGATCCTATTTAATGAACTAAAGCACTGTTTTTCAACCCTCTCATAACTTAATTATAATTTTTAATGTTATGTACTGTTTTGTGTGATCTTTAAACTCTAAAGACATAGGTTAACTCTTGAGAAAACAAATACACAACTTTCACTATTACTAACCGGAACGGTGCATTTGAATCTTGATGCAGTGGAATGAGGAATTTACCCTTTTCAATGCAGAAATCAATAAATAAGGAGTCAATTCTACCATTTATGAGTATATGCAGTAGTAGTGTTGAGTGGCATACAGAAATGATCTGAGGTAAATTGACATTTAAGTGGAACCATTGAAACCTTCCCAGTATCATCTGTTACTATAAGAATGTCAAAAATTAAGAAAAGCTAACTGAGAAAGAGCATTCTTTTAAGATTTAATTAAGCAAGTCAGATTTACAAGACAATATGGATTTTCACTTTGAATTTTCTGAAGCAGAAGTTAGTCTGAAAATTGCCTGGTGTTTGGAAGGTGTAATCATGCAGTAGTCCTTTTATTTTGTTTTGAGACATCTGTTCGAGACTCTTGGAGGATGATTGTAACAGATGATGCATGGTGAAGCCAGGCTTTGATTACATAACTAAAAAGAGAGAGACTCAATGAGAAGGCCAATTGGCCAAAAGCATAGGACTTGAAAAAAAGATTAATTTATAATGTAGATATGAGTATTTTTATATATAAAATAGATGTTAATGCAGGTGAATTTTCTTAAGATACTGTGATTCACTGCAAAGATCAGCATTTTGTCTTGAATGTAAAACGACAATCATTTGTTAGAGAAAAATGGTTAGTTTCAGAAAAAAAATCTATACTAATAATAGGAAACTTCTGTCATTTGAGGTCAGTATGTCTCTGAGGTCAATATGTGATAAGCAGTCTCTGAGGCAAGATACTTAAGACAATTTTAATAATATTATGAGAAAATATTTCCTCATAAGAACTTGACATTATAATGCATTTATGTGAAGTTTTTCTGGTACCAGTAATGCAGCTATGATTTCAAAATCCAAAATGACCTTACTAGCAAGTATTACCCTAGTCATGCAGATATTGAAATCAGTGGAGGTCTTCACTTGTAAGGGGTTGGGAGATTAGGAGGCACTAAATAACTCTCCCCCCCAAACCCAGCTTAATCACATCAATTGTTTGAAAATGGAAAGATTGGGGGGGGGGGGAGGGGTTGTTGTGTATCAGGTGTAGACATTTTTTGGTTACAAACCCCAATTTCCCTTGCAGTTGCACTATAGTAGTTAATAAACACTGGTTAATAGAATCTGGTGGAATTCTTCTGTTTTGTACAATGTAATTAAGTGCCATTGCCTCTTGGAAGCTCCAATGGTTTGTAAATGGTCTTTTGAGTTTTACTTGGGAAGTGTCTGGTTCAGTTCTTCATCTTTTATGTAGCACTTTGTATTTTTTTGTGCCTGTGAGCACACGGTACTGATATCAGTTTGTAACAGTTTTATATTTCTTTTCTTAAAAAAACATAGCAAATGTATTTCAGCTACCAACATGGCAATAAAGTGGGAGATCACCAGGAAGTGTTCACTAGCACAGATACATTGCAAGGGTCAATAAAGATCACAGAAAATAAATTATTCTTGGAATTTGTGTGTTTGTGTTTGGGGACATGGTACAATGTAGCAGAAAGTCTTCAAGCCTTGTTTTTCAGACTGCCTAAAATTTGAAGTGCTGTAGGTTGCAGTGGGCATAGGCAGTAGTCTTATCATATGTAAATGGGTTTCTGCCCTCCTTTAAGCATGCATGAAATTGTCCTTTCTAAGTGAAATCTAATGTGTACATTTTGTTTTCTATAACATTGCTGATTACTTATGCCCCCTGTATCTAAACTTCACTTCTGTTCTACAAGATATTGAACACCTTGTAAACTACATGACTTAGAAATAAAGAGAAATAAACATGTGTGGTCAGAAGATGAAGTAGAACCTCAAGAATTATAAATACTTGGAGAATGCAGGTTGTTTGTATGTGAAAATGTTTGCAACTCTAAACAAAATGTTATGGTTGTTCTTTCAAAAGTTTACAACTGAATATTGATTTAAACAGCTCTGAAACATGCAGAACAAAAATGCTCCTTTCCCTTTATTTTTTAGTAGTTTTATGTTTAACATACTACTGTACTCTTTTGGGGGGGGGGTGTCTCTTGCTGTCTGATTGCATACATCAATTACAAATGAGGTGTGTGGTTGATTAGTCAGTTCATAACTCTAAGGTTCCTACTGTATTCTAGATCCCCTTTTGGGAAAAATCTCTGGATTGGTGTGACCAGTCATAAGTAATGGTAAACAGAACATTTAAAAATGGGTTTCTAATTTGTCATGATTATGGAAGATGAGTTTTCTCATACAAGAAGTTTGAATATATTAAACTGGAACGTCATCTAAACAAATGAAAATATTGCAGCTCTTTCAGTAATAGCACTATGATAAATTTAAATAATCTTACAGCTGGTCTAATGAGATGGAGAATTTTAGAGCTTGTCTACAGGCATGCTACACCAGTTTAACAGAAGGCGCAATGTTGCATTGTTTTAGATAAATCATTGCAGCTGTTTGTAAACATTCTTTCATAAATTTCATATGGCTTGCAGCAGTTTAGCTTGTCCTGGAGGTAACTGCTATAAATGTCTACATGCAGAGTTGCATCAGTTCTCGTAGGTAACGCTGTACAGCATCACACCTTTAGTTAGAAACCACTGCAAATGTGGGCATAGACAGTTCTGAGTAATATTTGACCATACGGATGTAGTTATGCTGATGAAAACCCCTAATATACACATCCTCCCCCTGTATAGCTCCTCCCCTAGTAGCTACCATTTTGGAAGCCCTCTTTTGCAACAGTGTGGTGTGTCTGTATTGGGGGTTGCAGTGGTATAACTACATATATGTAGTTACATTGGTGAAATTTTTCTAATATAGACAAGCCCTTGGGAGGTATGTCTACACTGCAGTTAGACACGTGTGGCTGTCCTAGGCCATGTCTTGGGCTCATGGGGCTCAGGTTAAGGGCTGTTTAATGATGGTGTAGACATTCAGGCCTGGGAGACTAATTGCAGTGGAGACCTATCCTATGTGTCAAGTATCATTCGGGGGAAATTAGCTTTTTGGTGCAGAACCAGTGGATGGAGGCTGCTTATAGTTTGAAGGTTTAAAGTTTCCCACAGAAAAAGGTTGCTTGATTGAAGATCAAGATTAGGCTGTTGGTATTCTGAAGTGTTTGGATTTCTTTCAGGTGTTCTTCCCACGCTGGCCTGTAATTGGGGGGTATTACCCCTATTTTAATTTTAGAAGGTGATTGCCCTTTTGATAGTCTTGTGCATAGTCAATGGCTAATAGTCATTTTTAGTGTTTGTTTATGTGAGGACATAAGATATTGCCTATCATTTTTATTATGTAGTCAGAAGCCAGAGAGAGCAGCCCTCCTTTCTTCTTGGAGCGATTGTATATGTCCATTTCACTTTAAGTGTGAGTCTGCCCTGAGCACAGTTGCCAGAAATCTTTCCCACCTGCTGTGCTGTGGTGTATGAAGGCACGGACTCCGGCTAATGCAAGCACGAAATCATTTTATTAGCAGATTGCAGCCATTCTTATACCCTACAAATTGTGTACTCAGTAGCTTTCCATATCACTAGGCTCACATCCAAGTCAGCAATTTTTTCTTCAGTCCCTGAACCGGTCATTTGGCTACAGTTCCTTGGCACGCGGGCGCGCAGTGTTTTTGTTTACCAGGCTGGTTCCTTGATTTCCCACGCCTCAGCTATTTTTCTCACATCGAGTTCTTGTCCTTTAGTTACCCTTTAACTATTCCTTCTCCCAAGTGTACAGGTCATGGGCCTGGATCGATACACTGCTATTGGTGGGTCTCCACACCGTGCTGCTCTTCTTGCTATGGCAAGTGTTTCTCAATGGACTTTGGGGGGTTTTTTTGGCCATAGTTGTATGTAGTTAGTTTGTAAATAGCTTTAGTCTTAATTAGTTGGTATAGTTGTTTCTATGTTAGCAGAGTTTCATCTGTTCTCGATGCCAAGGCATGCCTTGGTCACTGGGCCTCCAACCCTGTGCCTCCTGCAACAATGCTATGCCTCCCTGCCAAGGGTTATGAGTTGCTATACACCAGTGGTTCCCAACCTTTTTGGCTTGAGGGCCATATATATCATTTTTGCGGCTCTGAAGAGCCACCCCTCAAAAAGCAGTTTGCCTCCTTGCTTGCTGATCTCCTGTCTCCCTGGCTGCAGCTTGGAAACCCCACTCATCCTACAGCTCTGCGCACTCTATCTGGATCCCAAAGCAGTGGCTCCTTTTTGCAACCAAGGGGACAAAAGATCAATGCTCCCCTCTGCTCTCTTCTCTCTGACTCTAGCAAGGACCCTAGCACCTATGGCCCTAGGCAGAGCACATTGCAGTACTCCCTGCTACAGCTGGGGGGATAAGAGCGCTAATCTAGTCCCTTTGGCCGTAGCAAGGAACCTGCATCAGTCTTAGTCCTGTGGAAACACACTTTGCCTGGGTCCTTAGGCAGTGACTCCATTCTGCAGCCAGCAGGAGGGGAGCCGAGGGCCACTTTTGGCCCCTGGAACACGGGTTGGGAACTACTGCTATACACTCATCTCCCCTCACTGCTCTAATTGGCTAAAGTACTTGGGAAAGGTTCACCTAAGCATCCATGAGGAGCACTCCTCCCACCAAATTTGAGTCAAGGCGCTGTGCTGAGAAGCACAGAAAGCATCTGGTTGAGAGGGGATGATCCCCAACTCCAAAGGAAGGCCAGGCATGGTGAGCAGAGCAGAACGCAACCCAGGTCATTCCACTCATCCGCATCAACATCAGTACCATTGACTCTGGCTTTGGTGGAGGTGCCACTGAATCCAGTACCAGATAAATGTCAGCATCCGTGCACCAATACCATTATAATGCTATCCATGCTGGAAGCGCTTGCTGCTGCTGTGGACATGCTAGTGTTCAGTGTCACCAGCAGTACCGGAATCAATGGCATCAGTGCTGGTGGATAGCAGGGAGCATCTAGTCCCCAGTTACCATTCAGTTCCAGGCCCTGCAGTACCAGCTAGCGGGAAACCAACTATGATGGCCCCGACACAAGCTTTGCCACCTTGACACCAATCTTTGGCACTGATTGGAACCCGCACCTCCATCATCACCAGAGGGAGGCTAGTCATCGGAATTGGAGTTTAGGTTGTACTCCTCAGGGGATTTGCTTCTGCTACCTCTCCAGTCATCCTTAACTCTGCTGTGCACCCCAGCACAAGAGTGCAATCAAGTGCTTGGCCTAGTGGTCACTGGCTGATGCCAATCCAGTGGCCTTTTTAGAACCAGCTGGGTTCACTCCAGTCCCAGGACCCCACTCAAGACTCTCCTACTCAATGACCCTTGAGAGATGGGCACCTCCATCCCATTGGGCAGTTCCTGCTCCATATTTTGGTACTAAACTCAGTGCTGAGGTTCAGGAACCAGCTCTGTGGGATCCTATCAGCCCAGAAGGGAAAGAGGAGTACCTTTAGTGCCAGCTGCCGCCACGTCCTCCCCAGTTTGGGGTGTGTCAGATGTGGGCATGTTGCCTCCCCAAGAAGACTATAAGGCTCACCAGGAGCTGCTGAAGAGTGCCTCCTTAAAACTTGGCTTATAGGTGGAAGTAGTAAAGGAATCCTCCCTTAGCCTGGTTGACATTCTGCTGTGATGGATCCATCAAAAGTAGTTTTGCCTCTTGGTGAGTCCATTATGGACTTTGTGGCAAACCCCCAAAGGTTAAGAGTTGCACTCTTGTCCTCTCGCTGCTCTTCTTCCCCTCTCATCCCAGGTTCTCTGGTGGTTGCTGCAGTCAACGAGAGAGAATGGCAGAGTCTGCAAGGGCTGACTTCTAAGGTGAAAGACTCCCAGGAAGTTTTTGGTAAAAAGATGTACTCTACCATAGGGCTACAGTTTAGAGTTGCTAACTAGCAGGCACTGCTGAGTAGATATGACTTTAACATGTGGGACTTCATGTTGAAGGTCAAGGATTTGCTTCCCCAGGAGGTCAGGCAGGAGTGCTCATTGGTGGACGAGGGGAAGTCAATAGCCACAACTTACTTGCAAGGAGCCATAGAGTCGGTGGCCATCTGTTGGAGTTCATGGCTGTAGTCCTCTGGTCTTCAGGATGAGGTCCAGCAGATCCTATGGGACCTCCCAATGAGGATGTTTTGGTCTTTTTGGAACAGACTAACACAGAACTTCATGGTGTGAAGGATTCCAGGGCAACACTTAAATAGCTTAGATTGTATACCCTGGTGACTTCAAGGAAGTCAGGCCTCAGCAGTCCTCCTGATACCCTGCCCCACCATCTCATTAAGACCCACAAAGGAAATGGAAAAGAGGTGTTAGATGCAAATGCAGCTTCTGCTTCATGAGTTCCATTCGTTCTGCCAAATGGGAGCCGTGGAAGAGCTTCCACAGGATTTAAGAGGAAAAGGGTTTTACTCCCATTATTTCCTAAGTATGAAAGCCAAGAGTATTCTCAGACCTATTTTAAACCTGCACTAGTTGAACGGCTACCTCAAAAAATGAAAGTTCCATATAGTCTCACTGGCTACTGTTGTTTCTTCCCTCGACTGCTATACCCACTTCGATTTAAGAGATGCCTACTTTCACATATCAATCTTTGAAGGTCACAGAAGGTTCCTCACATTCATCTTGAACCCAACTCATTACCAATGCACAGTACTTGTGTCTGGCCTGTTGCCAATGCTGCAGATATTTGCAAAATGCATGGCAATAGTGACGACCTTCCTGGCAAGAAAGGGATTGCAGTGTTCCTGGATTTGGATGACGTGCTAGTTAGAGGGCTGGTCCAGGGCTCAGGTAGAATCCAGCCTCCACCTCATTCAGTTGACATTCCAGGCCCTAGGCTTGTAATAAATGTACAGACGTCTATCCCTTACTCCGGTACAGAGAATAGAATTTACTGGAGCAGCGCTTGACGCTGCCCAGTCCAGAGCCTTCCTGCCTGAAGGTCTGTTGCAGATGATTCCCATCCTTGATAGTGCACTTGAAGGACCACCCCCTTACAGCAGCCCAATCTGAGGCTTTTGGGCCACATGTAAATATATATAGAGCAGCATACAAGACTGCATCTCAGACTCCTTCGACATAGCTAGCCTCAGTGTATTTGCTAAATGGCCACCCTGCAGAGTACCTTCCCTGGTTCTTACCTTCCTCAGCTGGCGCCTGGACCTGCTTTGTGCGAGTTTTCCCTTCTCACAGCCTCAGTCACTGATTTCCTTGATCGTGTAGGCATCAGTGGTAGGCTGAGCAGCTCGCCTAGGGCCCCTCAGAACATAAGGTCTTTGGTCTTCAAAAGAGCTCTCGCTGCATTGTCAACATCAGAGAGCTCAGCATATTTGGCCTGGCTTGGCAGGCATTCTTACCTCACATTATGGGCAAAGGTGTTGGTTCTTATTGCCAAAATGGCAGCCATGTTCTACGTCAACAGGCAGGGAGGGGCTTGCTCTTCCCCCTGTTTCAGGAAGCAGTTCAGCTCTGGGAGCTCTACATAGCCCACTCAATCCCCCTCGAGGCATCTCACTTTTCAGGAGCCCAGATGGCAGATTGGCTCAGCATATCTCTGTCCAGTCACACATCGACATTACGAGAGATGTTTGGACAGCACGAGGGATGTTTTCTATTGGTGCGTAAGACTCCCCAGATAGACTTGTTTGCAATCTGGCACAACAGAAGTGTCAGCAGTTTTGTTCCCTGTGAGGCCATATGCCGGGTTCACTCAAAGATGCCTTGGTCGAGTCACCTGTACTACCCTTCTCTCATTTTACTTGTGCACGTTTGTGCTAAAAGCCAGGGACCAGGAGAGTGTCATTCTTACAGCTCCTGGCTGGCCCCATCAACACTGGTTTACCACTCTACTAGGCCTTTCAGTGGTGGCTCCAATCCACGCGCTATAATTCTGAACTTGATTTCCCTGTACCACAGTTGACTGCTCAACCTCAGCTCCCTACATCTGACAGCCTGGCTTGTTCGGAACAAGTCCACCGCGTCCTATTAGGAAGCAGGAAGCAAGGCACAAGGAGGAGGTTCTTGTGGGACAAGTCACTGATTCGCTGTAGAGGTCAGTGTCCAGCAAGGGTTAGCAATTGCCTCAATCAAGGTTCACTTCACACCAATTTCAACATTCCACCCCTGGTCCCTTTTTTCACATGGGGGTGTTTCCATTTGCTCAAGGGCCTGGACAGACTATCCCCACATTCAAGAATCTGTCCCTCCTATTAGACTTTAAACTTGGCCTTATCAAAACTTATAGGTCTTCCCTTTGAGTCACGGGCAAAATGCCCTGTCATACCGCTTTCTTATGGGCCATTGCTTTGGCCAGAAGGGTCTTGCAGATCTGTACCTTCATGTCAGAACTTCCATATACTGTCATCTTCTTTCAGGATAAGATGTAGCTACGTCCCTACCTGAGCTTCCTTTCAAAAATGGTTTCCCAGGTCTATAGTAATGAGGCAGCCTTTGTACCAGCTTTCTAGCCAAAGCCTCAAGTAAATAGGAAGGAGCAAAGTCATCACACTCTGGATGTTAAGAAAGACATGCCATTGCCTTCTACACAGAAAGGACCAAACCACTCTGTAAATCAAGCCAATTCTTTATAGCCCTATTTGACAGGATGAAAGGTCTTCCCATCTCTACTCAGAGAATCTCATCTTGGATCATATCATGAATTTGCAAAAATTACAAGCAGGAGCATGTTCTGCCCACTCCGTAAGGGCGTAAGCCTTATCAATGCCATTCCTAGCACAGGCCCTATTCAGGACATTTGCAGAGCAGGGCTCTTGTCCTCAGTGCATATGTTTTTCTGACTATTATGCCGTTAGTCAACAGGTTAGGGACAATGTCAGTTTTGGCCAAGCTGTGTTGCAGGTAGCATGTCCATGAACTCTGATCCCACCTTCTGTGCAACTGCTTGGAATGGACATGTGTAAGCACTTGAAGCAAAGAAAAATCTTACTAACCTTTCTATAACTGTTGTTCTTTAAGATGTGGTGCACAAGTCCATTCCACCCCCCACATTGCTACTTCTCTTTATTGGAGTTGGCTGGAAAGAAGGAGTGTGGGGTTGACAGGGCCCTTTACGCTAGTTCTGTAAGCATGCAACACCAGAGGGCACCCAAGCTACCTTGATGGGTACTGCTGAGGGAGAAATTTCCAGCGACTGCGCTCGGGGAACATATACCCCCCCTCAGTGGAACGGGCATGTGCAACACAGCTTGAAGAACAATAGTTACAGAAAGGTTAGTAAGGTTTTGTTTCCCTTAATGCCAAATGGCTGCTAAGAAGTGAAACTGCCTCTTTAGTTGACCAATTTGAAATGATCCATGCATTGCTTGACCAAGGGAATGGTGTGGGTTTTTTAATTTTTTTTTTATTTACACAGCTGTAACAGACATGTCTGGGACAACGCAGCCCACGATCCTTGGAATGCTGAAAGAATCATGTATTTTTTAGTTTTGAGGCGAACCATGGATGGAAATTAATGTTACCAACCACAGTTTGCCTGTAATTTATGTTTATTACAGCCTCCCGCAGAATCACAAGCGATCTGATCTTAAAGTCACATCCGTCTGTTCCCTATCTTCTAGCATGCATTGATTAAAAGTCATTTTAAGTGACAGTCACCTCAAAAACTACCTAACTCATTCCATTGGCATCATCTAGTGCTTAAAGTGGCTGTGTGTATATCTTTAGTGAGGAGGCATGCAAGGCCGGCCCAAGAGTTTTTGGCGCCCTAGGCAAACTATATCTTTGGTGCACCCCCCACTCCCTTCAGTATATAGAAAAATAACATACTAATATATATATATTTTTTTAAATAGAGAAAAAAATTCACTTCCATCTACTCTGGTGCCCCTTCAAGCCTGGTGCCCTAGGCGACCGCCTAGTTCATATATGTTATCGGGCTGGCCCTGGAGGCATGTCTGTTGAGATCTGGGCTTTTATAAATAGTGTTCTATGTAGCTGAGCCAGTATGCAGTTGTTAACTTATTCAAGATAATTATTTGTGTTGTAACCACATGCCACGATTAATGTCAATATTCTTTTATTAGCTTTTATTTCATAGCATTTTTGGGGGGATCTGAAAAGTGGTGCCACTGTAGTTCACACTTCCTATTTGGCTGGTTATTTGAAAAAAAGCTGCATACTGGTTAAATATTGATACAGAAATCATACAGGTAAGAATGCTCATTTTAAACTTCTGAACCGCTGCACAGAAACTAGAAGGGGAAAAAATGGGCAAATGGGGTGGAGGGTTAAATGCTGAAAAGCTGCATCAATATTTAAACAGACCTCTGCTGGCATCAGAAATAGTGCTATATGTTGATCTTTACCAAAGAGATTGATGGAAAATATGTCAGCCCTGGACTTACTTTTCCTAGGTAGTGAAAATGAAGTGTAAATGTTAGAACAGTAAGTTGCCTCTTCATTTTGTTAGTCATTAACATGATAGTCGATACAGGAAAACTGATTAACATGAGACGCCTAGACTTCTAAAACGTTTGTGCCTCTCCACTTCATAAAGCTATCAGTGAAATTTTGCTAATGGAGGGGTAGGATGTAAAGTCCTGTTCTGGATTTAAAAACTAAGACATAGGAAGCAAAGGGTGAGAATCTTAAATTATTATAAAGGGTAGAATGGGAGGGCCTAGAGGTCAGAACTGAGACCTATGGCCACTTCTTCAGCAGGTGTAAATTGTGCTGTAGCTCCATTCGCTTCTATAGAGCTCTGATATAATTTGAGTAGTGCATGTAATTAAATACCTTTAATGCTCTGAATATGAGTTGCCAATAACTACCTCCGAAGGCCTTAAGACACTGGGCTATGAGAAAAAAATTGAGATTCAACAGAATAGGCAAGTGTAAATTAATGTACATTAGATGGGACTATTTAAACAAACCCGATATTTTAGCTTTATTCCTGCAGGAAAAAGATCTTAGATGGGTTTGCAGTTTGGTTTGATAACACAATAAATTTTGCACTCAGTACTGAGCAGTTGTAAATAAGATCCTTGGCACTATTAAGAAAATGGAAAAATAATCCTGAGTATGACAGTGAAAATTAGAAGTGTCACATGGCAACAAGAGATCAGATGTGAGAATTTTTTTTTAAAAAAATACTAGTTTGGAAAAAAGATGTGTGAAGCTGTATGGCAGACAGTATATACAATATTCAGCTTGAAACCATGACATAGTATGAATCCTAACAAAATGAGAAATCCCTTCTCTTGCCTTTTATAATGGGTAATCATGCACGATGTCCCTAAAAGTAAATGCCTGGCAGCTACTGCGATACTTTTTTCAGTAAAGGGACCTTGATTATGTAATTTGCTTTCTTCTAGACAGCCTGAATTTAACTTTCAGGGCACCGCACAAAGCCAATCCTTTTATTCTTTGCCTAATGGTGATGGGTTGAAGCTGTACTCCGAATGGAGGGAGGCTAGTTTACTTTTTAGCAGTATTCAATATCATTTGTGCATTTGCCTGAAGAACCTGTTTGGGTGAATTTTTAAATTTGAAAACAAATAACCGGTAAATGAAAGGTAGAGAGAATTAGCCAGATGCATTTTTGTCCTTTCCCGTAGTAAATGATCAAAAGGGCATTTGATATTAAAAAATTCAAAACCAGAAAATATCTTTAAGAGCTAGATATAATTATTTTATTGACTTTTTAATCAGTGGCACTCATGATAATCTGATATTGAGATAAAAAGCTGTTTACAGTTAAAGAATTTAAACTCACAGCAAAGGGGTTGAACACACATACATTTTATCTTTTAAGGGGAAAAGATGAGCATTGGAAAGACACTTGTTAGGTCAACAGTGTAGTGTATGTGTGCACATGTGCGTGCGTGCGCACCCACATCCTAGGTACTCCCTGGAAATTTTTTATAGCAGTCCTAATGTGCAGTTGAGCTCTGGTCTCTTGAGGTACAAAGCTAGTGTCATTGTGTGTTTAAAGGTACTAAACCTTCCTTCTTATATTCTAACTGTACCGTACTACTAAAAAGAGAAACAGACTGAAGTTTAAAAGTATCAGTATTAGTTGATGATGACTTCCTAAAAGATCTCACACCCCTTATCTCAATTCTCCCAGCAGTCCTTTTTCCTGTTTGCTAATCTGTGTTAAAATGTTTTACATTATTCACCAGTCCATGTTCAGTTATTTATTTTCTGTTTCATGTCTCTACACACTCATGTTCACACTTCAAATAAATTCTGGGACATTGCAATACACCTGCTTTCTAGATTTCCTAGAACTGGTGAGTGTTCTTCTCTTAGACCTGTGTCACTCACAGTGAGTCAGTCATTACTGTGGATTCTCCAAAGTCCAAACTTTCACCATTTTCCACCTACTTTCTCTATGACTTATGCTGAGATTTGCTCAAATTTTCCTTGCACTTTTTGCCCTTATCTGAAGTAACCTTTTTAAAAAATTGTGATTTATCGTTAAAAAAACAACCTTTAGCTGTACCCTGTCTGCATAATAGTTTAATGTTATTGTCCCCAACAGTAAGATGACGCTTTGATTTTCTCATCATATAAAGCATGTTGAGACAAGAGGTGGCAACTGCTTGAATAAATGCTCAGCAATCAATACAAGACTTTTTTCAGGGTGGGTAAAACAAATTTTCAATAAACTTTATCATAATTTTATTTACATATTCCTTAGAAATGCAAGATTATAAAATAGAAAAGAATGAGGATGTTTTGTACGTGTCTTTATGTAAATGTGAAATTCTCTAGTTTTCTAGAAATTTAGGCCAGAAAAAACAAGTCCAGGGCCTGTAATATTGTTGCAGTGAGAACACCACAAACAGTTAGTTTATGCTATATTTGCAACTAACGCTACCTTCCCATATAAACTTAGAGAAAGCAGAAATGATTCAACTACACTATACTTTTCTATCAGGGCTAGCAGTTTGAAGTCAGTTGGTGGGGTTTTTAAAAGAATCCATTGGTGTGTATAATAAGGATTTAGACAACTAATGTTTGGCTATTTTTTAAAAAGTTGGCATGGAGTTACAAATTAAGTCTGAATAACTTTTCAGCATTAACTTGAACAATTTGGTACTTCTTGGGAGCATTAAAAATTCACTAAAGTTTTTCGGAAAAAAAGACAAATGACAAAGTTTTGCCTTGAAATTGCAGTATGCTTGATTGTGTTGTGAGGTATTTTATTCCCTTTTCTTGTGAGCAATACTTAAACCATTTTATACATAATATAAGGACAAATGATTAACAAATCCAGTAGCTAGACAATAAAAAAAAAATGGTGGTAAAATATAATCCCCACTCTTTTGTGGTTCCCATATTTATCCAAGCCCCTCTGGCTTCATGCAGTGTTCTCCAAAAGGACCCCTTAAATGGGACAGATCTGTGTGTTCAGTAGATTAACCTGTGTTTATATTATATGCATAATATAAACAACAAAGACAATTGACTGATTCCTGACACTTTGTGTTCTGATTAGACCAATGAATGATCCAAAGAACACTATTAGATAAAATATATTATGCCAGATGGAGTAAATGACTCAGCCGATGTGTACATCCTTCACTCTATCTCTAAAGTCGTAATTTGTTGAGATATTAGTAGTACCACCCTAGAGACACTAGAGCTTCAAAGGTTTGTAGACCACTACAGATGTGCTGTTAAAAATGAAACACAGTTGCACTCAGATGTAGGCATTATGAAAGCCTGGGAACATAGTACCGGCAGTTTATAGTGTTTGAGTCCACTTTAATTACCAAGAACACGCTTCAGTTTACTCAGTCACAAATAGCTGTGGTTCTTGCAGCATACAGGTTTTATCAAGTTTGTAAAACAAACAGCAAAACGCTACCGCAGCCTTTAATTTCTCCTTGTACACACTATTCACAGTACATTAATAGCCCAAATAATATTGCACTGATAATTTTAAAAACTATTCATCTTGCAAGTAGTATTTCCCGTTCAAAACTAACAGACACACAATTTTGGTCAACTTGCACCCAGAAAAAGGCAAGATAAATCCTATAGTTCATTTATACTATATGTATATGTAACCCCAAAGTGAAATGAGACTGATGAGCTGTAAACCGTTTAAGATAGAAAATTAGTAATTCCTTGATTAGTATGTAGAAAGACTGAAGAATTAAATCTGAACATTACCTCATTACTGTTAGACTGCTTACTGTGTATATCTTTTATATTTCATACTGTGAAAATCCATACCTTTAAAAATCCAGCAGGCTATAGATCATTAAAAAAAAGTTTATGAAAAGAGAAGAAAAAACATTTGCCTCACTAGAGATTGTGAAGTTACAAATTGGTTTGTATTATTTTTCAGGTGCAATCGTTGCGGCAAGGAAATGTCTTTTGGCATTTGGCACTCTAAGGAGGACAATATCTTAATACTGGCACAAGCTAAAAACAGCACACAGAATGACAAACATATGGGGCATGAAACTAATTGCTGTCATCAGGATGACGGGTAACTAGTTAGATGGTGTGAAGGGCTTAAGATTGAACAGCTTTGCTGAGGCGATCATAAAGTTGCTGCAAAACCATTTGTGGTAGTGATTTTTTAAAAAACAAATGTAAGTTGTACTAAAATTTAAGGGAGAAAATATATTCAGATATCCTCTAGAAAAGCAGCAACTGCTAGAACAATCAACTTGGTGAGTGTTTAGCCATCAATATCCATGAGACTCCTTATTACTTAACACACGGGTGCGGGAGGCAGCGCTGGTGGCACTTCGGATCACTTCCATCCACCTGTGGGGGGAGGTGAAGACAAAAATGGGGTAAATAGACAGTGAAGGCTTTCTGGGAAGACGCACTCAGTGCACTGTGTTAAACTGCACTGTACGGTACATTCTTACTTTCAGGGGCCACAGGGTTCCTGTTTTAAACCATGCTCCCTTTCTGAAATGAAGGTAGGATAGAAGTCTTGTAAATATACGTCACCAAGTAAGTGAAGGGTTAATCTGAAGCAGTGTTGTAGAGAAAAGGCACTTTTACAGAAAAACGGCTAGATGTTTGAGAAACTACCGATAGTTGCTATTTATATGACTCCATGTGGTCTAATTCTCAGGTATTTTTTTTTTTTAAAGCCTTTAACAGTAACCTGTTCAGCCCAATAGCTAAATACTATTAATATAATGTTTCAAAGGAGGAAGTATATCACCCAGTGGCACACAGCACATAGTTTGGGTAAAGTAAAAAGTGTTTTGCTGGTGAAAGCACCACCTTTGTAAACCCTATATGTCTTCTGATGATTTGGCAGTGTGCAAAACCGAAACTGTGATAGATGGGTATAACCAAAGAAGCAACTATTTATGGGCCAGGATCCCGATGATCCTTGCCGCAAAGCACTTATAAAACAAGAGCAACAGGCTGGCCAAAGCCATCTTCGTTACAGAGATAGGCCACAACTACTGAATGCCAGCTAGGGTTTGCATCTATTTTATACGCCACAAATACAAGGTACTGCCGGACATTTAGCCTGATGGTTTTTAAGTTAACTATCAGGTGTATAACTGGAAGTTTGCAGTGAATGAGAGCTTTGCTCAAAATGTACGGTTGCGGCAGAGAACTAAACGGCCTTTGCCACCCCCTAGTACCTCACGTGGCAGCAATGTGTTCAATTTGATAAATAAAATAGTGTCATTTTCTTCCCATGACATTCATATTGTTTGCAGCTGACCTAATATCATTGGAACAACCTGGAACAATCCTCATTTTCTTTTTAGCAGAAAACTGACATACCTTTCAAATGTGTATTCACTTTCAGCCCTGAAGTAGTACACATGGGATTTGAAGTGTAACTTGAACACATAATCTTTGTGAATGTTCTCAGATTGAGAAGGAATCGTAAGTGAATACCCCAGTAGAGGAAGGCTGGCTAAAGGATGATTGTCCTGGAAACAATGGGTGAAAAATACTGTGACAGCAAGTGTATGCTGGGACATAAAATACACAAACACACATTTAAAGATTTCCCACGCTTACATGGAAAGAAACTTGGTTTATGAACAGGTCGTATCATGGCTCTGGCTTTATATGCTCCTGTATGATCTAAGAGGAAATCTATATGGTGTAATGCTAATGAACATTTACTGACTGGTTTTCAATGCTAAACCTAATCCCCCATTTTCTGCACCCACCCCATGAAATGAATGAGCCCTCTGGTGACTTTCAGAGCCGTGCTTATTTTTCTACAAATGGTTTTTAGCAGCAGTAGGTGGTTGTTTCTACAGGCAGCCTCCAAGATCCAGCTTCCATGTATCTTTTAAAAACTGCTTTATTGCTGTAAAAGCCTAGTAGTTTGGAACCTGAATAGGTAATAGGCTGTAACGTGCATTTTCTTCTCTGGGTATCTGTTCATATGGATTCCACTCTTCAAGCTTACGCACTAACCAGCAGGGTGCCAGTGGTCTAGGGGGAGGCGCACCAAACCCTGCAATACCTGACAGGGCCAATTAGGCTAGTTACTCAGGTGAGCTGAATGCAAGTAGCTTCCTGGGCTGGAGCAGGAACCCTTCCCCTAGAGCCCAGAGGCAGCTCTGGCTTCATGGATGGAGCAAAGGAAGGTGGAATTTCCTCAGTAGCACTGGGGTAAGTGGGAATGCCTGGGGCCAAGTGCAGGGCGGACTAAGTGCTGTCCTGGATTCCCTGCCACCACAGGGCTGCCCCCCAGTCCACCTGCTGCAGGGATTGAGACAAACACGAAGTCAGGGAAGGCAAAGCTGGGGCCCTCCTCCAGCCTTCTAGCGCATCACTTGGGGGACCCCTGCCCAGCCACAGGCTTCTACGTTCCTGGCTGGGGCTGGGACAGGGGAAATTCCCTCAGCATTGCAAGGTAAGTAAGGAGGGGGGGGCAGGCTCAATGGAACTTGCTTGGATGGGGGCTGCCCTCAAGTCTGCTGCAGGGGCTGAGGCTGATAAAAGCTGCCTCCAAACAGCCAAGGAGGAGCAGGGCTGAGGACTGTCCAGCATGGGACAGAACAGCACCACAGCCTCTGTTTTATATCCTCCCCCCACTCCTTTACATGCTCCTGAGAGCCACCCCTCTCACCACTGGGCCTGCAACGCTCGCCTCCCCTAGTAATGACTCCTGCCCGCTCTATGGGATCAGCCTCCCCTTTCCAGTCATATCTGTGGGGCTGGAGCAGCAGGTGTCTGTATGTGTGTGGGGGGGGTGGGGTGGGGGGGAATGCCAACTCCCCCAACAGACGACAGTTTGTTTTACCTAAAGCTGTGTTTGTTAACTTCCAAGAGGGTGCATGCGCAATAGCTGGGGTATTCCTCCTGATGATGCGGTGTCTAGGCTTAGCAGAGCCAGTACTGGACTGCATCGGGAGAGGCATGCAGGAGGCACAGCAGACCAAGCTCCTCTCCTCCCCCCAGGTGGAGGTGCTGGGACACCTGCCTGGGGGGAGCACAAATGTAGGCTTGGCACCCTGGGCAGCTTGTTGACCGCTGCAGAGATTTTTTTTACAAAAATCAGTTTGCCATTGTAGCGCGTAAACTTGCATAAGTGAAGTTCTTTGCATTTGGCCTCCTTTTGTTTAGGTCACAGGTGTCAAACTAAAAGCCCACGGGCCGGATCCGGCCTGCCAAGGGCTCTTATCCGGCCCGCAGAGCCCTGCACAGCTCTCCCATGCCAAAAGTGTCAGGCACTGGTAAAGTGCCTGCAATTTTATTTTTTGTCAACAGAGGATGCTCCTCCACTATAGAAATACATTGGAGGTGCGCCCTCTGGTGGCGAAAAGTAAAAACTGCACGCACCTTTACCAGAAGCTTGCAGATTCCGGGGGCAGTGAGCAGTAGGTTTTTTTTTTCCAGCAGGGTGGGGCATGGGGGGTCCCCTCGCTGGGCACCTTACGTTGAGGCTGGGTACCTAGCAGGGCAAAAATTTTGTTGATACCTGGTCAGGGCCTTTTAAAATCTGCCACCCTGCACACCCAGGCAGTGGCCCAGCGCAGGGAATGGCCTGGCCAGAGAACTGACTCCAGGGGTTGGATTGAGCCCCTTTGAGCCAGGTAAGTGGGAGAGAGGGGGCTGGGGAGCCGGCTCCATGGGGTGGGGGGGGGGCGGGGGAAGGGTTTAGGGAACTGGCACAGGAACAGGGAAGGGAACGGGCAGTGCAGCAAAGGGGAAGAGGTTGGGGAGCCCGTGCAGCAAAGGGGAGCCCGTAGGGCAGGGGAAAGGGAAGGTGTCAGAGAACCTGTGGGTTTGGAGAAGGGAAGGAGGCGCCCACGCTGCCCCACGCGCAGCAGGGGAAGAGGTCAGGGACCCCAGGTGGTACTGTGCTGGTGAGGGGTCAGGAAGTCTACCTGGACATACCTTGGCCCCCGGATGGTCCTGACTTCCAGTGTGGCCCCCGACACTGAATGAGTTTGACACCCCTGATTTAGGTGTAGGTCTGGTTGGTGCATTAGGTGAGAGCCTGCCCCCCCTCCCTCCCCAGTTCGAGGGGGGGGGGCTAGAACACGTATTAACCCCATGTAGATAGTACAAGCTACTTCTCCATTCTGTTTTACAGTTGGAATGCAGGTGGTTGAGGTGGGCCAGACCATCCTGGCTGATACTAAGCCTCATTGAGCGGTGCCACTTCCCTAGGTCCACACACTGAGTCCCCTGTATGTCTGCCGGGGGATCCGGCACAATTCTCCTTAGGATGGTCTGGACCAGTTTGTAAGTGGTTATAGTGTGACCATCTCATCTGGTCATGGGGCTAGTGGAGCCAGTTGGTGGGGTGGTTCCTCAGATTGTTCTGCTGCAGGTTGAAGTTCTTCCCTATGTGTTATTGCTCCCATGCTGTACAGCTGTATTCAGGAAGGCTTAAATATGGCTCCCAGCGATCATTGAGAAGGCTCATAGGGATGATGAGGTGGTTTCCAGCGAGAGGCATATCAAGGGGTAGTCCAGGGGTCAGCAACCCCCGGCACACGTGCCAGAGCTGGCACGCGGGCTGAGCCTGAGTGGCATGCGGCGCCACTCAGGCTCCCCGGCTGGCCCTGCAAATTGCGTGGCCAGCAGCTGCGGCGCATGGCTGAGGATTCCTGCTGGCCCCATCCCCTGCGGGACAGCAGGAGGTGGGGGAAGGGGAGCGGGTCCCACCGCCCCAGCCCACCCAGAGCCCGCGCTGCTGATGCAGGGGAGAACCGGTCCCGGCCATGGCTGCTCCAGGTGGGCTGAGCCAACCGGCCCTGCTGGCAGCGGCGCGGCTCTGGAGGGACCAGGGCGACGCGACCCACTCTGCTCCCCTCCCCTCCTGCTGTCCAGCAGGGGGCGGGGCCAACAGGGGCTATCAGCCCCACACCGCCCCTCCGGACAGGAGCCGGCCCTGGGGCATGGAACCAGAGGCTGCTGAAGCCTGGCCCCGCCCCCTTTTGGCCCCACCTCCGGCACCAGCTAAGGGTGTGGTGAGCAGGGCTGGCACAGGGGCTGGCAAGGGTTGCCGACCCCTGGGGTAGTCTCTCCTGTCCCCAAGACTGCAGAACATCTATCAGAGCTGAAAAGACAATAAAAGGTTCCCACTGATCTCAAATTTGTCCAAGAGTGACAAGGCCGCTGGGTCACTGAACGGTGCTGTTGGTACCATTGGTGGATGGCATTGGTGAGAGTGTTGAACCAGTGGTGTTGGGTGTCCAACGTTTTAGTGCAAGGAGGGAATTGGGAGGACAAAAACCATAACTGCTTTCAAAACTGAGCTTGGTGACTTTATGGAGGGGATGGTATGATCAGATAGCCTATTTTGGAAATTGACTGATCTTTGGCTATGGGTGGTGGATATACAAGTGGCCTAAGAAGGGAGGGTATATGGTCGGGGATAGTTCTGAGTTATTACAGAGAATTGTTTCTTGGGTAACTGGCTGTTGAGATTTGCCCATGTGCTCAGGGTTTAACTGATCACTATATTTGGGGTTGGGAAGGAATTTTCCCCCAGGGCTGATTGGCCTGGGCCCTGGCGGTTTTTCACGTTCCTCCGTAGCACAGGGCATGGCTCACCTACCGGTGAATTCGCTGTATCTTAAAGTCCTTAAATCATGATTTAAGGAAGTAAATAACTCAGTCATCGGTTAGTGACCTATTGCTGGAGTGGGTGGGTGAAGTTTTGAGGCCTGCATTTTGCAGGAGGTCAGACTAGATGATCGTACTGGTCCCTTCTGACCTTAAAGTCTATGAGTCATTACAATTTGTTTCTCAGTCAGGGAGCCAGTCAGCAAATGTGGGGTGGGTGGGTAGCACCCAATTAGGGCAGTCTCTCAGCCTGGAGCCTGTAGAGGTACATGACAAAGACAATGCAAACTGAGCTCCCTGGCTCAGGCTGAACGAGTCCCCTGCAAGAAGGAGAGGGAAGGGGTTTGAAAAGGAACAGCACACACACACTGGGAACTGTGAGTGAGATTTTTGACAGAGAAACTCCATCTTGAAATAATCCCAAGGAACTAATGTATTCACATAACTGGGCATGCAAAGACTGGCTAAAGATCACCAGCAGCCAGTCCTATGGATAAAAGTGATGAGACTAGGCTACAACAGTAAACTTTAGAGTAGAATTTGTCTTCTATCCTTTATTTCCTTGTGTAACTCCTATTAAATGATTGTGCATTGATTTGCTATATACTCACTTAAAAATCACATTCTAATCAACAAAGGACAGTTTATTTTACCTGAAGCTGTGCTAACTTCAGAGCGCGTGAATGACCATTAACTGGGCTACTCCAGTTTCTTTGTAAAACTGGTGATGTGGTGTCTAGGCGCCAACAGTGACTGGGAAGGGTACCAATCCCTGTAGGACTGATGTTCCCAGTGTGGTATCTAGGGGTTGGAGGGACAATCCCCTGAGTGGCTGGAGAGCACCCCTCCACTGCCTGGGCCCGATCACACACAGGAGGCTGGTATGGACTGACCCAGGAGGGGGTGGCCACCTGGCAAAGGCAGGGTAAGTTGGGGATCAGGGAGTGGCCATCAGGGAGGCACAGCGGCACACCAGACGAGGTTCTGGGAGGAGAATGTTACAGGGGCATACAGGTTCCAACTTTTGTCAGTCAGTATGTGCTGGCTGAATGGAAAGTTTTGGAGGACGGGTCAGGAGAGGATCTGTAACTGGTCATATGACACACATGTTCCCCCCTCCCCCCCAGGTACTATGCTTTCCCCACTCCTTGCCCCACTTATCAGGGTGCAGGGGAGTGGCTCAGTCCTTCTCCCATTGCCCCTTTATGCATTCTCCCTGGCAGCTGGGTGCATGGGTGGGGAATCTACTTCCAACCCTGGTCCCTCCTGCTTGTGGGGCTTGGCTGGGGGAAATGGTTTCTCCTCCCTGCCCCCCGATCTGTCTAAAACAATGTTTCTTCATCGATTTAACTAAACCTCCCTTGGAGGTTGACTGTGAGGGAGGGCCACTATAGTTGCACCTGCGCTGGAGAACACTTACACCTTCATAGCCATTATTCTCAAGAGCAGTGGTTCCCAATCCTTTTGGTTCAAGGACCACAGATTCCATTTTTACAGCTGTGAAGGGCCATCAGTCTCCACCAGCAGCACCCCCTTTTCTCCCAAAAAGCAGCCTGCCTCCTTGCTGATCTCCCCTCCGTCCAGCTGCAGCAGGGAAACCACACATCTTGTAGCCCTGTGTGCTCTACCTGGGGTCCTAAGAAGTGGCTCTATTCTGCAACCGGGGGGATGACAGATCAGTGCTCCCCTCCCTCTGGCTCCAGCAAGGACCCCCGCATTTATGGGCTTAGGTAGAGCACTTTGTTGTGCTCCCTGCTACAGCCAGGGGAGGGGAGTGCTGATCTCCCATCCCCTTGGCTGCAGAAAGGAGCCTGCACTGATCTTTTAGACAGCAGAAACGTGATCCCCTGGGTCCTTACGCAGTGGCTCCCTTCTGCAGCCAACAGGAAAAGACCCAGGCCAATCGTACAATCCTCATTTATATAGGACTTTGGCACCCACCACCTTGCAGAGTCCATTGCTCACTGGTCACCTAGTGAGGAATCTGTGTGGATCAAAGTGATTACTTTCTTTTCAGCTAATGAGGTATCTCCAGAGGTTTTGAGTACGTGGATCTCGCAGCCTGCCCTCCTCCCACACTAATGCCAAGTGCTCTATCCTTGAGGATTCTGTATTAGTGAAGGAACTGAATGGCATTTGGGGCTGCTTTGTCTTTTATGCCTTCAGGTGAAAAACAAAGACATACAAGGTGATCAGGCAACCCTAAGAGATACAGCTGGCTAAAAGTCATCTTTTGCATGCCTGGGACACATGTGTACCTAGAGTGGGATCCATGTAGACAAAACATCATGAAGAACTATGTACTGTTGGTGTAAGGTAAGTAACAGCTTTATTTCACAAATGGTCACTGCTCTCTTCCCACCCTTACCTTAGTTAATTGGCATTCATCGCTATATACAATTTAGGTTGTAAGATTCTTGGGATGGGGACCTGTAACTTTTTAATTTACCTATTAATCACAAGGGCATACACCTCGAACTATATCATTGTGTTCACAGAAGTGTCAGGAGAAGCCCATACTGAACCGTGAGCAGTCATATCAAACATAATTTCTCCTCAACTAGTCAAATGAGTAGATAGAGTATTATATGATAGAATATATACTAATAATAGGAAGCGTCAGGCAACCTTAATAATGGGCAATGCTATCAGACCTGCGTGTTATGCCTCTGACCAATGTCAGTTTTTTCCTTCCTGTTGCCAGTAACAGAATGGATTTTTTGCTAAATTCTTTTCTTTGTGTTTATTCTCTTAAAACCCGCGGCCTTTTAAACCCACGCCATTTATTTACCTGGTGCGATTTGTAGAAGAACATGCAGAAGTTGGTGAATACCACCCAGAGCTTCTGCCACCCGTTGCTGTTCTTGAATTTTCTCAACAGGTTTCCAGAGAGCTGGTTCTGAAATTGAGGAAAGGAGTAAACTAGATGTGCACCACCAAATCATGCACAGCGATGGAGAGTCGCCAAGCCTCATGTGAAGAATGTTTAAATGAATTTATTATTCCTATCGGTCATTAATCTTGGGAATGACTTTTCGGAATCCGAAATCTCTCTCATTCTTAAATGAGGCTTGTTCATAATTTAATTTTTGTAAGGAAAAGAATGATCTGCTGTTACCTTGTTAGATGCAGAAACCCTTTAGTCGGATGGGATAGCTTAATATGATACATTTCAATTAAATTTAAATTACTTTAAACTAGGGCAGTAGTTAATATTCTTTTGAAAGCCAGTTAGTGGGGCAGTTTCCTTCACTAATTCATGAAGCCCCTTGTGTAGTTATTAATAGCTCTTTAAACTTTTCTTAAACTAAATAAACATAAGCCATGAAATATAACCAAACAATTACATTTGAAACCTTATTTTACCTCTTTTGCACAGGTCTTAAACTACTATAGCTTTTTAAAACAATTCTAGTCTGTTTTTAGGAGCCTACTATACCACACCTCATCCAGCCTGCATGTCCCATTCTCTCCCTGGGCTCTAGCTGCTATATGCAATTGGATTTTTAATAATGAGAAATAGAATAGATTTCCTTTGTCTTCTTTTTAATGCCATGCCAAGTCCCTTGCTTAGGTGACTCAGCCTCCCTATTCCTCTTTCCAGCGTCTGTTTGGTGACTCTCTAAGATACTGCTTCCCTTTTATAATTAGCAAGGGGCAGTGTTTCTACTGCCAAGTTTTCATTCCATCTTTTGTCCTCTTTTTTCTATCCATCCATTCTCCACAGAGACATGTACACTCATTGCTTTCTTCCAAATCTCTCCGGTTCCTAGAATACTGCAGCATGCTGTATTGCTCCCTGCTCTTTTTAAACATACTACACGTCTGCAACAGCACCCAAGAAGGACTCAGCATCCTGAAAGATCCTTGTGCAACACCCTTACGGTGCACATGTGGTACGAGTGTACCAGCTGAGCAATTCTCTGCCCACAAAGGAAGAGTTATACAGCTGTATACTGTTAGGTACTCCATAGTCCTCACTATACAATTAGCCTCTCTGCAACAATGAAAATTTAATTCTACTAGCCTTCATTAACTGCTACTAGCATAAAATGCAGGCAGCAAGTAAAACACATTTTACCAAGAATGATGAAGGAGTTTTGAATATTTTCCCCTTTTCTGCCCTGGGCTTACAGCTAACTTATTTTTAAAACTTTGTTTTAAACCATCCCAGCCTCTCTTTTCAGTTTTAAAGTTGGATTGCAGTGTGTTTGACCTATATAACACACAACTGTATTCCTTAATTTTTTGGTTACCTCATTACTCTGGAGGATATCATAAAAGGACAGGCTTTGCATTCGGTACCAGCAGACATATGAAAGGGAAACAGGCCGCTGATCACTGATCAGTCCAGCAGGTAGGGAAGAACAGTCACTGACAGTTAGAGGATCTTCTACCACAAGAAAGACAGAAAGGAGAGAGAAACACAGAAAGAGAATAAACGATAATGCTTAAATGAAAGCCATCCACAGAGTGATGTGAGCATGAATGGTAACCCGCCAAGAATGGGAACAGCTGTGCAACTGAAGATGTATGCATACACAGTGGTGTGTGCCTCTAGATTGTTTAGTCTCCATTGTTCACTACTAACATTTTAGGTGTGGGAAGGAATAAGTAGTGCAGAGGAGTGTTAGACCTCGAAACATAACTGTTTTATCCTTAAAATTAAGAAAATTAAGTTTCATTAAATTGGCTTTGAGAAATGGCCACATTTATACACTGAAGTGTACCATATGTGTAATATTAACAAATGCATAAACAACAAGAATTCTCTGGCACCTTAAAGACTAACAAATTTCTTGGAGCATAAGCTTTCGTGGGTTCCAACCCACTTCATCAGATGCATCTGATGAAGTGGGTTGGAACCCATGAAAGCTTATGCCCGAAGAAATTTGTTAGTCTTTAAAGTGCCACAGGACTCTTGTTGTTTTTACTGTACACAGACTCACATGACTACCTCTCGGGAAGTTAACAAATACATGGAAGTTGCCATGCAAATGTTAAACATCAGGTCTCTTCGCTTGCCCCATACTCAGCTACATGCTTTGAGCTACCTAGTATACCATCGAGTTATTACATACTGTACCAATATCCTAAGAAAACAGGCCATGTTGATAGGGTCAGAATCA
This sequence comes from Pelusios castaneus, assembly GCA_007922175.1. NCBI lineage: Eukaryota > Metazoa > Chordata > Testudines > Pelomedusidae > Pelusios > Pelusios castaneus. Next base: position 6,463,672 of record ML685802.1, on the reverse strand, counting down.
GGATCTTGGGGTTTTTTGTTTTGGTTGGGAGAGGAGTTAGTTACCTCTGGGGAGATTTTCTAGTACAAGGACAAGAGCATCAAGTTGTATTTCAGCCCCTCTTGTTTAAAAGTAGAGCTAGAAATGAATATTGCGAACATTAGCACCAATTGATTTTGAATTGAACATTAGCTGTAACTCCATCCTTGTAAACTGAAGAGTATGGCTTAAAAAGACACTGTAGGTGAAGTGTATACATAGTCCCTGGACCATAGATCATCATAGCTAGAGCAACCTAGAGGCATTTTCCACTGAAATGGGTGCTAAACCAATTCTCAGTCTACTTACATTTTCCTGAACTGTTTTCTCTGAGCATCAATTTAATTTCCTTGAGGTCTGTAGGTACAAAATTCAGTGCTCCCTCCAGTCTCTACTTTCCTTTCTAATTTATATTTTTGCTTGGTTTGGGGGTGGGGTTAAGAGCACCTAAGCAGGACCCATAAACATAACATTTCATAAAATTAAATTAGTCATGTACCTCTTAAAATACATTTAAAACGTGGAAAGGACTTATTTAGATTTCAGCTATTCTACCAAAATAATGAAGTATGTTATTTCCAATACCGGAGGCTTTTCTAGATAATATTGCCATGACTCTTAACATTTTGTATGAAATTGGTTTAGCTATGATCAACATAAAATCACTTCTCTGTGATGTGGAAAGTGCAAATAAAAAAATAAAGCAGAGTAGACTAAACTGTGAGCACATTAAGGTCCCAGAGAAAGATGGCTAAAGTAAAGAAAGTAAGTTAGTATAGAAAAATCAAGAAACAAGGCCGCAGAGGTCAGAGACAATGTCCTTTCAGCCCTACTAAGTTATTAATAGTTATTAGCAAACAAAAATATTCAAAGGGAGTTTTCTTTGCTGTAATCTGAAAGGTAATTTGGACTTTCAAAATCTATTTAGCATTTTAAAATGCTGGTTATTTTTGTGAAATCAGAATCAAATTGATTTTAAGTGGTTGCTAAATAAATCACCCAAGTTTACATTTTTGCCAAACTATTGTTATAGGATTGTGGGAGGGGAATGGCTAGGGCAGTTGTGTTAAAACTCCCAAAAGGAAATAAGAAGGTGTTGAATTTAATAAGAGAAGCAGCCAATGTCTAGAGCAAAAAGAAAATTGTCACTGAAGAGATTCTCTGGAGCTGCAGTTCAGATTGTTCTGAGGCAGATACCTCCACAGCAATACTAAAGTCGATCATTGAAACACTGGTATTTCTGTGCCAGCAGACGTGCACCGTAGTGTTGCCACGGTGTGGTGACTGACGTTCGAGTGAGGTGCGCGATGCACTGAGATCGTCCTCTGATTCCTGGTCTACAGTAGTTTCATCAGGAGACTCTATGAAATTCAGGGAGAAAGCATCTTTCTTGCAACATACATGACTGGAAAAAATTATTAAACATGAAGCTCCAACTCTGCTAAGTGGTTTATATTTTCACAATTCCATGAACAGATTTTTAGTTAACGCTCTTTTAGAAATAACAGGCTTACCCAGAGGTTAACGAAGGGCAGCTCTCTTTAAAAGTTCACTGCAAAGGCTAAAACATCTAAGGTATCTTACTTTGGTTCAAACTCTGATTTTTTATTAATGTTCTCAACAGAACTTCCCAAAGACGGGTACAGCTGTATAACAAACATGTCCTGAAGTCATGACGCTCAAAAACAGTTTTACAGCCACTTATCTTAATCCGGTTGAGTTTCGCTGCTATACCTCTGAACTAAAACAAAAGGAACAGAAACACTGATAACTTCAATAAAAAGCATTAAACCGGAACATATACCTAATTCTCAAGTGTTACACTGACTGCACCCTTCGCCAGCAGATTTCAGAACACTGGGGTAATGTGATACAGCAGCACTGTATTTCAAGGAATGTCTACTTTTCCATTATCATTGAATTTTAGTGACTATTGGGTAAAAAACTCTGCTTCATATAGTACTTACTATTGTCGGGTGGACTACTAGCCAGTAATTCAGGGGCGGGACCACTGCTTTTCTCAGCCAGATCTATCGCCATCTGTATGTCCTCAGTCCACTTGTCCATTTCAGCACGGGTGCTAAAAACAGAGATCCAGGTTTCATTAGTTTTAAGCCAAGCTGAGAGGAACTTTAAAAGGTAGTCACAATTTGAGTGTGGTACCCAATCTGTTTTTTCAGGATTGGTCTAACTAGGCTGTTTCTTCTGATTCTAGGAAGTTAGGTTTGGATAACAAAATCTCAGTCGCCACACAATATTCTAATTTATGTCACTGTTTTACTCCATTTTTTAGCAAGCCTATTACACATGCAGCTGAAAGCATTTTTATGCAGAATGATTTTAAGAGCAAATTAAACTAAAATTCTACTCATCTGCTCTGTGCTTCCCACACAGCTGGACATGCATATCTAACGAATCACCTTGCAGCAACAATGATGGACTGATGTTGACCTCGGAGCGTAAAACAATGAGGAACCCCCCATTCTTCTTCACTTTCTTCCATCTAGGAGACAAAGGTTCATACACCGTAAGATTGCATTAGCCATGGATTGTAAGAAGAACACATTCTTTGACACACGCAAGACTGGAATCCCTGAAGAACACACACTGCACCAACAGGGCCTGTCAGAGGAATACGTTAGTGCCTGCCTGGATTCCTGGAAATACTAAACAAAACCTGAAACCTAGGGCTGCATCTACACTGGTAAATTAAGTTGCGTTAAGCTTGCTTAAGTCGGCTTAATTTAATAATTAAGCAGCTTGCTTAAGTCGACTTAAGGAAAATAAAGTCGACTTAATGAAAATTAAGTTGACTTTATAAAACCACCTTTTCATTAGACTTGAGGCTTAATTCAACTTTTTAAAGTTGAATTAAGCCAGTGTAGCCCTGGGGTAGCCCTAAATCGACTTAGGGCTACCCCAGGATTACACCAATGCCCTCCCTGCCGGGAGGGGGGGCACAGGGGGAGCCTGGCATGCCCCCCAAAGGGCAGGGCATGTGGGCAGGGTGTGACGCTGTCTGGATTTAGGGAAGCATTTATGATATTATTTTCTATGGATATCTCATAAATGCTATAATCCATAGGAACTATGTCATATTTGGTATCAATAGAAAGGTAGTAATTTGCTGGGAATGATTATATAGTTTATGTCTAGGAATTCTATTTCAATTAGAAGTTAGGAATTTGATGTTATATCTATACTTTAACTTGTGTCATTCTGGAGGAATGCCTTAGACAGGAGGGTGTGAGCAACCATTGTCTCCTTAGTGTTAAGGAAGCTCCCATCTACAATGGGCCACAGGGAGAAACCTGATGAGCCATGAAGGTGACAATGCAACCCTGACCCCCTCTCTTAGGCTACTGGTGAAGTGGGTGCATCAGCCTGGTGTCCTTCTCAGTCTCTTTATGGCCACGCTGCAGCAACTCAGCTCTCTGCTAAGTGGGAGACACAGGAGCAGCTGCCTCCCCTGCTGCCAGTGAACCATGACCTGAAGCTGGAGAATGTCTCTAGGGCCGAGGTGACCATTCAGGCTCAGATTTCCCTCTGCAGAGGCTGCTAAGTACGACGATGGCTTTTGTGCTGTGCCCACTGAACACGTGATTGAGACAACTACACTTTTCGGAGAAACCACGAAGCAGCCAGCAGGTGGAGGTAACACATTTCCCACCAGCCTGGGGTAGGAATACAACAAGTGAAAAGCTGCATAGCCCATTAAATCCCTCAGCCACTCATTCCCCATAGTTGTGCGGAACTTACCAGCATGCCATAGAGCGGGAGCTGCCCATGGACTTTAAATTGATTTGTCGCTGTCAGACCTCTGCTGGTGTACAACAAAACATCATTAAACTGAAAAGCAAGAGTGGACACTAGTTAGAGTAACACTAGCATGTTTAAAGAGGAAAAAAACTACTGAGCAAAGGTCAACCCGTAATCATGGGCCGAGGGGCCAGCACTAGGATTATTTCTGTGGGGGCCCTAATATGTGGGTGATAACTGCACCCCTCACCGTCATCTGAACCTAAATACCAGCTTCCACACAATACTCCCAGGATCCTACCTATTCTCCTTCTGCAACCGGTGCCAGGAAACTTCCCCAGTCCCTCACTTACTTGTAGTTCTCTGCTGGGATCCTTGTGTGGCCCAGTTCACTCTTGGATCTCAGCCCCCCATTTGAGCCAATGCATAAGATTAGAAACAGTGTTGGTTGGTCCTTATGCATCAGAGGGCTTACAGTGGACAGTCTGCTTCCTGAATACTTTTCACCCAATTTCTGATGGAGCAGGCTTACCAGTCAGCCCCAAAAAAGAGCTTTACCTCTAAAGATATCCAGTTAGCCATTAGTCTGGATACTTAGGAGCTTGCTGACAGCTCTAAATTAGAGTTAGGGCCTTCAAGGCATATGATCTGCCCACCAAACCTCCTAATCTTCAAGACTGGGACATCACGTCAAAATGTGTGACAAATGAACACCTGTATTTGCTTGCCACAGTATAAATGGGTAGGTTTTAACTATTACATCTGTCTAAAACAATGTTTCTTCATCGATTTAACTAAACCAGTTTTTTAAAAGAAAAAAAAAGAAAACTGAAAATCAAATTTTATCATAGTCCATCATAAAGACCCCCTAACATTGAATCCTGGATTTTCAGATCCCTGGCATGCACCTCTGCCACTTAGTTACAGGAGCCATTGCCATCCTTCAGGGAGATCAGCCACTAGAGGGGGCCTTACTCACACTTTGCCATTAGGTTGCATAACTATTTGCTAGACATAAGTGAAATATTGTTGATTAGAGTTCCTGGATTCTGTCCAGGTTCTAGATCGGAAGAGGGGTGCAGTGGCTAAAGACAGGATAGATGAAACATATGTATTTGCTACATTCAATCTGAAAAGCAGCGTGGATGAGTGGATAACACTTGGATCTGCCACATTAAAGATCTAGGCTTTATTTCCAACTTTGCCAAAAGGGACCGCGTATACCTCTCTGCTTATTTGTACAAGATGTGGGGCTTTACTGATCAAAGCCTCATATCTCAATCCTTAAAGCTGTGAAGTGCAAGAAACTATGTACAGCAATCACTAGAGGTGACATTTGAACTAATGGGCTAATGGTTTCTCAGCTCAGTGCGGTCTTCTCCTAGACTATAGCATTACAGATGGGCTGTCTCTGTCCACCAGCTTTAACAAAATGCAGAATGTCCTGTAATACCCAAGCTCCAGAGGGGTAGCTGTGTCAGTCTAGGTCAGCAAAACAAACAAGGAGTCCTGTGGCAGTTTTAAAGACTAACACATTTATCGCATGAGCTTTCATGGGAGAAAATCCCACTTCGTCAGATGCTTGAAGATGGAGCCCCCTGAAACCTCATGCAATAAATAAATGTGTTAGTTTTTAAAAGTGCCACAAGACTCCTTGTTTGTTTTGCTGTGATACCCATTACACTAAGGGGGTTCCCCCCCCCGACATCACTCTTCTTAAGCAGCAAGACAAAAAAGTATTCCTCATTGTGTCACTGCTCTGATTCTTTAACAGTCTCAAAGTGAGGTGCCACAAAGCAAATTGGGTTATTAGGAAAGGCCACTAGCCCAGTGTGCTCTCTAGGACATCTTAGGCCCCAGTACATTAACTGGACAGCAGCATCAGGACTTGGACAAGTGTTTCCTGAGGGACCTAATCTGGAGCAGGGGGAGTAAATTTATCCAGTCAGACAGGAAAAGGGAGCACAGCTACAAAAGAGGACCAGCTGGTCACTATTTCTAAATACAGGAAGTAATGGTGGGAGATGCTAGTCTCTACCAATGCTATTTACAAGGGAGGCGTATAAAGATATTGCTCGGGACTGCAGGGATAAAATCAGAAAGGCCAAAGGACAATTGGAGTTGCAGCTAACAAGAGATGTGAAGGATAACAGAAAGGGGTTTTATAAGTATATTAGCAACAAGAAAAGGATCAGAGGTGGTGTAGGTCCCTTACTGAATGGGGAGGCATCCTCGTGGAGGATGATGCAGAAAAGGCTGAAGTACTCAATGCTTTTTTTACTTCAGTCTTCACAGGGAGGGCCAGCTCCCAGGCTACTACACGGGGTAACGCGGAATGGAGAGAAGGAGAGCGGCCCTCGGTGATGGAAAGTCAGGTTAGGGAACACTTAATGAATTGGATGTGCACAAGTCCATGGGGCCGGATGAACCGCATCCGAGGGTGCTGAGGGAGTTGGGGGAAGTGATTGCAGAGCCGCTGGCCATTATCTTTGAGAACTCGTGGCGAACGGGGGTGGTCCCGGAGGATTGGAAAAAGGCAAATATAGTACCTATCTTTAAGAAAGGGAAAAAGGAGGATCCAGGGAACTACAGACCGGTCAGCCTCACCTCAATCCCTGGGAAAATCATGGAGCAGGTCCTCAAGGAATCCATCCTGAAACACTTGGAGGAAAATAGAGTGATCAGGAACAGTCAACATGGATTCACCAAGGGCAAATCATGCCTGACCAACCTGATTTCCTTCTATGATGAGATGACTGGATTTGTGGATGCGGGAAGAGCTGTTGATGTGGTATACCTTGACTTTAGCAAGGCTTTTGATACGGTTTCCCACAGCATTGTCGTCGGCAAGTTAAGGAAGTATGGGTTGGACGAGTGGACCGTAAGGTGGATCGAAAACTGGTTAGATCAATGGGCTCAGCGGGTAGGAATCAATGGCTCGATGTCTGGTTGGCAACCGGTAACGAGTGGAGTGCCCCAGGGGTCGGTCCTGGGGCCGGTTCTATTCAACATCTTCATTAATGATCTTGATGATGGAATAGACTGCGTGCTTAGTAAGTTTGCAGATGACACCAAGTTGGGGGGAATGGTAGATACTCTGGAGGGCAAGGACAGGATCCAGGGAGACTTGGACAAATTGGAACACTGGGCTGAAATAAACCTCATGAGGTTCAACAAAGACAAGTGCAAAGTCCTGCACTTAGGATGGAAAAATCCCATGCACTGCTAGAGGCTGGGGATTGATCGGCTAAGTAACAACACTGTAGAAAAAGACCTGGGAGTTATGGTGGACGGGAAGATGAATATGAGCCAACAGTGTGCCCTTGTTGCCAAAAAGGCCAATGGCATATTAGGCTGCATCAGTAGGAGTATTGCCAGCAGATCGAGGGATGTGATAATTCCCCTCTATTCGACACTGGTCAGGCCGCATCTGGAATACTGTGTCCAGTTTTGGGCTCCCCACTACAGAAAGGATGTGGACAAATTAGAAAGAGTCCAGCGGAGGGCAACAAAAATGATTAGGGGGCTGGGGCACATGACTTATGAGGAGAGACTGAAGGAACTAGGCTTATTTAGTCTAGAGAAGAGAAGACTGAGGGGAGATTTGATAGCAACCTTCAACTACTTGAAGGGTTGCTCCAAAGAGGAGGGAGCTAGGCTGTTCCCGAGGGTAACAAAGGACAGAACAAGGAGCAATGGTTTCAAATTACAGCTGGGGAGGTCAAGGTTGGATATTAGTAAAAACTTTCTCACTAGGAGGGTGGTGAAGCATTGGAATGGGCTATCTAGGGAGGTGGTAGAATCTCCATCTTTGGAGATTTTTAAGGCCCGGTTAGAGAAAACCCTGGCTGGGGTGATTTAGTGGGAGTGGTCCTGCTTTTTAGCAGGGGGTTGGACTAGATGACCTCATGAGGTTCCTTCCAACCCTATTATTCTATGATTCTATATCCTCAACATGCAGCTCCAGTTATGGGCAGAACCAATATCTTGCTGGAGAGTCAGATATGCCAGCTGGAGAGGGCCTGGACAGACCTGGCTCTTGAAGGGAGATTTGATAAAACTGACAGAGAATTACAGTGAGTTTTCCTCAGTTTCAGCACAGGTCCAGTCTGTCTTTCTGTATTGGATGCAAAGAATAACTGTGGTTCCCTTTTTTAAACTGCCTGTGACTAACTTTATTTATGGCAAAGGCCCAGAGAGCCCAGAGTAGGCATTATTTTTTTAAGTACTATAAATCAAAATAGCTAGTGTCATTTTTCTAGAAATCAATTACAGAAATAGAAGGTGGAGAGGCCAGAAACGTCTGGCAGTATGAATTCTTGATAAGTAGCTCTGGCTATGTCAGGTTGATATAGTGCGATTATTTAGACCAAGCTACTTAATGTATAATTTATTTCACAATTCAAGTCTAACTCCTTCCTTGATAAATCTCATAACTTTTGTACATAGTTGTCCTTGGTTATATTCAACACAAACTGTTCTTGTCACTTACCAGGAAGAACATCCGCTGCTGTAAACCCTTTCCAGACAATTTACTAAGACTGCCCAGTCTAATGAACTCCTGTAGGAAAACAGACATAAAACAAGCATGTAAAATATCCCTTTGCAAACATCTTGTCAAAAGTCTACACGTCCTTAGTGTAGTAGCAGTGACTGATCATATACTTACTAAAGCTGTTTTTGCACTCACTTCAAATACTTACATTAAAATCTTCTATACTAATGTAGCCTTTTCTTATTCAGTGCTGCCCTTCCACTTTCAAACATTTTAAGGCACTCAATCACCTGGTACAGTTTTGTTCAACTTGCAGATTATAATCAACTAAAGGGGAATCTTCTCTACCTGATGTCAATTGCTCCAGACACCCACCTGTTCCATCAGTTTTGAGTTAATAGATTATTACAGATCACGCAGCTGATTAAAGCATGTGTGACCAGCCTCCTCCTTCAAATATAATGCATAATGTGGCTCATGCTGTAAGCACAAAATCTTCTAAAGGAATCAGTTACAACGGATGAAGGGGGAGATTTGTCTGGCAACAGGAATTCTAGACGAGTGCAGTTTTTTGTCATGCACAGTGAGTGAGAGATCAGACTATTCTAAAATGTGAAAGCTCAGGAAAAGATCTCTCTCTCTCTCGCTCAGTGGAATTGAACTATCAGAGAGCCAGGTTTTCCTGGGATTTCTGGGAGTTGCATCATTTGCAGTTTTGAACTATAAAATAATTTTAATTTCCTGTCACTCCATCTAGCCTGTTTCAGGAAGTCCCTAATGGCTTTTGTATGGCCTTTCAGAGCCCAATACCCAGATGACTTGTGTTCATTGTACAAGCAAAGGATGTGAAAAGCAGCAAGACAGTCTCTGAAGCAGCTCGTGAAAACCGTCCCCTCCCAAGGGGAGCACTCCAGTTCACAGCAAGCTGCTGTTGCTTGTACACCTATCTTGGAGACTTTGGCAGCTAGCACAGACTATTAAACATTTATACTGTGATGCTGCCCAAAGGCCACAACCTATTCAGACATCACTGTGCTTGGTGCTGCACAATCAATAAGAAGAGGCAGCTCCTGCCTCAAAAGAAGAGATTTAAATTGTTAGATAATGTTTAAGGCCAGACTGAGTGTAGTTTTAGCCTGTGTGCTGGCCGTGCTCAGACAGATTCCCGCATTTCCGCGCATGGAGGTGAAAGACTAAACTGATAAGCGAAGGCACTGCAGTTGCGCTGACGTAGAACAGACCTGAGAAAGTTTTCCTTTGCAGTGGGCACTGCGACAGAATGACGTTTGTCCCCCTTCCCTGCAGGCAGCTCAGACACACCCTGGGCTGGCCCCATTATCTCTAATGAGCGCTTCGACACCACCGGACTAGGGCCTGTGATCCACAAGGCAGGTGTGCGAGAAGTACAAGACAGCCATCCCACAGGCCACAGCACACTCAGCCACGGGTGGAAATAATGTTCCTCAACATTAGCTTTCTAGTGCAAAGACTGAGCCCCAGCCAGGGAGTTAATCGCACCAGCTAAGAGAGCCGTGAAGGATGGAGAGGCAGCAACCACCTGCCAGAGAGTGACAAATGAAGTAAACTCTCTGTCTTGGCATGCAAAGAGTCTCTACTCCCTGTCTGCTTTCCTATTTCACTCTATACAGGAGCCAGACACCATTTAACTATACCAGATCCCTCTAGTCTCTCCTTAGATGGGACAGGGCAGCAAAGTGAAATTGACATTTGGTCAATTTCAGCTGTCAGCCCTGCTATACATGGAGTGAAATGTGTTGGGAGACTTAGGAACAAGTCAGAGAAGAGCAGCACGGGCTGCGAAGCACAGACAGGAAGGAGAGGAAGCAAAGGAGAGGGGAGAATTAAAAAAAAAAAAAAATCAGCTAAGGAGCAATAAAGGAGTAAACAAGGGAGGGGAAATGAAAACCCAGAATGAGGACCAGTGTACTGTGATCTATGCTGGCATTATTGCCACAACACACTTCAGCACCACACTCTGCAACGTGGGCTGGGAAAGCCAGACACTTCAGCTGCTTAAACAAGCAGCCGCCCAGCCTGCAGGTAAGATAGACCAGGGAGAGCACAGCACACCAGTGCTCTACACTGGCTCTCCATCCCATAGCACCTCAAAGTCCTGGTCTTGATCTTTGAAGTCTTAAACGGCCAACTCCAGCTACTTTAGAAGGTTATCCTCCTTCAGCACCCCTCCTCAGCAGCGGACAAGGCAGACACATTACATCTGGTGGTCCCCAGGTGGAAAGTCCCACGCAGGAGCTGGCGATAGGGCTGTCCTGGTGGAGGGAGTTTAGCTGTGGGATTCGGTGCTGCCAGGATGAGTGCACGCCTTGCCACATTTCGGATAGAATGAAAAACACTTCCCTTCGTGCAAGCTTTCCCTCAGCAATGAGTGGGGAAGAAAAATGGCCTGGCAATGTCTTTCCTTGAAGATGACAACCATCAAGCCAGATCCTTTTAGGGATGGGGGAGGATACACCCCTTCAACCGAGATGAGAGAAAACTCTTAAGTTTGTGTACGGGACGTAGATACTTTAAACAGGCACAAGCAAGCAAGTAAAGCCAGACAGGCTAACTGCTCAAAATCACAGGGATGGGCACAAGAATCTGAGTAGACTAGAGACAAAGAATAGATAGAGAGGAAAAGATAGAGAGGAAGAGAATTAAACAAATAAAGGAAAGAAATCCCCCCTGCTTTTGTAACATCATTAAATATCTTTATTTAGAAAAGCTTGTATGAAACAAAAAACTACCTAATCCTGTAATACGTGGAGTACCGAGACAACTGTCCCCAAGACTCACGTGACACACTGACTCCTTGTTTCAGTACTTGCCAATATGAAGAGATGATTTCCTCCAGGACAAATGTCTTATGGTCCTTTAAGCTACAACATGTTCTTGAAGTGGGGTTTAAAAATGACAACAAGTAAGAGGAAACCCGGAGCTGTCCAAGTCCCAAATGCTGTGCTGAGCATTACAATATTACTGCCTTTCTTCCACTTGATGCTCAAAATTTCCTATCACAATCCCAAACTGGATAGAAAATAAAGCCCAAAAGAACAAAGCAGAAGAAAGAGATAATATAAAGAATCGTTTCCTTTTCTTTACATCCAGTTGTCTGACATCATTGTATCTGCATTTTATTTACAGTCTGTGGTGCAGGAAGCAGAGTCAGTGCCAGTCAGAAACTGCATATTATGGCTTATTAGGGTTAGCTTGACCAGACTCCAGAGGCTTTTGATACCTCCTTCCTTTTTCCCTCTCTCACTGTGGCCCTATCCATGTGGCTACAAACTGATAGCACGGTCACATTAGAGCAGTGTTAAAATGGTCCAGGCTATCAGGTTGAAACATTCCCTGGCCATGGGGATGGAGCTGAGCAACTTTATAAGCTCTGAGAAAGAAAACTCACAACAGACCTCTAAACCAGAGCTCGTTTTCCAAAACCATTTTGCTGATAATTACAGAGCCAGGGTAGATGTGATTTCACTCTTATAAGAAACTCTGTCACTTACCCTTCCTGGGATCACCAGATTATTAATGCCTATCAAATCTTTCTTGAGTTCATGCAGCTTCTGGAAGTTCTCCATCTTTATCATACTACCATGGAGCTGAGCCACCATTTCAGAAATCTCAGCCAGAGCAGCTAGGGAGATAAAAACCAAAATACTTGTGTCAGACTTACAAGCAGGTATATAATATTTAGCATAAGGATCGCACCCTCCCGACAAGACCGGTATAATTCTCCCTGTCTAGTATAAGATTAATCTCACCGGCTGCACATTTTATACAGATGTAGAACGTTTTTTTCACCACGGTTGGCAGCACTGAAATAAAAGTAGAGGCAATCACCTCAGAGGCAAGCCTGCTTTCACCTTAGCTTTCCACAGGCAGGAGACACATCAGACCTATCTTTTACAGCACCACTCAGAGTGATTGATTGGTTTTCAAGGAGAATCAACCCATGGCACTGCTAAGATCATGAACTTTTTAAAAGAGCACCTGAGGGCTCCACAACGAGGAGAGGTATTTCCTTTTCTCCATGGAGGAAAGTGCAGAAAGCTAGCTAGCATTCACACCTCAGCAAGGATTCAAACACACGAACCTTTGCAGGCAGCCAAGAAGGGGTAGAGGTTGCATGTGTGTGTGGTTTTTTTTTTAATGGGATGCACAGCCCCTATTCTATTTAAAAATACTTTACTTTCTCCTGTGCCAGCCACGTTTTGGATGGCTGCCCGGAAGTAGAATAGAAAGCTTGATTTTAAAAGAGACGATTCATAGACTTTAAGGTCAGAAAGGATCGATAACATCATCTCGTCTGACCTGCTGCAAAGTGCAGGCCACAGAATCTCCCATCCACTCCTGCAATAGATCCCTAGCCTATTATTGAGTCACTGAAGTCTCCAAATCATGGTTTAAAGACTTCAAGGTACAGAGAAACCACCAGCAAGTGACCCATGGTCCACACTACAGGGGAAGGTGAAAAACCCCCAAGGCCCCTGCCAATCTGCCCTGAAGGAAAATCCCTTCCTTATCCCAAATATGGCAATCAGCTAATCCCTGAGCATGTGGGCAAGACTCACCAGCCAGACACCAAAGTATTTCCTGCATCAAATCAGTTCCCACCCCACCTAACTTCCCACTACAGGCCCCTGGCATATTTACCACTAGAAGTCAAAGACCAGTTAATTGCCAGATCAGGCAGTCCCATCATACCATCCACTCCATAAATTTATCCCTGAACAAAACTTACTCTCGTCCGAGGTGGCTCTAAAGTCTCTGTTGCACTCTCAGTGCTGAAGCATCAGCGCTGCCCTGTTTCATCTCATTTAAAACATTTGTTAAATAATCACAGTTTCTGCATTAGTAGAAGATTAATATTAGCCTCTTTTCTAATCAATTTCAAGTCTCATAAGAACACAAGAACAGCCATACTACGTGAGACCAACGGTCCATCTAGCCCCGTATCCTTTCTTCTCACAGTGGCCAATGCTAGGTGCTTCAGAGGGAATGATCAGAACAGGTAATCATCAAGCGATCCAGCCCCTCAGCCATTCCCGGGGCCATCCCTAGGAGGGAGCAGGGCCCAGGGCCAATTGGCCTAGGCGGGGCCCCCACCCCCACATGCTGGTGGGGAGTCCGTGGGGGGGGGACAGACTGCTCTGCCCCCCAGGTACCCCGGCCCACTCTTGGGAGCCAGCCCCAGAAGCCGCGGAGGCACGGCCCCGGCCCTGGGCAGAGGGGAGCCACAGCTGCGGCCGTGGCCCCAGGGAGCCGTGGCCCGGGGAGGTGGGGAGTCAAGGCTGTGGCCGCGGCCCCAGGTGGTGGGGAGCCATCCCCGGCCGAAGCTGCTGCCACCCCAGCCGCAGCCAGGACCCCAGGTGGCCACAGCTGGCCCAGAGGCTGGGACCCAAGCACCGGCCCCACCCGTGGGCCTGCCTGCTCCGCCCTGGGGGTGGGGAGCAGGGCTGGCCTAGGGACCAGCCAGAGGAAGTGCTCTTGGCTCACCCTGCTGCTGAAGGGAGCAGGGGGAAGCGCAGGTGTGTGTGTGTGTGTGGGGGGGGGGGCGCTGGGAGCGGGACAACGGACCTCTCTCCACGAACTCCTCTAGTTGTTTTTTGAACCCCGTTATATTCTTCACCTTCACATCATCTTTTGACAAGGTTGATTGTGCGTTGTGTGAAGAAATATTCCTTTTGTTTGTTTTAAACCTGCTGCCCATGAATTTCATTTGGGGACCACTAATTCTTGTGTTAGGGGAGGGAGTAAATAATACTCCTATATTTACTGTCTCCACACCGGTCATAATTTTATAGACCTCTAGCATATCCCCCCTTAGTCATCTCTTTTCCAAGCTGAAAATTTCCAGTCTGAGTACTCTCTCCTCATATGGAAGCTTTTCCATTCCCCTAATCATTTTAGTTGCCCGTATCTCTGATTAGCATAAATATCTTCTACTCAGCTCAAGGAATGCATCTCCCTCACCATCACACCACATGGGATCACTCCCATATTTGGAAATTGGTGAAATGGTTGCATGTTTTCATTTCTACTCTTATAGACCGTTTCTAAATTAAAGATCTATTTTATCCACACCTCCATCAATGATAAAAACAAGCCTGATCAGTGGCTTAAAGTGCAGAGTTAGGCTGTGCTTTATTATTACCTCTACTGCCATGCTCTTTCCAAAACCTCCAACATTCATTCATCAATGGTTTACCTGCAAATGTAACTGGGCACACGCCTTCAACCCTGCTCAAATATTTATAGATCTACACTGAAGTGGGTGGTTTTTAAGAGTCAGTTTGACAGCAGGGATTTCTGCTCTAGAATGGGGACAAATATTTCAGGCGGGAATTTTGAAAAGCATCTAGCGGATTTAGGAGCACAGATCCCATTTAAAATCACATGTAAGGGCAGAGGAGAAAAAGCAGCAGGGAATTAAGTCAGGGCTGGACAAATCCTGGTCACCAGGTCACCATGGCAGGGAGGCAAACACCCCCTGGCACCTAAAAAAGAGCTGGTGGTACTGACACGTTCAGTGCCGCGGCCTCTTCCTCCAACCACCACCAAGAATGCCCCCGGAAGTGGCTTTTTCAGTGGTGAGGGGTCATTTGTGTACCGAAAGCATGGGTGGCCACGGCAGTGTCTTGGTGGCAGGGAGCCCTCTTCCCTCCACAGCACCACCGAAAGCAGTGGCGGTGATTTTTGGCCCGCGGGGGAGGAGGGGGGCGGAGCGGTGTTCTCTGCAGTGCTGCACACCTACGGTTTTGGGCTGGCTCTTAGGTGTGCAACACATTTGTCGAGGCCTGAATTAAGTCACCATGAGTAAGAGGCAAGAGCTGGGAAAGAAGTAAGAGGGAAATGTCGTGGTAGATTCTTCACCACGGACCATTCTTAAATCAAGACTTTCTAAAAGATAGGCTCTAGGCGTTATTTTGGGGAAGTTCTATGGCCTGTGTTATACGGGAGCGCTGACTACATGGTCACAATGGTCCTGTCTATCCTTGGAACTGATGAATCTATGAAAACCTCAGACAGAGGATATTCTTTCCCACATTTAAGAAAAAATATGGCAGCAGCTTTGAATGCCTAAAAGGAACTCTGGAAATGGCAATAAAACAGGGTGAATGTCTGGAAAAATAGTATGTTGTCATGCAGGTGAAGAGGCAACCTTAATTGTGACATTTCCTGACTTTTGATTGCTTGACTTTGCTGCTTTAACACACGTTAATGCAGTTTTTTGGATATAATATTTATACTACAGTATGCCTACTAGTTAGAATGGGGGACTAGATATCAGTAGACTGTGTTCTAGTTTGCTGTTTAGAGAATTCAATTCTCTCTCCTACCCCACCTCCCATTCACCTCTGGAATCTCTGAAGTCCCCATGATTTGGTGGGTAGTGTTTGCAGAGCCTTTCCATTATCTGCTTATAGTGCATAAGCCTGTGTAAAGGCCTGAGTAGGAAGGTATTAAGGGGCAGGTAGCAGACTTTTTGTAGCTCAAAGTCTCGGCACAAGGTCTCCAGCTTCCGAGAGTTCTTGATCCCATTCTCCAACTCCACCAAAACTTCATTGTGTTTCCGCAGGTGAACTGTCAGTTGCTTAGAAACAGAGAGAAAAGAAAAGAGGTGGAGGCATTAGCAAACACTGCACATACAGGATTCAAAGTCATGTGAGCCAAATACGTTCTAACATAAAATCTAGTTAATACTGCATTCGTTTTTTGCAACATAATCCGTCTCAGTGCAACACTAACGTTCTGTCATTAACCTACAAAAGAAATAATTAATAATGAAGATGGAAAATCCCCCCCTGTCCAGACTTAATTTAAGCTTTTGTGCCAGTTCTTCCCCCTCCCCTGACCTTCTCTTCATCTCCTGAAAAATAAACAAACAAAACTAATTGAAGTAGACAGTCGAACAGAGCCAAGAAATGCAGAATTAAAGATACTACACTACACTCAGTTCATGCGATGAATAACTGCACGGCATTAAAACACAAATGCAAAGTAGGGTCTCCAAAGAGAACTAAGGTCATTAGACATCCAGCTGATGCTGACTTTCTCGACTCCTTTGGCTTCTCTGATGATCCTATCTGTAACCAGCTGGAATTCCAGCTTTTGTTCATCTGCTTATTATTAAAGAGCCACTATGTCTCTTGGAAAACTCTCAGCACAAACACAGGTGTGTTCCACATAGAAACAGCAGCGATAAAGCACTTCATATTTCCTGTCCCTGGGCTATCATTCTCATCGACATATCACTAGGTGGGCAATCTGAAAGATGACGTAAATGATGGTGTGAGCTACATGTCAGGAAGTGAAGGGAGAGGGTGTAGCTTCCATGTGAACAGGTGGGTATCACAGTGTGGCTGGCTCCTGTAAATTAAAAAGGTTCAGATCCCCTGTGCCAGAACAGCTGCTCTCAGTTTGGCTAATACAGACAGTTAGACAGCATTTGGGGGCTCTGACAGGTCAGGGTGTCCCAGTGAATCAGAGAAGGGTAGAAACAGGGGAACTGGCAGGGTCCTGGAAGGAAACAGAAGGCAGGAAAGCAGCAAGAGAAGTTTACTTGCTGGAGTCCCCAGGACAGACAGCCAGTGCTGGAGACAGGAGAAACAGCAGCAGAGGGAACTGGCCTGCTGGTCATAAGCCAGAAAACTGGCTAGAGAGGGCTGAAGACAGAGGACCAGCGCAGAGGCTTACCTGCTGCCATCTCCAGGTCTGGAGAGCTGGACCCAGAGGAACAGGCCAGGGGGAATGAGGGAGACTCCCCTAATAAAAATTCTCCTAGCAGAGAGTCTGTGGGGTTTCCTGCTAGAAAGAGGGGGTTGCTCCACAACTGGAAGGGCCTGGGTGGCTGTCCCAGTACACGGACAGGCAAGGACTGACAGAATCCAGGGTGTGGCTGAAGGCACCAGCATGTGGTATGTGGACATCAAGAGATGAGATGGCCTGAGTTTTAATGACTGTATGCCCCTCAGTAAGAAATGGATTACTTGGACAAGATTGTTGTAATGAACCAGCCCCAAGGAGAGGTACAGAGAATGTGAAGTCACCTGAGATGGGAAACTAAGGCGGGCATACACACCATGGCGTTCCCAGGCAGGGCTGCCCTCTGACAGTGGGGCTGATGCATCTTCCATTGGGTTGCAGTGATAGGGCCATCTGACCAATCAAGTTTCCAACAAACTCTTTTAATAGGGATTTTTTTTTTTAAATTAATGGAGGGAGTTCTCTTGTAGTTGAGTGATCAATTACTGATTGCTTTTATTGATGAAGCTGATCGGATAGAGCGAAGGAAGTCTCTAAATGAATAAATACACTGTCAAAGAAAATGAGGGGAAGCTGGACTTGCGTGTATTGATCTGGCTTCAGAAAGGCAGGATAGCTTAGGCCATGCCTACACTAGCAGGTCAACAGCAACACGGCCGCACCGCTGGAAGATCTCTCGTGTGGTCGCTCTGTGCTGACAGGAGAGAGCTCTCCCGCCAATGTATTGCAACCATCCCGACAAACAGCGGTAGCTCTCCCAGCAACGTAGCACTCTCCACACCAGAGCTTCTGTCAGTATAACTTATCTCGCTCGGGGGGGGGGGGGGGGGGCCACACCTCTGAGTGACATAAGTTATGCCATCGTAAGTGGTAGTGGTGTTTGATACTTCTCCAACCAAATCCCTCTCTTGTGATTTGCAACAGCTGTACATTAAAAGCTAGTTCAGCTGGTTTCTAGGCACACTGCACATTCATCCCATGGACATATTCTGACAGGCAGGCAGAAGACTGAACCAAAAGTGACCTTTCTCGGCTGCTATGGAGGGTGCCTGGTACTTATTTATTACTTTTAACTTCTTCCCTATGTTAATTAAGTTGACAAGGGTCAATTTCCAGCTTCCATGCTGTGTGCATAGGTTCTTAACTAATTTTTCTTTTCTGTATCCTACTCTGACTTCCTTTGAGAGAAACTGAGTTTTGATTCTTTTCTCTGGGTGCTGCAGTCGTTCTCCAGGGCAGTGTCAAAGAAGGACCTTGGCACCACAGAGCAAACAACTTACGGTTAAAGGCACCAGACACATAAGCAGAGCTGTCTCTAAATATAAAATTTTCTGTTGGATATCAACAGCTCTTTAGGAAAATAATTCCTCTTTCTGGGAATAAGGGACTGATGTCAGAACATGATTTGTCAAGGTATCAGAACACGTCTTGGGTGGTAGGTTTATTGAGGAAAGGGTTACAATGTGTCCGTCGGAAACAAAACGGCTAGTGATAGCAGCGGATTGTGAATCAGGATTTTCCAGTTCTATTTTTTGTAGCTTTGCCATTGATTTGATGTGTGATCCTTGGCATGTCACTTGGCCCTTCTGTGCCTCAGTTTCTCTGTCCTGAAAATCAGAATATCACCATTACAGATGGACAATATTCTGGACACACTTGATGGCATTAGGATAAATTTGACTGAATTAAGTTAAACTTCATTGGACTTGGTCTAATACCTTTGAGGTCCATGGTATTAAAAATGCAAATATGCAAGTGTTATCATAGAACCATATGTAACACATTTAGGAGGAGGGAGATGCCAATGTAATGCCTCAGTTATCATCTCTGGGAAAGGTGCACCTATACTAGTTCAGACCAGATTCTCTGGGGACTACAGAAAAAGAAAGGGTTGTTGGCTCATTGGTCTGGTTTTAAACTGGCTCAGGGCCTTCCTTCTGATCCAACAACCTGATAGGACCCTGGGTTTATGAAGGGCCCCAACAAGCGTTGAAAGGTCTGGGCTCACTGGGGCCTCAGAAGGACTATGTACTTCCTCTGAGCTGAAGCTGTGAGGAACTTGAAACCAGAAGGAAACCATGAGGTGGGGTCTGGAAGGATGCAGTGAGCTTATTCACATGTGTGTAGGTTCTTGGATTGTTTTTAATAGGTTTGCTCTTTAAGAATAAAATAGAATAAATAAAATGAAAAGTTCTGGAATAGCCTTTCAAGGGGAGTTGTGGGGGCAAAAAACATACCTGCTTTCAAAACTGCGCTTGAGAAATTTATGAAGGGGATGGTATGATGGGATGGCCTAATTTGGTAATTGACGGATCTTCGACTACAGGTGGTGGCTATTCCAGTGGCCTAAGAGGGGAGGGTAGATGGGGTGGGTTCTGAGTTATTACAGAGAATTCTTTCTTGGGTGATTGGCTGGAGACTTGCCCCCCTGCTCAGGGTTTAACTGATCTCATATTTGGGGTAAGGAAGGAATTTTCCCCCAGGGCAGATTGCGTAGGGCTCTGGGGTTTTTTTCGCCTTTTTCTGTAGCATGGGGGATGGCTCACTTGCTGGTAGATTCTCTGTATCTTCAAGTCTTTAAATCATGATTCGAGGACTTTACTAACTCAGCTATTGGTTGGAGGCTTATTGCAGGAGTGGGAGGGTGAAGTTTTGAGGCCTGCATTGTGCAGGAGGTCAGACTAGATGATCATACTGGTCCCTTCTGACCTTAGAGTCTATGAGGTTTTGATAAAAAGAACTGTGTGGTAACTTAACTGTGGTTAGCCACACCATTAACTGTCTCTGAAGAGAAAGCAAGCAGGAGGTGCTTGGGGAGCCTGTTTCTGTGGGGAATAACACAGTGAAGGCAGGGAGCTGGGCAGCCTCGGGATACTTTGGTCAGAAGGGAAAGAGATGGTTCCCATGCAAGAAATGCAACAGCCGGGGAGCTGAACACTTGAGAGTGGTGCCCTTGCAGCCTCCCAGGAGACAGGAGGGCGGAAAAGAAGTACAGTTGTCCTGACCTGTGCCAACACCCACCTACTTGGCTAGAGCGGTGGGAGGCCTCAGTCCAGAATTAAAATACGGTACTGCAGTTAGAAAGTGCATCAGGAAGGGAAATGAGCAAGAGTTAGCTTATATTTGTAAAAGTATGCCAAGATCCTGGGAGGAAAGACGTTCTATAAGTGACTACTCTTTCGCCAAAGAGACAAGCTGAGAGAGGTAATATCTTCTACTGGCCCAGCTTCTGGTGCTGAGACACACAAACTTCCGAGAAGTCAGTCCAGTAAAAGATATTACCTCACCCGCCTTTACTTTCCAACATCCTAGGATCGACACAGCCACAACACCGCTGCATATAGCAGTGAGCCGTGAGCCGAATGCGGCCAACGAACCTCTTCCATCTGGCCCGTGACTATGCTCGGTGGGACCACACTCTCTCCCTGAGAAAGAAAGAAAGAAAGAAAGAAAGAAAGAAAGAAAGAAAGAAAGAAAGAAAGAAAGAAAGGTATCGCGGAACACAATTTTGCATTCGCAGCACTCGGTGATGCCACAAGAGTGCCATATATTTTGATTTATGGTTCATACAGTCCACTTGAAGTACATTTAAGTTAAATCTGGCCCACCAAAGCAAATGAGTTTAACACCCCTGGGAGACAGCCATTCAGTCAGGCATTCTGCTATAACAGGAATAGTGTGGAAGTTAAGGTCAGATCTACACCTCTCAAGCAATTTTGTAAAGAGAAAATGACATGCAGTTAACAGGACTGGACACACGTGTTATTGCTAATGTCAATATGCATTAGTAGCCTAGACTGCAGTGGCCTCTTTGGTGTCTTTAAGGGCTTTTATGCAACGCCATATTCTTTGTTACACTGCTCAGTAATTTGCAACTTCCACAATGCTACTACAGACATGCCACAGAATGCAAAATGTTCCTGTGGCATGCTATAGCAAACTCAGGCGTTACATTGGTCTTTCTGTTTTGGTTTTCAAAAAAAACAACAAAGTTGCCAACTCAAGACCTGTATTAAAAATATCCCAACTGATTTGGAACTGTAGAAGCACAAACAAACCTTCAAAATATAGGTAAATACCCAGGACCGGCTTCTCAGAAAGTTAGGGTTACAAATGTGCATCTAGCTGGTATATGCCATTGTTTCTCCAAGTGCCTTACTTGCAGGCATATTTGCATCGCACAGTTACCTATTCTGTGCTCTCAGTCTATGTGCACGTACAAAGCATGATCTCATTTTGTCTCCTCATCTGAAAATGGAAGTGTTTGGAAATCTTGCTCCTCATTTTGTGTATTATGCTCCTAATGATTTCTGATCATTAAACATCAAAGGGCTCGCAACACTAAAACCTCAGCTCTGACCAAACATTCCTTGAATGAAACCTTTTAAATAGAAGTGCACACAATAGTCAAAAGCAGCATGAATGCACCACTATAAAAAGTACACCGATTCTAACCCATGCCAAGGATTAATGGTTCCAGAATCATTCCTACCTTCATATTCTGAATGTTCTTTAGCATAACATCCCCAATTCTTTGGTAATCTCCTTTAATGTGAGCATTAGAGCGGCCTTCCCTGTCAGCAACAGAAATATCGAAACTTCAGTCACATAACATAATGGCATAATCACTTGCAGAGCATTAAGAAACAAAACAAGTTATTTCTTTCAAAATCCTAAAATTCTACATTCTCTGGTTCAAGAACCCCTGGAGAAGCTTCTTAACGTTCAGGTAATTACCATGTAGGGGTCAGTCTTCATCTAAATTGGCTGGTACTACTAACAACAGAGAGGACATGGACTTTACAAAATCATGAAGCGTTTAAGGAAAATTGCCAACATTTTAAAGCTATAAATAAGAAAGTTGTTGGCAGGAGGAGAAATAGGGAAGACTTAAAAATGCCATTGCAATTCATTGGGCATTGACCGTTAGGAGGAGGTAGAAGAAATTTTTTTTGTTTAATACCAAGAACTTCATCCCTAGCAGGGATTGTTGATGCGCATGTTCAAAGAACTCGTCTGTTTGAAGGGGTTAGCAGCATAAAGCTGCTCTGCATTCAGGTTCAGAACCAAAGTGTCACATACATACAGGGAACATGCCTAGCAGCCTCTCCTTTTGCATATTTAAAAACAATACACCACCTCCGGCAGCCTGCAATTCCTATGACAAGTGCTAGTGCATTTTTCAGGGAACATTCAGTTTGGGATACTCATAAATCCTGGTGACAAAGGTTTATTTGTTTCTAAATGTGAGAGAGAGAGATGGGAGATTGGGAAAGGGACAGAATTAAAATAAAGTACACTCCACAGACAATCTCACAAAAATCATAACAATTACTTCACCCTAAAGAACAGATGTTTACCTGGTCAAGCCATACTGATTTGAGCTAAGCATTTTAAAACAGCTAGGAACAACAGCAGGAGATGAGGGAAGCACACACTGACAGTTTAGGTAAAAAAGGGAGAGAGAACGAAATCTTCCTCAGTGTAGCTTCAATCGTTATATTCTCAATGTCCTCATTGTTAAAAATTTTGTTAAACTACTGAATGTTGGGGGGAGGGGTTGTCAAATTGACACTGGGTGTGAACACGTACAATCCAACGAAAGAGCTGTATGCACCAGAAAGGCAGATCTCTGAGATCTAAAATAGCAACGATGAGTTCAAAATTAACTGGAGGAAGCTATCAGATCTCTGCTTTAAAATTAATACGTTTGTTGATTTTCATTCTCCTGTAGTTATTCATCTCATCCAAACACATCTAGATTTTTACTGTAGCAAAATTCTATTTGCATTAAAGCATGAATAAATGGAAGTCTAGCTAGTAAATCTTTGCATTCTTTAACACAAGGGAGTGTTGTCAGACATATTCTACAATCACTTGAATTATTGGAGATGTATGCATAGCTAAGGGATAAATGTTACCCATAGAAGAGAAAGAAAATGGATTTTTCATAATCCCTGTATTACAATTTAATGTACAAATATTCAGGGACGTATTGTTTCGTAAAGATACGTGCATTTTGTGGTTAATGGCAACCAGTCTCTTGTGCTTTCTTCTCTTACTAAGAAGAAATATGGAGGGCACAGTACATAATTCAGAACAGTTACATCCTCCAATTTGTCCCACAGTAGACATAATAGCTACAGAAGATGACGTTAAATTGCTTCAAATTAATCTCAAGTGGCACTGAACGGCATCCAGTGGCTTCATATGCTGCCTTTAATTATTCTCTGTTGTATTCATTCTCCCCAGTATTAGCTTCAGCAAACATGCCTATTTAAGCAGAGCAAGTATAGTTTCTGACAAGATAGTCTATATTCTTCTGAGATCAGCCGTTACACTAGGCTAGGAAGGAGATGTTAGTCTTGTGTAACTATAACTTCTAATTAGCTCTGTCATGAAAGGCTGTAGCTTGTCATTCATTCTGTCTACTCAAAATGTGTCAAAAAGATCTGATTGATTGGGCTGCATCGCAAAAGATGATAAAGCTACATCTGACAATCAGATCATTAAAGATTCCACATAACCTGAGGAGAGAAATACAGACTACTTCTCTACTGAATCTTTCACTAGCAAGGGCCTCTTCTTTCCCACACAAAGCACATAGTTCCCTCCTGAGTGTTTTTCATCCAACAATTCTCCCCACTGAAATTTCCTCTAAATAACGCTATGAACAACACTTTTCTCCCACTGAAACTCTAGTCAAAGGTGATGTGCATTAAACTGCCCCCATCCCAAACTTATAACCTAAGGCAGCCGCACTGGACTGACAGCAGGGAATGTTAGAGGAAGAGCCCCTCTTACTCCTCATCTTTGCAGGCAACACTCAGCAAGCTTGCCTGGACAGTCTAGGCCAGTTGTCCCCAACCAGTAGATCGCAATCTACTTCTGAAGGGCAGTTGCCATTGAAACCTATGAGCGTTGTGCCATCTGCGGGCAAAAGGTTGCAGACCACTGGTTTAGGCTTTTACAGTTGCACAAAATTCTCAGAAACTTCCAAAACAAAAGAAGAAAATTGCTGTCAGCAGTGACATTGGTGCTCGGTGATGGTCAACAGAAGAACACTTGCTTTATAACCATTATTCTCCTCCCCGTATATCTGGCATTGTCATTTTCATGTTCCTGAATGTAATTACATTAAATGAACTTCAGCAGTTTGGTTCCTTGTTGGCTTACCGCCAAGATAAATATTATCTAAAACTTCACAGAATACTGTTCTGATAAGAGATTTGCTTTGCTACATGTAGTCTGGCCTGAAATCTGTCCAGGAAGATTTATTTATCTGCTATCCACTAGCTACTTGAGGCTTAATCCAAAGCTTAATGACATCAACTAAATTCCTGGATTTTGGATTGGCTCTTTGATTAAATACTTTACTAAACAAGTTAGCTCTTTGCAACCTAAAAGTTTATCTCCAACTTCATGCAGCTACAGCCTACACTCTGCTAATGCTCCATTATTCAGTTACCTGAAGCTATCCAAATCTTGTAGCAAAACTTCCCCGCCCCAATTGCCCAAAGCTCCTCTCAACAGCCTGTTTGATTTTCAAATCTTGCTGTGTGTCAGAGAACGTCAGAGAATAGCACAATACGGCAGGAGTGGTGGCGGATCAGTAGGACAGATAGTCCTTAGACAGTGCATTACTTTCACAAAGAGGCTGGCAGAGTGACTAAGACGGAACTCATTGCAATAAGACTACGGCAAAAGAGAAACATCAGTCCTAGCTGGCATCTACGGCACTAAAAGGGACAAAAAGCCTAGCCTATTGAGAAGCCTTACAAAGCAGACAGATAGGATGGCTCAACACCCTGTCCCTAGGCTTGTCCAATCCTCTCTGCTTTCAGCTTCTTCCCACACAAATGTTGCATCTTCCACTGTAATAATGAATTTCTTGAATAATCAGGCAATTAAAGATTTTAAACCAAAAATAACAAAACAAACCACCCCCGAACAATCATTGTGGGTCTCAAATATCAAGATTCTAACAGCGTGTAACTCCTCCAAAAAAACAAAAAATCTTTTAGATCTTGAAACTTGATACCATACCTGGACTTAGTCAGAAAGATAACACAGGCCATATAAATACCTAAAACAGATAGCTCTATCTGCCTAGTTAGCTGTCTATACTAACATATCACCCTGATATCTGAGTGCTTGGTAGACATCAGTTGACATCTGCGCTGCTAACTATACCTTTTTGGGTTATTTTTAGGGTATGTCTACGCTGCTGGCGCTGCAGGATCCATTTCGCAGGAACAACTGAGTGGGCAGTGGAGACTTGCTCAACTGATCCAAGAAGTTCTCTCTGTTTGACGCTGTAAATCCACCCCCACAAAAAGCATACGGCTGTGTTAACCGGAGGGCATTTCCCATTGATGCAGAGCAGTGGATATGCAGCAATAAGTTAGAAAGTTGATGGGAGATAAGTACGATACACTACATAGATTGTGTATTTCCCATCGATGGCTGATGGAAGTGTAGACCAGGCTTTAGTTTTTTGTAACAGAAGTATGACATTGAACCTTACTCAGCAATATTAATGTCCAAAACTCATGATATTCTTCATGCTACTGTCAGCACAAACAAGTTTCTCTCATTAGTGGGAAATTAGACTGAAATGGTAGGACTTTCAATAATGCAGATAAGGAAGAAATGTTCAATAAACATTTCTAGTCTATATTAGGGAAAAAGCCAGTCGATGTAGTCATATTGTATGACGATGAAAGACTCTCCATTCCAACAGTACGTTGGGAAGGTGTTGAACAGCAGCTATCAAAACTAGACATTTTTAAAATTCAGCAAGTCCATGTAACTTGAATCCAAGAATTTTCAAAGAACTGGCTGAGGTACTCTCTTCTAGACAATTAAAAGATGGTTACTAACCTTTCCTAACTGCTGCTCTTTGAGATGTGTTGCTCATGTCCATTCCATGCTTGGTGGGTGTATGGGCACCACATGCACTAGTGCAGGGATTTTTTCCTCAGTGCTGTCTATAGAACCAACTCTAGCACCCTCTGCAGTGCTACGCATATGCACTGAGGGCACTCCCTGCCACCCCTCCACCCCCAGTTCCTTCTTGCCAAAACTCTGACAGAAAGGAAGGAGGGTGGGTCATGGAAAAGATCCACACATGAACACCACATGTTGAAGAACAACAGTTATGGAAGGTTAGTATCTGTCTTTTCTTCTTTGAGTGCTTGCTCATGTCTATTCCATGCTAGGTACATGGAAGCAGTACCTCTGGGGATGGACCAGGAGTTCACAGATGTGCTGATTGCAAAACAACCCTGACAAACCCGGCATCATCTTGGGCTTGCTGTGTGATGGCGTAGTGGACATAAAGGTGTGATCCGAAGACCTGGCTGCAACCTTGCAGATGTCCTGTATCGTGACTTGATTTAGAAAAGCTGCTGAAGAGGCTTGGGCTCTCATCGCTGTCAGAGAGGCAGGCGATGTGACCTTTGCCTATTCATAGCAAGTACAGATGGAGGAGGTGATTCAATAAGAAATCCTCTGTGATAAAACTGGTAGACCTTTCATTCATTTGGTCACGCCAATGAGCAGCTGTGTGGCTTTCCAGAAGGGCTTAGTTCTTTCTGCATAGAAAGTTAAGGCTCACCTCGCTAGAACTGTGAGGTTTTAGGAAGAAAGTTGGTAGGAAAATGTATTAGTTGACATGAAAGTGTGACACTATCTTCAGAAGGAATGCTGGGTGAGGCCACAGCTGAATTTTATATTTGAAGGATATGGTATAGAGAGGTTCTAATGTTAGGGACTTGATTTGGGAGACATGTCTCACCAATGTAATTGCAACAAGGAAGGCAAGAGGGACCCAGTGAAATGGCACATAATTAAGTTGTGGTCCCATTGAGGAATCAGGCCTCTGACTTGCAGGAAGAGCTTCTCCAAGCCTTTCAGGAATCTGACTGTCACATCATGAGAGAAAACAACTGCCCTGGATATGTGGGTGAACGCCAAGATGGCCACCACATGTATCTTAATTGAAGACAGCACTAGGCCTTGATGCTTCAAGTTGAGTAAGTATTTCAGATAACCTAGGATCAGGAGAGGTTACACTTCACTGCCCAGCAGGAGAAGCGTTTCCAGTTTGCCCATAAGTCACTCTAGTAGAGCGTTTCCTGCTCCCCAAAAGGACTTTCTAGACTTTCTTCCTGATTTAGTCATGCAGCATCCACACCATCAGATGCAAGGAGGTGAGGTCCGAGTGTAACAACCAACTGTGATCCTGCAAAAACAAGTCTGGATGGTCAGTGTCCCCAAGGAGCTGCTACCGTAGCAGTATGCCGAACAAGTTTTGGTGTGGCCATGCTGGCACAATCATTATGACCCATGCCTTGTCTTTTTTGATCTTTATGAAGACTCTGTGGATAAGAGAAATAAGTGGGAGCTGCTGTCAAGCCCCAGCAGGGAACAGAAATGGTGGCACCTCTTGTTCTGTTTGGTGGTGATCAGGTCCATTTGGGGAGTTCCCGACTTCTGGAAAACAATTTTTATCACTTCCAGGTGAAGGGACCATTCTTGGTGAGAGGACAAGGTCTGCTGGGGTGATCTGCTAACTTGTTTTTGATCGCTGGGAGGTGTAGGGTTCCAGGTGGATCGTATGTCTCATATAGAAGTGCCACAGACTGAGCTCCTCTGGGCACAGGGCTAGGGATCCTACGCCCTCCCTCACTCCTGCATCCTTTGCTTTTTGACTTAATGAATTGCTATCATGTTGTCTGTCAGCACCCAACATCTGGGGAAGGAATACTTCACAGGCCAGGCCAATTGCATGAGCCCTCTGATATTTGGGTGTAACTTTAGTTCCTCTGAGGACAAGAGACCTTGGGTCTCAAGTGAGCTGAGGTGGGCTCTCTGTCCTAGGTCCGAGGCATTTGACACCATAGAAAGAGTTGGGCATGGGGCTGGAAAGGAGACCCCCTCCGTCACATGAGCGGGGATTGTCCACCAAGCCAATGAAGTAAGTACCCGAGGGCAGGATAATTAGGACTCCGGGCCAGGATAGTGAGAACCATGTCCAGGCTGTGTGTTGCTGGGGAGCTGAGCGACGCAAGAGACATTTGAAGGGGTCTGAGATGTAGTCTTGAGCGATGCACCACGTAGGTACGTATTGTCATGTGACTCAGCAATATGAAACAAACCCTCACTATAATTGAGCTGTGATCTGTTACTGAAACCAGAGATTTTTCTCTTAACAATGTGAGTCTGCCCAAATAGATGATACAGATATCTATTAGAACATCAAAGAATTAAAGATCCTTGGTCTAAAAGCTACAATTTTATAACATAGGGCCACTTGCTCAAACTGCAAAAGGGAATAAATGCTGTTTAGTAATAGTGGACTCCTTCACTAAATGGGTAGAAGCAATCCCTACAAAAAGTAACACTGCTTTAACTACAGCTAAAATATTAGTGGATCGGGTAATATTTAGGTGGGGCATTCCTAAAGAAATAGACTCAGATCAAGGTCCACACTTTATAGGGGAAATAACGAAAGGACTATGTCCAGCAGAGAAGAGCAACAAAAATGATTAAAGGTCTGGAATACTTGAGTTACAAGGGAAGATTGAAACAACTGGGCTTGTATAGTCTGAAAAAGAGGAGACAGAGGGGACAAGATAACATTTTACAAGTACCTAAAAGGTTGTTATGAGGAGGATGGAGAAAAATTATTCTCCTTAACTGTCAATGATAGGACAAGAAGCAAGGGGCTCAAATTACAGCAAGGGAGGTTTAGGCTGGACATTAGGAAAAATTCCTATCTGTCAGGGTGATTAATCACTGGAATAAGTTGCCTAGAGAGGTTGTGGAATCTCCATCATTGGAAATATGTAAGAGCAGGTTAGACAAACATCTGTTAGGGTTGGTTTAAGACAGCACTTGGTTCTGCCATGAGGGCAGGGGACTAGATTGATGACCTCTCATGGTCCCTTCCAGTTCTATGATTCTAAGCTTTTGGAACTAAACAGAAGTTACATATAGCAGGACATCCCCAGAGTTCAGGTCAAGTAGAAAGAACAAATAGAACACTAAAAACAGTTCTAAGGAAAGTAGTAAGTCTACAGGGAAAAGACTGGGACCAAAAGCTGCCTTTAATATTGATGGCCATTAAAGGAACAGTCGCATTCATAGAGTAACTCCCTTTAAAGCCATGACTGGACAAGATATGTGGGGAAAAGAAAAATATTGAAATGGTTCCACAATTCATAGTTGAAAAGATGAAAAATAAAATTAGATTACAGTCCATAAATAAGTATAATTAGATTACGTTAAGAAGTGTATAACTAAGCTTTAATTAGAAATGAATTAGATTACAAAATTTAGAGAGTAATATGTTTTAAGTTAAGGAAAATTAATAAAGTAATAATGATTATTTTCCTATAAATATAGAAAATGGCAGAATGGGTAGAAGAAGTAACAAGAGAAGAGGAAGATGAAATATTGCCAGTATTGGGGCAAGAGAGAGAGACAAATTCTCAAGAACAGGCGTCGAGGAGTCTTTTAAAGATTACACACTACCTGAACTTTTGTCTCCTTGGTAGAGGATATTTTTGAAGGACTGCCAGAGGTGGAGCAAGAATTAGAGACACTTCCATACATAATAGAGACAGTCTTAGAGAAGGATCAGTCAAGTGTCAAACAACACACATTTCAAGTTATAGCTCAGCTAGAGAGAGAGCATTTTGAGAGAACCACAGTATTAGTAGGAATAAAAATACAAAATGAGAAGATTTGTCAAGTGTCTCATAGATACAGGTTCTGTGTTTTATGAAATAAGAAATATTTCTCAGCAACATCCCCATATAGCTCAAAAGACTCAATAGAGATAGGAGACTAAAAAGGGTAAAAAGTAAAATGCCCTAATAGTCCCTTAACAATCAATTAGGGAAACCATATAGTAGAAGGGATACATTTTGGTTTAATGGATCTGGAACAACAACAATTGGGAACGAAAGGAAGGGATGTCATAAGGGTGCTAAAGTATTCAACAGATTTAAAAAAGAATGTAATGTACCAGATAAAAGAGAAAAATCTGTAGAAATAGAATTGGAATATGATTTAAGAGTATAAGTATAATTAGAATATAGTCAGAAAGAAAAGAGTACATTAAAATTTGTCTTCAATAGGGAAAAGGAATGGGTGAAATTAAGGAAAGTGGACATGGCAGTGGTGAGGAGGAAAGAGAATTGCTGGAAGGAGAAATTACTGAACTAATCAAAGATCATGGTAGGAAATTATTGGTCTCTATAGCAGTATATATAATGGGGAATCCAGTATGCTTATTATTGTCCATAAACAGCAGAGCAGCATTGTCCATACTGAATACTAATATTATTGGAATAGGAGTCATGGATTTAGTCACAGCCTAAAGACAATGGGTGCAGACAGTGACAGGATGAATATCAATCCCAACCAGCAGCTCAATAATAACCCAAATCTGAAACAGACTGATCAATGCAAAATTTGGACTATTGGATAGGGGACCAAATGGATATAATATCTTAGGGGTGGATATTATAAGAAGTTTGAGTTGCATGATTGATGTAAATGATAAAATGATAGTAGAAAATGATGACAAAATAAAATACATAGTAAAAAGAAGTTAGAACAGAGTAGACTTAGGAAATTAAATTAATGATAAATATTCTTGTATGATTAATAAAATAGAGAAAGAAATGTTGAGTGAAGAGAACTGGGAAAAAGACTGTATCAAGGAAATGAAAGTGGAAAGATAAAAAAAATCTGGTGAAATAAATTCAACAGGCCTCTAGTCGAAGGAATTATATTTGTAGGGAGGAATGAATTCCATGAGACATTTATTACTGACACAGAAGCTTCATGTTTCATGCTAAATCTTCAGGGAAACCCTGACAGAATCTCTCCATGGATGTCAATGAAGACTATAAAAGTGGCAGCATTTGAAAGAATACCTCCTCAATTATCAGCAACTACAATACTTAGGCTATTAAAAACTATACGGTAATATTATAATACTTAGTACATTATGACATTTATAAACTAAACCTTAATGACCTAATCATTCAGCAGATGTGGATCAAACAAGTGCTGAATGGGTAGAGAAGAGAACTGCATTTAAACCACAATCACTCAGCTTTATCATCCACTCCTTCTGCATCCAGCTGGTCCGTGCACTCCTCACAACCCCACCACCTTCCCACCTCCTCAGGTTTACCAGGGGCATGGAGAAAAGTGGAGTTAGTTAGAGTGCGGAGGGCTCTGAGCAGTGTGCGCACATGTGGGAATTTGTGTGGGGGTTTGGAACAATGGAGAGCAGGAGAGTGATCAGAGCAATGGCATGCTGGAGGGAGTGTGGGGTAGCCGGCGCAGTGAAGAGCAGGGAGAGTTGGAGCCATAAGGGGGGAACATGTGGGAGAGTGTTGAAGCACTTCAGAGTAGAACAAATTGGGATAGAGAGAGTCACAGCTGTGCAGTGTGGGATGCTGGTACGGTGTCAGCTCATTTCCCTCTAAAAGCCCCAACATCCATGCCCTCTATCTGTCCCCCCTTCAAAACGTGAGCCCACTGATTCCACGTGTCTTCTCCCCAGATCCTCATCCTCCATGATCCTGCCGATAATGGCCTCTCCTGGGGGAGGAGGGAGAACCAGAGAGTCCTAGATGCACAAGGAGGAGGTTGATGAGAAGATGACGCAGGGGCACAGAAGGGACCAGCATGTAGCCAATGCATTCTGTAGTTGGGGCATCATTGTCAAGCTGCCAGAGGCATGAGATGGGGAAAGCCTGATTGTGGTAGACAGGGGATGCTGAGAAAATTAATTTTAAACACCCAAGAAAATTAAAATCCCCAAATCTTCATGAATGCAGACCTGAGTTGCCCAATGATGCCTTGTACACTAAGCTCTGAACTTCTGAAAGCTCAGGACAAACAAATTTAAGGTCGGCCGCCCCTCCATCCCCCTCACAAGAAAACTTTGCTCTAAAAGGAGCAATAGCCCATCGTGCTGATAAGACACCATAGCATTCCACCCTCAGGGATGCAACAGAACATCTGGGAACAGAACACACAAATGCTGTAGGACAGAGTCTGACGTCTCTTTGCTCAGGCAAAATGTATGTTTACATCAGGTATAACAAACAGGAGCTACTACCTGACTTAGACCCATGCTCAAACCCTGAGCCAAGTCCACACAAACCACAATAGCCTGCTAAATGTAGCAATTCTTTGCCCTTAGGATTCTGTCTGATGCACTCCTTCCAGTTACTCCATTTGCACTGAGCCCTGGAGACCACTGTCACGGCTGCTGACACTCATAGGCGGTCTTAGCAGGTGGGCAGGAGGAGCAGTCATCCAGGGCTCTGGCAGGGGTTGGGGAAAGAGGGGCCCCTGCACCGCTCTGGCTTGGGGGGAGGAGGGGCTGGCTGGGTGGGGGTTGCGGCAGGGTGGGGGAGCCCTGGTGAGCCCAGTGGTGGGGCTGGGAGTCCAGCGGGGGACCCAGCGAGGCTGGTAGGGGCCCAGCAGGAGTGCAGGGGCCCGGCGGAGGCCCAACAAGACCCAGGGAGGGGGAAGTCAAGGATGGGGGCCCCATTCTTGACTTTTGCCTGGGCCCCAGAATCCCTAAGACTGCCCCTGCTGACACTACACCGAACAAACACTCCTGCGCCTGCTACTGACACAGCCTACGCAATTCAGTGCTGAAATGAGGCATTCTTGATCTTTTGAAGTACACAAGCACCACTCTGCATGTCACTGTAACCTTTCTGGCAACCAGTCCTTCCATCACTCAGTCCAGCTACACCCAACACGTACAGGCAGTCACAATGCAGGCAAGTATGTGCTGCAATTCAAATTTGTAGAACACAACACAACACAGGCAAGGACACATCCCTCTAATCTCTCTTTGTGTCTATTTACCATGGCATCCTCTGACGGAACCATTCCAGCAACTATTACCAGACCCATGGGACATATTAGGGTTGCATTTTAGGAGAGGCTCATCCCTTGGTACTTCCTGGTTTTCCAAGGTCTGACCACAGCTGAACTCGACATTCTAGAAAGGCATATGGCGCCATCAGGCAATGTTAATTCTGTGTTAACCAAGGTTTGTAGCATTTAATGATCTTAAATCTTATTATTTTCAAGGGCCAGATCTGCCACTTTTCTACCCCACTCCTTTACTGATTCTCAGAGCAGCAGGAGGAACCATTTGGCCCCTGATGCAAGGTAGAGCAACCTAATGGCTCTTCCAAGTCATGGCACGTGGAACAGTTCCATTCTGCCATCCCAGAATACTACACCATAGCGTATATAAGCTACATCCTATTCTGCCCCGATACACTCCCAGCAACGCCACTGTGCCAGGGAAGGAAAGCAAATTGGAAGCAGGTGGTGTAAAGCTGCTCAGGGATTTATGTAACTGATACTTCCAGTTGCCATAATGGCATCTGTCCATCCGTGCAGTGTCATGGAGGAAGGATGGAGCAGGGGTCGAGGATCTGGCCCGACCTGTTTAATGTGGGGAGTTGACTGAGTAAATGATGTACTACAGGAGAAGGCAGGGGACGGGGTTTGGAATATTTTTGCTTATGTTTTTCTCTGAAGTAACTTAGGTATTTCCTTAAGGATGATGCTTTTCTGTTACTTTAACTGGTCTGAGTGCAATGTTCTATTTGAAACAATGGCATCGAAAAAGTATTTGTAACCTGGCCCCTGAATGGCATTTGGTTTTTTTTATTTTAAAGCGCCATGCTACACGCTCCTTCATAAGATCCGCACGAGGGGAAAGAGGCTCCAAGAAATCGCACAAGAGAAACATTATAGTGCTTCCAGTACACACCATTTGGCAACGGCCATTTGAGCCTTCAAACCTCAAGGATAAGGAAGACTCGTGGAGAAAGGAAGCTCCAACTCAGAAGCACACTGGCTCTTCGGCAAGGCTGAGGGATGCCAACCCACCAGGACTGTTCTGGAGTCTGTCATGTGATGAACCCTCCAGAAATAGGTCCAACCAAACTGCAACCCTAGGGCAGCCCCCCTGTCCCTTCCTACTAATGCGATGGCTCTTTCTGGAGGACTCCTGGCCTCTTTCTCCACCAAGGGAGAGGCAGATCTTTGGGGGATGCAGCACTGCCGCTAGCATAAGGAAGGGAAAGAGGAAGGAGACAGCATTGGAAGCTAACACCTTACTGACTCTGCTCACATCCTCAAAGCTGCTAGGGGAGCAGGAAGTTTACTGATACTTTGAGCACCTGACTACTCCCTTGCTAGCTCACCTTGCTCTCTCCAAAGCATTCACTGATGGCTTTGCTGCCAATTCCCTTCCACAGGACCTCAGGATTTGGTGCCCCTCTGTCCTAGGATCAGAGGAGCAACAGGAAAGTTTCCCTGGAGACACCAGGGTTTGGAGTGCTCCCAACTCAACTGCAAAGAGTGGGAGACGAAGACAGACCCATTGATCTGTGGATCCAAGAAGCACTACCCAGAAGGTTTAGAGCTCAACTGGACTTAAATGTATCCACACAGTGGCTAGCACAATGGAGTCCTGAGCCATGACGGGGGCTGCTAGGCACTACAGCAACACAAACAGTGACAAAGGGCAATGAAACATCTTCCATTATGGTTCCCACGTTTGTCTGATCTCAGGGAAATGAGTTTTGGGTGCTGCTCCATTCTGGTGAAGTCTGATAGAAACAGCACGTGGGCAGTAGGATAAACAAATTACTCTGGAGGGAAATGTGCTCAGGAAAAGGCGTTACAAGGTGAAATATTTCTCCACGGCAAATGTTTCTCCCCTCCACCCAAAGAAACAATACAGAAAGGATAAAAATAACCCTCATGCTGTCTTATTTCTTTCACAGCACAAGACACAGAAGGAGACAATAAAGACCCTTCCCTGGGCTGTGTTCTGAATGGTATCCAGAGTTTGCTGAGAGAAAAAGATGCTCATCTGTTGTTGTGCACCAGTGGCTAAATTGCTCTGTTTGCCCTTTCTTTTCATGGGTCACTGTTTGAACATGGAATCTATCTGCCAATGACCAGAGATAAGAGTTTTCAACCCAGGGACAGGGTGTTAAGATTCCATCAGGAGGTGAATTCTGACTCTTTTAGTCCTATAAAATAAGCAGTCGCTGGTACCCCAGATGCACAAAGTGGTGTAAGGCAAACAATGGAGGCCTATAATAAAAGGTGACATTCTTTTTGGAGAGATAACATGGTAAGTAGGCAGGACTCCCATTGTGCTCCAAACTGTGGGAGGGATTCTCCTGTCTACTACAATCCGTGGACAAAAATTGCTCAAAGAGCCCTGCAGCTGGCCAGGGGAGAATTTAAAAGAGTATTAATTGTGCGGTTAGCTTTATATTACTGTAGCCAATGACCACACGATCCTCTTTTCTGTATCCCTCCCTCTTCTCTTTGTTTTATCTGACTTTGTCTTTTAGGCTATGTCCACACTGGCTAGTTCAAATTAAGGAAGCTTAATTCGAACTAATTAAAGCCATGGCTACACTAGGCTTTAATTAGTTTGAATTAAGGGCTTCCTTAATTCGAACTAATAACTTTGAATAGGGCATTAGAAGTA
Source organism: Pelusios castaneus (assembly GCA_007922175.1). Classification (NCBI taxonomy): domain Eukaryota; kingdom Metazoa; phylum Chordata; order Testudines; family Pelomedusidae; genus Pelusios; species Pelusios castaneus. The sequence continues at coordinate 6,428,027 of ML685802.1, read as the reverse complement.
AGGGTTAATTCCAACTAATTAATTCGAATTAACCAATGTGGCCATCTTAATTCGAACTAATTTCTTAGTTTGAACTAACTGGCCCATTGAAATCAATGGAGATCGCTAATTCGAACTAAGCAAGTGCCATGAATGGCACTAATTTTTTCTAGTTCGAATTAAGCTAATTCGAACTAATTTTAGTAAATGTAGACATAGCCTTAGATTTTAAGCTCTCAGTATTTTCTGGGTGTCTGTAAAGCACTCAACATGTTCCTGGCATGAGTGAAAAAATAATAGGAATATCTTGGTGCCATGATAACTATAATTATGGCATAATTTGTAAGGGTGTTTGACCCTCTGTTAAAACAGATCTTTGAAGTCACTGAACATTTTGGCTGCCATTCAATTAGGCTGAGATTTGCCTAGGGGATTTGGATGCCCTCCAATTACCACAGGGAGCTTGTTCCAGCGGGGGAGCCGTGTTAGTCTGTATATAGCAAAAACAACAGAAGTCCTGTGGCACTTTAAAGACTAACACTTTTTTGGGGCGTAAGCTTTCGTGGGCTGCTCCTGATGAAGTGGGTTGCAGCCCATGAAAGCTTATGCCCGAAAAAATGTTAGTCTTTAAGGTGCCACAGGACTTCTGTTGTTTTTAAAAGGAGCTTGGTACTCAAATCCTGCAAGTAACTGTGAACCTCAGCCCAGTCTTAAATCCAGCTGTTCAGTGAAGAACCTGGACTAGGAAACTGAATTTCCAGAAACATTGTCCAAACATTCAGCCCTTATGTGAACAGAACAAGGATACTCTCACCAGTCTGGGAAATATTCTGTGTTATCATGTGCAGAAATGAGGTCTCCAGAAACAGCAAGATCAACCTCTCTTCTGACCAAGCACAGCATTTGCACTAAAGAGAGGACCATATGTATATGGATAGATGTTACTGGTTCTTGCCAGTCAGTTATCATCTCTAGCAGCTTTATGATCACATTGCTCTTCAGCAGCAGGAAAATAAGGGAGGAAATTTATGCTACATTCTTCTCTTTCTTTCACATCAGAAAACATTTTTAAATTTCATTCTTAGCACCACTGAGTACTGCACATCACTGTGAAGATCTGAAGACTGGAGGAGGAGATTGGCTTATTATTACTGATCAGGAATTCAATTTTGACACCATATTATATGATGCTAAAAATGACCAGTATGCTCTATTTACAGAGCATCTGCAAACAGCTATTTTGGGTCTTTGAATTGAGTTCCTCTGCTCACACCACTTCAAAGACAGGGAGAGGAAATCTGTAACAAGAACATACTGTCTCAAGCTGCCAGGGAATACTTTTATAGGAAATGGAAATTTGATGGAGAAAAGAAATTGGGAAAACTCTTAACAACAGTTTTCCTGAAAGTCAACATATAATTCAGTCACAGCTCTGGGAAAAACAGTGAGCATTGTGTTAGTGACTGTCTGCAAACAAGTCACCCAAGAACATAAAATGCTGTGGGCTATAGGAGAATACCTCTATCTGGGCTAGTTAGCTTTCCTGAAAACAATAAATAAAGACTAGCGAGATCTGCCTCTGTAAGCTCTCAACTGATTCTTTACTGATGTTGTTATTGGATTTCATAAGGGTTCCCACACAAAACTATGCCTTCTAAATAGGACACAAAACCCGGCCAGATTAAAAGCATGATATTAGATAAAAACAAAACAATTTGCAAACATGAAGACAAAGAGCCCTTTCATGCTGTTAGACCAAAGGTTGTGCCATCATTCCTCTCCTCAACCCCTCCTCTTCCTTAACCTGTGTTGCAGTTGTTCTCTCAAGGCAAGAGAGAGAGATTACACAGTAGGCCTTTCAGAAGGTAACAATGCCACCATTAAATCAGCCAGCCACACCCCAGCACCAACCCCCACAGTTTAGGGTAGTGTAAAATAAGCCCTGTAGTGAAAAACCTGGACCCGATTGAATATGGAGCTGGTCCATTCCATACAAACATTATATGAGAGTGTAAAGAGGCAGGTGAAAGTAAAACTGAAAATATCACCGTGCTATCTCAGTGACCTGGCTAGGTGAGACAAGGCTAACCGTGAGAGGCAGAGCCCACCAAGACAAAGGGGATCATTTTAAAAGTTTAGCTCCTTATAAGGGAAATCCCCAAAATTGTTCTAGGAACATAAATAACGCAGAGCATTACCAAGCCCTTGCATTTATTAAAATAAACTATAGGTTACCGATTAACTTTTGTGTGCTCGTACACGCTTCTCTTCCTCATTCTCTGCTGTTCACGTCAAAGGCATTGTGAGAACAAAAGAGCAGCATACTGTGTCACTTCAGGGAAAAAAAACATTTCCTCTCCATGTGTAGGTGCGCAGCTTCATTCTTGCTGTGCTGTTCTTTGCTTCTTTCTGAGGCACTCCTTAAATTCGGTGTTCCTGAAGCTGTATCTCTTTTTGCCGAGTTCTAGTGGGCCCGCACTTGTGCATTAGGCACCTCTGATTACTTCTTCTGATGCATTCGGCACCTCTGAACCTCCTTCAACATGGTCAGACAGTCTTTCTTTCTGTTCCTTTGCTTTAGGTCCTTTGTAGGTGGACTCCTCGTTTACTCTTTGCAGAGTCTGTTTTCATCCAACAAAGCTTTTTATCAATTCCTTTTTCACCAATTATATGTCTTTTCAGTTCTTTCCCTTGGTACTCTCTCCCTGGTAAGTCTGTAGATTTTATTTCCCTCTACTTCCCTTTTCTAATAGTGCCAGCTCACATATCCAGGCCTAATTTTTCCTGCCTCTCTTGACTTGAAACCTTTCCTATTTTCCTTCCTTCTCAGCCCTCTACTTTTATTCGCCTGTTCTTCTTTTATTTTATGCCTGCACCTTCTATCCCAGCTGTGGTTCCTTGGTTAACTTGGTGTCTTTCCCTCCTTCTCTCACAGCTTTTGGGCAGACTGCAAATCTGTCCTCAGCTGGAACAGTCCTCTCCTGGCTCCCCGCTCCCAGGATAGCACTCAGTGCTGCGGCAGGCGCTAGTGAGAGGGCCAGGGCTCCTACAGTATTGTATAATATAACTTCATGGACAAGTAGCCTTGATCCTCCATTCTACTATGCAAGTGGAGCTGACAGATGCTGGTTATAACTCCCTGATCTTGAACCACTTGCTTCTCCAGTAGAGGCCGACATACTCCTGCAGAGGACCAGCCATGGCAGAGCCTCCTCACCTCTCCACCAACACTTTTGCCCTTATACAGTTGAGAGGAAGCAGCTGCCTCCACCAGCTTTGCACCAGCACTTGCTATCTCTGGCTGTTCCAAGGCCATCATAATTGAATTAAGCTAAATCTACATAACTCACTCCTAAGCTGAAGTAAAACTGTCCATTGCACGGGGGCAGCTCCGATTTCACTACACCCATTTTGAAACAGACTCAGTTAAATCAGAACAATGCCCGCATACAGACAAACCTTAAGCCTCTGCAACCATTGTGTCCTTAATGTTAAGGAAGCTCCCAGGTACAATGGGCCCAGGGAGAAACCTGATGAGCCATTAAGGACACAATGGTTGTAGACAGCCTCCTGTCTGGGGAGTTTCCCCAGAATCACACAAGTTAAAGTATAGATATAACAACCATATTCCTAACTTCTATGACAATTACAATTCTTATACATAAACTATATAATAATTCCCAGCAAATTACTACCTTTCTATTGATACCAAACATGACATAGTTTCTATGGATTATAGCATTTATGAGATATTAATAGAAAATAATATCATAAATTGTTCCCTAAATCCAGACAGCATCACATAGGGCTCTGCCCTGCCCTTTGGGGGGCATGCCAGGCTCCCCCTATGCCCCTCCCCCAGCAGGGAGGGCATTGATGTAGTCCTGGGGTAGCCCTAAGTCGATTTAGGGCTACTCCACGTCTACCCTGGCTTAATTCGACTTTAAAAATTCAAATTAAGCCTTAAGTCGAATTAAATCTAGGTTTAATAAAGTTGACTTAATTTTCATTAAGTCGACTTTATTTTCCTTAAGTCGACTTAAGCAAGCTGCTTAAGTCGACTTAAGAAAACTGTAGTGTAGACACAGGGTAAATTAAGTTGACTTAAGCAAGCTTAAGTCGACTTAATTTACAAGTGTAGATGCAGCCCTGGTGTCTAGCTCATGATTAAAGAGGTGTCCAGCTCCTCAAAACAGGCGTTGCCCTGCCTATCTCACTTATTGAATCAGGCCTCATACAGAACTGCAGTCACGGTGGCGGCTGAATCTGTGCCACTGCGTATATTTATTTATTTAATTTTTCTTTGGGTGAGACAGAGTGAGAATGACTCAATAGCCCAATGGTTAAGGCCCTCCCCTACGAGGGGGAGATTTAAGTTCAAATGCCAGTTCCAATATCTGCTTGTTTAATCACACTTATTGGAACAGCTTCCTCAAGAGATATTGAAAGAGTTCTTCCCCCAAGAAATCTCACAGCCTAGTGGTTAAGGCACTGGTCTGCAGTCAGGAACTGAACTCAAGCATTCACATGCTGGGTGACTGCTCTAATTAGATACTGGGCCAGTGGTACTAAAGAGGGCACCACCATTTTTTTTTTCCGAGCAAGGATTTAAGGGCCTTAACTCCCAGCGCCGGTTGACAGCTGAGAATCTCAAGTGGGAATAGGCACCTCCCTCTGGCCCACACGTAGGCACCTAAATCCTAAATGCTGTCTCCTCAGCATTTCCTGCTGGCTAGCTTGGGCAGCTTCCTACTCAGCTTGCTGGCTTTTGTGGACCCCATTATTAGGTGCTTAACTCCTCCCCACACATTATATAGTGAGCCTGGGCATCTAACTTGGGATTGTGGATTCCACAAGGCAGCAGTGGCCTAAACACAGGCATTCCAGCACTGAGTTTTAGACCCCTGTGTGGACTAGCCCATAGGAACCGAATTCCCAGAGACTTTTGATGAGGCTGATGCTCCAAGGTACATAAACCATTTTGGAAACAGGACTTAGGTGCTCTTAAAAATGTTACTTATAGGCTGTTATGATGCTATATTTGCCACAGTAAAGGGCACTGCAATCTGCATTACAACGTATTGTCTCTGTTTCAGGCACTGCAGAAAAGTCATCTGCATTTAAGTTGTGCTGATCAACAATATAAAGATTAGGAAGAGTTGTGCATCCTCTGTTTTTTGAGAGAAGACATATTGTAACCTGGGGGTTTTCATTCCCTACATACAAGAAGGAGAAAGTCAGCCAAATTTTCTAATATTCTCATACTTAAAAGTAAGATTGGCTTTCTTTTGCAGTTTATGTAAAATATTAAATTGACCATTCTAGTCACATTATCCTTTCCCAGGTAAGAGATACAGACATTTAGCTCATCTTCTTAGGTATCTCTCAGTGTTTTGTATAATAAGTTTCCAAATTAGCCTTTTAATGGTGAAGAGTTGTTGCAAATCCATAAATATGCCCCTTTCCCTCACTGGCTTTCACTTACCGACTTTCTTTTTGGAACCCAGTTATAGTTTTAGCCTTCCCAATATCCCCTAGCAATAAGTTCTATGGGCTGTGCATTCAGCTAGGATACTGTCAGTTGAATGAGTGAGAATAATTATTTCTGCATTTATGGTTTAATGCCACACATACATTTTATAGGTACCCTCAATCATGTAGCCTTGGGGACGTGATACATATGCTAGTGAGAAATAGTTTCAGATACTTTTACAATATGTTCTCTCAGTACTACCAGATGGGGCTCAAAAATGCATTCCTAGTAATTAGCAAAAACTTCTCAGATCTCAGCATCTGAATAGGGAAAGTTTGTGTGAGACACTAAGAAGGAAATAGAAAATGAGAAGTATTAAAAACTTACTAGAGATCCACTAGTCTCAGCACTAAACTTACCCAAGCCATAGGATTCTTGTAACAGTGTCAATATCAGACTACCTGGATCTTGGTAGGGTTCAGACAGCCTTTCCTCATTCTAAGGTAAATTGAATCCTACGTACTCTATTGTGTGAGACCTTAAAAACTGGGAATGCCTCTGCAGGCCAGGGATTGATGGGGCACATCACATGCCTGCTCCAACCCCTCCATGCCTAGGTTTGGAGAAGGACAGTAGATGTCATAAAGCCTGCTATGCCTGTAGGGATTCCCTGGACATCAGGGCAGCTCTCAGTCCTCTTTGGGCCACCAGAGCAGGGGCAAGAACCAACACTTTATCCCTAGGCAGAAGTAAGTATAAAATATGGGGGAATTCTAGTTATCAGGGCAGTGAGGACATTGGTCCTCTCCCCATCCTAGCTTCTGGAAATTCAAGAGTCGGCTTCCAAAAGAAAACTACTAGAATTCGACTGACCTTACAATGAGGAAGGGCTGTCTCAATGGAACTTGCTTCCTACTCATTCTCCTTCTACCCTCCCCCTCCTTCGACAGGAAGGCAACTCTAGACTCTTTCTCCCCCCTCTTCTTCAACCAATAAAGACCACACCATACTAAGGACCAAGACACAATTGACTGCCTCCACAAACAATGCAACATTAACAACCTCCCTCAGAACCCTATTCTTGCCACTATAGATGTCACCTCCCTATAACATCCTTCACAATGACAGCATCGTAGCCTGCCTCAAACATCTTCAATGGAGAATACACAGATACTACCCCAAACACATCACCAAAATCATTCATTTTATCTTCACCCATAACAATTTTACCTTCAACAAGAAACTTTGAGTACAGCCATGGATAGTAGGATGGTTCCACAATATGCTAACCTCTTCTTTGGCCGCTTTGAGGAAGAAATTCTAGACAAAATGTACCGCAAAACCAATAAACACTCCAAAAATACAAAAAAGTCTTATCTACAGCCAGGCACTTAAATACCACAGAATATGTTCCAAGGAGACAGTCTGGGATATAAATCTTATCAAACTTAAAACCACCTTCACCAAACAAGTACACTCCACCAAAGAAATAAATTAAACCATTGAGTAGCCCACCCAAATACCTCAAGGGAACCTTCTTAAATACAAGAATAAAACCCTCTCCAGCCATATACACCTACTTGTTACCTGCCACCCCACTCTGGAACCCACAGAGGGTATCATTAAACATTTACAAACCATACTCAACAGCGACCAAGTCCTGAAAGAAATCTTTCCTGAATCCCGTCTTCTGGCCTTCCAACCATCCCTCAATCTTGCCAAGTTCAAGGCAAATGCCCCATAGACCAGGATCCACCAACTCAAATCAGTAACAGACCCTGTCAGAACAACAGATGCAAGACTTGTAGAAATGTCTCCACTGCTACAATGATCAATACCACCCACAACACATCTTTTCACATTCATGGGTCCTATGCATTCCTATAAAATTTGTGGCGTATCTCATCCTGTGCACTAAATGAGCCAATGACCCTTAACGTGGATGAAACTAGACAATCACTCCAAATTTATATGAACTCACAGAGGAAAAAGATTAAAGACTACCGTGTGAGCTACTTAAATTAAACAATCTATTCTGCCTTAACATTAAGCCATGACATATTTCCCAGACCTGAAGAAGAGATTTGTGTAAGTTTGAAAACTTGCGTCTCTCAGCAACAGAAACTTGTCCGATAAAAGATATTATTTCATCTGCCTCTGCAATTTCCTGGAATCAACACAGTGACAACAACCTAGCATAACTTAAAATAATGCACAGTTAAGGCCTCTTTGAGCCAAACTTTAATAGTTTTGTAGATTTTTTTATGTAAAATGAAAACCCAGATGGAGATATCAACCATTCCAAGTAACAATTTACAACTCTTCAGATCTCTATGGCAATGCATCAACTTGTCTGGTCTATGTCCAGAAAGGCCTGGACATAGACCAGACAATAGCTTCCAAAACACAAGAAGAATGTCTGAAAAGACGAACAAAAAAATCTGTAAGTACAACAGGGAGCTAATTACATTTCTCTCTGAGTGAAAAAACCCAACATCCTACATTCCGAGGGGAAATGGGTTACTCACTATGGGAGGTTTCTCTTCCCCATAAAGCACATGTAACACGGCTGAGTAACTAGCACTGTCTCAAAGCTATAAAAAGAGAACAGCATTGAAAAAATGAACCTGTGGTCCTCACATAAAATTCATATCCTCCTGGAGACATTTGGGGATAATCTCACAGCTCCCATCAATCCAATTTGAGAATTGTGAATGCTCAGCAGTTCTGAAAAGCAGGACTAAGTAGTCCCAAACTTCAATCCCAGAGTACAATCAGTGAGCAGATCAAATCCAGAGCCTTGACATTATTAGAAGTCTTCCAAGCTAGTTGGCCTCAATCATACTCCTGAAGAATTGGCTTTCCTTACCACTGTCTTTTGCCACCATCCGACTTCCCTACCTCCCACCCATCAAGGTCTTATGCTATATTGGTGTGAACTCTGGTCTTGTCTTAATTGCCTGTGACATCCCCTGCACACGTCTGGCATTATATAAACAACAACTCAGAGACCATGTCTTGAATAAACCTACCAATTGGAACAACAATCTACTAAAAAGATTTTCCTCTTCACAGACTCATTTCTATCAGACCTGTTTTTCTAACATCACACAATACTGGCTAATTAGGGAACTTTTTAGAACAGAAGTAGTTGGAAAACAAAAAGTTTCACAGATTTAAAAGACTCAGAATGCAGAAAAAATACCTGCCTAAATATTTAAAGTAAGTTACTTAAAAAATCTGTGTACAACAAAAACGAGAGTCCTGTGGCACCTTAAAGACTAACAAATTTCTTCTGGCATAAGCTTTCATGGGCTCCAACCCACTTCACCAGACGCATGAAGTGGAAACTACAGTTGAAAGGTTATATAAACACAGACGCCAGGATGAAGGAGGGCAAGTGTTAGCAAAGTCGATTCAGTTAGGGTAGATGAGGCCCATTCACACCAGTTGATTAGAAGGTGAGAATGTGTGAACAGGGACAATCACTTTTTGTAATGTGTTAACCATTCCATATCCCTATGCAGACCTAGTCTGATTGCGTCAAGTTTGCAAATCAGTTCCAGCTCTGAAGTTTCACGCTGAAGTCTGTTTATAAACTTTTTTTTGTGGAGTATGGCAACTTTCAAGTCTGCTACTGAGTGTCCAGGGAGATTGAAGTGTTCTACTGGTTTATGGATGTTGCCATTTTTTATGTCCGATTTGTGTCCATTTATTCTTTTGCATAAGGATAGTCCAGTTTGGCCAATGTACATGGCAGAGGGGTATTGCTGGCACATGATGCGTGCCATATACCACATTAGTGGATGTGCAGGTGAATGAGCTCCTGATGGTGTGGCTGATGTGGTTGGGACCTGTGATGGTATCACTGGAGTCGATGTGCGGCAGAGTTGACAATGGGGTTTGTTGCAGGGATAGGTTCCTAGGTTAATGTTCTTATGGTATGGTATTTGGTTGCTGGTGTGTATTTGCTTCAGGTTGGGGGGCTGTCTGTAAGCAAGGATTGGCCTGCCTCCCAAGGCTTCAGAGAGTGTGGGCAGATCAACTGAGCCACACGGGTACCCAGGAGTCACCTACTACAGGACAGACTGACAAAGAAAGCAACAGAACACCACTGGCCATCACCGACAGCCCCCAGCTAAAATCCCCCCAGCACATCATCAAAGATCTACAACCTATCCTAGAAGATGATCCCACACTCTCTCAAGCCTTGGGAGGTAGGCCAAGTGGAACAAGCAGAAGTCATCTGCCATGGAAAGTGGTGAAGGCACAACCACTTTGGCTGGTGAAGAGGAGGAAACCGCCTTTGATGTAACATCTTCCTCCCTATCCCCTTCCTGTCCCCCCATTTCCTGAGGCTCTGAGGCCTCAATGATAAGTCCAACAGACCATGCCTGGAGGGTTCTTGGGTGATGCTTGATGTCTCAGAGGCAGGCTATCAATGCACCACACAGTGATCTCAGTACGGCTACTGCCATGGCATATGGCCTAATGGAGGGATCCAGGGCTAGCTGTACGAAGCTGATAGTGGTGCCATCTGGTGTAGGGATTCATGGCTTGGGGCTCATGCAGGGACGGCACGTCCAGGTGTGCCTGGACGTGCCGTCTCTGCATGAGCCCCAGGCCATGAATCCCTACAATCTGGTGGTACATTTCCAGAACCTCTTGATAGCAGGTCCCATTTGGAGCCTGGAAGCTTGTGAAACTCTCTGTAGCTCACTATCCAGTCCCTCAGCAGCCCGTGGAGAGATATGGCAGGATTGTGGGGAGATATGCTGTGGTCAGCCATGGCTCAGTTCTGTGATCTTGATACTGAGGGGGAGGGTTGGGTGCCTCTAACATGCCTACATCACTGCTTTGACGGAATTCCACTGGTACCTAGCATCCCAGCATCAGAGCCGGGAAATAGAGAGACTTTATTCATACCACATCTTTACACTAACTACCATTAATCCTAAATCTTAAACCAAAGGCAGTGCAAAAATACTTATTTTATAGTATTTGAAAAAGTTTTCTTGATGTTTTCCACCACGGAGGTTTTTCACTGGAAAGAAAATAATCCCGCTGAGTAAGAATGAACACTCATTTAAAAGTACAAAGCAGCAGAAGGGAAAGTAACGTTCAAGATATGTACAATTATCCCATGATATATGCCTCAGAGGGAAGATTACATGAAATGACCATCCCGAAGTCACAGCTGATGAGTCAGTTCAGAGATACAAAATACTATATATCACCCTCACACTGAAATTGACTATCCTCAATTATTACTACATCTTATTCCCAGGCAACACAAGGCCATTTTTAAGGCACATTATTACTGGCCAGGAGCGTAGGGAAGCAATTGACTTTGGGAAACCTGATGTCCTAGTCCATAAAATCAGTTGCAAAAGGTGTAAAGAGACACGGATACTCATTTGTCTATTACACAATGTTTTTAAACTTCTAAAAATAAACTTCTGACTTGGAAATGTTATATGCACCCAAGAAAAACAAGTTATATTCTGTGATTGATCAGTTTGGTGAGCTCATTCCAGCCCCTAACAAGACATTTTCCCACATTACCAAATCACCAGATAGTTCCTCATGATTTAGCAGCCTCTACTAAAAAAAGATCAAGGACCTGCTCCCCTCTAGCATGGGGGGACCCCCCCAGGCCAACTGGTCCTGGGCCCTACTCCCCCCAAGTTTGGCACACATGCCGGGGGTTGCCGACCCCTGCATTTACAATTATGTTACACCTTTGTCAGCTATACTGAAGAATCCACTACAAAATATCTGTTTCCCACAATTACTGGTAGACTGTGATCAAGTCATGCCTTAACCTTCTCTTTGTTACGCTAAACCAACTGACCTCCTGGGGTGCTTACTATAAGGGAAGGTTACTTATCTGTAAACTGGAAGTACTTCAACATGTATGACCCCTATCTGTATTTAGCTATGGGTTGCACATGAACCCTGTGTGTCTGAAGCTGGAGAACTTGAAAATAGTGCCCATAATCCATGCATGTGCCCTGGCTCACCTCAAGCCTCCATGAGAAAGGATAGAGTACAAAGCAGACTGACCACCTCTCCAGTTCTTTCTCTACTATAAATCAGAAAATATCTGAAGCAGAGGGAAAGGAGGGCAGGTAGTGGAATACAGATAGGGAGCACAAAAGTCAAAGAACCTCCAGTTACAGGTAAATAACCTTCCCTTCTTTGAGCGATGGTCTCTATTATATTCCACTGTGGGTTACTGCCCAGCTATACCTAAGCAGGAGGAGGCACGTGGTTGGACTGAGTATAGCACTGCCATTCCAAAGAGGCATCAGCAGAGGAGTCCTGCACCAGGGCATAACATCTTGCAAACATGCAAGCGGATCCCCTCCTGGCTGCTTTACAGGTGTCCAAGAGGGATCCTTCCTGAAGAGATGCCATTATTGTTGCTTCTGTTGTGGTAGAATGAGCTCTGATAGTTGATACAGTAGAATGCAGCCAGAGATTCTCTGAGGGAGATGGTGTGCCTCTGATTCTTTCCGCTATAGCGACAAAAAGTCTCTGGGATTTCCTCATTGGTTTTGCAGTCTGCAGGTAAAAGACTAAGGCCTGCTAAACATTGAGAGAGTGGAGTCTTCATTCCTTTGTGGGAGTGTGAGGCTCTGGGAAGAACACAGGTAAGTGAATCAATTGCTTAAGGTAACATTCCAATCTAGTTTAGGGATGAATTTGTGGTGTACACGCAGTGAAATCTTATCCTTATTGAAGATAGTGTATGAAGGATCTGTCATCATTGATCCACGTTCACCAACCCTTATACCTGAGGTGATGGCCACAAGAAAAGTGAGTTAAATGGAATGGAGAGCAAGAAGCAGCAAGCTGATAAGGCACCTTGCTGCCCCCCAAAAACTTTTAGGGCACACAGGTTCCGGGCCCCTTGTGGAGTCCCCTCCCCCTCCCCCCCCCCCCCACATCCCTGGGCCTGACTGGTCCCCCCAGGCCCAATTCGGCTGTTCTGCCAGGGCCCCGGAGCTAGACCACGGGCCGAGCAGGGCCGCACTGCTGGGCCAGGCACCGGGCCGAGCCGGGTGACTGGTAACGCCGCTGTGCTGACCCTGGGCCGGGCCAGGCCCAAGCCGTGATGTTGGGCTGGGCCACATTGCCCCTTGCCTGCCCCAACTTACCTGCGGCTGCTTTGGAGTAGGTACTGGAGCCTTCATAGAGGGTGGTGGGCGGAGCCCAGCTGTTTCCATTTCCCGCCCTGCTCCACCCTAGGCGACATCATGTCTGGGAGTGGAGCAGGGCAGGAAATTTAAAATGGCCCTGCTGGCTCTGGCTGCTCAGTGGGACTTGAGGCACAGCTGGGCATATTGGGGGCACGTGCCGCCTGTGCCCTATACCAGCAATGCCACTGAAGAGGATAATGGTTCAAAGGGGGTGAGGGTGGGTTGTGAGTACTGAGAAAAACAGATTTAGATCCAACTGGATGCGAGATTCTGAATAGGTTGGATGGTTCTTATTAGGCCTTTCTAAAATATATTGGTCAGTGGATGCATGAGAAATCAAGTACCTGAGCAGGTACATGGTACATGGTACATGCTGATTGCTACCAAGTGCACTTGCAAAATATCTAGTGATGGAATCTGCAACCATATTTTGCTTCCCCACAAGGTAGGCTGCCAATAGGGTGATTTGACTGTTGATACACCAATTCCAGAGGCTCATTGTTCTTCACACAGGGTGGCAAGTTCCAAAGGGGTAGCTGTGTTAGTCTAGTTCAGCAAAAACAAACAAGGAGTCTAGTGGCACTTTTAAAAACTAACAAATTTATTTATTACATGAGCTTTTGTGGGAGAAAATCTCACCTCGTCAGACACTTGAAGATGGAGAAGTATAGATGAATGGAAGGAAAATAAATGCAGTAGATTTTTCTTCCTCCATAGCAGAGCAAACGCTACTCTGGCCAAAGCTATTACCATGAGGTTCATGGAATGATAACTTAGGAATTATACAAACTGCACCCACGTTTGAGTGTAACAAAGATGCAGTCTTGTGAATGGGGTGACATAGGTGCATGAGGCCATATGACCTAAAAGAGACAGATATCACTTGACTGACACTCAAGGGCTATTTGTTTTATGAGCTATGATCTTGTTTGTGACCTAGAACCTCTTCTTGGACAAGTCCACTCTCACGGTTTTAGAATTCAGGGTTGCCCAGATGAAGTCCGAGATTTCGTGGGTGTTTTTCAGTGTTTCCTCACTGGGACTCAATGTAAAGGAGGTGTAGCATTATAGAAGGTGACACAATCTTCCTGGTGGGACTTGGTGACAAGAAACTAGTCATTAAGGTAAGAGAAGACAATGACACCAGCATGTCTGATGTGGGCTGCTACTACTGAGAGTAAATTGGTAAAGACTTGGGGTAATCACTATTCTGAAGGGGAGCACTCTGTCCTGAAAATGGTCAGGGCCCACAATGAATTTGAGGAAGCATATGTGGGCAAGAGGAATGTTTATGTAAAAGTAGGTGTCCTCCATATCAAGAACCATAACCCACATGCCCTTTTCTAAAGATGGGATTATAGCTGCCAATGTGACTGCAAATTCTGACTTTGCGAATGAAATGGCTGTGATGACGGAGGTCGAGGACTGGTCTCCAACCATCCTTCTTTTTGTGGTACCAGGAAGTAAATAAAACCCTCTCCCCCTTGGTATTGTTGAGGGACATGTTCTATTACTCTTTGCTCCAGTAAAGAGTCCACTTCTTGTTTGAGAATACTTTCATGAGAGTGACGAGGTAAGGATGCAAACTCTATTTATAGCCAGAGTGGATGACATTCAGCAGCCACTTGTCTGTTGCTGTTATACTCTAAGTGATGAAAAAGAGTGGTAGGCTTAGTCAGCGTAGAGTAGAATTACTATTTGTTTCTTGCTTACAACATTCCCAGAATGATGTTTGCTTTTTTTGCAACAGTATGACACTGCTGACTCATTTGGCAGTGTGACCACCCCCATATCCATTCCCACAGGACTCCTTCCTAGGCAGTCATTTCCTATTTCGTATGTGTGCAACTGATTGTTCCTCCCTAAGTGGTGTACGTTGCCTTTGTCCTTATTGAGTTTCATCCTATTTACTTCAGACCATTTCTCCAGTTTGTCCAGATCATTTTGAATTTTAATCTTATCCTTCAAAGCCCTTGCAACCCCTCACAGCTTGGTATTGTCCACAAAGTTTACAAGTGTAGTCACTATGCTATTATCTAAATCTTTGATGAAGATATTGAAGAGAATCAGAACTCAGAACTGACCAGGACTCAGAACTGAGCACCATAGGATCCCATTCGATAGGCTCTTCCAGCTTGATTGTGAACCACTGACACCTTCTCTCTGAGAAGAGTTTTCCAACCAATTATGCACCCATCTAGATTATATCAAGCTTGCAGAGGAGTACAGATCCCAAGACTCTCAGTACGGGCAGTAGGAGGAATCAGTAGGTGGGCACAGCCTCTCCCTCCTCCCCACCCACAGCATGGGGCATCAGCAGCTCTGAGACAGATGATGCAGAGGTTGATTGCAAACCATTGCATGTTCTTCAGATGGTGGAGGATATGTACAGTAGGGGAAAAAAAGGTTCATCAGGTGGTTAAGACTCTCCCAAAGAACAGAAGGCTAATTCTGCTTCCAGTGATGCCACTGATGCCAGTGGAGGGGAGATGTAGTCTGTGTATGGGACACGTGATGACTGCTGGAAGGAGTTGAATTCCCTTGGAGGTGATTCTATCTCCCTGGAGATGGAAGGGCGCAAATAAGTAAGGATTCCGGATCCCAAAGAGTGAAAATATCTTGTGAGGTGGCAATGGATTGAGATATCCACACTATGAGAGGAGTGCTGCTTGTTGAAATCACCAGAGCTGGTGAGAAGGGTGGCACCTGAAGTTGATGATGATCAGGCTTCATTGATGCTGATGGATCTCAGGGTTTGGAGGAGCTGGGACTCATGGGCTGAGTTGATGAGCTTGCTTACAGCCAAATCCAACTTATTTGGAGTAGATTTGGAGGAAGACTTAGTCTTGTGCCTTTGAGAGTGCTTCCTCCCTTCCTGACAAGATTTTGCTGTGTGGTTCTGTGGAGTTAGATTCTCCCACACCAGAATTGGATATTGCAGCAGGAAGCAGACACTTTCCATGGGTGGGTTCTCCAACCTTGGTCTGATTGGGGCCTCAGGGCCTTCCCCATGAGGTATTTCCAAAGACAGAGTTCCTGCCCTTCTCAGCTACGGCTAGGGAATAGTTGGTGCAGCTCACCGCAATGGGAGCTTCCCCGAGTTTGTAGAAACTATTCAAAATTATTAAAATGATTAGAGCTTTAATTCTTTTTTGCAGAATGGAAGCCAAAGCTGCAGAGTCTGAAGGTTCCAACCCAAACCATGCAGTGATGAGAAGGAACAGAAGAGGCAGCTGGTCCTCCCCGGCCTTTAGCCTCTTGGGTGGCAGTATGCCAGGGCACATAAGAAGATGAAAGGACACTACTTTCACACACTTTGGAAAAATCATGGAGCAGGTCCTCAAAGAATACATCCTGAAACACTTGGAGGAAAATAGAGTGATCAGGAACAGTTAGCATGGATTCACCAAGGGCAAATCCTGCCTGACCAACCTGATTGCCTTCTATGATGAGATGACTGGATTTGTGGATGCGGGAAGAGCCGTTGACGTGGTATACCTTGACTTTAGCAAGGCTTTTGATATGGTTTCCCACAGCATTCTCGTTGGTAAGTTAAGGAAGTATGGGTTGGACGAGTGGTCCATAAGGTGGATAGAAAACTGGTTAGATCAACGGGCTCAGAAGGTAGGAATCAATGGCTCAATGTCCAGTTGGCAACCAGTAACGAGTGCAGTGCCTCACGGGTCGGTCCTGGGGCCGGTTCTGTTTAACATTTTCATTAATGATCTCGATGATGGGATAGATTGCGTGCTTAGTAAATTTGTGGATGACACCAAGCTGGGGGGGAATGATAGACATGCTGGAGGGCAGAGACAGGATCCAGGGGGACTTAGACAAATTGGAACACTGCGCCAAAAGAAATCTCATGAGGTTCAACAAGGACAAGTACCAAGTCCTGCACTTAGGACGGAAAAATCCCGCTGCTACAGGCTGGGAACCAATCGGCTAAATAGCAGCACTGTAGAAGAGGGCCTGGGGGTTATGGTAGACGGGAAGCTGGATATGAGCCAACAGTGTGCTTTTGTTGCCAAAAAGACCAATGGCATATTGGGTTGCATCAGTAGGAGTGTTGCCAGCAGATCGAGGGATGTGATTATTCCCCTCTATTCGGCACTGGTGAGACCGTATCTGGAATACTGTGTCCAGTTTTGGGCTCCCCACTACAGAAAGGATGTGGACAAATTAGAAAGAGTCTAGTGGAGGGCAACGAAAATGATTAGGGGGCTGGGGCACATGACTTATGAGGAGAGACTGAAGGAACTAGGCTTATTTAGTCTACAGAAGAGAAGACTGAGGGGGGATTTGATAGCAACCTTCAACTACTTGAAGGGATGCTCCAAAGAGGAGGGAGCTAGGCTGTTCTCAGTGGTAACAGAGGACAGAACAAGGAGCTGGGGAGGTCGAGGTTGGATATTTGGAAAAACTTTCTCAGTAGGAGGGTGGTGAAGCATTGGAATGGGCTACCTAGGGAGGTGGTAGAATCTCTGTCTTTGGAGATATTTAAAGTCCGATTAGATGAAACCCTGGCTGGGGTAATTTAGTGGGAGTGGTCCTGCTTTTAGCAGGGGGTTGGACTAGATGACCTCATGAGGTCCCTTCCAGCCCTATGATTCTATAACCCACAGTGAACTACAATAGGGACCATTACTTGAAGGAGATTATGTTTTCTAATCCTTTAATCTTTCTTGTGGCTCTTCTCCGAACCCTCTCCAACTTATTGATATCCTTCTTGAACTGTGGACACCAAAACTGGACTCAGGATTCCAGCAGCTGTCACACCAGTGCCAAGTACAGAGGCAATATAAGCTCTCGCTCTTACTCGAGATTTCCTTGTTTATGCATCCAAGAATTGCATTAGCCCTTTTGGTCATAATATCATGCTATGAGCTCATGTTCAGCTGATTATACACCACAGCCCAAAAATCTATTTTAGACTCATTGCTTCCCAGGAAAGACTCACCCACCTTGTAAGTATGGTCACATTCTTTGTTCTTAGGTGTTTACATTTACAGTTAGTAAATTTATACATTTACAGTTACGCTTCTTGTTTTTCTGCACCCACTTACCACCATTTACAAAGCAATCCGACTTGCTCTGTATCAGTGTCTTGTCCTCCTCATTATTTACTACTCTGCCATTTTTTGTATCATCTCACAACTTTATCAGTGCTGATTTTATATTCTTTTCCAGACCATTGATGAAAATGTTAAATAGCACAGGGCCAAGAACCAATCCCTGTAGGACCTCATTAGAAATATACCCACTCAATGAGAATTCCCAGTTAATAATTAAAGTTTGAATTGTATCAATTGGACAGTTTTTAATTAACTTAATTTGTACCATGTTAATTTTATACCTTTATATCTTTTTAATTAACTCAGATGCCTTACATAAATTGAAGTGCATTATCAACACTATTACCTTTATCAACCAAACTTGTAATCTCATTTAAAAAGAAATGATATCAAGTTAGTTTGATAATCTATTTTCCTTAAACTCATTTTGATTGATATTCATTACGTTACTCTTCTTTAATTCTTTATTGAGTCCTGTATCAGCTGTTTCATTATCTGGTCCAGGATCAATGTCAGACTGACAGACCTATATATCATCCTGTTTACTCATTTTAAATACTGGCCCAGCATTAACCTTCTTCTGGTCCTCTGGAACTTTTTCAGTATTCCAAGGTTTATTAAAAAACATCATTAATTGTATAGAGGGCACCTAAGCCAACTTTTTAAAAACTCTTGCATGCAAGTTCTCTGGACCTGTGGATTTAAAATTTCTGGACCTCTGGATTTAAAAATATCTAAATTTAATAGCTGCTATTTTACATGATCCACAGTTACTTATTGGAATAGAAAAGTATCATCATATGATTTGGAAAAAGCCAGATGATTTAGTCCAGAACAGAAATATTTATTGAACCCTTCTGCATTTTCTGCAATATTATTGATCATTTCTATCTAGGAATGGATCTACACCATTCTTGATCATAACTCTGATCACATTGCCATTGACTCACCAGGAGTAGGATTTGGTCATAATTCTTCTTCCTTACTACTGAATATTAGTTTAATTTGCAACATTTGTATCAAAACAGTATAGAAACACATAAATTTGAAAAGAGGAAACTTTACTAATTTTTATTACCTCTTTTCAATATGGCTGTATTATATACTCTATCAATTGAATTAACACAAAACACATTTTCTTTATACGTTGTATTAATGACATCTGTGATCCACCCAAATGAATCATGACAGTCAACCCATATGGAGAAAAAATTTACCAAAGTGAAATGAGGAAATACTTAACTTCGGGAAAGAATAGTAATAAATAATTAATAACAGTCTTACCACAGAGCAAGTCTCTGTTCAATTTCCTTGAGAAAACTGGTGTGAAATTTGTACAACGGTTCAAAATTGGAGAAGAGGAGATTTTTCAGCGTTTCTGGCATACAGTCTTCTTTACTCACTGTGCTCTGAAACCACTGGAAAGAAAAAGCGAAGTTATAATGGGGAAGGCTGGGGGAAGAGGCTGTCATTTACTTTATCTTTGCACAGTACATACAACCTGGATGGCCTTTAGATCATAGTATGGCTCAGATTTAGGACAGTATTTAATAAAATACTTAAATCCTATTGAAGTTGATGAGACTTTAGCACATACTCCTGAACTGGAACCTATAAACATAACAGTAGTGAAAGGAGTTATTTATTTATTTCCAGCTGATCCACCAATTCAAGGGAAGTACAGAATAAATTTACTGCAGTGATACTGGGTACTGAGATCACAGTTCTATTTCCTTTCCACATTTGTCATAAAAATCCCTCAGAAATGTAATGTCCCAAGATAAATACAGAAAAGTATCGCATTGCAAACCTGCACTGCAGAATTTTGCAGGTATTTCAGCTAATATGGATTAATTTACTTCATTGTACTGGATTGGGAAACTTAATTCCAACCACTTAAACTAGTTATTGAAGTGTGAAAGTAGCTACAGCAAATGTGCAGCATTACTGAATTTGCTGTGGCTCAGATTTTCAAAATTCTGTCTTCACTGGAACAATACCCCTGTGCATGGCAGAGAGTGCAGAAAATAAGACCACTATACAACAGGCTAAATGGCGCAGATAAAATACCACAGCTGACTCCAGCACCATATGTTTCATGAGTAAGACTAAAGTAAACATACCGATGTGATGACTTCAAGGTCCTTTAGGTATGTTCGCTCAGTGGTGGATACTTCTTTAGCAATAAAGTAAGCTTTGTCAGTGGGAAATCTCTGGAAAATGAAAAAAATTAGAAGTTTTGATCTGTTTTAAGGGGCCAAGTCTCCAGTAGAAAGAGACTCCAGGGCAACAAACACCTTTGCTTTTGTTTTATTGTAACTGTTTGCTGGAACATCCCTGAGGAAAATAAAGAACATCCTTGCAAACAATAGCTATCTAGAAGTCTGGAAAAGATTTCTTACTGACATGGTTATTTTCAGGATCCAGCTATTTCTGGTATTCCTTTCAACTTACATTTCTGGAGCAGGATGTATTTGAAGCTCAGAGATAATGCCTTTTTTGTGTGTGCAGCTAACAATTCAAATCAAACAGAAATCTTAAAGAGAAAGTGATCAAGTCACCACACAATCTGTGTTCACTTTTCAATACACATCTCTCCACATGATAAACATTCACTGCAGGCTCCTCTTCAAAATCTCCAGACTAGTTTTTCCAAAGGGGTGGGGTAGGTAGGGGATCCCAGGGGATGGGAGAGGGCAAGATATAAACTTTGATAGTCAGAAAAATCTGTACCGTGTTTCATAAAAGCCAAATCTAGCAATATCAACCTTACACTAGGGAGAAGTTTAGGTTAGAGTAGAAGTGTCTAGCCTGTACAGCTTAATGGTCCAACGTCTTCTTTCAAAAGGGCCAAGAGGACCCAATCAGTACTTTCAGGCTGATTCTCTGCCCTGTTCTGCTCCCTTTTTGCTTCTCAGGGGACACAAAAGGACAGAGAAATATCCACAAATCCCTTGTTCATATGCTTCCCTCCAGCTGTAGGTGCCAGGGTGTAGCTAGCCCCTGCTTTCTGGCTGGGCCCCTTACTCTTCAGGTGGGCCTGACCTGTCTTGCTTCCGGTCAAATGATCAGAAGCTTCCTGCTGATGCTCCAGTTGCCTAGCACCTGGAGGATGAGGGAGGGGGAGAGGCAACCCGGCCCCCGCCATGGGGCTGGAGCTGCAGGCAAAGAAGCAGCCACCCCTGCCCATGGCTGCTCCTCTGTCTGCAGCACTGCTGCTCATGGCCACCCACTGCCATGGCTGGATGGCCAACTAGGTGGGCGTGTGCCCACCCGGACCCACCCATAGCTATGTCTCAGTTGGTGCAGAGGACATGCCAGAGGCAGGAGTACTCTATGCTCTAGCTATCCCTACCTAGGGTATGACCCCAAGGGAACCACTGCCAGTTGGCATAAATGAGAGCAGTCTCTAGGCTGCTCTAACTGTGGCTGGGACATAGAATCAGGAAAATGCTTACTGGTGTTGGTTCTCAATGTCTCTTCCTCCTTCACCTGTCCTCTGGTGCTCTTCACAGCTGTGTGCAGAAACCATCTTTTCTTAAACACTTGCCTAGGCTCAAGTAGAGCCAGCCAAGTTCCTATCTTGCTCTCCCTGAGATCTCACAGCTGTTGGCAACGGACACCAGAGCTATTCCATCAAAGAGTCCAGCCCATGACTAGTGCTCCTCAGCGCTACGATAACAGAAATTAAAACACGGTACCTTCCCAGCAGAACAGCTGCTACACAGCTGCAGCAAGGAAATGATAGCAGCTGCCCAGAACTGCTCCTGGCTAATATTTGAGATGTCCCTGCAGCTGTGGGAGTAGCAGAGGATGGAGGAGATGCCCCCATCTCCTCACTGTGGTGACTGGCCTGATTCAAACACTTCAGTTTAAAAACCACAGGCTATGGCTCAGGGAGCACATTTTCAATTCCTAACCAAATACAACCTTTTTCTTCTTAAACAGGAGGCCTGGAGGGACCTACTCTGGACACCCCATCTTAGACTTGGATGTCATGTTGCACTCTGAAATTGAGCATTTTGTCAAAACAGACCATTACATTTTTTTTTAAATGTGCTGAGTTTAGAAACTAGATCCTTACTCAAACAGACTTGAAGGCTCAGAGCTAAACACCACTAAAAATCAGACAGTCATTGACTTTGGTGGGACTTCAGATTCGGGGCTTAAAGCAGCAAATTCTTCTGTGGTTCAATTCTGTCCCATTGAAAGTGACAGAAGTCTTGCCATTGACTTCACCAGAAACCATATGGGGCTCCTGGATAGTTCACAAGCCGTTGTTTGGTGTATTATATCAGAAGACAAACACGATTAGCTGTTTTGCAACCCAGAAAAAAAAGACCTTTCCTTCTCTGTGACAAATGAAGAGAGGGCAGGAGTGCCAGGCACCTAGATGTCATCCACATATCACGTTTCCAGCAAATCAAAACATCCAGGGGAGAACAAGGTGAAATCTAAAGCAATACCTTTCTCCTGACCTCTTCCTCATCATCAGTCCTGGTGCACGACGGGTCATTCAGCAAAGGGCTGATCAGCGGAGATGACTGCTTGGCATCAGGGCTCAATTTTGGAGATAATGACATATTTGCCACCACTGGTGCTCCTTGTGAATTGATTGAGATCTCTGAAAGGTGAGGGCTGCCAGTGAGAGAACCTGCTAAAGATACAATAAAAACTGCAATTAGTGCAAGCCATCGTCAGACAATTAAAAAATGAACTTAAACCACACTATGGAAAATGATGCTATAAAAGGCACAGCATCCCTGGTCATCAGCTGATGTAAATGACTGTAGCGTCACTGAAGTCAATGGAGCTGCACCCATTTACATCGGCTTACTGGCCCAGTGCGCTCTTAGTTAATAAAGCTGGCAGAATTACAGCCACTGTAAAACTAGAGATCCAGGTCCAAACAATTCAGGTGTATTTGGTAATACTAAACATCGAATTCCTGAGAAGCCCTTCACCATAGTATCCTGCTCTGTTACAAAACGTAGAATAGATGAATGTTCTTGGGTTTACAATTGATTTAAAGCAAAATGAACACAATAATAAATGAGCCATCCTATGGCTATTGGTTCTCCTCCTACAACAGAACTCCAAAATGCAAATGATCTAAAGTACATCACTGGAAGCTGTGGGAAAGATATTAGAACAAGTACTTCTAGAGGAAGTCAAGGAAAAAATGGACATTCTATGGCAGAATTGTACTATGTAATGTCAATCACGGCTAACATGGAGGGAGAGAATGACTAACTTCCATTTCTACACACAGCAGGAGGATACGCATTGTACCTTGTAGGGCTATTCCTCTGCTCCTCTGATTCTTTGGGATGGAAATGCTAGCATTAAATTTACACAAGAAGGTATTTTTAACACATACAGCATGACAATTTTAGTTGCTCACAGCTGTGACACCCCATTATATTTTGTCTAGTAAAAACAATTATGACAGTTAATTACACTTCTGTAGGATGAGATAGACTATTGTTGAAATTAGTGTTTTGTCTCTTGGAGGACAGCCAGATTCTGACTG
The DNA here is from genome assembly GCA_007922175.1 of Pelusios castaneus. Taxonomy (NCBI): domain Eukaryota; kingdom Metazoa; phylum Chordata; order Testudines; family Pelomedusidae; genus Pelusios; species Pelusios castaneus. The sequence continues at coordinate 6,404,762 of ML685802.1, read as the reverse complement.
TGCAATGAAATAGCTTGCCAAAAAAACTCAGCATCTTCCCAATTAAACTAAAGTAGTACCAGGAGAAAAGTCAAATCTGCTAAAAGCTAAGTGGCCTCTTTCAAACCATGACATGCTTACAGCCCATGTTATTTCGTTTGTGGATCAGACCTTGAAAACGTCAGTGGAAACTAACAAGCTACCAAGTATGATAGCTAATGTGTTGGTCAGAATGAAAGTAAATGCAAATGTCTCCATAGCCATATATTTAAGGTCAATGTCCTGTGAGCACTTTTCTGGAGTATATTATTTAACTGTTAGATCTCCTGTTACTGCAGCACAACTCAGACACTGCAATAAACAATGGCATCAGTACATATAATTAGGCCAACAGGATGAGTGCAACATAGGTCCTGGCGTTTTTTGGTTTTGTTTCGGTTTTTTGCACATCCCAGCAGTGTGCATGTTCGCCTTAATGTTTAAAGAAGAAAATCAGTAAAAAGTTACTTGTTTAGATAACCATGACAATTAGTCACCCTATTGTAAAACAAAGGAACAACTGCCTGAAAAGTCTTATTACTGTAACCAGCAAGAAAGAATTTACCCACAGTTCCACACTAAATCACTGCCCAGTGAAATCTGAGAGAAACACCACAGATTATTACACAAATGTCAATTTTATTGACACTAGTACACAACGGTATACAATGTTTTCAAAGGAAATTAAATTCATCATCTAGAAATGGTGAAACAGATTACTAGTGAGGGTGTAGGTTTAAATGTGCTGTGCTACACTTTATAAAAGACAGGAAAAGTGATATCACTTCGAACATGAAGAGAAAACAGAATTCTGGCACTATGCCTGTCACGTGACAGTACAGATCATTTGCAGCTCTGTAAGAAATCCTCAGGTGTTATATAGCAGAAACTGACCACCACCTCCTGTGAGACATGACTGAGACCTTAATTCTGATGGAGGGGAAATCTATGGGAAACTCAATTTGACTGATGTGGCTTGAACTGTAAAATATCAGATGAAGGAATTAATTGAAAATGCTTCCCAGCTGACACGTGGGGCTCAAAATATGTTAGAAGTATCATAGTTATTAATCTCTTCAGGGAGCACAACATTTTGCATTTGCTCCCGTCAGTGAAAGACTTGCAGAAAAAAAAGTCTATTTTTGTAGATATCATTCCATTTGGCATTTTGCAGAAAAATGCTTCATTCCCATTCAGGGGCTAATAGGGACCATAGTGATGACCAGACTCAAATCCAAACACTACCACCCACAGACAGGAGCATACGTATGCAAATGGTTTCCCATTTTACATGTTGAATGATAACAGTAAGTTAGAACTAGCCGCACAGGAGCGGTTATTGCATGGAAGTGACCCAAAACACTTAGCGATGCTTTCATGGGCGGTGGGTAGAAGAGGCTTAGCCATTAGCTCCTGCTTCATCTCTGACCCTGTAGCATCACCACCTGTGCTACTCCCTTCCGCCTGATGCCCCACCTCTTCCCACCCCCGGCTTCACTTTCTTCCCTGAGACCTCTCCCACCCACACTGCTCACTCCTCTCCTGATTACTACATAGAAAATCTAAGCACAAGATAAGAAATTGACTTGTTCTGCTTAGAGAAAACAAATAGATCAGGAAGTAATGAAAATGAAGGTCACCCCAACTCAGGGTGTTGGGGCTCTGGGCACCATACCTCTCAGTATTTGCAAGATGAGGTTTTAAAACTGTGCACTTCATTGATGAAGGACCACATTAATGCATGTGGGTCCTTTCCTTCATCTTTTCATGGTTGCTAGGTGTAAGTACCCAATATTAGTTATGTGTTTGGTCTTCTCTCAGCATCTCATTTGTCCTCTTACCGTGCAAGAGATAAATCCAGATATGCTTTATTCACTGACTACAAAACAAGTAAACAGGAGCAGAAGAGACAGGACCAATGTTACTTAAATAGTACAAACATTGCTCAGACCACAACCATCAAAGCTCTTTGATTAATAAGCCACTTTGCATTGGTTAGCAGCGATCAGGCAATGATGGGCAATGATGATCAGGCAAAGCCAAAAGTTGAGCATTAATTTTGCTGTTTCCTCATAGTTTGGTGCATTTTTATTTAATTAGACTGGACTTGGGCTCATTGATCACATCACATTTTATATCTATTATATAAATAAACAAGGAGTTCTGTTGCACTTTTAAAGACTAACAAATTTATAAATAAATAAATACATTTATAAATAAATGTGTTAGTCTTTAAAAGTGCCACAGGACTCCTCTTGAACTTATACATATATCAATAGAGATAGATAATAGTCAGTCATCCAAGAGGTGGGTACATTAGGTTAATTAAGGATAGAGTAGCTAGATGCCCCCATTAGGGACAATCCTAATATTGGGGTTTTGTCTTATACAGGAGCCTATTACCCTCCCTCCACCCCCTGTTCTGATGTTTTACATTTGCTTGCTGAGTTGCATTGACTCAGCTTTGCCTTAGACACTTGACAAGTGTTGCGATAGGAGAGAGGATTTCAGAATGAAAAGAAACATCAGCTGAAAGGGAATGTGAGTAACCTACGAGAGGACACTACTTTAAAGACGCATGAAACATAAGGATAAGGTGGCACAGGGGGTTAATATGCCAGCTTTACACAGACCTCAAACAACCCAGGTTAAAATAAACCTTCCATGCACCAAGCAAGATGGAGCCATTGGTAAAGCCCTATACATTTGTGGATAACCAAGGATCATTTCTTGTGGATCACGTGGGATGGTCACAGAGGTCAGGACCTCCGTGACTTCTGGGGCAGGACTGGAGCAGCTGCCAGGCAATGGGGCAGCCAACAACTGTTAGGCTGCTGGCAGGACTCAATAGCCGATCAGCTGTTGGGGCAGGGCTCATCAATAGCCGATCA
>ML685802.1:6319134-6401843 GCA_007922175.1 Pelusios castaneus | reverse complement strand
CAGGGCTCATCAATAGCCGATCAGCTGTTGGGGCAGGGCTCATCAATTGCTTGGGGTGGCAGGGGCTCAGCTGATGAGGATAAGTTTAAAAGAGGGAGGGCAGATTGCAGGAATAAACTTTTACCTAACTGCAGATGCCAATCGGATGCAGATCAATGTGTGTCCCCAAAGGGGGATATATGTGTTCCCAATGGTCACTCTTCTTGGATATGCTGCATGATCACTTCAAAACATACACCACCATCAGTCACTCTCCTTAAGGGGAGATCTATCGCTTGGACAGCAGGTAGGAGCTGGCGTGCATTACTACAGCAGGAATGGGAAAGGCTGGATACATTTGGCTCCATTGTCCTTTTTATAAGACCAGGAATAGCTAAAAAAAATTTAACCTAACAATATTCCTAAGTAGACACATACTACAAATATTTAGGAACACACTTCCTCGTGTGAACACTTATTAAGGATCAAAGTCTCAAGCTTACTGCTGGGGAGTCTAACTGTGCCTGGTCCCTGTGTGAACAGTACAATGACTTGGAGCTGGGGTAGAAGACTCCTGTGCCTCTTTCCCCTTCCATGCCTTCACAATGGCTCCCTATAAAACTAATCCTAGCGATTTAAATCTGTAGCAAGACCTTAACCTTGAAGGAAGAATGCAAAGTCTTCTAACAAATGTCAGACATTTGTGAGAGGAGAATGGGATTTAATACATCTTGAAGTCATTCTTCCCTCACTTCCCCCATTTCCCAAAATCGGCAAACAGTAAGCTAACCTTGTGTAGAGTTCAACCTCTACTTCAGCTAGAAATCAAAATGTAATCACCATCCACGAAATGTTTTGTGTGCGCATAGTCGAGAACAGTAATACTGGATTGGAATTTGGCTTGTGTTCTCCTCTGTGCAATACAGAAGATGTACAACGATATGATGTAAAGATAGAAAATATGGAAAGAACTCTTGGAAATAGCATTTTCTACTCAAACAGATTTAAATTCAAAACATGACTAGATAAACTTCAGAAAAGCTGCAACACTCAGCCTCATCCACCCCCTCAAAAATAGTAATGATAGCGACTTATAAAGATTTATATATATATACACACACACACACACACACACACACAAAATTACATTAAAAGCATTATAGTCAGAAAAATGACTCAACATGCTAGGTTATGGGATTTGATATTTAGTCTCTCCTATGGCCTGATCCAAAACCCAGTGAAGAAAAGTGGGAATTTTTCCAATTATTGTAGAGAGATTTTGATTGGTTCCACATCCAAAATGCTTTGTTACAGAGGGCAAGGGGGAGTGCTTCCTGAATTCCAGGGGGACAACCTGGAATCTGAAAATCAAACCATCTTCTCTGTCCTTTCCAACATTGCCAGTAATGAAAATTCTGTTCTCATTGAACCCAACAGTAAAGCTCCCACTGACTTCAGTGAAAGTGGGTTTTACTCTTCTGATTAACTTAAATAAAGTTTCTCACTTGGACACAGTTCATTAGACTAAAGGTCTCCAGAATGCAGCTATGCAGTATCAGAAGCTCATCTGCCAAACAACCCCAAATCTAACAGCAGTGAATTGGGAGAAGGAAAAAACAAAAAAGATTTCAGAGAGATGATATCATACATAGTCAGTAACCTGCCTTGCTTTGAAAAATGAAGGAGGTGGGAAGAAAAATTTGCTTCAATTTCACACTGCAAAATAAATGCCCATGGTAGTGGTGGTAGTGAATGATTTGGGAGTGCATCAATCCAAAAACTAGGCTCTCTCAGAGCACAATAAAGCTCCTGCCAAGTGCGGGACAGAACCAGTGATAGTCTTACAGCAGGATACCAGTGAGAGAGAACGAAAGCCTTTGGTAGAGGTAAGAAAAACAAAAAGAAAAGAAAAGAAGTAATACCATGCATACACAGTTAAATGAGTTTGGCTTCACATGCTCATATAGTCATCAAGCTTCGTATTAGTTTAGTAGCCAGCAACCCCTCCAGTTGGTACAGGTCCATGCTTTATTGGTATAGACAGTGGTGAGTGTGAAATCAGACAGTAACTGCTGCTGTTGGCCTACATCAGGGTGCACTCAAATCTTACAAACAAAGAGCAAACATTACAAACTGGGGGAAATACAAAATCATGAAACATTCCTCTTTCCTAGCTTTTCTCTTTCCATTTTCGCATAAAAGACAGAAATAGAACAGTTTTGTATAAAATTCCCTTCTGTACACTTGCATATAGAAAGGTTAGTTTTTAAAATATCCATATGAAAACAAACAATACTAAAAAAAAAAAAAAAAAAGCTAACTACACATTCTAATGCATCCACCCCATATAAGCTCATGCCACAGATACTGTCCATTTCAACAAGACATCTCCTCAAGACTGCAGTGATCCTGTTTGAAATGTGTTGTATATTGATTTGATCATTCTAAGCGCAGACCTTCATTAGGAAATGAAGGGCATACCAATTCTATGTGCTCAGCATGGTTCCCAATAGCCACTGTGAAGGCCACCCCCCACTTTTCTATTCTCTAATTTGGTGCGGTTTCTATTCTTGAAACCTCACAACCCAGGGATCTTGCACTGTCCAATTGTGAAATGAGGCGTGTTCTAAGAGAACAGGATCATTGCAATAAGAGGAAATTGGTATTGTCAGTACAAATAGTATTTCTGCAGTAAAAGGACATTGAGACAGTGCCCCAAACAATGCAAGGAACAGAAGATACACCATGCTTTGAGGATAAAGACAGAACATTGAAAAGGCTTTCCCCCCACCCCCAGACAGGTACATGCTGACAAAACAGTATATAGAATGAAACAAAAAATGTTTCTCTTTAAACGTTTTTAAACAAATGACAAAAATGAGAATGAAGTCCCCAGCAATTTTGATTAAAAACATTAATTTTGTCTATTAAGACTTGTATTTTAAAAGGTACATATAGAAATCAGGAAAGGGTTGGATGAATGAAATACTGCCAAGCTTGTGAATTTGTGTTAGTGGTTCAAGTCAATGCCTCAGCAGGAAAGGTAAAAAATAAGTAATTCAGCTATCAAAGATTTCAAGTGCTTACTGGAAAAGCAACAGGCTTTGACATTCACTGAACTCAGACAGACCTACCTTTGATCTCTTCATAAATCATCACAGGCAAAATGGGGCTTGCTTTCTTCTTACAAACAAGATTTGAAGTATTTAAAAGGAAACTGCTAACCTGATTTAACAAACCAGGAAGCTTTTATCTTATTGAAGTATTCATGTGCCATCATCTCTTCATTATTGATTATTATTAGTTATAGAGCTAACTTTTGCCAGTTTGAACTCTGATTTTTTTTTAGTCTTAGGGAATCAGTTATGTTTTTTCCAAAAAAAAAAATCTATTCTAAAGCAAAATGACCATTTTTGAAGTATTTACTATCATGTCATATTTTTATGCAAGTAAGTTTTTTCTCCTTTTAGTGTAATAATAACAACCTTATTTACATTTGCATTTTTTGAAAACACACCTATGAAAACCCAGCTCAGGTAGGCCCAAAGGATTTCTCAAATGTCATAAAATTTGAAAGAAAGTGCTGACTGCTTTTAATAAAAAATACACACACACAAAATATCCCATGTGTTTTAGAGATGAAAACATGGGAATGTGATAAGGAATAATAAAAGACTCCTACGAATTGCTTTGTAATCAACATAAAATAGACTCCATGTATATCATGGCTTTGATTTTTAAGCAGAATTTCCATTTTTAAAACCAGTATCAATGGCACAATAAAGCCCTGCTGTAGGAAAGGAGATAGCAGATGCCTTTCTTTATGGTCCATGGAGTGTACAGCAGACATGGTATCTTTTATAAATTAGCAAACAATGTTTGCCAGTCTCTAGATATATTTCATCAACTTTAGAAGCATAACCTTTATTGAAACAGTATAAGCAATATTTCACTGGTTTAAATTCCCAGTTAGAATTTCCTTCCTTCCAGACAAAAGACAGCTTGGGCAAAATTCTTACCTCAAGTAACTTCATTAAAGTCAATGATTAACTAACTACAGGAATAATTTCAGCCCCCATATCTATTTGTGAGAAAAAAACATAGTTGTCTACTTCACTCCTGGTTCCAAGAGCTGAGATGTCCTGATGGTAACTAAAATGCTCTAAGACATTTGCAATGGGAAATTTAAAACACTGCCACCAGCAAGTATGTGAAACTGATGGAGAAGGGCCATGATCTTCTACTACTTATGCACAAAATTTTTTTTATTGTAACCCGACTTTCAATTAGATAAAAACATTTTACACCTTGTTCTTTTTTGTCTCATGAGATCCCATTTCTGCAACCTACAAAATTGCACACACCTCAAGGACTTTCCCAGACTCTCAGGCTATGTCTACACTTGTAATTTTAAGTCGACTTTAACTACGTCGACTTAACTAAGTCGACTTTAAGTCGAGTTAGTTAAGTTGACAGTGCGTCTACACTTAAAATAAAAGTCGACTTAAAGGGGAACTTAGAAAGTCGACCTAGAGCATCCACACTGGATGCCTACGTCGACTTCTAGGGGCTTAGGGGGACCTAGGGCAGGTCCATGGGAGCGGGGGGGGGCATCTCTTGCCCAATGCTAGGGGGCTCAGCCTTTGCCCCATTGTACATAGGGACAATGGGGCAAAGGGGGACAGGGACCCTGGCAGGGCATAGGGGCAGGGTGGGCAGGACTGTACCGTGCCCTGTGGGGGGGCATGCCAGGCTCCCCCTGTGCCCCCCCCCCAGCAGGGAGGGCATTGGTGTAGTCCTGGGGTAGCCCTAAGTAGACTAGGGCTACCCCACATCTACACTGGCTTAAGTCGACTCTAGGAAGTCGACTTAAGCACTAAGTCGAATTAAAGGAGGTTTAATAAAGTCGACTTAATTTTCATTAAGTCGACTTTATTTTCCTTAAGTCGACTTAAGAAAACTGTAGTGTAGACGCAGGGTAAATTAAGTCGACTTAAGCAAGCTTAAGTCGACTTAATTTACAAGTGTAGACGCAGCCTCAAAGCCTTGGACAGAAATGCATTAAGGGGAATAGAAGTTGCATAAGGAAATTATATTTCTATAAAAGAAGAGCATATCAGAAAACTTCAGGTGACACTGGGCACCTTTAATTTATATACATTTGAGCACAGAACCTTCTTCCCTCACATTCATTTTCTTCATTTCAAACAGTAACTACAATCTGACTGATTAAAATGGTACTTGTGTAGTACATAGGCTTTGGGTACGTTCTCTACAAAGGGATAAGTGTTGCTCTCTAGGATTACATATGTGCAGAGAATCTAGGGAACCGTGGAAATAGTAACCAATACTCTTCTTTAAGAAAAAAATTACTTGGTTGTGAAATCATTTTTAGATCATCACTCTCCTGACCTAGAGTTGTTCAATTGTGGCTTTTAAAATAGCTGGTTGGTCTTGCTACTGATGAGAAGAGCGATGTAAGAGACAGGTATTATTAGTATTTATTGAAATTTATTGGTCAGATTTTACACATTTTTCTGTTGAAGAATGGTCTTTTAAAGAGTCACAATTTGAAAAAATTTGTTATGCATAATTGCTCAACAAGTAGTTTATATGAGTAGATTCGGGCCTCTCAGTTTCTGTGAATTGTTAGTGAGCTCTCAGCTCAATATCTGATATTCAAAATTCTGGTTGCCTGAGTCACACTTCAGAGTCTGTTCCTTGATTCCATATACTCTCTTTACATGCAAGAGAACCGTCTCAAGAATCATTGGGATGCCTGAATCTCTCAAGTAGGCAGTGGGAAGCACTTAACAGAGACATAAATTGACTTGAAAATGTTAGTTTTAAAAATATTTTCCCATCCTCTGCCTAACAAATATCTTTATATTCAACGACGTGCAGGGACCCCAGAATTTAAAATTGAGGGAGAGGAGGTGATAGAAATCAGATCTTACAGATGGGTAGCAGTTTTTACGTTCAATTTTCTCCTGTCACTTTCCTACCAAGTAAATGCAGGTATAAATGGAGAGGCCAAACAAGCAGTTGAGGCATGAATAATAGTGTTGCTTCAGCACAAATACGATTGTTTGCGCTTCTGAAAGTTGCTCCTCAAATATGTGGGCAAAGAAAAACTGTTCCTACAAATGTTCATGATAAAAGGCCTGGAGCAGTCTGGTGAAATCCTGAATAGGGAGACCGGACCAGATGTCCTGATTTTATAGGGACAGTCCTGATATTTGGGGCTTTGTCTTATATAGGTGTCTATTATTCCCTCCCCCCCATCTTGATTTTTCACATTTGCTATCTGGTCACCCTAACCGTGAGTGACATTTAGTGAAGTAGTTGACAAATACATTTTTTGGCCTTTTGTTTGGCTCTAACAGTTATGTTCTGTTTTTGCAAACACCACAATGTTCCAAAAGAAACTGTTTTCATCATCTACTGTCCTAACTTCATATAATCTCTTAAGCTTTTAGAAACTTTATGGGTCTTGCTGAATTTCCTGTGTTATGGAAATGTTATTCTTCATAATAGTTATCATGAGTCAATTTTCTATTAGATCCCAGCTCACATAAAGTAAGTGCAAAACAGTCAAATAGAAATAGTTTTAGTCAGTTGTGTGTTGACATTTTGCATAGGTACGATGAGTTTTCTTTGCAGTTTGTATGTCATGTATGTTATAATGTTTAATATAACAATAAAATTTAGCCAGATACAAACAATACAAAGGATGAGCTTCAGCACAAGTAGCCATATCAGGCCACGGGGAGTGGAAACTTGCAGCACTATTTCATTTCAGGAGATGATCCCAAGAGAATGCTTTGTGCTGTGGTTTATGAGGAACATGTATTTGTAACATGCAGAATGTGGACCAGTTTAAATCAAATGCAATGCAGCCTGATTATCCATGTCTCATCAGATGTCTACAATGGAGCTGGTCTTCCAAATTCAGCTTGAGGAGACATATCTGTGCTAGCTCTGATCCAGCCAGTGTGCTAAAAATAGCAGTGTACCCACTGCTGTAGGGGTGGTAAGATGGGCTAGCTGCCCTGAGTATACACCTAGTGTCTCAGACGTGATCACGCTCAGCGTGGCTAGTCCATCCTCCTGCCTGCACCATCACTGCTGATTTTAGCGCTAGGCACCATCACAGCTACTGGGGTATATCCATACAAGCTGGAAGTAGCAGCTCCAGTGAAGACAGTCTCAGCAACCCTCCAAAACTCAGTGTATCCTAAAAAAAAAAAAAGTCATAGCTCCTACATCAATTTGCCAAACTTATTTAGTGACACCCAGATCTTTCAGGTAAATTAAGTTTTAATACTAAATGCTGATATCTTTGAAGGAAAACGTATCCGCAACAGTATCCAGTACCAGAAACTATAAGAGAAATGGAGAAAGCTGAAAATTCCCACTGCTGTTTTCTAAATAGTGGATGGTTCTGCAGTCAAGTCCTTAGAGCAACAAATTAGTAGACAGAACTTTTAGCTTTTCTTTCCAACTCCGCTACTATCTCTGAGTCCCTCTGTCCACAATTACTCATTGGGTAAATAACTAAGTCCCTCTGTGCATCAGTTTCCCCATCTATAAAATCTGCATAATATTCACAGGGCTGTCTTGAAGCTTAATTAATTCTTGTGACTAAAGATGAAAGGTATAGAAGTGCAAAGTGTAAGTATTATGATACCATGAATAATTTAGATTGGTGACATCCCAGAACCCACTGAAAAAAAGTGTGAGGAATTAAACCATTTACTGTGACTGCAAACAACATGTAACAGCATTGGGCCAGGGGCATAGTCATAAAAGAGCCCATGGCTGGCTTGCAGATTAATAAATGCCTCATATGATTAATTGATACTGATCATTTTGTTTCTTCACTTATGCATATTGGGAGAACAAGAGATTCTAATGGTTTACTAACAATCTTCAGCCCCTTTCCCAACTTACTACTCTTTCCCCAAGGACCCCATTGCATTGGTCCCACAGAAACCATTGGCAGCTGAATTTTGATTAACCAGCTTTTATGTGATAATAATGACTTGGACAGCCCTGTTTAAATTCCTGGCAAATCCCCAGATACAAATCATGTGTTTGAGGGAAAAATTTGGCCCGTACACAGTTTTTAACTAAATGCTTGTCAAATGTTATTTAACTAAATTTCAGGGGCCTACAGATGACTGCCACAGACTGATTCATTTTAAATTAAATGATTGCCTCTGGAATTAATTTAAGCTATTTCTTCAAAATGAAATAATTCTTAGGAGTGTATTTTATATATATATATAAAACAACTAAATAGATAGCACTGCAGATAAAAGGAAACCATTCAAGAGAAATTTTGCACTCCATATTTTTTGAACAATATTAAAAGGAAAAGGTGAAGAAAAATGCAGACATATTTCATTACTGACATAGCTCTTAAGCTGTCAATATTTTCAGTCTGCTAGGGCTACTTTCACAACTATGATGTAAAATAGTGTATCCATTTTCTATGTAGAAATGACAAGATAAGAAAAGTGATCAAGGTAGTATTTGTGAGGATAAAAATGGCATATGTGTAGTCAACATTACCTGTAAAATCAGATTTTTGCTTACCTCCATACAATATGAAATCTAGTAATTTTTTATAAAGACAGACACTGATTGCAACTCCATCTTAGGAGTTCATTACTTGATCTTTAGACTTACGGCTACCAAACCAAATAATGCATGTCCAATTTGCTATTACTCTGCTGTACAATACATCAGTAGAAAACATGAACACCAACAAGAGAGACACACGCACACGCTATCGACACCTGCACAATTATCTACAGTGGGCTTCATTGACCTACATTTCATCTGAAATATACAAAAGTTGAAGGCAATCATTTTACAGCTATTCTAAGTCCAAAAGAGAGAGAACCTTCTTTAAGAATGATATACAAGGAAGCTTTTTCCTCAGTATAATTAGTCTGCAGTTTCTAGATTTCAAACATGGGAGAACAAGATCACAGAACTACAGGAATCATCACCCAATGCTACTTGCCATTATAATGTCACTGTCTAAAGAAATGCTTCAACTTCATTTCTGTCTAAAGCCAATGTATCTGTTCCTAAAAGTAAAATCAATAAACTAAAGAATCTGGACAGATTAAAACTCCTTATTTACACAAGGCTATAGTCTATTGCATGAAAAGGTGAAACACATTTCTACACTATTGTAAATTGAAATCTATTAAAATATCTTTCACTCATATTAAACACTTGTTAAAATGTGTTTTGATCAAGGCATTAGAAATATTATAAAATCTTTTCCTATTTTCCTTGTTTTGTAAAAATTGAAAACTAACATGATTCTGAAATTAATGGTCTAGATTTTTAAAAAATTGTCCCATCATTATTCACGTGAGTATATAAATGTTTGTTAAATCACAGTTCAGCAGAAACTTCTGTTCATTATTCAGTTCTGCCAAACTCAATTTATTCAGTTCCCTCCCCGCACAAGAACATTTAATGCTAAGAGTAAGTCTATGGGTAGCATAAAGAACATATCCTGTCTCACGGGTGTGATTATCTCAGGGCAGCTGCTGTACAATACACATCTCAAAATTTTCTTAGTTATCTAAGAGCTATTGATTTGTCGTTTTAGGATACTTAAGATCTAAAATGTTTTCATCTTGAAATGAAAGCTTTCACAGAATTATCCTCTCTGTGTGCACACAACAAAATGCTGCTGTTCTATGTACAGTACACAACACATCTGAAGGCAGTGAGTCTGGTAGTGGTTCCCTGAAGATAAAGTTTCTTGGTCCCTAGTACAGAATAAAATTTGATAAGCGGCGTTACCATACATTGGCAGTACTACAAATAATAAGCCACCACAAAACAACTAGATCCTATTGAGATGAATGTTTCCTGCTCATGGGAAAAAAAAAATGCTTTGATATTATTGTGTATGATACTGCTGTTAAAATAAAGGGAAGAAAAATACAAACAATTGTACTGCAAATACTCTTCGTAACACACCAGTGAAGGACATGATTACTGCCTTTCAGAAAAGGCACTCCACTCTACTCTTAATCTGCACCACTTCAATCTAAGATTCTTCACTTAAAATTACATCTTTAGTTTATTCTTCTGCCTTTCAAGAAAAGAAAGAATTACAGTCTATGTCTCCAGATATGACAAACTGTAGAACCCACTAAATAAAAAGACAGTGCTGCAACAGTTCCTGTACCCTTATCTCATCAATTCACATGCATGACAAAGATTAGCAAAACAAAGTAATTCTTCCTATAAGAAGGATTCAATAACCTTGCTCAAGATTTCACTAGGAGTTCATCCTGAATATCAAGTTTCTTGTATTTGGCTGCATATTAAACTTCATCCCTAACCCTACGAGGCACTGAAGAGCAGCTCTCCTTATATGGAAGGGGAAAACCCATCATTTAACTCGTATACAAGAGCACAATGTGCCTACTGTGATTTCATTAATATTTTTCCAAAATGAATAGTCAACTGTCACAGAAACTACCATACCTACCTACATGTGACTTAATATAAAGAACAGTCGAGTGCATACTTCCTACCTAATTATAACATACCACAAAGATAACCAAATGAATAATGGTTCTTCTCTTGCTATCCTTCAGAGAAGAAACAACATTGTTGTTAGGCTTCCATTGCAATCTGTTCTTATTACTACACATCTTATATCTCCAAAACAACATGCTTTCTGGGTGTATTTATACAAAACACTTGTCATCAGCCCCCAGAGAAAAGATCACTCTCATGAGTAATGACAGTATACATGGTCTCGGTCTAAACCTGGAACTTGGGTTCAGGTTCCTAGCAACTAAAAACATGCACAGTGTCTTCATCATCAAGGCCAACAGACACATCTTCCTCTACCTCTTCATCTAGCTGAAGGCTGCCAAAAGAGTATTTATTTCTCGGTACAGGAGAGGAGCTCAGCACTATGGGATTTCCAAACACAAGAGGGTGAGTAAATGGATTTACTATTTCTGAGTCTGAATCACTAGACTCTGTCCCACTGCTGGTGGAGCCCTCCATCATTTGGATGGCAGCCATATGATCCATCATGCCACCGGCATACAAAGACTGCATGACTGGATTCTGCTTTGACTGTCCAATAGCTGACACCCCATTTGCCATCGCTTTGCCTTCTAAAGGAGCCATTTTAACAAGTCCCTCTTTACAATGTCTCTCTGACCTGTATTCCTGACCTGGCGTTGAGGACACCTGGCTCAGGATAAACGGGTCTGTTTCTGACTTATTATGGGTATTGTGAATTTTTTGCAAATGAGGCCTTTGCAAACCAGGAGAACATTTGCCATATCCACGGCAGCTACAGGCATGAATATCTTCCTCCTCACTCCTAGCCCTACACTCATAGCCATTTTCTGAGATATAGCCCTGAGAGCCAGTTCTATTCAAACTCATGTTAGGACTTGATCCTTTGCTACTGGGTGGCAGTGGAGTGGCCAGTGGACTACGGCTGTCAGGGCTCCTGAACAGTTCATCAACCAAAGAGCTGTGCCTTGGTATTCTGGGGCTCCCGCCAACATAGAAAGAGATATTAGCTGGGTTATCATCAATAGACTCTTCATTAATATGTTGGGAAGTCTTTATAGATGCTGAGGAATCCCTATATCTAGTCCTATTACGATTTTCATCTCTATAAAGAATATAGGCACCACTGGTCAAATCATCCTCATAATTGTCATTTGTTTGGGAATTGGACCAGGTTATTTGACCTCTGAGAAGGTCATACTCGCTATCTACATCACTGCAGTCAATGAAAGGAATTGAGGTGCTGCTGCCATGAGCAGCCCTGGATGCTGGACCTGTGCTTGGTTGTTGCGACTGAGATCTATTCTGCTGTGTCCTATCCTTAACGACCTCCTCTTCTTCCTCCATGGCCGCCATAACGACTCCATCCACCCTTACACCTTCCTTCGGGCTCTTTTTCAGGGAAGGGCTCCTGCGTTGTCCAGCATCTTCCATTGAAACTTTTAGTTCCTTCCCTTGCCGGCAGCTCTGCACCACTGGGGAATCAGTATCATCTCCAAATGTAAAGCTACAGCTCTGGAAAGAGAAAGAGAGAAGAGGGAAAAACAAGGGGAGTTCATTAAGCAGGATGAAACACAGTCTCTGCTCATGATGGAGCATCAGACGCATGACCGTAAAACACAGCAATCATGTAGGAGTTTCCTGACTACAGAACAGGTAACTCATACGTTAAAAAATATGAATGACTCTAAGAACGAAGAGCAAAAGATAGTCCAGGAAAGATGATGTTAAGCATTGGAGAGAAAGGAAATAAATGTGCAGAAATGTGTACAGTTTATTGCAATTTATGATTATACAATGCGTACGGACAGTACGAAAGAAATACCAACATGCCATCACTCCTTAAAGAAGTTAGGAATGTCAGAGGAGATGAATATCAAAAATGGTAAATTCAGCGCAGCCCAATTGCGTACAAAACCAGAACTCCCAGCGTTGATTCATGGGCAACCTCACATCCATCTGGTGGAGCAGCCCCTATCACTAGCCACAAGACTCTCTTCTCTCCAGGCAAGCGTGCCAGTGCATACTCATTGCTCCCTCTGTCTGACCTAGTGTTAAAAATGTTCATCTGTCCTTTGAATGGACCACAAAATAGAGCTCCCCTGAGTTTATTGGAACAGCTTGTAATGATCAACGATTTGATTCTATAGGCAACCAACACAAATGGCTAAAGCAAGTCAAAGGGTGTGCAGATAAAAGTTTTTTAGGCCATTTGAAATATATTAGCCAGGAACCTTACATCTGCCACTTCTGCTTTGAACAGCAGCAGTTTACTGTTAACAGAAACAAACCTAATGCTTGAGATCTACCAAAGATTGAAAAACTTAAGAGTTGTTAACTAAAATACTTAAAATACTTGAAAGGCTGTCATAAAAAAAGATGAAGAACAGATGTTCTCTACTGACTGAGGTCAGAGCAAGAGGCACTGGGTTCGAACTACAGCATAGCAAATTTAGATTACCTCTGAGGGAAAACTTCCTACTGTAAGACTAGGACAATGGAACAAGCTGCCAAGCAGGATTGTAGAAGAGCATTCACTGGAGGTTTTCAAAAGGAGGCTGGATGGTTTAACACAACAAATTCTACATCTTGGGAGGGAGTTAAACTAGAAGATCCTTGTGGTCCCTTCTAAGACTATGGATCTATGTAATTCCTATAAGATGTCTCTTTCTCTAAGGTCACCACAACAGAACTTCTAGACAAGGACAAATGAAATTTCACTATCAATGAACCCTGGAACAAAATCATTCCTTTACTCATGGCAACAATAAGTAGCAATCCTGGAACTTGACAATGGCTCCTAACCATTTTTTTTTTTGGGGGGGGGGGGGGGGGCAACTGTTCCATTTCAACAGACTGTGGGTTCAGCTGATTCAGGCAGTCTCTACTACTCGCGCCTTCCAATCCTTTGTGTGTATTCTAAGCCACAGTGGATAAGGCTGTTCCAGATACATACTCTGCAAACCTTTTGCTGCACTGTAGGTTAACATGCTCAGAACTGAGTGATAAATGGGCAGCAGACAATCAAAAAGGACTTGGAGCAGGAATTACAGATCTTGAATTAAAAAATCCTGATGTATGAGAATGGATAGACCTATCAGTGATTTGGAATCACTGTATCAGAATATTTTAATCTTTAAAATAGGTTATATATAAAGAAAAGTACTTTTAAATTAAATCCCTTTAATTAGTGAGTCAAGAAGAAATGCTTAAAATGTATCATGCTGGGTTTCATCAACATTACTGACTTGTTTTGGCACCTCTGAATGCTGTTCTGAAGGCTGCACAGTCAGACTCCTGATGGAACGAATCTTGCTGTGTTTCCTGAGAGAAATCACATTAAGAACTTAAAGCCATATAAAGTTTTTCATGAAAAACCAACAGCAGTCACTTCCTTAACGAACAAAAGCACCAAACGGCAGCTTTATAAATGTTTGCCTTGAAATCAATTCACATTCTTTCTTTTTGTAAAATTTAAATAGAGTATGTTTTTTATATAACCACCATAAAAGAGAATGTAGAGCACCAAAGCAGAAATCTTCCATCCTCAGAACATGAGTCATAACAAACCGTTGCCAGGTCCATTGTACATTTCAGAGTTGACTTTAAACTCACCATGACTCAGAATAATTCAGAGAGAATTGGCACTAGCAAGTTAGAAGTCTTCCCCTGACAGCTCTCAATTAACATCCACTGGTTAGTTGTGCCTATTAATGGTACTTATCCCCTTCTCCTCAGGTGCACATTAAAAAAAAAAATCAAATCAAATCCTTTTCTGTATAGGTAGATTAATCACTTCCCACACTAATGAGCTTGATATTAAATTGATCTAAAGGGAAGTTATCTGCCAGTGGGATATGCAATGCTTAAAGGTATCCAGGCTATTAACTGAGTTACAAGCCTATAGCATCTACAGCAATTTGATCAAGTGTAACAGGGCTAAGCAGGAGGCTGGTTCAGCCCCATGTTTCAGTTAGAGAAATCTCAGTGTTGCTCTGATTTATGCCTGACGCTAACTACGTCGCCATAATGCCAGTGACAAGTTGCTGAAGCAACATAAAGGGGATTTTGTATGAAGCAGGGTCAACAAAGTTAACTGGTAAGAGCTAATAGTCCCAAATTCAAGAGCATTTAAAAAAATTAAACCAGTTCTGTAATTTCTCGCTCTCACCTTTCAAACTGTACTTTCTTGTGTCCTCCTTCTTTAACATAGTCAAGAACCTGCTTCTGAGTCCGGCCACTGGAACAAAACCACACTTTAGTCACCAATCTTAAGTATTACATTTATTAATGTTTACTACAAATTATGAGAGCAGAATTACCAGGTAACTTTTTATTTCTATGGCATAAAGTGATGTACTATCTTTTGTATCAAAAATGCATACGTAATCTAAAGGGAGTTTGATTTAACCCTATAGTCAGTGATAAGCTGCTCATGCAGTCCATATTAGCTATCCATCATCACCTGCCACGCTCGGGATGAACATAAGCCAGGCATGTTGGTGCACAGTTGAAGATACTGTATCCCATGAACTTATAGTAAACTACATACACAACTATTTCTACTGGAAGAATTAACTCACATTTCATAATTGGAATGCTATGCATCTCATTGTACATCCATGGATAAAATGTCATGTGCATTTTTTGCCAGGACAATACCTTAAGATAAAATACAGACCATTTTAACACTGCCTAAATTCAACTATGTGCCCTTTACATTGAATTATGTTACTGTCACCAAAGTCAAAGGGAAGAGAGAAAGATTTCAACTTTCCTCCTATGGAAAAAATTATCTTTTGGGACCACTTCTGCAAACTATATTTCAGTTTTACCTCTATTAACTGGTGTCATTGAACACTGGTACTGAATAGAGAACAATGGAAAAATATTTCAGGATTCAACTGTTGATCTTGAAGACATTTAACTTCAGGTACAAACATTTTCTGTAGAGACTCTGCCTGAGATGCATTTCAAGTCTTGCTTTTATATTCCATGAAAAAGGAGCCAATGCCAAACAGTTATTCCATGTATGGATATGAACACCAGAAGAGAATAAAGGAACAGAATTTGCACTCAGTTAAAAATCCATATTCTACACCCTGGAAAATGTCCAAAGAGGAACACAAATCTCCAGACCTCTTGGGAGCCAACAATTGGCCAAACTATAGCAAGGCCTTCTGCAACTATGAAAATCAATAATTTTCCACACTGGACTCAGCAGAGATCACAGTGAGACACATAAAAACGACATCTGGCTCCACTCCAAACTATGTGCACGGTTAATCGACTACATTGAGTGTGTCTGCAATGTTTTCATTCACCCTGGCAGTAATTAAATCCAAACATTTAGATTGCAGTTTCTGTCTCCCCCACAAATACCTCCTGGTCCCTTCCATGTTGCCTATTTCACTTTTCAAATTCAGAAAAGATGTATCAACATAGCTGCATACCTCAATGAGATAACTGATGTCTCTGATGTGGTAGCATTTTCAACTCACTATGCACAGGTGTAAATGACCTAACAAGATGCAGGTCATGGAAAATCATGCCCAATATGTGTCTTATAAGAGTCAAATGGCATTACATGGGAGATACTGCAAAAAGTCCATCCAACAGCGTACGTGAGCAGCAATTACACAGCAGCATTTTTATACACTCAGGCCCAGTGTGCACTAGAAAAGGTATGTCAGTACAGCTATACAGATATGAAGCTATACTAGCAAATACTCCTAGTGTAGATGCAACTTACACCAGCCAAGAAAAAATATTTTGCCAGTATAGCTTATACAATTCCCTCAATGAAATAAGCTGTTCTGGTAAAAAGACTTTCATGCTGGTATAGTTCCATTTATGCTAGGGGTTTTGCTAGCATAAAATTGTTATTAAAAATATTACACCCCTAGACAACATTACGACACCAGCAAAGTTTCATGTGTAGACCTGGTCTGAGGGTGAAGTCCTGTCTTTATTGGACCCCTACTGATAGGTCCAGAATGCAGAGAAAACAGTGCATTTAAACCAAACTGGGTTGCCTTGTCAGCTGCAGGGAGACCAAGCAAGGAAAATCTACACCTCTCTTGGTGGGAGTCTGAGGGAAACTGCTGATGAATCACAGGGATCATATGATGAATCACAGAGTGATCATGTGATGAATCACAGAGATGGGAGACTTGGGCCTATCTGGTGCACACACGAACTGTGGGGGCAGGGTTGGGGTGGAACAAGTGCAGTGGAAAGTATTGGCTTCTTTTCACCATAGCCTTTAACAGCACTTTTGCACTGCCTACTGGAAGGGGAATGTAGGATTTTACTCTACAGCTTCTCATGCATTACTCTGATTGAACACGTGGGTGGCCAACCATAAAGCAGCAGTTTGCAACACTGAAGAGACAAACATTAAAGATGAAGGATTAAAATAAAGACGGTGTGATTTTAATGGGGTAGGGGGACGACAGCAGGAGGCAGAAAAGAGAAAATAGATCTTACCTGAACCTAAACGATGAACCTCGAGTAAAAAGAACAGGCTTAGGCTTTGGTTTGGGCTCCTCAAAGAGTCTGAAAAAGGCATGGTGTTCTACACAGATCTTCCAGAAAGACTTGCAAAAATCACGACTGGCCATCAGGAATTCCAAGGTGTCCTGGAACGAACTCTAACAGATAAAAGGGCATTAGAAGGACAAGCAAGCAACGCCCTGGACATATATGATACAATGATGCTATGTTACAAATTTCTCTCTCCCGACCACCTGTCTCTCTTTCATTCATCTCAGACATCCTCTTTAGCCTGACTAACAAAGAGCAATTCCCTGCCATTTTCCTAATTGCCTCATGTAACAGACCTAAGGCAAGGCTACTCAAACCATTTTAGGAATACAATAGATGAAATCAGAATAGCCCGTTTTCTTCTGATTCCAGTTTCTAACTCCACCTGCTGACACTTCAGCATCCTGTGGTGTCCAGTCAGGGAAGAACAAATGGATTTTAGTAAATGGCAGCAGTGTCCGCATTTCTTGGAAGCACGGTGCTCAAATAAAACAATCAATCTGCAGGAACTTTTCTGAACCATCACTTTAAAAGGTATGTCCTGTAGGAAGCCCTTCAACTAGATTAACACATCCTTTCCTGAGAAGCAATCATTTCTGCTTCCCTCTTCTTGCCTCAAATCCTTTCATTTGATTTGATAGCAGCCTCAGAACATTTTGTTTTGTGTATTGCATTGCAAGAAAGGCGGTAAGATACATCTCACTACTGAGAGTCCCCTCAATCAGAAATATTGCATGGGAATGGGGATCTGCTGAAGTGCTGGCTCTTCACCGCCACGGCCAGGGCAAATGCATTCAATCGTAGGGAACAGAAGGTCACAATCACACACCTCAGCAGAAGGCATATTCCAACAGTTAAACATCATTCACTTATTGCATTGATGATAATTATCAAGAGTGGACCCTACACCGAGTTCACCAGCTTCCAAGTAAGCATCATATACTCAGCATGGCACTGAGAGTAATATTTTAGTAAAATGGAGTGACAGACAGCCATGGAAATACTCAGTATCTTTCATGGTTGTTCCGTTTTTAGCTTCTTGCTGAGTCTGCCCAAAGTGGATGTCACTTTTAAGGTGGACATGAGAGAAAATGTTATCAAAGCACTAGCCCAAGGGATAACTGCAAATTGTCAATTAAAAAAAATCCAACTGACTACAAGCCAGGAAACGAAAATATCTATTTTATCTACAGCTAGGAATTTACCAGAGAATCTCTCCTCAAAAATTTTTTTTTGAAGCATATCACGGACTTACATTCACATCCGGCCGTAGCTTGATAAGAAAACGCTTCCTCTTGAAGCTCAGCTTTCGAACCTTAGACCAGTTGAAGGCATTGATCTTGGTATGACCCTAAAGATGACAAACCAAGTTAAATTGCATTACAGACTAAAGGAAGAGTTTAGGGATTCCAAGAATATATCTGTAAAATAAATTTGCTGGCCAGCAAAACACTTTTGTATAAATCATTGTTTAAAAATGTATTTGCTTGAAATGGTGCTATTACTAATTGTTTAGGCTCCACTCCTATAAACACTTACACACGTTCCAATTTAAGAACATCATTAATTCCACTCACCCCAGATACTTCAAGTTCAGAACATGTGTAAATGATTACAAGACTGGGTGCCTTCTACTGCGGTACTGCCTCCATACTCCAGTGAGAATCGTGTCCCATGTCAACCCACTCTGCCCAGATGATGTTATGGTACAATATTATTAAATGTTTGACTGTATTCGTTATCAGTTAGTAAAAACTACTGCATTCCTCACATATGACAGGAACTTCCAAACTCTCTATTTTTAACCTGATCAGTAAAAGCTGAATCCCTTTAAGTACTTCCTCTTTTTGGAAAAAAAATGCAGAAATAACCAATGGGGGTATTAATCTTTATCGCATAGTGACAGAAGTAAAAGTAAATTATGTAAAGAGGGTCTTGCGGGGGCTGGGGGGTGGGTGGGTCTTGGAATGGATATGTGCAATATCTTGAAAACCAATACAGAAGGTGTCAGTAATGTTTTTTTCTTCTTCCAGTGCTTGTAAATGTCCATTCCAATGTAGGTGATTCACAAGCAGGTGCACAGCAGTTGGGCTTGGAGGTTCAAGGATAAGTGGACAGTGAGGCTGTTCAGACAAAGCTGGCATTGTCTCTGCTGGGTAATGGCATAGTGCGCTGAGAATGTGCGCACCGGGGACCAGGTTGCTCTCCTGCAGATACCTTTTATAGGAACTTGTGCTAGGATAGCAGCCGAAGAGGCCTGGGACCTCATGGAGTGAGCCATCTGGTAAGCTAGAGGGACTCCCACGAGCTCGTAATATGCACGGATACATGAAGTAATACAAGATGAAATCATTTGGGCAGAAATGGGAACTCCCTTCATTCTCTCTGATGTTGCTAGGAACATCTGGGTCAATCTGTGGAATTCTTTGGTCTACTGAATATAAAACACCAGGGCCCGTCTAACATACAAGGAATGCGGGTGCTGTTTTTCCCTATTTTCATGCAGCTTAGGAACAATACTAGTAGAAAAATTGCTTGGCTGCAGTGGAATTGTGAGACCACTTTTGGGAGGAACTTTAGATGTGGATCTCTGAAGATGGTATATGGAGGTACCGAGGTGAAGGCTCAGGTCTCTGAAACCCTCCTAGCTGAGGTGATGGTCATTAAGAAGGACACTTTCCAGGAGAGGTGTAACAGCAGGCACATTACTAGTGGCTCAAAGCATGGATCTTTGACAGGACAAGGTGTAGATTCCAAGGTATGATCAGTTCCTTTCCCCAGGGTTACACCTTTCCCAGGCCTTTGAGAAAATGGATTACCATTTCATGTGAGAAGACTGATCTGTAGTCAACATTAGGATAGAAGGCTGAAATGGCTGCCAAATGGATCTTGATTGAAGAAAAGGCCAGATCTTGCTGCTTCAAGATCAGAGGGTACTCCAAAATAAGTTCCCAAGATGGAGCTCTGTGCTAGGAAGACTGACCGCATGGAAGATTTTCTACTGCCCACCAATATTCTACAGAATTGCTCCAAACATGCTTGCTCTTCAGGATTCAGCCAAGCAGGTTCCAGGCCAACTAATGAAGAGAACTGAAGTTTGGATAAAGCTGTCAATCGAGGTTGTGGGTGATTAAGACCAAATGAACCAGGAGCTAGATTGGGGTCTCCACTGAAAGGCTTGATAAGGTGAAGAACCAGTACTGCCTGGGCTACGCTGGGCCTATGAGGACGACTCATGTTTGGCCGTTTGATCTTCATCACAACCTTGTAAATCAATGGAATGGGTGGAAAAGCATAACACAGGTGAGTTGTCCATGCTAACAGGAAAGCTTGTGTAAGAGACCCAGGAATTTGGCCCCATAGGGAGCAAAATTGGTATTTCCTGTTGGTGCGGGTAGCAAATAGATCTATATGGGGAGTCTCCCACCATTGGAAGATGTCTTTTGTGATGTCTGATCAGAGGGACAACTCATGGTAAGTGAAGACTCACAGACTCATAGACTTTAAGGTCAGAAGGGACCAGTACGATCATCTAGTCTGACCTCCTGCAAAATGCAGGCCTCAAGACCTCACCCACCCACTCCAGCAATAGGCCACCAACCTATGTCTGAGTTATTTAACTCCTTAAATCATGATTTAAGGACTTTAAGATACAGAGAATTCACCGGTAGGTGAACCATGCCCTGTGCTACAGAGGAAGGTGAAAGAAGAAGGTGATCCGTGATTTGGTTATGCCAGGTACGATACTTCTAGATAGATTGAGTGTGTGATGCAGACTTCTTACAGACTATGAATTCCCTCCTGACTAATGTTCCCGCTAAGCTGATGATGCAGATGAGCAAGTTATGGTACTCGTTGAATGACAATTTGTGAGGCATGGTGTCGCATGGGCAAGTTTTTTGGAGCCAGAAGCATCAGCATGCCTAAGTACCTTAATTCAAAAGAAATGCATAGATGTTGTCTTTTCGTTTCAACTTTAATAAAAATGTTAAACTGAAATTCTGTAGTTTTATTAATTTACTAAACAAATGTGAGACGATGACACTTGCTGCCTATCTAGCCTCTACCGTCATCTACACCTCAGTTTTTGTCGTCTGTATTTTGCCATGTGGTCATGAATGTCTTCTGTGCTATGAACAGGGATAAACTTAACATTTTAAAACGTGGGGGTCAGGCTGGGCAGAAGAAGAGATGCGAGGGTCGGGCTGCATGGGCGTCTGTGATAGGTGCACGGGTGTTCAACGGCCACTGCGCAGTTGTGCACGTGCGCAGCTTAGAGGGAACATAGCTCCTGATACGAGGGGTGGGGAGAGGAAGAATGTGTCCCACCCTGCTTGTTGATGTAGTACATGGCAGTTGCATTGTCCATGAGAACTGAGACCACCTTGCCTGTAATGTGAGGTAAGAGTGCTTGACAAGCTGGGTAGACTGATCTGAGATACCTGATATTGATATGAAGAGAGAGCTCATCTTGTGACCCGACTCACCCTAGGTGAGACTCCGTAGCCCAACGCTAAGGCATTAGAGACCAAAGACATTGACTGTTTGGGTCTCAAAAAAGGTATTCCTGCACAAACCATGCATTGGTTCAACCACCAAGTCAGTGAATCGAGGACTTGAGATGGGATGGTGAGTACCATGTCCAGGTGATGATGTGATGGTGAATATACTATAGCCAACCAGGTCTAGAGAGGTCTGAGACATAGCCTTGTGTGTTGAACCACAGATGAGCACATGCCATATGGCCCAAAAGGCCCAAGCATACCCAGACCATGGTGACCGAATGTGTCCGAAAGGAACTGATCAGAGTTGAGATTGATTGAAAACGATCTTCCAGAAGCAGGGCCTTCGCCTGTATGGAGTCAAGAACCATCTAATTAATGCTAACCTTTGTACAGAGATAGAGGTCAATTTCTGATAGTTTACTAGGAGGTGCAATCCCTGGAAAGTTCATTAGATGGGATTCCACTGCAGCTGTTGACCAGCCTTTGATTAGCCAGTCACTGGCTAAAAGGAGAATATATGAAATCTCCTTTCTCCTGAGTAAAACTGTTACTACTGCTATACATTTGGTGCAACCCATGTGGTGGCCAAGGGCCCAAATGGGAGAACCACTAACTGTTAATGAGTGTGGTTCTCAACAAATCTTAGGAACCTTTGGTTGCCTTGGAAAATTGATATGTGTAAGTATGCTTCCTTTAGGTTGAGGGCGACAAACCAATTCCCTTGATCCACTGAAGGAATTATGGAAGTTAAGGACACCATGTAGAACTTCAAGTGCTCGAGATAACGGTTGAGACAACAGACATCTAAGATTGGTCTGAGACCGCCCGTGCCCCAGGCTTTTGGAATGAGTAAGTAAAGGGAATAAAAACCTTTCCTCTAGTTTTTAATCCACCCTGCCTTCATCTTAGATGATGTGGAATCTCTTCCACTGCTTCCACTGGAAGGAGAGATTGGACTTCTTGTTCCAATAGCTGTTCATGAAAAGGATCCCTGAAGGAGGACACGGAGGACAGGTAGGATGAATAAAAACTGGAGGGGATAACAAAATTCTATTGTGCGTAGAACCCAGTGGTCTGTAATAACGTGTGTCCAGGCCTTGAGGAAGTGGGAAAGCCAACTGGTAAACAAGGGAGGTTACTGAATCCAGAGCTAAGGGGACAGTTGTTGGCCTTGAGTGCCTCATCAAAACAAGTGCTTCAAATAGCCTGAGTATCTTGGGGCAGAATACATCAGCCCTGAGAAGGAGGTCAGTGGAGGTGCTTCACTCCTGCACCATTTATTCTTCCTCCTTCACTGGCCCTGCCTGGTAGACTGTGCAAAATAGCATCCAGCCTATTCAGATATGTAGTGTTTCCTAGACTCTGAGGGTATGTATAGGTGCAGAGATTTTAGGGTATTCTTGGAGGCCTTAAGCCTG
Source organism: Pelusios castaneus (assembly GCA_007922175.1). Classification (NCBI taxonomy): domain Eukaryota; kingdom Metazoa; phylum Chordata; order Testudines; family Pelomedusidae; genus Pelusios; species Pelusios castaneus. The sequence continues at coordinate 6,378,814 of ML685802.1, read as the reverse complement.
TGGAGCTTGTTGTCTGTTTGCTCTGAAATGAGTGAGGACCCTTCGAATGGGACATCCTGAAGGGTTGCTGCACCTCTTGAGAAAACCCTGAAGACTAACCAGGAGTTCCTGTGCATGTTAATAGCTGTGGCCATCAATCTGGCTGCAGAATTGGCAGTGTCCAAGGCTGCCTATAGGGAGGCTCTGGCTACTGTCTTCCTTTCTTCAATTAGTGAAGAGAACTTCTCCCTGGCCTCCTGAGGGAATATGTCCTTAAATTTTTTGCGTCAGCTTCCACATATTAAAATCATAGCAATCTAGCAAGGCTTGCTGGTTCATGATTATGAATTATAGCCTGCCTGTCAAATAGGCTTTCCAGCCAAACAAGTACAGCTCTTTTGGGTCCTTTGCCTTCAGTATGCAGCCCACTTGACTTTGAAGATCCTCCATTGCTGGCTGCCATGACTAGGGATCTTGGGGCAGGGTGTGAGAACAGGAATTAATACCTCTTGGTGGATATGAAATATTTGTGTTCTGTTCATTTAGCCATAGGAGGGAAAGAAGTGAGGGTTTGCCAGATCTTCCTAACCAGGTCTATGATTGCTTTGTTGAGAGCTAGAGCTATTCCTGAGGCACCTGTTGCTGATAAAATGTCCAGCAAACTGTGTTGTCTCTCTGACCATTTTGGGCTGGATACCCAAGTTTGAGGCCATCTGCTTTAGAAAGTCAAATGTAAAAAGTTGGTGAATCTGTTTTTAAAATCTACATTAGGTAGGCATAGGAAGTTAGGGGGAAGAAGTGAGGAGGAAGAGGAGCTCCTGGATTGGGCAAAGGTAGAATGAAGAGGTTGCTGGGAGGGCCCTGGATGGGGGATGCAATTAGGGCTGGCCCTAGATTTTTCAAAGCCTATACCAGGACCTCTGTGGGGATCCCCCCATCTAATTCTTTTCTACCTCTTCTTGGATCTCCCTACGCTTCTTACTACCCACTCCCACACTTGCACATACTCACTTCTCCCAATCCCTGATACTTCATGCTTGCCTGAGACACTCCTTCCCTGTTTATGATGCCCTATGGCCTCAGGTGACCCACCTCTTATGAGCCTCAGGGTAGTGAGGAGTTGTAGTAAACATATTGCTTTCTGATTATGGATCAGAGGAGGTCTGCTAGGGAAGAATCTTTTCAATAGAACAAGGGTGCTAGAAACAGATAAGTCTACAGGTTGGAAACTAGATGGGGAGCTCTAGCCGCTAGGTTAGATGTGCGCAGGTGGTAAGCGGACCCTGGAAGTGTGGGTCCGTATGCAGTTACAGATGTCTAATGCAAGCGTTGGAAGTGACTTTGGGAGAATCCTAAAATTTTGGTGGCTCTTGATGCTGCTAGCCTTAATGTGCCCTGAGGATGTTTGTAAACCCAACAAGTTTCACACAGAAGCTGCACCACTGGTTTAATTAATGGCTTTTGTCAACCTGCCGCCACTCCCCCAAATGGTCTGTTTTAAAGATAAAAACCACGATCAGAGCAGCTCTAACCTGAAAAACTAGAATGCCTGTGTTGGCAACTGCCAGGTTGATCTTAGTCCCTTCTCTGTCCTTCGCTGGATGCAACCGGATTCCATACATCTCCAGCCGACGTGCAATCTCTAGTAGCTGGAAATCTGATTCTGCTGGTGTCTGTCCACTTTAGAAATAAAAATGAAGAAGAAAAACCAAGAGACTTGAATTCTCCATAATATTAAATTGGGATCAATTTATTTCTTTAGGGAACAAAAAGACATTTAATCATGGAAACAGGTTCCCGTTAATTAGATAATATCCACATGGCCATTCCATGTCACCTAACTGGTAGAGTTAGAACAAGAGCTCTGCTCTCAAAGACCAAGATTTCTGAAAGCAAATAGTGATTTTGGGTGCCAAACTTGAGATCAAAGAAGTCTGATCTCTTCAGAAGCGCTGAGCATTCATCTTCTGAAAATCAGGCTCATTTATGAGGTGTGTCATTAAGACACTCAAAAATTGAGATACCTCGAATCACAATCACTTACCACTATAATGTCTATCTCTAACAAAGCCCACATCTCCACCAGGAGGTCCTTCCTCGTATAACTATACTGGCAAACCACGTCAGCAAAGTACTTCTACTACTATGCTTTGTACAATATAATGAAACAACTCCTCCTGAGTGAAACAAGCTATACCAGTAAAAGCACAACTTTACTGAAATCGCTGCGTCTATTCTAGGGACCTCTGCTGGAACAGCTCTGCCGACCAGGTATCGCAGCTCCTCAAAATCTTGCCTGATGTATGCTGGCAGAAGTCTGTACTGTATACTTGCCCTACTACAAACTTGGAACTTTAAAGAGTTTCCCTTCAAAGCCAAAAAATTGGATAGTGACCAGTTTTCATTTAAAATACAATTATGTGGTGAAGAAGATATCTGGGCAGCACAGTTTTAGCTATTATAGTAGTGTTACACTTTTAAAATAAAAATATATTGCTGTTAAAATATTTTCTTTTTAATGAGCCATTCCTTGCTGATGAGCTAAGAGGTCCCTTACCATGGGCATACCACCTTTAAAGCACAAATACAGAGGCCCTTTCAATGATGAATTCTAGCTCCCAAATTATAACAGTGTGGGATGACAAAAAAAAAACAAAAAAAAAAAAAACAGTTGTGAACACAAAACATTTTTGTTGGTTGATTATCTGCATCTTCATCCATTAACTTCACCAGAATTTCATACAATTTATTTCAACAGAGCAGTAAAATATATGGCTTAATGGGCTCATCATAATAAAAGATTATATGAATACTCTCTACTATATAATTGGATGGGATAAAGGAAACACGGAAAGGAATAGGAAAAGGTTTCTTACCTGTAACTGGTATTCTTCGAGATGTGTTGCTCATGTCCATTCCACCTTAGTGTGCGCGCGCCACGTGCATGAGCTGCCGGAAACTTTTCCCCAGCGTCCCCCGGGGCCGTCAGTGGAGCCCCCTACAGTTGCACCTCCGTGGTGCACTATAAAGGGTCCCGACGGCCCTGCCCTCCCAGTTCCTTCTTGCCATGGTCCGACAGAGGGGTAGGAGGGCGGGTGTGGAATGGACATGAGCAACACATCTCGAAGAATACCAGTTACAGGTAAGAAACCTTTTCTTCTTCTTCTTCTTCTTCTTCTTCTTCTTCGAGTGATTGCTCATGTCATTCCACCTTAGGTGACTCCCATAGCCTTACCTGAGGAGGAGGGGTCGGACCTCAAATACTTGCCGTCTGAAGGACCACCCTGCCGAGCGCAGCGTCCTCTCTGGCTTGATCCACTATAGCGTAGTGTGATGCAAAGGTGTGCACCGATGACCAGGTGGCAGCTTTGCAGATGTCCTGGATGGGGACCAAAGCCAGGAAAGCCGCGGAAGACGCTTGGGCCCTTGTTGAATGGGCCGTAATCTTTGGGGCTGGCTTGTCTGCTAGCCTGTAGCATTCCCTGATACAGTCCGTGATCCAGGAAGCGATCCGCTGTGCTGAAACCGCCCTGCATTTCAGCCTCTCTGCTACTGCTAGGAAGAGCTGAGGAGACTTCCTAAAGGGTCTGGTCCCTTCCAGGTAGAAGGCCAGGGCCTGACGCACGTCCACCGTGTGTAGCCTGCGCTGCTTGTCGGTTGTGTGAGGCTTCGGGCACAGCATTGGCAGGTAGATATCCTGATTCATGTAGAAACTCGAGACTACCTTGGGGAGAAAGGCTGGGTGTGGGCAGAGGCGCACCTTGTCCTTAAAAAATACGGTGTACGGCGGGTCTGCTGTCAGCGCCTTGATCTCTGAGACTCTCCTGGCAGAGGAAATGGCTACTAGAAAGGCCACTTTCCACGAGAGGTAGTGAGCAGGACCCCAGGGGCTCGAATGGGGCACCCGTAAGTCTTGCGAGAATGAGGTTTAGGTCCCACTGGGCTACTGGGCAGCGGGTCGGAGGAAAGACTCTATCGAAGCCCTTCAGAAACCTCGACCAGTGGGTTCGTGAAGACTGAATGGCCTGCCTCCCCCTTGTGAAAGTCCGAGATTGCCGCCAGGTGGACCCGAATAGAAGAGCTCGCCAGGCCCTGTTGCTGGAGGGTTAAAAGATAGTCTAGGACTAAAGGAATGGGGGCTCGAGGCAGGTCCACATTCTTGTCTGCCAGCCATGTGGAGAATTGCTTCCATTTGGCTTGGTAACTTAGTCTCGTCGAGGGCTTTCTACTACTGAGGAGAATGTTTTTCACCTGCTGGGAGCATTGCAGCTCTTCTGCATTTAGCCATGGAGGTTCCACGCTGTGAGGTGTAGAGCTTTCACATTCGGGTGTCTCAGCCTGCCCTTGCCGTGGGAGAGGAGATCCGGTGAGCACGGTAGGGTTATGGGGTCGCAGATTGAGAGCTCGAGAAGTGTGGGGAACCAATGTTGCCTGGCCCAGGCTGGTGCTATGAGAATTACTGCTGCTCGGTCCTGCTTGATCTTGACGAGGACTTTGTGGATTAGCGGGATGGGGGGGAATGCATAAAGGAGTCTGCCCCCCCAAGGTATGAGGAATGTGTCCGAAATCGAGCCCGGGCTCTGCCCTTGGAACGAGCAAAAGCTCTCGCATTTTGTGTTTACCTCCGATGCAAACAGGTCCACTAGGGGAGTACCCCACTTCTGGAAGATGCCCCTTAGGACAGCCTCCCTCAGAGACCACTCGTGCTTCAGAAATGACCTGCTGAGCGAATCTGCTAGAGTATTCTGCTGACCCGGTACATATGCCGCTATCAGGTGTATCGAGTGGGAGAGGCAGAACTCCCAGAGATTCAGTGCCTCTTTGCACAGATGAGAGGAGCGAGTCCCCCCTTGCCTGTTTATATAGAACATCGTGGCTACATTGTCCGTGCGAACCGACACTACCCTGTTCCGTAGGTGTGGGCAAAATGCATGGCAGGCTAGATGCACCGCTTTGAGCTCACGGACGTTGATGTGGGTCAGGAGGTCCAGTTGGCTCCACAGACCTTGAGTCCTGATGTCCCCAATATGCGCCCCTCCACCCGATGTTTGACGCATCTGTGGTAAGGCAGACTGATGGCTGGGGGGCCTGGAATGGGACCCCTGCACACGCCCACCTGGGGTTGGTCCAGCAGCTCAATGTTTCGAGGACCGGGCAGGGGATTGACACTATCTTGCCCATGTTGTCCCAGGCTGGGTGGTAGACTGAGGCCAGCCAGGCCTGAAGGGGCCTCATTTTCAGCCTTGCGTACCTTATGACTGAGGTGCATGCCGCAAACAGGCCTAAAAGCCTCAGAACCGCACGCACAGTGCATGTCAGGTGGCTTCTTAGCTCCCTTAATGAGGTGTCGATCGTCTTGAATTGATCCTTCGGAAGCGAAGCCCTGGCTACGATTGAGTCCAAGGTTGCCCCTATGAAGTCTATCCTCTGAGCTGGCGAGAGGATGGACTTCTGTGTGTTCACCACCAGCCCTAGCTTGCTGAAGGTACGCTGGATCACTCAAAGGTGCCCATTTACTTGGTCTCTGGTCGGGGCCTTCACTAGCCAGTCGTCCAGGTATGGAAAAACTTGGATACCTTGGCATCTGAGGCAGGCCGCTACCACCGACAGGCACTTTGTGAAGACCCTTGGTGCGGCCGAGAGGCTGAATGGCAGCACTGTGAACTGCAGGTGAGTGCCATCTGCTACGAACCTGAGGAACCGTCTGTGGTGTGGTGCTATGCTTATGTGAAAATACGTGTCCTTCAAATCGAGGGCGGCATACCAATCTCCCGGATCCAGGAGGGGATGATGGAGGCCAGGGAGACCATCTTGAACTTGAGCTTCCTCAGGTGTTTGTTGAGGCGTCTCAGGTCAAGGATGGGGCGGAGACCGCCTTTTGCTTTTGGAATAAGGAAATGCCTTGAGTACAATCCTCTCCCTTTCCGATGGGGAGGGACCTTCTCCACCGCTACCACTTCCAACAGTCAGCAGACCTCCTGTTGTAGCAGATGTACATGAGCTGGGTCCCTGAAAAGGGACTGGGAAAGGGGTGGTGGGTGGGAAGGGGGTGCAGAGGAGAATTGCAGGGAGCAGCCATACTTTATGGTGCGGAGGACCCACTGGTCCAAAGCGATGTGCTCCCAAGCGTGGTAGAAATGGGATAACCGGTTGCGGAAAATAGGGGTGGATGGATCCGGATTTGAGAAGGGGATGCTGACCTCGGGCGTACCCTCAAAACCCCTTCTTTTGGGAGGGAGGGCGTCGAGAGCGGCCTTGGCCTGACCCACTCCTGCTCCTCCTGTTGTTCTGGCCCCTCCCCCAGTATGAGTCCTGACTCCGGTTGTACCCCCTCGGGGCGGGGGTCTGGGGTTTAAAATGCTTGCGCTGGGGGGCGGGGGTGTGGAGGCCCAGGGACTTTAAAATCGCTCTCGAGTCCTTCAGGCTCTGAAGTTTAGAGTCTGTTTGGGCAGAGAACAGGTCTGGGCCCTTGAAGGGCAGGTCCTGGATGGTGTTTTGGACCTCCTGAGGCCTGAAGCCACGAGCACCGCCTCATGGCTACTCCTGAGGACATGGATCAGGCCACTGCATCGGCGGCATCCAGGGCTGACTGGAGAAGGACCTTGGACACCACCTTGCCTTCCTTGACCTTCGCCGATAACTCAGTCCTTGACGATTGGTCGAGCTTGTCCTGGAATTTGTCCATGGAGGCCCAGGAGTTGAAGGCGTATCTACTTAGGATCGCCTGCTGGTTTGCGATCCTAAGTTGCAGCCCCGCCGTGGCATAGACCTTGCGTCCAAACAGGTCCAGACGCTTGGAATCCTTGGCCTTCGGAGTCAGGCCCTGGTGGCCCTGTGTCTCTTTCTCGTTGGCAGCCGCTACTACCAACGACCCCGGGGTGGGATGAGTCTAAAAATGTTCATACTCCGAGGATGGGAGGAAGTATTTCCTTTCTGATTTCTTGGCAGTAGGAGTTATAGAGGCCGGCGCCTGCCAAAGGGCCTTGGTATTGTCCCTGATAGTCTATATAAGGGGTAGGGCGACTCTCGAGGGACCCTCTGGGGTCAGGATGTCCACCATGGGGTCAGCCTCCGGGACTACTTCCTCCGCTTGAAGGCCCATGTTGCAGGCCACCCTACGCAGTAGGTCCTGATGTGTCTTGGCATCATCGGGAACTGCTGCTGGGGCCGCTCCAGGTATGGCTTCGTCTGGCGATGACGACGACGAGCCTCATGGAGGAATCGGCGCTCCTTGGCTCTCGGCACCGGACTGGGGGCATTTTGGACGCTTGCTCTTGGCGGTGCTGGGGTCCTGGGCGTCCTCTGCATTGGAGCCGGGGTCAGAGAGGTCCGTGGCTTCCGGGAGGGCACTGGCCGTGTAGGACGCGCGGGTGCTTGAGCCTGAGGCCATGGAGCGCGACCTGCCTGAGAGCTGGCCCTGCGCCTGGTGGAATGCACAGGGCGTCCAGAATGGCCACTGGGAAGGCATCTGCCAATGAGGCGGTGCCGCATGGCCCTGGCCCGAGCGGTGCCGTCGTGGGCTTCTCCTAGACCTGATTGACCTTGACTCAGAGTCCGAGGAGATATCGCTGCGTGGGGACCACGGTGGAGCAGTGCCAGGTGTTGCCGTCGGTGCCGACGGGGACCTCGGCCTAGCGGTCTCCATTGCACGGCCGCTTTCCCGGCCACAGTGCGGTGACGGATGGTGCCGTGGGGACCTCGGTCTCTTTAACATCGGGGGCTTCCCCCTAGATACTGGTGCCGGTGTTAGGCTCTGTGCCGGGGAAGTAACCTCGATTAACTCCCTGGCTGCCTCGAAGGTCTCAGGAGTGGAGGGCAGGTGAAGATCCTCCTGGAGAATCTCCCTCATAGGGGAGCTTGCCGGCACCGGGCTCAACGAGCCCCTTCCTGGGGCCGGAGTCGACAGGGCCGGGTCTCAGCTGGCCAGCGTCGAGCGGCCCGCCAGGGGTCCTGTTCTGCCGGCTCCCTCCTTGCTCTTAGGTGCAGGGGAATGGCCTCTGTCCGCTCTCTTCTTCTTAGGCAGTGCCGGGGAATGAGAGCGGTGCTGCTGCTTTTCTTCGGCCCCTCTCTTCTGTGTCGGTGATCGGTGGTGCCGTGGCCCCTTGGGCGTGCCCTTGGAACGCGGCGATTGAGGGGCGGTTGGCACGCTCTGCACCAAGGCCGCACCTGGTGTTTGCGGTGCTAGTGAGCACAGCGCATCCTCCATCATCAGGAGTTTTAGTCTCTGGCACCTTTCTTTCTGCGTCCTGGGGTGGAAATTTCTGCAGATCTTGCAGTGTTCTCCTAAGTGGACTTCACCGAGGCACTTGAGACAGGAGGAGTGCGGGTCGTCCAAGGGCATCGGTCTTTTACACGCGCCGCACGGCTTAAAGCCGGGCATGCCCCGGATCCGTTCCGGGCAGCGGACCCCCTAGCTGTTGGGGGGGAGGGCGCTTTTTAACTAACAGCTAATCTACTAATAATGTGGAGGAAAACTAGACGGGGAAGCTCTTGCAGCGCGCAAGAGAGAGACGTTCCAGCAGCCGCTACAGGCGGTAAGAAGGAACTGGGAGGGCAGTGCCGTCGGGACCCTTTATAGTGCGCCACGGAGGCGCGACTGTAGGGGGCTCCACTGACGGCCTGGGGAGTCGCTGGGGAAAAGTTTCTGGCAGCTCGTGTACGCGGCGCGCGCGCACCTAAGGTGGAATGACATGAGCAATCACTCGAAGAAGAAGACGACGACGACAGACACAGCGGGCAGTAAACATACATTTTGGGTTCCATAAAAGTTAAATTCTTCATATTAAATGATACAGTTCTGATTGATATAATTGCTGCTACAAACCCGAAAACCAATAAATCCAAACTTCACTTAGTTCAAAATGCAATGGCTTGGGTCCCTAATGGTTCTCAGAAGCATAAATCCCTGTCTTTCTGTTCCTAACTGATCCTCAATCTCTCAACTCCCTTCTAAGACCCATCTCTTCCCCAGGTTTTATGATACCTAACCTCCCATTTCTAATAAAATTTTAAATCCTATTCAAAGAACCTCTCAGATACCCCCAGACTCAAAAGCCTTCCCCAAATCTTGTCTTTTGAGCCCTTCGTTACCCAGCTGTAATTATGGCAGTGAAATGTCAAGATATATTCAATACCTTCGACTACAATGAGACTACTGACAAGTATCTGCAGGATCTGGGTCACCATTTACAATTTTATTTGCATGAACAAAATTGACAATGAAGCCTTTTTGTGTGAAACAGGCTATACAAAATAAATGAATGCTAGAAAGGAAATAAAAAAAATAATTGATTTTCATGTTAACATACCAGATGTTTAAAGAGTAGGCAAAAAGTAACCCTAATTTATAAGTTTGAAAGTCTTTTATAGCTAAAGCCTAATATATGTTCACAGTTAGAATTATACTGAAGGAAAGGAAAGCTGGTAAGAAATAAAAGGGGAGACTTACATATGTTTGCGGTGAGATTCCATGATTTTGTCTTCTAGTGCTTCTTGCTGAGGTATATACTTGTTCTTTGCTAAGTGTTCACGGTCTATGGTTTCATCAAAATCCCCAATCTCAGCTAGAGAGAAGCAGAAAAAAAATCAAAACCTTGTGTTTAATCTATTTTATTCAGACAAGCTAAAACACAGAGTAATAAAAGTGTGTTTGTCCAAAACTGCAACATGATTTCATGACTCATTTTCATTATTGTATGTTCCACATGGTCCTTATCATCCTTACAGGTATCTGAAACGAAGAGAAATGGCCCAAGAGTAAGGATTCTACCTTCCCCGACAAGCCTGTATATAGATTTTTAAAAGGCATCCTGACAAATGAAAGAATTTCCAAGTTATATCGACTGGGTTGTTGCTTGATAAGGGTTTGTGCAGAGGGTTCAATTTGTTGATGATCATTGCATTGGAACAGATCAGCTTCTGTCAAGCTTATTGTGGCACTCAACACAACTTCATTTCCTCTAGAACAGACTTGTCCAACCTGTAGCCAGTGTGCTGGACTCTGGCCCGCCACGGGCTTTCATCTGGCCCCCGGAGTGCTGCTGCAGGAGCCTGGGTTCTAGGGCCGGCTGGGGCCCTTTTAAATCTCCTACTTTTAGAGCTGCTGGGGGTAGTGGCCTGGTCAGAGAGCTGCTTCAGGGGCTGGATTCAGCTCCTTTCAGGTAGGATGGGGACCAGGGAAGAGGTTGGGGAGCCTCTGCAGCACCAGGGGGGTGAAAGGGGAGCCTGCACAGGGTAAGGGATGGAGAGGAGCCAGCACGCAGGGAAAGGCAGGGGAGGGACAGGGAGAGAGAGGAGTTGGCATGCAGGGAAAGACAGGGGAGGAAGAGGAGCTGGAGAGGAGCCAGTGTGTGGGGAAGGACAGAGGAGCTGGTGCACGGGGAAAGACAAGGGAGGGAGAGGAGCCAGTGTGTGGAGAAAGACAGAGGAGCTGGCGCATGGGGAAAGACAGGGGAGGGAGAAGAGCTGGAGAGGAGCCAGTGTGTGGGGAAAGACAAAGGAGCTGGCGCATGGGGAAAGACGGAGGGAGAGGAGAGACCGTGGGGGAGGGGAGAGTTAGAGAAAGGAGCTGACATGCTGGGAAAAGGAAGGGAGGGGCCAGAGGGGCCTGCGCATGGAAAGGGGAGGAGGGGAGCAGAGCCCACAGGGAAAGGGGCCATTGAGCCCACACAGTGGCATGGCACAGCACGGGCCAGGAAAGGGGTGGGGAAGCTGATGGGGACAGTGAAGGGGAGCCTGCAGTGCGGAGGCGAGGGAAGGAGTCGGGGAGCCAGGGCAGGGGAAGTGGTCAGAGAGCCCACACAGCATGGGCCGAGGAAGGGGTCAAGTAGCCAACAGGAAAAGAGAGCCCGCGCTGCACTGGCCAGGCTCCCTTGCCACCCCTTCCTACTATCCTTTCTTTGCCCTGCTCCCCACACTCCCCCTTACCACCCCACACAGCTATCCCCGCCCTCTCTTGCCATGCCATGCTCTCCTGCCACCTGGTCAAACCGATGCACCCCGAAAAAACTAAAGGTGAGCCTTTTTCAAGTTCACACAAAATGTGATTTAATTACCAAGTGGAAATTTGTTGTGTACAGTTGTGAAAGTGACACTTATATAAAGGCTGTTGTAGGAAGGATGGATATTATCTGAGAATTTTATTTAGGTATGAAATGCAAGTTTCTGCTTTTACAGAACCAAATGGAGTTTGTAAACCGGTGTTTATTTTTTGACTGTTTAAATTTTATTAATAGTAAGATCAATTTCTACTATGCCTTATATATCCAAAATTTGCTCACTGGCCCTCCAAGTGAGAAAAGATTTGCAATATGGCCCGTCATCCAAAAATTTTGGACACCCCTGCTCTAGAACAACAAATGGATGTTTCTTTCCCTGAATTCCACCCCAAAAGTTTTATGTAATTATTCATTATGGCAAATTTGTTCTTAAACAAACATATATGCTGCAACTCAGGGATTTATGAAGAATTTGTCTGTTTTATATTTTGCAGTACTTCAGGACATCCAGTCTCTCTCTTTCTGTGGCTTATTGTTATTTTTTTTTTTTTAATTATAAATGTAGTTTAATAAACCATTTTTCAGACTGAAATCATTTCTGCAATTGTTCCAATTACAAGGGATGTCACTTATTTTTGGTAATTCACACAAGAGAATCAAACAGAATATTTAATAGTGTGTTGCTTGCTACTGTATTACACATTATTTACATGTTTCTGAAAACAGTGTTATTGTTTTGGGGTTTTTTTTGTAAAAGAACATCCTCTCTGCCCATTATGATCTCAGAGTACTAGGAAAGGCAGTACAAGGAATGAAGGCTCTCACTCATCTTTGTTCACCTCTTTGTGAAAGATTAATAAGACACTCCAGTATCCAAAGTATACAGGTATATAAATCTTTTATACCCAACTAGCTTACTTATTAAGAGACTAAATTAAAATCCAGGGATCAGATGCAGACTCTGAAAAAATTCCACAACTTCCACTTCTGAAAAGAATTACTAGATGATGTGCAAGATAATGCTGTCTGTTCTATCAGCTCCTAATAATCTACCTCTTCCTATTACTGAACATTTTAAAAATGAGAATTGTTCTACGTAAAAGTTCTACTACCCCATATCATTTTAAAGAAACCCTGTTAAAGGCACAGGAAGATAACATTCCAATGTGCAGAAAGAACAGCAAATGTGGACGGCAACCAGCGTGGCTTAGCAGGGAACTCTGCGGGGAGCTGAAACATAAAAGGGAAGCTTACAAGAAGTGGAAGCTTGGGCAGATGACAAGGGAGGCGTATAAAGATATTGCTCGGGACTGCAGGGATAAAATCAGAAAGGCCAAAGGACAATTGGAGTTGCAGCTAGCAAGAGATGTGAAGGATAACAGAAAGGGGTTCTATAAGTATATCAGCAACAAGAAAAGGATCAGAGGTGGTGTAGGTCCCTTACTGAATGGGGCAGGCATCCTCGTGGTGGATGATGCGGAAAAGGCTGAAGTACTCAATGCTTTTTTTACCTCAGTCTTCACAGGGAGAGCCACCTCCCAGGCTTCTACATGGGGTAACGTGGAATGGAGAGCAGAGCGGCCCTTGGTGATGGAAAGTCAGATTAGGGAACACTTAAAGAAATTGGATGTGCACAAGTCCATGGGGCCGGATGAACTGCATCCGAGGGTGCTGAGGGAGTTGGCTCAAGTGATTGCAGAGCCGCTGGCCATTATCTTTGAGAACTCGTGGCGAACGGGGGAGGTCCCAAAGGATTGGAAAAAGGCAAATATAGTACCTCTCTTCAAGAAAGGAAAAAAGAAGGATCTGGGGAACTACAGACCAGTCAGCCTCAGCCTCCCCTCAATCCCTGGGAAAATCATGGAGCAGGTCCTCAAAGAATCCATCCTGAAACACTTGGAGGAAAATAGAGTGATCAGGAGCAGCCAACATGGATTCACCAAGGGCAAATCATGCCTGACCAACCTGATTTCCTTCTATGATGAGATGACTAGATTTGTGGATGCGGGAAGAGCCGTTGATGTGGTATACCTTGACTTTAGCAAGGCTTTTGATACGGTTTCCCACAGCAGTCTCGTCGGCAAGTTAAGGAAGTATGGGTTGGACAAGTGGACCGTAAGGTGGATCAAAAACTGGCTAGATCAACGGGCTCAGTGGGTAGGAATCAATGGCTCAATGTCTGGTTCGCAACCGGTAACAAGTGGAGTGCCCCAGGGGTCGGTCCTGGGGCCGGTTCTATTCAACATCTTCATTAATGATCTTGATGATGGAATAGACTGCGTGCTTAGTAAGTTCGTGGATGACACCAAGTTGGGGGGAATGGTAGATACTCTGGAAGGCAGGGACAGGATCCAGGGAGACTTGGACAACTTGGAACACTGGGCCGAAAAAAACCTCATGAGGTTCAACAAAGACAAGTGCAAAGTCCTGCACTTAGGACGGAAAAATCCCATGCACTGCTACAGGCTGGGGACTGATCGGCTAAGTAGCAGCACTGTAGAAAAGGACCTGGGGGTTATGGTGGACGGGAAGATGAATATGAGCCAACAGTGTGCCCTTGTTGCCAAAAAGGCCAATGGCATATTAGGCTGCATCAGTAGGAGTATTGCCAGCAGATCGAGGGATGTGATAATTTCCCTCTATTCAACACTGGTCAGGCCACATCTGGAATACTGTGTCCAGTTTTGGGCTCCCCACTACAGAAGGGATGAGGACAAATTAGAAAGAGTCCAGCGAAGGGCAACAAAAATGATTAGAGGAGTGGGGCACATGACTTATGAGGAGAGACTGAAGGAACTAGGCTTATTTAGTCTACAGAAGACTGAGGGGAGTTTTGATAGCAACCTTCAACTACTTGAAGGAGTGCTCCAAAGAGGAGGGAGGTAGGCTGTTCTCGAGGGTAACAGAGGACAGAACAAGGAGCAATGATTTCAAATTACAGCTGGGGAGGTCAAGGTTGGATATTAGGAAAAACTTTCTCACTAGGAGGGTCGTGAAGCATTGGAATGGGCTACCTAGGGAGGTGGTAGAATCTCCATCTTTGGAGATTTTTAAGGCCTGGTTAGACAAAACCCTGGCTGGGGTGATTTACTGGGAGTGGTCCTGCTTTTTAGCAGGGGGTTGGACTAGATGACCTCGTGAAGTCCCTTCCATCCCTATTATTCTATGATTCTATGATCACTTCCCACCATATCTAAATTATTGGTGTATGGGTGCACAGCCACAGCATTGCAGCTACGTTGCTGTAGAGCCACAGTGTTGATGCTTTCGGTTCCTACAGCAATGGAAGGAATTTTTCCATCACTGTACATAACAAACCTCCCTGAGGAATGGTAGCTAGGTCAATGGAAATATTCTTCTGCCGACGTCTCTGTGTCTACCCCAGGGCTTATGTCAGTCTAACTACAGTACTCAACACAAGTTATGCAGCTATCCTGAAATCTTGGGAGTCATCCCTGATCTTGAACTCAAAAGGAAAGGAAGACATTTAAGGAAGAAGTAAGTCACAAGCTCCATAATATCATGAAAATTTGACATCAGTTCAACCCAAACTCTACTGGAAATATTATTCACTCTTTACTCATCACCCATGCAAGGCTTAAAATTCTCTTTTATATGGCTTTCCTAACAGCCTGCTTTCTAGAAGCCATAAGTACTGCAGCCAAGCTACTCTATCCCTGCAGCAATATGATTACTGACACTTTGACTGCATCTATCACCCTCAAATCCATTCCTAATCACCTTCTCGGCTTCCAAAACACACCAGGACTTGTTCTCTCTGACCCTGTATCCATCTACTTTTCCCACTTCCCTCCCAATACCCTTACTTCAATCTAAGACTCCTTTCTAGTGTTTCTCTACAAATAGAGCTGCACTTTCTGAAGCTCACCTTCCCTTTGAGCCATTCCCTCTTTTATTAGTTTACCTTAAAACCTTCCTGTTCGTTTCAGCCAAAGACTGACCTTAACTGCAACTCCCTTTTCTCTTACCCCATTAGCACATCACTGCATTCTCCCCTTGCTGTAACTAGCCTGCACTATTACTTCTGGTATCTCTAATGCTTTTACATTTCAGCTCCTTTTTCTCTTTATTCGCTTCATCTTTTTACCTCACATTTTACCTTTCTGCATGAATCCCTCTACCAATGCATATGAAGCATTCTCAGTTCTAACACACTTTCTATAATGCTTTGAGATATTTCATGTAGCATCCTTCATATGAAATAAGCTGTTTTGTAATATATATGTTAATTTCAATATAACCCATTCGCTGCTCTCAAAATAGGATTTTATATTAAGAGCAAGTTGTAACATGAATGAAGATCCTGCCAAAGACAAGAAAGGGACTCCTGGAAACCTAAGCCCATCATACAAAGATGGCCATGCAGAAGTGGATACACACAGCATGAGGATACAGCACCATTCTTCACCTCTTGCTCCCTGCTCTTCCCACTTTTACATCATTGCTGTCAGCAACTGCTGTTACATATTTATTCAGAAAAATACCAACTAATTTTTTTAGCCAATGTATAAAAGCCAGAGACAATTTAAATACAACACAATTAAAGCAGATAGGATTCCATTATAGGAACTCAGGATCAATTCT
This sequence comes from Pelusios castaneus, assembly GCA_007922175.1. Lineage (NCBI taxonomy): Eukaryota > Metazoa > Chordata > Testudines > Pelomedusidae > Pelusios > Pelusios castaneus. The sequence goes on along the minus strand of ML685802.1, from coordinate 6,363,233 downwards.
AACAGAAAACATTTTATTTAGTTGATACAAGATACCTCCAGTAAGAACACTAGTCACATGGGGTCCTAGGAGCGCATTCTAGCACAACCAATTTGGAAATTCTACTATTACACTGGGGAAGTAGGATAATTATACAGGATTTTGGTCATATGTAGATAGGAACAGACAATATTAAACTCCGTGTCATCAGGACTAACAAGCAAGTATGGCATATTTAGGGGTTCATAAATCAGACACTTATATGTTAATTCTAAACAGAATAGACAGATCCTGGACTTAGAAAAAAGAAATAAAAGCTACCCTCAGCAAGCTCTGGCAGTTTAAGAGAGTACAAAAGATTCTTCTGGAATCTCATTCCCTCAATGACTGAGCCTCTTCCAGAGCACAGCTGCCTAACACTATACAGGTGAACTCACACTTTTTAAACATATAAGGCATTGTTACAGTGTTCAGCTTGTTAGAAGTTCAGGCTCTGATTAGAGTAGGAAACTCCATAATTAATAAAGTTCTAGTGAAATAACATTACCAAAGGCATAGGAGAGAAACTTGTACAATTAAAAAAAGAGATTTTTAGTTTAAAACTCTGCCTTATTTTTGTTAATAACTAGTTAACTGCCATGAGTACTTAACATTGAGAAAAAAAAAAAAAAAGAGAAAGAAATATTTGAGATAGGTTCACCATTACTACTCCCCACTGCTTTTTTTGTTTTAATTTGTTTTTTTAAAAGGTGCTAGTACTCTGCCAGGGACCTGGGGCCACCAGCACAGGAGCCGGGACTGCATCACTGTGAAAAAAAAGGTGCCCGTACTCAGTACCCTTGGGCCTTGAGTATAATCATAAAAACAGCCCTGCTACTCCCTCCCCAACCCCTCCAATTAAGGTTCAAGAACTAACAATATATATTTTCTGACACTCCCCAAAATAAAGCATCCACCAAAATTACTGTAACCAGAGATATTTCTCATATTTCTAAGGTTTAAAAAGAAGCAGAAAATTTGTTTTTAAAAGGAAATACGGACACCCTCAGGCATTCCTCATGTACAACAGTAAAAGAATTTAAAACACCCCATAAGTACAATTCAAATCATATTGTTTTTTATATATAAATTATGCAAAATCCCTTCTAGTTTAATCAACACCTAAACCTTCATCTGCACAGTAGTCCTGATCAAATGTTACTTATCACTACTTCAGTTCAGAAAAAGAATTTGCTTCTTCAGACAAATAAAGACACCGTTGTATGCGCCACACTCTTAGTCAAGCAACAAAGAGGATCAACCAACTAAGGCTCAGTCAATTTAGGTTTTTCTTTCCCTCAGCAAATCTCTTTTTAATGGTGATCAGGCTAAAAGAGTGAATAACTTACTCCTTGCCTGTGATGATAGATCTCTGATCTCTCCAATTTGCTCTTAGCATGGCTTTAATCCAATGAATCATTCTAACCCACTTAGTTTTCTTGTTCTAGAATCCTCAAGTTACCTTTCATTGTTTACACCCTAACACTCCAACAAATCTTTTTCTATTTCCAGAGAGAACTTTACAATAGTTCCTGCTCCATTGCAAAATCCAGCCTGATGGCACGACTTTGAAGAAGAGGGGAAGGAGGATGGGCAGTGGAGGACCCAGAGGGAGAAATTATGTCAATGAACTCAAGTCACTTTATAAGTAACCAGTCTCTCTTTCTTCACCGAGTAACTGTCCCACTTTAGCTAACTCCCAAACAGAGTGCAAAAGGAGACAGTGGGTGCTGAGGAGTCCTATCTAACACAGGTTGAACAACAGCCATCCCAAAGGCTGCAAAGATCTGAAAGCATACACTCTGATGCAATACTGGGAAATGGTGTGAACATATGATCAGCTGGCCACTTTATAAATGTCTTTGATGAAGACATTCTTCAGCAAAGCAACAGAGGTGGTCTGGGCACTAGTGGAGTAGAAAGATGGATGAAAGATGCATATAACAGTGTAAAGCATTGGGATAGGCTCTGGGTAGAAATGGGGACAAAAAAATCTAGGAGAAGCTCTGAAGGGTCTAGTTCTTTCTAGGCAGAATGTAGTGCTCTCCTAACATCCAGAGTTGTGCAGTTTAGAGGATGGGTAATTGTAAGTCCTGGTTAATGTGGACGTCTGAGATGTTGGTAAGAAAACTAGGATAGGGGCAAAGAGTCATTTTTTATTAATAAAAAACAATCTAAGGTTGTTCTGCCATAAGGACAGAATGGTTCTACTCTTAAGAAGTTTTCATGGATAAATGCAGGAGAGAACACTTTGCTAAGGGCTTGACGGGTGATTTCATTAGTGCACTGAGGATGAGACCAAGGTCCCAAACTGCAGTAGGATAAATTGTGGAAAAAGAATAAAACAAAGATTCAGGACTGCCGCAGCCAAGGCTAGGACAATTGTGTGAACATGATGGGAAGAAACAGTGGTGTTCAGGCAAGGATCCTTGCGCTGAATCCAAGAGCTTTTTTCACGTCTCGTGGCCATCACTCCTTCAACTTGGTCATGTCAGATGTAACATCTTCTTCTTTAGATTCAAGTCTCTCTCTTTGGAGTACTGCAAATGATCTATGTCCTGTTTTCAGCATCCACTATTGGGTGAAAGATCCTCATGGACAGCGTTACAAACCTGACCATGAAGCCATTACGTAACACTTGCTGGGAGATCCGCATTGACAGTTAAGGCCAGAGACGTACCAAGTGACTGAGGTTTACAACGCCCTGATGGAAGTGGAGCAATTGACTAAAGCCGAGGCCAGAATCCAACACAAGTCCCAAAGCCAAGCACCCCAGATCACTGATTTGAAACTTCTGGTCTCAGTTATGATTTGGTGTGATATACTGTGCCAAGAAAATGTTGTAAGCAAGGCATTACAAACTCAGTTTTCGGAGATCATGATCAATACTACTTCAATGAGAAGCTTCCTTGATTTCTTTGTGGCCTAGAGAGAGAACAGATTTGAAGATGCCATCACTGCTGTAAAAGAAATGGCAGGAAACTTAGGAGTTGAACTGTCTTCAAGGGAACGTGTATTCATCAAAAGAAAGAAAATTTGGTTATGAGGACAGATGAGGTGATGGGAAGTCCGGAAGAAAAAAATCAAGAGGGAGGGTTTTTTTGCTTGCTCATTGACATGGATGAAGTATCCATCCAAGAAATGGTCAGTCAAATGAAGCACCGTGAAAAGACCGGGGGGACGGGAGGGTGCATTGGATGATCTTAGAAAGCTGTCAGCAGATAGGAAAACAGTTGTACAGATCTTCACTGGATGTTTAGACATGGGGAAGGATGTCAAAGACCTCTATGTCAAATTGGACAACATCTGTCATATTTTGTCACAGGGGAAGCACTCTCCACTCCAAGTTTTCCAATTCATGCATGATGCAGAGCTGAAGGACACTTTTCCTGATCTGTGGATAGCTTTGAGGATTCTGCTCACACTGCCAGTCACAGTCCTGAACGGTGAGTGCAGCTTTTCAAAGCTCAGGCTCATTAAAACATATCTTCTATCAATGATGGGCAATGCCAGAGACTGATATTGCTTGCTATTTTATCACTTGAAAATGCCACTGGCCAGGATTTTGATCTCTCTGATGCTGTGCTTCAGATTACATGCGCAAAGGCAAGGAAAGGGACCTTTTGAACTAAGATTTACATTCTACGGCTGTCATGTACTGTAACACTATTTAATATTGCAAACTAGATACCTTCACACTGGGTTTGAATAGAGATCTGGGATGGCTAACATTACAAAATGGGATTTCCCTTCTATTATCCTTCTTAGCTCTTGCTTACAGTTCTTGCTTCCCTCGTCCACATTGTTTGAATCAAAACAGTTTTGTTTGCTTTGCTGAGATAGGTTAGCAGACTATCTCTCTGGAACTGTATGAACTGACCTTGTGACCCCCCCCTTCTTGTTATGTATATCTACAGCTAATGTGCTTCCTTTTTCCATTTCATGCATCTGATGAAGTGGGATTGTGCCCAAGAAAGCTTATGCATTAAATTTGTTAGCTTTAAAAGTGCCACAGGACCTCTTTTTTGTTTTGCTGAAATAGACTAACCTGGCTACCCCCTGGAACTGGTTCACCCAGTGTTGGTGCACAGTTCAATTTTTTTTATATTAGTACATTTCAATTATTGTTAAAATTAAAATGTTTCTATAAGCTCCAAGAAACTTTTTTTTTTAATTTGCTTATATGTGGCATGAAAATATACAAATCCTAGTGTGCAATTAATCATCTTGTATAACAAGGATAACTCATGCATGCAAATCATGCAAAGTTGTGAAATGGGCTACAAATGCAATAAAACAAAGTATTGAAAAGTTTAACATATGGAAGGGGGGAGGGTGCTGAAGATGATCCTTGCCTGGGCACCATTTGGTCTAAGAACGGCCCTTCCCAGAATGTATGTAGCTGGATGTCGATCCAGGGTGACCCCTTTGAACTTGATATGCTGGGTAACAAAGTGGACGTTTCTCTGTTAAGTCTTAGCGCCGGTGTGTTGAACAGGAACTTTTTGACTTCTGATTGTACCTTGTTGTAGGATTGGCCCTTGAGGAGCTAGTTGTATAGGTAGGGAAAGACCACTGCTTTTAATTCTCTCAACTGGGCAGCCACCAGAAGAACCTTTGTGAAGTCTCTTGGGGTAGCCAAGAGGCCGAATGTAAGTACCTGATATTAATACTGTTTCTGGCCGCCCATGATCAGCAGAAAGTGTTTGTGAGCTGGATGCATTTACTATGTGAAAGTACGCATTCTGGAGGTTGAGGAATTCTAATCTACCCCTTGGATTTAGAGATTACCTTATTGAATGTCTGAAGTCTGGATGAATGTGTTCAATGTTCTGAGGTCCGAGATCAGTCTCAATATCCCTTTCTTCTTGGGAATGAGGAAGTATCTGGAGGATAATCCTTTCCCTATATAGGGGGATGGGAACTAGTCTAACCATCCCCAGTTATAAAAAAGGATTTCACTTCCTGTTTTAAGAGAGCTTGGTAAAACTGTCCTTAAAGAGGAACAAGGAGGTTGGGTTGTGAGGAGGGACAGAGCTGAAGTCAATGTCCAGTCAGATGTCCATTCTGATTTGTTCCCCTGGATATTTGAAATGCGAAAGATGATCCTTGATAAAGTGGAAAGTGAGAAGCAGAGCAGTGGAGCAGCATACAATCCAGACGATGGAGTGATAGTGATTCTCAATCAATATATCAAAATTGTCACTCTGTGGAGGCAGGTGGCTGAGTGACCACAGAGGAAGAGGTTGATGGTCTTTTCCTTTAGAATTTTGGCCTCTTCTTAGGTGTATTTATAGCCATGTTATATGTTTGAAACTGGACCGTAGGTCAGTGGTTTTCAACCAGTGTGCTGCGGCACACTAGTGTGCTGTAAGGACTGTCCAAGTGTGCCGTGAAATTTTGTGCAAAAGTAATGAAAATCAATGTTCATCTTAAAACAACATGCTATCCAACCAAAATTACAACTCATAAAACTCATGAAAATTAATCATCAAATTAAAAGCGAGGTATTGGTCTTTCGATTCTAAAACCTGAATGTTCTAAATACAGGTGGGCAAAGGGCAAAATTGAGATGACATATATGTTTTTTCCGGTGGATTTGAAACATTAATGCATTTGATCTTTCTTTAGCTTGTTGTATGCACTGTGTTGCAAACCTTTCTAGTAAGACCGTAACCACAGTAAATGTAAGTAAATGTGACATTTATGAGTAAACAATTCAGCTGAAAAAAGTGGACATGTCATGGAATTGTTTGTCTCATTGAAGTGTTCCATGTTACTGAAAAAGCTGAGAACCACTGCCATAGGGGACCTTTGGTCCTGATTATGATCTGCTGCACTTTCTTTTGGTTGCAGAAGTGTAGATTTTTAAGGACTAAAGAGTCACTCTGGATGCTTCTAAGGAGTGGAAGGATTCATCCATGGCGTTGCTGAAGAGTTTTTGAAAGAAAAATTCTTTACTGTGTTCTGAATCTCCTTTGGGATACCAGACGACTATAAGCAGGGCATGTGGCACACTACTACAATTGTTCCCATAGAACAGGAAGCCTGAGCTGCCAAGACCAAAGATTCCTGTCGCGAGGTCATGGACATTACTAGTCCTTCAGCAATGAGTGCCTGGAACTGATCTCTTTATTCTTGTGGGAGATATTCAATAAATGAGTGAATTTAATGTAGTTTGCATATTGGTATTTAGAGATCAGGGCGTAGTAATTTACTTCCCTGAATCATAAAGAGGCAGGGTGTAAATTTTAGACCTCAAAATATCCAGCTACTTATGTTCTTCGTTGTGTTTGTATCCTTTATTCACAGCATCAACCATTAAGGAATATGAGAAAAGACAGATGAATATGTATTCTGTGCCCTTGGAGGGCACATAGTATTTCTTATCTGCTCATTATAAAGTAAATGGGACAATGGCTGGTGTTTGCCATACTGACTCCAGCAAGGCATCATTGATCTTTCTTGCTCAAAAAAGTAGTATGAAGGCACTCCACAAGGCTATGCTATCACAACTCCAGCTCCTCCAGAGGAATTTGTAGAGTTCCAACTAGTCTTTTCATGAGATCTTAGAAACAAGTTTAAAATTGTCTGCACAGGTGGGAGAAGTAGGCATTACAGATTCATATAGCAAAGAAGAGGACTTACTAGTGGTTGATTTTGCCTACCTTTCAGCCCTCAGTTCTTGCTTCTCATGAAGGGAAAGGCAAGGGAGATCCTGAGCAGCAGGTAACCATCTTTCCTGGCGGTCCCCTCCTGAAAGGGGATAATTTGTTGTACTGCTCCCCAAAAGCAGCCCAGGAGTTCCAGAAGAGCCATTGACTTGTACACCTCAGTGGGCCTCAAGTGTGGTCAAACCAAGGAGGCTATTGATGGGCTTGCATGTTCCTGATGACCTTTTTTCAGAGCTGACTTCTGGGCAGAGGAGCATCTGAATGGGTAGAGGTGAAACCCTAAATGAAGATCTCAGAATCAGAAGAGGTGTCTTCCCAGTATCATAGTGAAGCTGATCTCATTGATACTGAATAAAGCATGGACCCATGAGATTTCTTTTGGTACTCATGAGCCGGGGGAACAGGCCTCCTCGGACATTAGGAGGTTCCTCAGCAACAGAAAGGATGTTTGAGAGCTTAATTTGCCGTAGTTGAAGCCATTGGTGACGAAGACAGCAAAAGGGTGTGATTCACAGTGTTTCTGTCCTGCTGGAGAGGCAAGGCCCAGGACAGCTAATGCTTCTTTGAGGTAGAATAATTCTTTTGCCTGACAAGTTCCAAATCAGGTACATCACCAGCACTGGATGGGGCTGCATACCACAAGATCTTTCAGTGCAGAAAGCTCAATACCAGAAAACGTAGGTACCTCAACTGTAACCGTGATGGGTTGTGAGGTCTCCTTGTTGACAGATTTCTGAAGCAATTTACCTCTTTTCTTCAATGCCTTTTTATCAAGGGACTTAGAGTTCTTCTTTTATGAGGCTTCCTAAGAGCCATGCTTCTTAACCAACAGAGCCAGAGCTATGGAAACTGAAGGGGTGCTAAGACTGACTGTCCCCTCTATAAGTGGGGTTGGGAGGGTAAAAAGTTGGAGGAAGGTCTCACTGGAATTACCAGTGTTGAGGAGAAAAGACTTTCTACAGGCATGACAAGATTTAAAACTTGGGGCTTGGTGTGTACCCATCAAGATAAAAGGCAAAGGCGGCTCTAACAAATGGAGAGGCTCCATGGATGGGGACCACAAAGAAGAGGTGAAGGAATCCTCCCCTCTCCTCTACCCCTCCAAAAAATCCATACAAAAATCATGAAAGTTAAAAATAAAACAAAAAATAATAAAGATGAAAAATTTAAGGCAAGGAAGGGAGCTAGGATTTGGAGTAAACTAATTCCCAGACACTGAGAAGGAACTAGAGTGATGGTGGGTTTGCTCTGTCTTACATGTCCTCAGGTCAGATCACAAGGGCACAGGAGCAGAACGTGCAGACACTGCTACCCAAAATCTCCAATCGGGACACATGCACACCTGAAGTGGAGCACTCAGAGGAACCATTTCTTGAAGAATTCTCCTTTCACTTTATTCAGTCCCCAGGACCATCCTTGAGGGGGATGAACGGGGCCCCGTGCTGTCTCGCTCCCAGCAGGGAGTGCAGGGCCTGCGCCATGCTGCCCCCCCTCCCCACCCAGCTGTGCTTTGTTCTGCTTACCACCGCAGGCAGCGGGGCAGGGCAGGAGCACTTCACCCGGCCTCTGGGTTGGCCCTCCCTACCCCCAGGGTGGAGCAGCCGGCCCAGGGTCAGGGCATGTGCGTGGGGCCAGGCCTCTCTAGGCTGGCCTGCCTGCCCCACATATGACAGTCTCTGGCCACGGCCAGGGCTAGGGCCAGCTCTCAGTGGCGGCCTTGGGTACAGCTGGGGCCGGCTCCTGGTGGCAGCGACCTCGGCCAGGGCTGGCTCCCAGCAGTGGCCTTGGGTCCATGGCTGTGGTCGGGGCACCGACGGCAGCCTTGGATCCCGGCTGCCGGCACTCTGGGGTCCTGGCCGGGGCCAGCTCCTGACTACAGCCTTGGCTGGGGCTGCCTCAGATTGCCGTGGTCCCGGGGGCTAAGCGGGCCGGCTGAGCTTGCCCTTTACCCCTCCAGCGTGGGGTAGGGTGGGGGCCCGCCCAGATTGGCCCTGTGCCCCGCTCCCCCCCAGGGATGGCCCTGCTAATCGCTAAGTTAGAGCTGGAGCTGGCTATAAACTCCACTTTTTTTTCCATGGCTGAAGTCAGAGGGCAGGGACTGACCTTCTTGACAAAACTCCTCTCAAGTTCCTGAGAGGAATAAACAAAGTTGCTGAGAAAATAAAATGTTAAGAACTTTGTTCACCACCTGCTTCTGGATACAGTTCTGTTGAGACGTGGTTCATTTTGGAAACATACATGAAAACTTTTTCTTCTTTAAGTTTGAATTCTTAAAGTCTCTTTACGTTCTTAACGTCTGGGCTACAAAAACAGTGAGCTTGAAAATGGTCACAGGGATATAGAATTTCACTGAGGCTGCTCCTTTTATTTATTTTGTCTCCCACAACTGCTCAGTCACAGAGGTCATTGGAGGTCAAAGCGAATGAAAAGTCGTTGGCATTTGCTTCTGGTCCAAAGATTAGTAATGGGAAGAAACATCCCACTAAAACAGACCATCTCTAACACTGGATAGATTTACCCATCCTTACCAGAGATATACCTCTAAGGAGCTTTGAAAATCTTTGTTAATGAAGATGGTATCTATATGGCTGCCTTTGAGTACAAATATGCAGTGCTGAATTTTACAATGGCAATTCAAAATGATCTATTATAGCTGAACATTTTTGGCAGTCTATATATGCTTCATAACAGATTATCATAATATTATTCTAGATATGGGTTTCCATAAATTCCCTTTTAAGTGATTGCTTTTTATATCTGGAGGACAAAAGTAGCTTGACATGCTGATATGAGTGAATGAATATATGATTGGAACAAACACATTCTTCTTTCTTACATGTCTACCGAAAAAAACTGTTTTTATTTTTTTCCTCCTATAACTTTTATCAGGACTATGATTTAGTCTGCAATCTAAGCATACTTATTTACTATGTTCTAGACAGTACATACGTCTCCTGGAATCTGTACTCTACTGACACAATAAAATGTTAAATATAAATAATAAAACAAAACAGAAATTCAGATGAAGAATTCAACCTATTTGCCATTCTGCAGAAACTTTCCCTTAGAGAGTCCTGGCAGGCAGTCAAGCTCTTTGAAAATGCAAACAAATAACAAAATGCAGATTCAATGCATAGGATATTTCTGAGGACCTGTTCTTTCCTAGAAACAATAAAATGTATTGAAATACACACCATACAAAACATGTAGCTTTAGTTCAGGTTTTTATCCTGTACTATAGTGTAACACGCTGAAGACACATTCACAGGCAACTATTGATTGATAACCTGACAAAGCTTCGCCTGCTCACCAACGCATTTCTCTTTCTACAAGGGAGAAAGAAACAGAACTTACACTGTACTATGTGTGAGATTAAGAGTGCAGCACTGGTATCATTACATGTTAGCCTGCCTTGTGCCAGGTCTTGCTTCACTTGCAATGCAAACAGGTACCTGCAAACACAAAAGTGAACAAAGTTACGCACAAAGCACAGGAAAAAATGCAGCAAAATGCCAACTCATAATTTGGCAATAGATACCCTTTGCCTGATGGAATCTATACAAGTGGTCTGAATTTCTTGAGTTTTAGAGGCTGAATAAAGCATAACAATAATGTGCTAGCCTTCAGGGTTTTATATAGCAGCTATTTTGCATAGCCAAGAGAGCACAAACTTCTATACAATATAATGAGCCCTGGAAAGGAAGTGACAGTGTAGACAAAATGTGGCAGCCATTATGTGATCAGGAACAGCTTCACAAGCAGCCGTAGACACTGGAGCCTATTTTATCAAGAAAGAAAAAATGTCGGCTAAGGCGCTGGAGTGAAGTTATCTCCTGCTGTTTGTAAAGTGCCAATGGAACTTCCAAGTAGGCAGCCACCGGAGAATGACCTCACCACACAGTAAGAGGAGGAGGGCTGCTGTCTGCCTTGTAGGAACAGGTGTGTGGGCCCTTCAAGGCTTAGATAGATGGCTAAGTGTGAGATTTACTTGCTGTAGCAGTTTCAGAACAGATCCATATGTGGATGCTGACCCATCTCATCCCGCGCCGCCTCCCATACCTCCCACCTGACTTTCCAGGTGACCAGAAAAGATGGGAACCTTATTTAGTTGCACACAGGTGCAGGAAAATCCCTCTTCTACCAGGACCAGGTGGAGCAGCAAGAACAGCAGCACAGCAAACTTTGCTCAGTGTCTTGACACCATATGGCAGCAGACTGTGAGAACAGGGAAAGGGGGCAGGGGAAGAGCCTCCCTCTTCCAATCCACAGCAGTAGAAGCAGGCATTTTGTATGAGAAGGGGAGGGAGTTTCAAACTTATCAACTTGGAGCTGTAGTGGACCAGTCAGAAGAGGGAGTGGCCCTCTCCGTTGCAGCTGGCCATAGCAGATGTGTTAAAGCTAATGGGGGATGGAGTGGGGCTTGAGGGATCCTGGGAGACCACGGATTCTAAGAGCCCTGCAAATCCGCAGATATCCGCGGAACCCGTATCCGCAGATACAATGCAGATATCTGCAGACCATTTCTTGCAGATGCAGATTGGATACGGATCCACATATTTTTATCTGTACAGGGCTAGAGCCCTGTAAATACGCAAATATCCACGGATGTCTGCATTATATCCGCATCCACGGATACAACACAGATATCCACAGACCATTTCTTGCAGATGCAGATCGGATAAGGATCCACATATTTTTATCCGTGCAGGGCTCTACGGAGTCTCACTGCATGGACAAGAGGTTGGACCCAAGACCAGAGTGAGTGGATCCCAGGCTGATATGTTTTAGTGGGCCACCTAGAGCCAGGACATTTGAACAAATGGATTGCAGGAGAGGACACCACCAGACCTGACAGGGACAACTGTGACCACCACCAGTGGAGGTTTCAGGGGCATGGTGGGAAATCGAGTTCCTTCCATCCCATGCTGCAATGGGAATTAACAGCAGGGACTTCGGTGGGATTCAGCGAACCCGACCATAATTTCTTTAGGGAATCTAAGTGGGAGAGGGGAGAGTTTTAGCAGAACTATCAAACAGGGAACTGGTGTCTTAAAGCTGGGTCAGGTATGTCTACGTTACACATACCTTAGAATCATAGATTATTAAGGTTGGAAGGGACCTCAGGAGGCCATCTGGTTCAATCCCCTGCTCAAAGCAGGGCTAATCCTGAATACATCATCCTAGCCAGGGCTTTGTCAAGCCTCACCTTAAAACCCTCTAAGGATGGTGTCACAGGATGCACTGTCTGCACACATAGAGCACTGTTTCCCTACAGGTGAGCTACGGCACATGGGTGTGCCCTCCGGCCAGAGCAGGTGTGCCCTGGAATTTTTTGAAAAACCACTCGAGTTCTGGATTGGCTCATGAATATTCATGAGTTCATTTGGAGACTATACGGCAGTGTGCCTCAAAATAATTAAAGGTATGAACATGTGCCATGGGAAAGAAAAGGTTGGGAACCACTAACATAGAGTATGATCTGTGTAACGTTTCTGTTCACTTTTGCAATGTAATTGTATGGTTTACTGAAACTATGCCATGCAAGGTTCCTTTTTGAATGCCCATAACATGCTCTGCATTATTGTTATATCATGTTTCCTGCAGCTTCACACATGTACCTATGTGAAACATGTTCCCATGCATTTCACATGCTGGGGGGGTTGGGGGTAGGGGAGAGGAAACAGATCAGTTTGTCAGCACATACACAAGGGGTACATGACAAAGACAATGCAAATTAAGCTCCTAGCTCAGGAGGGAAAGATCATGATACAAAGGATCACTTGACCCCAAGAGTGGGGAGGGGGGCATGCTTGGAGAAAGAAGTACACACATTGGAAACTTTTTGTGGCTTTTTGGCCTGAGAAATTCCAACTTGAAACAACTGCAAAGGACTGAACCTGGCCAGAGGGGCAGAGACTGGCTGAAAATCATCACTGGCGAGGCATGTGGGTAAGAATGGAACGGACTACAACAGTAAACTTTAGTTTAGAATGTATGTTGTTTTCGTTTGTTAGTGATGAACTCCTGATGGATTGATTGTGCATTGATTTGCTATATACTCACTTAAAATCATGTTTAATCAATAAACTAGTGTTTGTTTTATCTAAAGCTGTATGATTTTAGAGTGTCTGAAGGAGCAAAGGCTGACTGTATTTGTTTCTTTGTTAAAATGAACAAACAAGGAATTTTGTGGCACTTTTAAAGACCTGCGTCCTGTAAGAACTCCTCTGGAAGGTCTTCAGAATTTGGGGATGTACATGGGCAGAGGTGAAGGCTGATCTAAACCTTGAAGACAGCAAAGACAGGCCAGGAAGCCAGGGTGAATCCATTATTCTACTGGTGGGTGGCAAACCTGGAATCTGCCCTGTGGAGGGTTGAGAGCCTATGTGGCAATAAATCCAGGGAAGGAGGGGCCCCTCTTCATTCACAGTGATGGGAGTCCCCTCACAACATACTAGTTTGTCAGGAGTTTTAAGATAGCCTCAGTCTCATCAGTCCCTTCCAGCATATGAATTTGGTTCCCAATTCATTTAGTATCAGGACAGCAACAGCAGCAGCCCAACTAGTTCTGGGGGCTAGTACAATTCAGACAAGTGGGGACTAGCATCCTGAAACAAGAATATAGAAGAGACCCTAGGTGGGGAACCAATGTTCGATTTTCCCTTTGTGTTCTCATTCCAGATCCTGGCAGCTGGGCCAGGCGAATAGTGGTGTGGATCTGAAGGCTCAGTCTGAGCTCACAGGTGGGTTCCCATGTTTTCTGGAGGTTTATAGCTAGGTATCAGTGGTGAAGCAGTCCTGAGCTGGCATGGGGAGGAGGGACATGTTATGGGACCAGCTCTTGCCTCTTTTGTAAACCATGGTGGCCCGTAAGCAGGCACCAAATATGATTGTGTGAGAAAATGATCTGGGAATGTGTCAAGGGGTGGACATCATAATCAGAGCTAAGCAGAACTTGGCCAGACCCTGGAACTTTTCCCAGGAATAAAAATTATTCAGTCAGGCCCATTGCAACACAGGGAGTGGTGGGGAGCTGTGAAACCTCCTTTGGGTCAGTGAGGCTAGGAGGTAGATGAATAGGGAGGTAGCCAAATTCATATATGGTATAAGGGAGTTGGTTATAGGGCACCATAGCATATAGGGCACCGGGATTATTCAGGAAGATGGAATCCTGCTGTCAAACTTGGGAGCGGACACATTTTTGGCTGATATTAAAAGGGGCATTACGAGATGTCTTGTAACCCAGCTAGGTATGGGAGAGAGAGGATGGCTAATTGCTGGCACCTTTTTGTGATTGACATTCAGTGCAGGTACTCTGTAGGGAAGGGATAAAGTGATCAGATAAAATGGATTGGGAAAAAATTTAAAGGATGTGTCCTTTAAAGGAGAGGAAATCAGAGGGTTTTAGGGCTCCTGTGAAAGCCAACCTCCCCTCTTTTATAGTCTCCTTAATCCTCATTCAAGTGTGGGCATGGCAAAGCCCCAGTAGTAGACTGGCTGGGGACCCGGATAGGTAAAGGGGGAGGGCTGACAGCAGTCTCCCACACGGTACACTTTTATCTGCCGGGTACTCCCAGGCATGTAAGTATATAGTTGTGGTCTACTTAAATTTTACAGCCCGTCTCTCCCATGCAATGAGGAGTAAGACTGTGGATAAAAATCTCTATCAAGCTATGATACTTCCAGAGCCCCATTACCATACTATGTGATCACCTCACAATCTGGAATGCAGATATCCTCACAATACCTCTGCAAGACAGGGATGTATTAACAAGCCCATTTTACAAAAAGCAAACTGAGGCACAGAGACTAAAAAAATTCCAGGCCAACACCCTGACCACTGGACAATCCTTTCTCTCAGGGTCTCCTCTGAAGTATACCCATATAATAATTTTATCTTTACAGATTACTTCAGATATCTAGGCACAATGCAGCAATTGGGTAATGCTGCCAAACAACACGATAAAACTCAATACAGTTTGAGGGTGTGATCCTATCAGACTTCCATGTGAAGATATCCCAGAGATCTCAATAGGCGTTCCAAACACAGAAAGCTTGCAGAATCAGGCTCACATACCATCTGATTTTTCCTTCATTCTGCATCTCTTTACTTTTCTGGGTTTAAATTTCAGGTCCATACAGATATATTTTCAAGGCAAAAAGCCAGAATACAGAGGTAGCGCCAGGACTAGTATTAACATCAAAGAGACTCGTGCATTGAAATCCCCACAAAATGTTTGGAAAATTGATTCCCTTTAAATTTTTTATAATGCAGCAGTTTGTACTTCCTTTAAAATAATTAAACAAAGACATTTTAGTCTATATTCCTCACCTCTTTGACCACTGATTATTAACCTGAAACAGCAAATATGATCCAGAACATTTTCATTTAAAATCTCTATTTCTTGTCTCCACAAGTCTCAAAATAATTCTCTTAAGATTTCACATCACCATAAGCACCTGTTAAGTGCCAGCAATACAATCAATACTGCTCAAGACACTGATAAAATCTAATATCTGCCACAAGAAACTTTCCATCTATAAAATAATTGCAGATTAAACAAGATACACTGGGAGACCCAGAGCTGTTTGAATTCAACAGTGAATTTGCTATCACATGCTTCAACACATGCTTCAATACGTCTAGTATTCAATACGTCTAGTAAGCACAAATGGGCTGAGACAGGAGTGACAGCTTTAATTCATGTTTTTAAGGTGCTATGACATTTGTGTCTACAAGCACAACACTCCAGTTAAAACTACGAAACAGTTTTTAATTTCAGTTGTTCATAGCTTTCTAAACAATTATTCCTCAGAAAACTAAATTTTATACAACTTCGCCTTGAAAGTAATTTTTTTAAACTTTAAGCAAATTCTATTAACGTGTTATTATTAAAATAAAAAAAATACACTGCAGAAAAACCAAAACCCTTGACATTTTCCACACTTGATGAAATATTTACTTGAAGAGATATTTTTAGACAAATAACTGCCTTTTTGGTTTGTTGACAGTTCCAAAAAAACCTGAAAATAAATTGATTTGACTCATGAAAACTGAAGAAAAATTTGGCAAATCAATAAAAGCTGATAAAAATGTTATTGTGAGTCCAACAAAATGTTTTGTTTCCAGGCTCTTTTTACAATAAAAGCAAAGAAAATGAAGGAAAGGAGTCACAGAACGGCCAAAGAGGAGAAGGTGAAGGTGCCATCCCACATTAATCTATAATCCAGTCATTAGGGCATTCACCTACATTCAATTTCCCCTTCTGCCTAATGTGGAGAAGAGATTTCAACTTGGATTTCTCACTCTGCAGAAGAGTAATCTAATGACTGGGTCAAAAAATAGTCTGGGCCAAGTCTCTCAATCTGTCCTGTTGAAGCTGTTCCACTATGTACCATTAACTACTCATTGTATGAAGGACTTGAATTTGGGCCTTCCAACTCCATGGGGAGTGTCATAACTACCAGAGTATCAAGTCACTCTCATGCTCTCTCTATGGCTCAATGACTATTCAAGTATTTTATATAATATGGAACAGCTTTAGCAGGAGATGCTGAGAGAAACCTGCCCCAAAGTATCTGAGAGTCCAGTGGTCAGGGCATTCATACAATGTGGAAGACCCATATTCAAATTTGTTCTCCACATCAGGCAGAGGGGGGAAATGAACACAGGCAAATGCCCTTGCCTCTAGGGTATAGTTTATAAAACTGGGGGGTAGGGGGGAATGAACCCAGATCTCTCACATCATAGGCGAATAACATAACTATTGAGCTAAAGATTATAAAGTAGGTACCAGTCAGTTTTGTGAATGGTATTTAAGTTCTGGGGGGAAAAGGCCAAAACTATTCAAAACAGTGAGTAGTTTGGGGCTGACTAAAACTGCATTTTTAGCAAATATATTTGTCGGAAAAATTTCACTGAGCTCTAAGAGTGAGAACAAAGAAGCCTACTACAGGACCCACTGCACCTTAAGGGAGTGTGCAACTTGGCGGCAGCTTTCTTTTCTCGGAGACAGAGACAGCAAATTATCTGTGTATATTTTGAGAACAGTTTGTGATTTTAACCATGCCATGTTAATGTTGCATTCACATTTTTTTTGTTTTTCATAGTATGTTTCGCTTGCAAGATTCCAGGTAGTATGATGCTTTCAACAATAGTGAAAGCATACCCGGCTTCACAGGTGGACAACATGGGTGACTTTCCCCAGATGCCATGGCTGGGATGCAATGTCCACAAGCTGGCGGGCTTCGGCTGCCACAGCAGGGTAAGTGAGAGTGAGCCTGGGGCTGGGGCTGGGGCCTCTGGCCAGCCAGGAGAGGGGTGGACAATTCCATTTGGAGCTGCCAACATGGCAGGGAAGTGCTGGCTAGAGGGGTCAGCTCCGGGTCCTTCCTTCCCATGGACACAGGCAATGGGCTGGGCACTTGCTTCTCCTCTAAGTGGTCCTGCTCGGGTGTATGGCTAGCGGAGGCCCCAAGCTCAGAAACTGCTCCCTGTGCAGCCAACTCTATCTCTGGGGCCAGAAGCTGGTCCTCACGCTCTGTGTCCCAGGCTGCTTTTCCCAAACTCAAAGGTAAGGGGCCAAAATACACGTTTGCCCAGTGCAGGGCACCGTTTTCCTTCCGACTGGCCCTGGGTGAAACACTTACTATGAACTAGCTCAGCAGGTAATAAAAAAGGCACTATTTTTTGCTTTGTGCTTATAACCTTGCACATACTCAGAAGAGTAGAATGCACTTTTGAAAACTCACTATTTAATAAGCGGATGATCAGAGGACATGACAAAACAAACAAGGATTAACCAAAACAAACAGGGAGGAAGGCTGAAAGTGAATATAGTGAACTTGTGATATATCATAGCACTGCACAAGACAAACCCTGGATCAGTTTTGGGTCGTAACAGTAATAAAACTAGAGATGTTTACATTCTTGCTAAAGTGTCTCTTCTCTCCCCTCTTCCCATGTGCAAACATGCAGACTACACATCTGGACTCAAGAGCCTTACGGGATGCTCCTTTATTTTATGTTTTAAATCTTGCTTGTGAGCGTTCTGATAGCATGGTGATGCCAGTTCCCACGCGTTTCAGGACACCAGCTTCACACAAAATCAACATTGAATTTACCAGATGATAACTGGCCTCAGTTTATTGTGCCAACTAGCAGCTGTCATCAGATTTTAATATGTAGACATTTCAGAACAGAGATTTGCTTCGTTTATGCAGAAGAATTTTCTCATGAGAAAATCACTGATAATATTGTATTGGCCAGAAGAAAGCAAAGTAACAGCTCCAGGTGAGTGTATGGAAAACCAGTTGTTAAACAGCACTGACAGAGCAGCTGGCCCTACAATCATGGTTTGATTATAGCAGACTACTTAGAATTTCAAAAATCAGATATTCTGCAGAGAAGAAAACTAGAAAATAGATTAATGCTTAATACAAACGCTGCAGTATAATCCATAAAAGCAGGACTACAACAGTGTCTCCTTAGCCTGGATTTTAATGGGTCCAGCAAGAACGTAGCCTTTTGGAGTAGACTACAAGAAGGGAAAAAGAAAGACAAACACAGGTAAAGGGGATGGCAAATAGCTATTCTAACCTATTTGAATATACTGTAGCTATGGTACATGATAGCTAAGCACAACTACAGTTGTTTCATTACGGCCACTAGATTTTACGACTGTACAAGCATGGCAGACACAATAC
Organism: Pelusios castaneus; assembly: GCA_007922175.1. NCBI lineage: Eukaryota > Metazoa > Chordata > Testudines > Pelomedusidae > Pelusios > Pelusios castaneus. Next base: position 6,344,835 of record ML685802.1, on the reverse strand, counting down.
ATAAAATGATGTATTCTAGCTCTACACCAGTTTCCTTTTAAAACCAATATTATGTCCTCTCTTTCTCTAGCAATGATGAAATGATGATAATCTGACATTACAAGCATTTTCACAGCAATGCAAACTTCACATTAGTGTTTTGTTTCCCCCACTTCATGATTTGCTCTCAGCCTTTCCAAGCAATGACGCTTTTCCAATACATGCATTTTAACATTCACATACTAGTTTCTTATCCTGCAAATTTAAAAGCAAACAAACAAACAAACAAAAAAAGGAATCAGGATTCAGAGCCATGTCTCTAGGTGCAGAAAGAGATAAACTAAAATCTATTTACAGTATATGTACTAAGCAACTGAGCGTTCAGTTTGATATATTCAGAACCAGGAAATTCTCTGCTATTTACACAATATTAGGAGTTTTCATTTGGTCCTGTCCTCTAATATTTTTTATCCTGTCTTTCAAACAAACATTTCATTTTTTCAATTTCTAGGGAAGGGAAAGGGACTAATATTTTTTTCTGCTCTAGTTCTTACTTACCAAAATTAAAGAAGCCAGGAATAAATGCAGAAGAACATCAGGGTGGGGACTGACTTCATAAAAATGATTACATAGATATGAGGAAACATTTTAGAAAACAGGATTTGCATCCCATGGGAAATTTCAACATTTCAAAATTAGTTTGTTCTGAATCAGCTGAAATATCAAAATATTGTAGAACAAAAACATTCTGAAAAGTTTTAAATCAGAAATATTAAAACAAAAAAAATTAAAAGTTTTGGATTGAAATGAAAGAAAACATGTCATTATGGCCTTTGCCATAGAAATTATTTTTTTCATCAGAATTGGTATTTCCTTGTGGCATATTTTGGCTTTGATTAAACCATATTTTTCAGCTTGAAAACTTTCTGAACAAAAATGTTCACCATGCCTCATGTCTACAGATAAATATGGGATTATTATTCTTTTTCTAATATAGTGAGGAGAAATGAATTTGCGTGCATTTCTTTGCAACACAAAAACCAAACAAAATTTAAATTGTCACTTTACTGAGAATCAAAAATAAGCACATATCTAAGTAGAAAATTCAGCCATAGAAAATGTATGTTTTCTCCCTTGTCTCATCTTACACTTTATCCTGCTCCCTTCCGCCACAAACAGGTTTTTCACACTTCCCTGAACACTCACGAATTTTTGTGAATCTTATGACTTCATAAGGACTGTGTGAACCTGCAGTCCAGCTACTGCACCCAGCAGCCTCAGGCAGAGCTATCATCTCCTACGTGGCTGGGCTATGGTCCCAAATGGTTTTCCTAAACAGAGAGGAATTCTCAAGGAGGCCAACCTCCTCCACTGTCAAGGTCCACAGCAGATTGAAAATAAAGGAGTTTCAATTCTTCCTCTATCCTGCTGCTGCTCCTGGAAACTTCTGACTGCTCTGTTTTATCTCTGAGGCTTGATAAGCAACAATGAGCTCCCATGATGCTTGGCACAGCATGCTCTCTAGCGAATTACGTGGGGGGTGGAGGGGGAGGAGGAGAAGAGGAGAGGTGTTAATGGCAAGGTATACTCAGATAGGCCCCTTACCCTCATCTCCTGGTGCTTCCCCTATTCCTCCCCACTGCTATCCATTAAGGAATTAAAAAACAGGATTACAGAATCACTAACCTTGTCAGTTCTTCTTGCAGCTGAGCATGATCTGGTGGAAAGAATTTCACCACAAATTTTAAAACAACTTGCTTAGGTCCTAAAGGAAAGATAAAGGAAAATTCAAAAAATGTTAGTGATAGTCTGCACATTCTCATGCAGAAATAAACTATGAAGTCTAAAATAATGCATATTAGCCTTTGTCTCCTGCTAGCATTTTTGAAGTTCCTTAGATTAGATAATAACCTCTGTTTAATACATCATAAAAGGAAGCTAAATATCTTCCCACTAAAGTCATCTTCTCTACTCCTTTCTCTTTCTTTCCCCTACTCTGAATATTGCTGACAATATCTAGTCCTTAAGCAAACCACCTTTTCTATGAATTCCTTTCTTTCTTACATCATATGTTCCTGTCTCCTTGTCCCCCTACCCAACCTTGCTGACACTCTCATGAAAGCTGTTACCTCAAGTACTTTCTAAAATCTGCCATCGTCTGACTCCTTCAATGGGCTTTGGAACAAATCCTCTATGTGTTTCTCTATATAAGGTTTAGTTTAAAACAAGAAATGGCAAAAGCAAAACACTTAGGCTATGTCTACACTAGGAAAAGTTGGGTTGACTTTGTTAAGTCGACTTAATAAGGTCGACTTTAAGTCGACTTAAAGTCAATCTTATTAAGTCGACTTAAAGTGGTTACCCTTAACCGGGACTTAGTAAGTCAACCTAACTTCCCTTAGGTCGACCTAAGAAAGTGGACTTATGTGTTCACACTAGGCTTAGGTCGACCTAAGGAGGGTTAGTTCGAATACCCCGTGGTTCTTATTAAGTCGACCTAAGCTTTCATTAGGTCATCTTAAGGGTTTTCTTAAGTGGACCTAATGAAAACCTAGTGTGGACAGGGCTTAAGTTAGGTCAACTTAAGCCTCCTTAAGCCGACCTAACTTGCCAGTGTAGACATAGCCTTAAAATACAGAAGAAACGGTTACCTACCTGTAACTGGTGTTCTTCGAGATGTGTTGCTCATGTACATTCCAACTCAGGTGTGCGCGCGCCGCGTGCACGGATTGCCGGAAAGTTTTCCCCTAGTCCACCCGCATGGTCGGCTGCGGCCACCAGGGGGCGCCCACCAGCCCCTACATATATAGCTCAGCCGTCCCTGCTTCCCTCCAGTTCCTTCTTGCGGAATTCCCTCTGAGGGGAGGAAGGCGGGTGTTGGAATGTACATGAGCAACACATCTCGAAGAACACCAGTTACAGGTAGGTAACCGTTTCTTCTTCTTCGAGTGATTGCTCATGTCAATTCCAACTCAGGTGATTCCCAAGCCTTACCTTGGAGGAGGGATGGAATTCTTATAATTTGGCTGACTCTAGCATGGCTCTGCCGACCGCTACGTCCTCTCTCACCTGCTGGGTGAGCGCATAGTGGGTCGAAAAGGTGTGCACGGACGACCACATCGCTGCCTTATATATGTCCACGATGGGGACATGCGCCAGGAATGCCGCCGATGATGCCTGCGCACGCGTGGAGTGGGCTGTTAGCTTTGGGGGCGGCACCTCTGCCAGCAGGTAGCACTGCTTGATGCATGCTGTGATCCAGGACGAGAGGCACTGGGTTGATACCGGTTCCCCTTTCATCCTATCTGCCACCGCTACAAAGAGCTGGGATGATTCCCTAAAGGGCTTTGTGCGTTCTATGTAGAAAGCTAGTGCCCTTCTAACGTCCAGGGTATGGAGGCGCCTCTCCCGTTCTGATGCATGTGGCTTGGGATAAAAAACTGGGAGGAAGATGTCCTGTGTGGTATGAAAGGGGGACACTACTTTCAGCAAAAAGGCCGGGTGCGGCCGCAGTTGCACCTTGTCTTTAAAGAAGAGTGTGTACGGGGGTTCAGATGTTAATGCTTGTATCTCTGACGCTCTTCTGGCCGACGTAATTGCCACCAAGAAAACTGTTTTCCATGAAAGGCATAGCAGGGAGCAGGATGCTATAGGCTCAAAGGGTGATCCCGACAGTCTGGAAAGGACCAGGTTCAAGTCCCATTGAGCCAGCAGGGGCCTGATACATGGGAAGGCTCTGTCCACACCCTTTAAGAACCGCTTCACCATTGGATCTGAAAACAACGACCCCTTAGGGTGCTTTCCGTGGAAGGCTGAGATAGCGGCTAGGTGCACTTTTACTGTGGAGTTTGCCAGGCCCGATTGTTTCAGGGACAGGAGATAGTCCAATATCACCGGGATCGTGGCCGAGTCTGCCTGCACCTTGTTTGTCCTTGCCCACTCTGAGAATCTCCTGCACTTCGCCTGATAGGTGAGCCTTGTAGAGGGCTTCCTGCTACCTAGTAAGATGTCTTGCACCTGCGCAGAGCACTGTAACTCCTCTTGGTTCAACCACTGAGCAGCCATGCCCTGAGATGCAGGGTTCCTTGGTTCTTTGATATCAGGTCCGGGAAGAGGGGCAATGAGACAGGGGCTTCTATCAATAGGTTCCTTAACATCGAGAACCAGTGCTGGCGGGGCCACTCCAGCGCTATGAGAATGACCTTCGCCTTGTCCTGCTTCAATTTGAGTAATACCCTGTGGATGAGGGGTGTCGGCGGGAACGTGTAGTGCAGGTGGTATGACCAGCGGATCGCGAACGCATCTGCTCATGACCCTGGGTCACGGTTCCGGAAGGAGGAGAAGGTTCCGCATTTCTTGTTGATCGCCGAGGCGAACAAGTCTATCTGGGGAACTCCCCACTTGCGGAAAATGCTCCTCACCACATCCTCTCGGAGCGACCACTCGTGCGTCATGAAACGCCTCCTGAGGTTGTCCGCAATCAAATTCTGGCGACCAGGCAGGTATGCTGCCACCAGATGGATCGAGTGTTCTATCCAGAAGTCCCATAGAATGAGAGCTTCCTTGCACAGGGGAGAGGAGCGAGCTCCACTCTGTTTGTTCATATAATACATGGTGGCGGTATTGTCCGTCTGCACCATCACTGTCCTGCCTTTCAGTTCATCCCGGAAGGCCTGGCAGGCAAGGCGTACAGCTCTCAACTCTTTCAGGTTGATGTGCAGGCGGACTCTGACCGATCCCATCTTCCTTGGGTCTCAAGGCTGCCCAGATGGGCTCCCCACCCCAGGTCCGAGGCGTCTGTGACCAGAATCACCGAAGGAACTGGTTCCTGGAAGGGGAGACCTTCGCCTACGTTGTTCCGGGTGCACCACCACCGGAGTGTATCCCAGACGTGCTGGGGCACGAATACCATGGAATCCAGCGAGTCTTTTGCTGGTCGGTACACCTGGGCCAGGCACGCCTGCAGTGGCCTCATCCGAAGGTGGGCGTGCCTTACCACATACGTGCATGAGGCTATATGACCTAGGAGCCACAAGCAGTCCCTGACCGGGGTCATGGGGTGGTTGATCAGGTCTCCGACTAGTTCCCTTATTTTTTGGGATCTGGTCCATGGAAGGAAGGCTCGAGCCTTCCTCGAGTCCAACACCGCTCCGATAAACTCTATACGCTGAGTTGGGACCAGTATGGATTTCTTTTCATTGACCACGAGACCAAGGCTGTTGAAAGTTGAACTGACCACTTCAAGGTGTGACCTGATCTCTTGTGGGGAATGGCCTTTTAGGAGCCAGTCGTCCAAGTAAGGGAATACCTGGACATTCCATCTCCTCAGATGGGCCGCCACTACCGCCAGGCACTTTGTAAATACCCGGGGAGCTGCCGCTAAGCCGAAGGGCAGGACCGCAAACTGGAAATGGCGTTGCCCCACCATGAACCGAAGGAAGTGTCTGTGTCTTGGTAGGATTGCAATGTGAAAGTACGCATCCTTTAAATCGAGGGCGGCATACCAATCTCCCGGATCTAGGGACAGGATGATGGAGGCTAGCGAGGTCATTCGGAATTTCTTCTTTAAAAGAAACTTGTTGAGACCACGCAGGTCTAGGATGGGGCGAAGTCCCCCTTTTGATTTGGGGATTAGGAAATATCAGGAGTAAACCCCTTTCCCCTTTCTGTCTCTTGGAACCTCCTCTACCGCGCCTGATGTCAGCAGCGATTCTATCTCGGCGTTGAGGAGGTGTTCGTGAGAGGGGTCCCCGAAGGGGGGCCGGCAAGGGCGGGGAGGGTGGGAAGGCGGTGTAACTGAAAACTGGAGCGAATAACCATGCTTGACCATGCGCAGGACCCATTGGTCCGATGTAATGTTGGACCATGCACAGTAGAACCGGGCTAGTCTGGCACCAAAGAGTGGAGGGGGGGAGAGGATCCGGTCTATGAATGCTACGTCGCCCTCGGGCGCATCTTCAAAAGTTCTTTCTAGGACCCGGCCGGTTACGGGAGCGGTTCCTTGACTGGTCTGAGGATCTTTGGGCTGACCGGCGGCTGTTGCGTCCCCCATGCCTGGTCGAGTCCCCCCTAGCTTGGAAGGGTCTTTGGGGGGGGGGGGGGGTTGTGGGCAGAACGGGCGTCTTTGAGTGGCTGAGGTGTGCAGACCTAAGGATTTCAACATGGCCCGTGAATCTTTTAGGGTCTGCAGTCTGGCGTCCGTTTGGGACGAAAAGAGGTCCTGTCCCTCAAACGGAAGGTCCTGAATGGTCATTTGGACCTCATGGGGTAGCCCAGATGCCTGGAGCCAGGCACTACGCCTCATTGTGACACCTGATGCCATTGCTCTAGTCACCGCATCTGCTGCGTCCAGGGCCGATTGAAGGAGGGCTCTGGAGACGACCTTTCCCTCCTTCACCATCGCTGAGAGGTCCGCCTTTGAGTCTTGGGGCACCATGGCCGAGAATTTTTCCAAGGCCGACCAGGAGTTGAATGTGTAACGACTAAGGATAGCCTGCTGGTTTGCTATCCTTAGCTGCAGGCCCCCGGTTGAGTAGATCTTCCTCCCGAAAAGATCTAGCTTTTTTGTGTCTCTTGACTTGGGGGATGGGCCTTGGTGCCCTTGGCGCTCCTTCTCGTTGGCTACTGCTACAACCAACGAGCCCGGCGACGGGTGGGTATAAAAGTGTTTGTGTCCCTCCGCGGGGACGAAATATTTCCGCTCCACTCTTTTGGCAGTAGGAGGGATTGAGGCCGGGGTTTGCCACAGGGTCCTTGCGGTATTTCTTATAGTTTTGATCAGAAGCAGGGCCACTCCGGAGGGGCCCTCTGGCATTAGGATGTCCACCATGGGGTCTGCCTCTTCTGTCACCTCCTCTGCTTGTATGCCCATGTTCTTAGCCACCCTCCTGAGGAGTTCCTAGTGGGTCCTGCTATCGTCTAGGGGCGATGCTGGGGTGGTACCTGCTACCGCCTCATCTGGTGGGGAGGAGGAGGATTCCCCTTGGGTTTCCTCTGGGGACCGGTGCTCAGCTATGGACTCCTGGGCTCCCTCTGTCATGCGGCTCTCTGTTCTTACGGATTCTGCATCAGAACCCCCCTTAGGTCCGGCGGAGTGCTTGCTGTTTGCGATGGTAGGGCCTGGGGGTCCTTTGAACGAGAGCGGCCTGACCATGAGCCTTGTGACTGGTTGTAGGCCCATAGGGTCCAGAAGGGACACTGAGGGGGCATTTGCCATTGGGGCCACTGCTGGGAGGAGCGTCTCTGCCTCTTACTGGTGCCCGATTCCTCCTCAGACCCTGAGGAGAAGCAGCTTCAGGGAGACCACGGTGGGGCAGAGTCGGTCGGTGCCGGGGAGCAGTGCCGCGCCCTGTCCGGCGCTGGGCGTTTTATGCCCGCCCCCGATGGTTCCTGGTGCCGCGGGGATCGGTATTGCGGGGCTCCCGCCGCTGCCACGACCATCGGCGGTACCGGCGAGCGGTGCGGTGAAGCCCCCGAACGAGGCGGGGGCTGGCCCTTGGGGGACCGCCGTCCTTGTTTTGCCGGTGCCGACACCGGTGCCGGTGAGCAGTGCTGCGCCGGGGAGCGATATTGGGCTGGAGAATGGTGCCGGGCCGGAGAGCGGTACCGTGGAGGGGGAATCAAGGGTGTTGGTTTCCCCCTTGAGGAGACGGAGGATCTCGGCGAGGGTGCCAGTGCCGGCTTCAAGCTGGAGGGTGGCATCGGTGCCGTGTGCTTGATCAGCTCCCTTGCCACCTCGAAGGTCTCTGGGGTGGAGGGGAGCTGAAGGTCCTCCTCCAGGATGTCTCGCATCAGGGAGGGCTCAGATACCGGACTCGACGGCCCCTGCTCCGGGGCCAGAGTCGACGGTGCCTCTGATCGCGGTGCCTGGGCCGAGTGCCCCACCTCGGGCCACACTTTTGGCCCTGCCTTGGCCGCCTTGAGCGACGACGAGGGATCCCCTTCTCCTTTTCTTCTTTTTGCCGGTACCAGGGAGCGCGACCGGTGCCGGCGGTGCCCTCCTACCGAAGCGGACGGTGCCGCGGAGTGGCGGTGCCGGGGCTCTTTATCAGAGTCTTTGCTTTTAGCCGCCACGGGGGTACCGTGCGACGACTTGGCCCTACCGGCACTGGAGTCCCCGGCTTCCGTCAGGCGGGGTGGTTCCTCCATCATAAGAAGCTTCAGTCTCTGCTCCCTTTCCTTTTGAGTCCAGGACTTGAAGCTTTTGCAAATCCTGCACTTGTCTCTCAAATGGGACTCACCCAGGCACCTCAAACACGAAGAGTGTGGGTCGTCCTTGGGCATGAATTTGCTATATGAGAGGCAGGCCTTGAAGCTAGGCATGCCCCGGTACAGGGCCCTAGGCCCGGATAACTTCTACCTCTTATCCCAATGTAACTTTTCTAACTAACTAAGGAACTATATACACTAACTGACTAAGGGGAGAGCTGGCTGCACGAGCTAGCAAGTTGTTCCAGCGACCATCAGGGCGGTAAGAAGGAACTGGAGGGAAGCAGGGACGGCTGAACTATATATGTAGGGGCTGGTGGGCGCCCCCTGGTGGCCGCAACCGACCCTGCAGGTGGACTAGGGGAAAACTTTCCGGCGATCCGTGCACGCGGCGCACGCACACCTGAGTTGGAATTGACATGAGCAATCACTCGAAGAAGAAACACTTACTATCATTTTGTTCTGTAGAAATTGTCTCAGCATGCTAAATTTCAAAGGGATATGATAAATATCTTCAGCAGATTTTACATAAATGAAAAACTGGTAACATTTGAGTTGCATTGTTTCCTTGCTATTGGAACATGCTAACACTGATCCAAGGTGTGTTGTACACATGTAGTAACATTAGCTATTAATCAAAATATTGCTTGGCTACCAAAGTTGAATTTGAATTAGCAGACTGATTTTAAAATAACACAATGAATACAACGTAATAGCACACAATATGTATTAGTGCTATATATCTGATGGCAAAAACCCAAACAAAATACAAAGTTAACATTTTAATTGAGTGAGTCCCCTTCATCTAATTCAACTATATTTGGACAGACACAGTAAAGACATAAAGAAAGCACTTACTTCTAATCTGTTTCACAATAGGTTTCAAAAGATCCAGCCACACCTAAAAACAAAACAGCAATATAAAATCTGAATGATTTACTGCTAGCATAGCAGTATTCTCCATTATATTAAGTTATTCATATATACATTATTGTTCCTGCGTGTTTAGTCATACTCTCCCCAGGTTATACAGAGGGTCCTCTTCCTTCATAATTCTTTAATTATAGAAACTAGATACCTAATGTGCTGTCACTGTGCCTCATCCTTAGAAACAATACATATTCAAGAGATCGAGGTAAACAGTATCTTCCACACATTCAGGAAGAGGTATATTTCTCCCTCATTTATCACACATTTTAACATAATTAAAGAGAAATTGGCCAGTGTCAGGGGAGATCAATAAAGGTATTTGAGATGTGTGCTCCCTATCTGCATTCCCTTATGGGTACGCATGTGCTCCACGTGCCTGAAACTGGAGAATTCTTGCAGGCTGAGTCTATTGGTCCATGTCTGCAACCCAGCTCTTCCCACCCTCCACCCTGTTATAAGAGGTGGGGTAGACTGCCTGCCTCTCCTGTTCCTTCTTTACTGCAAATAAGACCATGCTCTGAAGTGGCAGAGGTTGGGGATGGTGGGGACAATGGGCAGTAGAATACAGATTAAGACTACACATCTCAACGAACTCCAGTTATAAGATAAGTAACTTTTCTTTCTTCTTCGAGTGCTGGTCCCTGTGAGTTTTCTGCTGGTGGCGACTGAGGGCGAGTCCATACTGACGACGGCAAAGTCGCCGCCATCAGCGCAATCTTCAGTTTTCGATTGAGGTGTCTGTGTAGACGCGCTCAATCGAAAACTGAACTGAAGCTGTAACACCAGCTCCATAACTGTACTAACACTACGCTGACCAGACGCCATTTCTAGTCAGCTTAGTGTTATGTTAGTGTGTAGTGAGGGTTTAAGAACTTGGCGGGAGATGTGCAAGATATTTTACGTATCTTGAGCATCTCCTGTTGACTGCCGCCGAAAACGGTGGCTAGTGTAGACTAGGGCTGAGAAGCAGTACTCAGAGAGGTGGAGGGTGGGAGAATGCAGGAGGAACTCTGGACCAAGAAATGTCCCATGAATGTATGGATGGAACTCCACATAGCTGCCTTGCTAATATAAATCCAGAGGCATTTCCTGAAGTGATGCTATTGAGGCTGCCTGTGCTTTTGTAGAGTAAGCCTTTACCCATGCGGTGGAGAAAACTACTCTAACTCATAACAGACTAGGCTACAGACAAAGGTCCACTTAGAGATTTTCTGAGAGGATTCAGCTTGCCCTTATATTCAATCTGCTATGACAAAAATCTAAGTGATCTTCTGATCAGTTTCCTTCTCTGAAGTAAAATGCCAGTGCTTATCTCATGTTGAGAGATTGAAGTCTCTCCTCCTCAACAGAGGGGTAGGACTGACAGGGAAAAATACAGATAAGTGAATTGTCTGGTTTATGTGAAATTCTGAAATAGTTTTAGGAATGAATTTTGAGTATAGTTGTATCAAGACTTTATTCTTAAGAAATACAGCATATGGTGGGTCAACCTTTGATGCTCCAAATTCACCTAACCGGATTCCTTCCATTCATCTGTACTTCTCCATCTTCAAGCATCTGACGAAGTGGTATTTTCTCCCAATAAAGCTCACGTGATAAATACATTTGTTAGTCTTTAAAAGTGTCACTAGATTCCTTGTTTGTTTCACGTGAAAGCTTGTGTCCTTGAAACCAAGAGCTGCAAATCATGTGTCTTTTTCTAGGGATGGTATTATCGGTGTCAGCATAACCACATGGAATTTCAGCTTTCAGATGAAAACATCGTGTTGACTCAGGTCAAAAATGGGTCACCAGCTTCCTTTCTTCTTGGGAACTAGGAAATACTTTGAGTAGAACTTTTTCCCTCATGTTGAGGGGAGACCTGTTGTATTACTCTTTATTAGAGAAGTGTCTGTATTTTCCTGGCACAGATCAGTCCCAACAACAAGAGAGATTATGGATCCAAGAGTATGAAGATATCATCAGGAGTGGTATAAGTGACAATCTCCAAAGGTAATGGTGCTCTGTTACTCCATACCACTGGAGTGGTAGTAGATGGTGGTTCCTTATGGAGCTGTGACACACTGCCAGTGATTTTCTCTGACCTAATGATTTCTGATAGTCCCTGATCTTTGAGGTATTGGTGCTTTGGTTTAGGTGGTACCAGAGTTGATGTTGAGGTCAATGTAAAGGCCAGTACCAAAGAAGGCTGGCTCCTATGCGTCTTCTGACTATGCCCATGTGACTTAAAATGATCTACGCCTTTGTGGCCTATACCTGAAGGTTCAACTGACCTGGACATGGTCAGGGAGGAATGTGTCCTCTTAGAGCAGTGGTTCTCAACCTGTGGGTCGGGACCCCTTTGGGGGTCGAATGACCCTTTCACAGGGGTCGCCTAAGACCATCGGAAAACACATATATAAATACACATATATAAATAATTTTATGGTTGGGGGTCACCACAACATGAGGAACTGTATTAAAGGGTCGCGGCATTAGGAAGGTTGAGAACCACTGTCTTAGAGCATCTAACAGGGGATCGGCTTTTCTTTTAGCAAAAATGCCCCTTACTTTCATGAGGGAGCCCAGCCAGGGGATCCTTCCCTCTGCCCCTCTCTGCTCTGGAGTTAGGCACAGAGCTATTGCACAGGCACCATGCAGACCCCTAGCAATGTACACACTGGTCTCCCAGGGGTCCCTCATCAGCAGACTGGGTTGTAGATGAGCAAGCCTAGTGGTTGGAATGAAAGTCAGGTCTAGTGGTTGGAGTTCAAAAGCCAGAGCCAAGGGTCATGGACAGGGCCAAAACCAGGAATCAGGGCCACAGATCAGACCTGAAGTCAGAGTCTGAATGCCAGAACCAAGAGCTGAGATAGAGCTGAAGTCAGGAATCAGAGTTGAGCATCAGACCTGCATTATTGGGAGTTAGGGAAGTCAGGAGCAGGGCTGGTTCTGAGACAGGAGAAAGGCTGGACTAGGATGGGAACAAGGTGGGGTGCAGGAAAGGACCAGAGCTGGAGCCATCGCCAAGCAAAGCAAGAGCAGAACTTGGAGAAAGAGAGCCCGTGGACATGTATCTGTTGAACAGCCAGCTTGGTGCTGCTGGGCTTACAAACCTCAGCGAATCCAGCAATGTGGTCCTTCCTGGCTCGTTAGTGTGTCAGGAGCACTGAGCGTGGGCAGCAGCAGGACCTTATTCCTGACATCTCATTGTCTGCTGCATTCAGCTGGGGAAGGAGCAGCAGACACTGAGGGAGATACATGGCTCCCCAAGGCAGCACAGCTAGCACTGGTGGTCATCCTGGTGGGAAAAGGAGTGGGGGGGCAAGAAACGCAGCTTCAGAATTTGGGAATCCTTGCCAAAGCCAGACCGCACATTGAGACTGGGAGGATTCCCTGGGGTGAGGACTCCAACTAACTATAACTATACAAAAACCTAACAAGAAGAAAGAATAATGTAACTTCCAATATAGGAATGAGTAGAAAAGAGAAGCTCCTGACACTGGAGGAGTCCGACACAGACTACGTGGCAGGAAAAAGGAACTGGACAGGCAATCCGTTCTCACCACTCCTTACACTTCCAGTGTGGAGCACAAGGAGAGCTGGGGTGCAGGTGCGGAACAACGGATACTGATTGCAAGAATTCTCCAGTCTCAGTGCACGGTGCACCATGCATATCCCATAGTGCAATAGGGACCGTTACTCAAAGACGACTTCATGGGCCATGGTAAGTGAAAATTGATAAGAGGAATGTAAAAGGCTCCCGAGATTGCTTCTCTAGAGAGCAGGGAGAGAAGCAGGATGTATCCTTCAGGAGAACACAAGCCAACTTCTACTGCAAGAAACAATGGCAATGCAGATCAGAAGCCATCACCTAGATTAGTCAAAAGAAAGGTGGTGATGGGGCTTCTGACATTAGCCTTGGAGAGGAGTGATTAAGAGACAACAGTTCTGGTACATGGGGCATTTCTTTCTCAAGGCGATGCCTCTGAAAATGTGGAGATGGTTCCCCATGACAGGGCAACAAACTTAACAGGAAGCATTTAGCTAAGGTTAGACGAAGGGTTCTTTCTGAAGAGCAGCGTGAGGCAGATGTGTCAGAGAGAGATTTTACTCTCTAGCCATGTAAGAAGAGCCATTCGGCTTTGCAAAGTACAGATGTGATACGTTATGCAAGTCATTTGTTTATTTTGATCTGATTCTCTATTTTAAAATAAATCATGTTTTTACTGTTCTGTGAGTCTTTCACACAGATGGGCCATCAAAGAATGTGAAGTTCTTCAACTAGTCAGGGGAGAGGTGTCAAAAAAAACGGTGTTTAGACCATAAAATCCTACTCAAAATCCCAGTTAAAAGGACATGGACAGAGGTGAAGTGTGATGCAAAAGGCCACAGCAAACAGTGAGAGGCCAAACCACCAATGTGAGCTGGACGGGCCATGGGGGACAGCCATCTCACAGTCCTCTCTTAATAACTACATGTTCTGCCATCCGGTGTTAAGGGAGGAATGGTGCATGACTTTCAAACGAGGTACAGTACAATCTAAAAACCATACAGCAGGTTAATCACATCATCCTCTAAGGAAAACACAACAATATCTTTGTAACATGACACACAAATTAAACTTGACCTTGAGCAGTTTTTAATTAGGCAGAGCCTGGGACACACTCAAAATAGCCATATTATAGACTCATAGCCCCGGGAATGAAGCACACATAGTCAAATACTTCTGTTAAAATTGTTTCCAATGCTATTTATTTTCACAGTTATTACAGAGCCGAGGTAGCTCTTCGGCGGCACTATTGTCCTGAGGCCCTATATTCAGATGCTTACATATTCACAAAAGTTTCCCTGTGGGATGGAATGTCTCATGTTTCTCTACTACAAAAGTGACTTTTTTTTTTTTTGCTGGGGGGGCGGGGAGTTAAGGAGGCGGAGGTGTGAAGAAAAGCTATCTGGTCATTTGTTAGTTACTCAAGGATGAGAAAATGGTAAAAAAACTGGGTCTGACATTCTTTGGCACTCTGTTAACTCAAAGCGTTTTGTTTTACAAGTTCCTACTTGGCATGTACACCACCTTCAGTGAAGAATGTATGCTTGTCAAGTTTGAAGGGGAAAAAATGACTGACTGAGAAATAAACTAGTCACAAGAGTCTGGGCATCCTGTATTTTACTCAGTAGTATGGGATTCTGTGCTATTTGTTCTGGGCTATATTGCAATCTAGCCTTGTGCAAGGACTGGTGTATAGCTGTGTCATTCCAGGATTTGTGCATCCAAAAAGTCCCAATTCCTCTTTATTCTAGGAGGGCAGGGAGTTGCTATAGCACCTTGCAATGTGCCCCTGAATGGCATGTTGGGAGAAGGAGGCAAAAATCTAGACTGCCAACACCATGCATAGAAAAATCATGAGTCAGGCTCCCAAAATCATGGAAATGTTTTAAAAAGCAGGAGATTAAAAGAGGGACTCTTTCTATTTGCCTTCTGGTTTTACAGCATTTGGGGTTCATCTTTTAAAGCTTTTCACTGCAACTCTGAAGGGAGAGAAAAACTTTTTTTCTGAAATGAAGACAGATTCTCAGGTAACAATCTGATTCTAGCAGCTAGAGATCTGAGAAAAACTCAGAATATCCAGAGATTTATGATAAAATTGCAAGAGTTAGCAATAGTATTTCTGGTTTGCAAGGGAGAAGGACAGCTCTGCAGAGTGGTCAAATCCCAAAACGTTAAGCAGTGATCTGTGCAGTGGGGTAGGGAGCTTACTGATGTCATCTTTACTTGTGTACATGTAACCCATGTGTCTAAATGAAGAGTATCTTTTTAAGAGATCTGTTGGGTCAGTGTTGCCGGACAGACTTAGATGCCTAGAGCCAGAAGATTCTGGCATGTGGTGTGGTAGCTTTGAGCATGCTCCACAAGGTTTTCGGCTGCTGGTGTAGCCAGATATCATGAGAGCAGCAGTCTGGAGTTGCATGAGAAGAGCCCATGTGTTTGGTGTGCGACTGGGAGAAGCTGAGCCATTAATGGGCAGCAAGATCTTTTCTGGAGCATTCTGTAGCAGCATCTGTGCACATGTATGTGTCACTGAGTGCTGGTTAACCAGTGAGAGACTGGACAGTAGGTCTCCCAGCAGAGAAAAAAAATGCCTGCATGGATTTCTACTAAAGATTCCTGCAACCAAGGAAGAAGAAGGAGCCGCTTCTTTCAACTCAAGCCTTTGGCCTTGACCAGAGACTGTAACTGAGATTCGGGTGAACTTCACCTAAACTTTGGGGCTCTTGGGTAACTTTCTCACAGTGTTTCCGTGGGGGCTGTTCTGTTTGAATTCGTTTTGTTTTCTTAGGGTAAGATTTATTACGTTAGTAGTTAATAAAGTTCATTGTTATGTTTGTTCTTAAGTAGTATTTTAATGTGGCAGAGTAACTCTGAGTAATCTTTGCTGTGAGTCCATTTGAAGACTGAATCCTGGGTCTCCAGCTGCTTCTCTATAGGAGTTGGGGTTTATTTCTGAGAGGAGCAATTGAATGAATTCCAGCCCACCCTAAATGTTATATATGCAATCATGTTAGAACAAGCAATAGTCTTGTGTTTTACCAATGTATCCTTCTATAACTTGCCAGGCATACAAATGTAACCCATATGCCTGAAAAGGCTATCTCTGAGAGACCTGCTGAGGGTGGGTTACTGTTGTTGGGCAGATTAGTGACCCACAACTGGAAACTTCCAGAAGCAGGGAGTGGTAGCAATTTGAGCATGCTCCACAGTGTACCCTGCTGGTATGATGTGATCAGTCAGATGACTGGAGAGCAGCAGCCTGAGCAGACAGCAGGCAGGAGCTGCCTTGAGGAGAGACCATGTGCTCAGTGTTCTGGAGAGGAGCTGAGCCAGGAGTGAACAAGATGTTTTCTCCATGTGAAGGAGTCATTTGCACCAGACCTTGCAGACATGCATATGGGACTGAGGGCTGGTTGCAGAGGAGAAGAGAAAGCCTGCATGTAATGCTACAGAGGATCCCAGCAGAGAAAGAAGAGGACAGCTATTTCTTGCCACTCAAGCTTCCACACTGGAACAGAGACTGTAGCTGAGAGTTGGGTGAACTCCACACAGACTTTGGGACTCTTGGGTATCTTTCATGCAAGGGATTGTTCTTGGTTAATTGTAGTTTGTTTTCTTAGGATAAGGTTCATTTAGTTAGTAGTTAATAAAGTTCATTGTTATGTTTATTGTAGTAGTATTTTAATGTGTGAGTGTAGCTCTGAGCAAGCTTCGCCGTGAGTCCTGTACAGACTGGATCCTGGGTCTCCAGCTGCTTTTCTCCACAGGGGTTGGGGTGTATTTCTGTGAGGCACTGGAGAAGGGCAATTTAATTAATTTTAGCCCACCTGAAGGTTACACAAACACACAAGTGTTTGGAATCTAGAACTCTACACATGGCTGAAAGTCAACCTGAGTTTGAATATATGATCTCATCTGCATACGACAACATACAAACAAACATGCTCAGACATTTATTTTTAACTCATATTACACCCTATTTGAAAGAGAAATGAATCATATTCAAATACATGTAAATGTAGTGCATACGCTCACTTTTTTTAAAAAGCAAAACCATTAAAAGCAAAATTTTTTATGCATGATGTAAAGCTCTACACTGTACCTAATGCTTTTTCATCCCACAGAATCGAAGAAAGTAAAAGTTATGGTTCAAACGCCAACTTCAACTCATCCACAATGGACACCGATATTACAGCTTATAAGTAAACAGTATGCACAGTTATTAAAACCAACTACATATACACAAAGGGTATGTCTATACTAGAAAAGCTAAGTCGACTCTATTAAGTCGACTTAAAGTCGACCTGGTTAAGTCGACTTACAGTGTCTACACTAAAACCTTAAGTCGACTGCCTGCGTCCACACACACAGGTGCTAGGTCGATGGACAGCGCGTGTGGTTCTCGGGGAGAAGGGAGCCCTAGCTCCCTTCTTCTCCCTGGCAGAAGGGAGCCGAGGCTCCTCCCGGGGACAAGGGAGCCACGGCTTCCCGGGGGCCATGGCTCCTGGAGAGAAGGGAGTCGCAGGGCTCCCGGGGAGAAGGGAGCCGCGGCTCCCTTCTCTTGGGGGAGCCACAGACCCCTCTTGCCGGGCAGCGGCTTCCTTCTTCTGGGGGAGACACGGCTCCCTTTTGCCAGGGAGCCCCTGCTCCCTTGTCCCTGGGGGGAGCCCCACAACTCCCTTCTCTCTGGGAGCCATGGCCGCTGGGGAGCTGTGGCTCCCTTGTCCCCGGGGGGAGCTGCGGGCCCTGGGGACAGCTCCCTTCTGCCAGGGAGCCCCACAGCTCTCTTCTCCCCAGGGGGCCCCGCAACGCCCTAGTCCCGGGGAGCCGCGGCTCCCGAGGCGCTGTGGCTCCCTTCTCCCCAAGAGCTGCAGCTCCCCACAAGCCGTGGTTCCCTTCTTCCAGGGAGTTGTGGCTCCCTTCTCCCCAGCCCATCCCCCTTAGGTCGATTTAAGGAATTAGGTCGACCTAGGGCGTCCACACTGGCTTTAGGTCAATTTAACAGGTTGAATTAAGAGTTAAGTCGACCAAAGGAGTGGGTGTTGTTAAGTCGACTTAATGAAAGCCAGATGTGGACATGCCATTCTGTAGGTCGACTTAAGTGTCCTTAAGTTGCTAGTGCAAACATACCCAAAGAGGCCAAATTACATTTGTTGTCAGGAATAACTTTATGTTTGCAACTTTACAAACACAATAATCAAGAATCTGAATATTTCCTTATCATAACTGTACACACTGTAACCCACTGACATTATTGCACAGCTATGTTCATACTTTTTAAGAAAACATTGTCAATAAGCGTTACCAAAATGTTAGCTGAGAGGATGCACGGAAGATTGTGAAATTACCTGTTAACATGAATGTTCCAAGTAAATACAAAGGAAGGTCTGTGATTTATTACTTTTTTAATTAATTGTATGTCACTATCGACTTTTCTATTTTGTTCTCAATAACCATTAGCTCAGAACTATGTAAGCATTAATGTTCTGTTTCTCTTGCCTTAAAAATGTGCACTAAGAGATGGTAGCAGATTACTCTCTAAACCCTCTTTTTCCCCCTAAATTAAGAATTATTGCCCCTTTCAACTAGAAAGTTAAAATAACTGCTCTAATGTATATCCTTTAGGCTGCCTAGTGTGTTGAGACAGAATTCAACACATGGGCAAAACATCAAGTAGACAAAAATACCCTGGCCGAAGCACACAACTAACCAGAACACAATCCAGGATGCCACAGTGACACGTTAAGATCTAAAGCAAAATGGAGTTTTAAAAATGAAAACTCATGTATCTATTAACACACTTTCTCTCTCAATCTCTTCCCCCTATTCCTCCATTCTATACTATAATGGTACATTACTTGTTTGCATCAGGGATTTGTTTCCAGACACCAAGGTGTCATGCGCAGAACACCTGTCCTGTATCACAGAACTCTGAATAGGATTTTATCAATGATTGAAAGCAAAAAATAGTGACTTGTTTTTATTGCCCTTTGAAGAGAAAAGGTGCCTTTTGTGGAACTGTTGTAATATTGGTGACTTTTCACATCCATAAAGCAGGATTTTACCATTATCACCATTCAAACCAACCAGGAACTGTATTTAATCTTGGCACCAATGGGTACTATGGTCAGTACATCACTCCTAGCTTCAATATGGATAAAGGAGGAATAAGGTTAGAGCAGAGTTTTTAAACCAAGTTCCGTATCATCACCAGAGGGTAAAACTGCATTTTCAGAATCCTTTAATAAAAGTGCATGTTTAAAAAAATTTTCTGAAAGGGGGAAGAGGGAGGTGGTAAAGGAAGACTGTAATGTACTTGAAATGTGTAAATGAAAATAAGTAAGAAATGAGTCTCATTCACATACCATGATCTTTTTATGATCCGGAAACTCTAGGCCAAAATAATCACCTTCAACAAGGTTCAGATGGTTGCAAACGGCATCCAATAAAACCTTTCCTGGAGCTCTTTGCTGGAAATAAAAACAACAAAAGGTTACACACTGTTAACGTGAGTGGCTCTACTAACAGACAGTAAAATCATTATACTGGGCAATAAAGAACCATCTCTATTTTCTACGTCATTTACAAAACATTAGCCAGCGAATGCTCTGATCATCCCTCTGATGAAAGCAACAATTTTACCAGTTTTCAGACAAAGAATATCCTTGAATATCTATACATCTGTGATTGGTACATGATATTTTTAAAATCCAAATGAAAATAAATCCTGATTTTCCTTTTTTTTTTTTTTTTAAATTAAATTAAAATAGAGGTGGGGGAAAGACGCATCCTCTTGTTTTTCTCCAAAGCACCCATTACACACAAAATAACTAATCCATAAGAGCATTACCCTTTCCTCAGGACCTAAGAAATAAGCCAGTTAAAAATAAAGTGCAGATTGCCTTACACAAAATGTATGTTTGATTGTATCCCTCTTCCCCATACCCGTAAAATGTTACTTAGGCCCAGCGTACACTAGAAAATTAGGTTAACTTAACTAAATCAGTTAGTGACATGAAAAAGCCTTAGGCAGCACAGTCAGTCCACCTAAATCCTCATGTAGACAGCCCTAAAGTAGCAGAAGAATTCTTCCAATGACTTAGTTACCGCTTCAGGGAGATGGGTTATCTATACCGACAGGTGAATCCCTCCTATCTACATAAGTAGTGTGTACATGGAAGCATTACAATGGCTCAAGCCAGTGGCGTACTGGAAGAGGGACTGGGGAGGGCCAGGCCCCCAGGCACTATGGGGTTCCCAGACTGTGGGAGGGGGAGGGTAGATGGAGGAGGAATGCAGGAGGCTAATGGCCCTGGTAGCTCCCCCCTAAGGTGGGAAGAGGCACTTCCTGAGAGAGCCGGCACCAGGCTGGAGCATCAGTAGCGGGTAAGTCCTGGGAGGTAGAGTGGGGGACGTAGGAGGCACTGAGAGGCACCCCATAGCACCTTCTGCACATCGTGATGTCCTCTCCCTTCTTCAGGTGGTGAATGGGGGTGAGGCTGTCCCCATGTGTGGTGAATGGCCCACCTTGCCTCCCTTCCCTCCCCAGGCAGAGGAGATGTGTGAGGCTGCAAATGAGGACTTGACCCCAGACGTGGAGCAACCTCGATACACCACTGATTCAAGCTCTATAGTACTTCACACATGGACTATGTCTTCATGTGGATTTCTTGTCTTCACGGAGACACACGGGAAAGATAATCCAAATAAATTACTGGTGTGAATTTAAAGTGGATTAGTTAAATTGCATTTAAACGCGGGTGTGGAAACACTCAGAATTAAAATGGTCTTAATTACACCAAATTAAGGCCATTTGTATTCAGAATGAGAATGTCCACACAAAGGTTTAATGCAATACAAGCTACTAAATATCAACTTTAAACTACAAATTTAGTTAATCTGGATTACTTTTCTTGAGCGTCCTCATGTAGACAAGCCTTAATTAACTATGGGTTCCCAATCCTTATTGGGGCCTTCTGTATATTTTACTGTAATACAGCTATTAAATAATTTAAATAAATTCCAGTGAGTAATTTATTTTACAGTTTAACTATTTCTCTTCCACAAATAAATACATTATATGGAAAATTATCTACTTAAATTGATGAAAACCAATAATTATAGTAAATTTTCTGATCAACACTCCAGTTAATACATATCCAGAGCAAAGATGATGATGCATCAAGAATGCATCAAATGTTACGAAAAAAGTGGTTTGTAAAAAACTATATGAATATCTGGGCTAATTACAGAATAGGCTCCACCTGAAAGGAAAATAATAAGAGGTTTATGTGCTGAGTGGGCCCAGCTGGGAAGACAAGACTGCCAAGGTGTAAGAAGGTTCCTACAGAGCCCAGATTGAGCAGAGAGGCAGCTCCCCATGCAGGAAGGGGCCCTGAAGTCCTGAGGAGCAGCTGAAAAAGAACTCAGAGAGAGGGGAAAGCTGCTTGTTTCTATTAAAAACACTTTAGTTGGGACAACTGTGACCATGGAAGGAGTGGATTAGAGGACTGAAACTTGGCCGGAAGACCAAGTTACCTGACAGAGAAACGACCGCAACGCCTGAGTGACCGGTGACAGGAGGGTGCTACCAGCAACGGTCTGCGAGGCAGAGCCTGGCCATGAGAGGATGCAGAGAGCAGAGTGAACACTGACATACATCTACCAAACAAGATAAATTAAAAATTGGATTACGTACTCTTATTACCTGAGGATGAGGAAGTACTTTGCAGTCCTTACTAAATAAGAAGGTTGGTAAAATCATTTTAAAATCAGCACATCTGGGTAACTTACATTCCAGAATACTAACAGTTGGCTGCTGAGACTCATTTTTTATAGATCTTGGAATACTAGGGAAATTTCAGAAGACTAGAAGAGTGCTAAGGTTGCATCAATATTCAGAAAGGGCAAATGGAATAATCCAGGTAACTATAGGCCAGTTAGCCTGACATCACTCATGAGCAAAATAAAGCTTATAGGGACTCAATTGGCAAAGAATTAAAGGAGAGGAATTTAATTAATCGCAGTCAACATGGTTTTATGGAAAACAGGTCTTATCAAAGACATCTGATTTTGTTCTTTGATGTGAGTACAAATTTATTTGCTAAAGGTAACTGTGTAGATATAAGGAGTTTTTTTGGCACTTTTAAAAACTAACTAATTTATTTATTGCATGAGCTTTTGTGAGTGAGATCCCACTTTGTCAGATGTTTGAAAATGGTTCCATTATCAAGCGTCTGGTGAAACGGGATCTCACGTACAAATGCTCATGTCATAAATAAATTTGTTAGTGGCTATGTACACACTACCATTTTTAACGCGCAATAATCCTCTTCCGCATTAATTCTCCCGTGGCTGTTGTTGCGCGAGATCGCGTACACACTATGCTTGCTCTAACGGAACAAAGCCCCCCCCCCTTCTGAGCGCAGTCCTCCAGGAAAGCGAAGGGGATTGTGGGTACGTATCCCAGAGTCCCCAGTATCATCTCCCGTGGTGCATTCCGCTACTGACGCTACCCAGCGGTTGCCAATAGCAACGAGCGCGAATTTCAAATTGAAGCAACCTTCTTCTCGGCACTGCCTTTTCAGAATCGACATGGATTCAGCTGTGATCTTGAATGCTGCCTTCAGCATTGTGAACACAGCCCAGATTCTGTTGCGGTTTGCCTTTGGCTATGATTCGGAGCATGACACGGATGACTCGGTCTCGGATGATGACAGCATTGAAAACCAAACGGACATTCTGATCAGTTTCGCGGACCAGCAACACAGCCTGAACCGCCGTGTTTGGTCCCGGCAGACGAGCACAGACTGGTGGGAACGAATCGTCCTTCAGCTGTGGGATGATGATCAGTGGCAACAGAACTTTAGAATGCGGAAAGCCACATTTATGGAGCTATGCCAGGAGCTTGCCCCTGCCCTTCGATGCAAGGACACGAGGATGAGACCCGCCATGACCGTGGAGAAGCGTGTGGCTATCGCACTTTGGAAACTGGCGACTCCAGACTGCTACCGCTCGGTCGCAAACCAGTTTGGGGTTGGACGCTCGACCGTTGGAGTGGCACTGTCACAAGTATGCAGAGCCATCAACCGTATTCTGCTCAGGAGGATGGTGACCCCGGGAAACGTGAGGGAGATCATCGCAGGATTTAATGAGTTGGGCTTCCCGAACTGTGGGGGTGCAATAGATGGGACTCACATCCCTATTCTCGCTCCCGACCACCTTGCCTCTGAATACATCAACAGGAAAGGATACTTTTCGATGGTTCTACAGGCACTGGTGGACCACCGTGGTCGCTTTATGGACATTAATGCTGGCTGGTCTGGAAAGGTGCACGATGCACGCATCTTTAGAAACTCTGGACTATTCAGAAGGCTAGATGCTGGCACATTTTTTCCAGACGAGAAAATAATTGTGGGCGGTGTAGAGATGCCAGTGGTGATACTTGGGGACCCCGCCTACCCACTGATGCCATGGCTCATGAAGCCGTACACCGGGAAGTTGGATCCTGACAAGGAGCGTTTCAATTACCGGTTAAGTAGATGCAGAATGGTTGTGGAGTGTGCCTTTGGCCGTTTAAAAGCGCGCTGGAGAGCGCTGTATGGCAGGCTAGATCTCCACGAGGACAGGATCCCATTAGTTATTTCGGCTTGCTGTGTTCTTCACAATATATGTGAAAGCCGGGGGGAGAGATTCAGGAACTCTTGGACCACTGAGGCACAACGTCTGGAAAATGCCTACCAGCAACCAGACACGAGGGGTATCCGGGGGGCGCAGCTAAGGGCAGTTCGCATAAGGGATGCGTTAAAAACCCATTTTAGTACTGTTGGTTAAAATTGTACCTTTGAATATAGTTACTAACCATTTCCTATATGTTTCAACTGTTAAAAATTAAGCTTTAGAAATTTTGTGTTTTTCCCCTGTAAACATTCATTGAATCAAAAACCGTTAATGTTAAATTAATGAAACAAATAAAGAAAGTCTGATTAAGTTTAACAAGGATTCAACTTTATTTAATTAACATTGATCAAAACTCGGGTTTGAGGGGAGTAGGGACTAAAGGTGGGTGTAGGTGCGGGACTCAACTACATATGTTGGGGGAGGGGTTCTGTTAGGGTTACACCATGGATGTCCATGGTGGTCCAAAAACTGTCTGGGGGGGGAATGTGGCGTGGATGCACTGAAAGGCATATGAGGCTGATGATGGGGGGTGCGAGCCTGTAGCAGACCGACCATGGTCTTGAGGAGGTTGGTCTGCTCCTGCATGATGCCTATCAGGGCATCCTTCTGCTGCTCTCTCCTCGCACTGCTCTGTCTCCTGTCCTGCCTGCACTGCCTCCTCCATTGCCTTGTCTCCCTCGCAGAAGCCTCATGGAACTGCATGAGCTCCTGGAAGACGTCTTCCTTGCTCCTGCGAGGCCTCCGCCTTATCCTCCTCAGACGCTCAGCTGCAGCTGTAGACTGTCCACCGAAGGTCATTCCTGTTCAGATATGAAAAATGTAGAATGCCGCTATTGTTCTCGCCACGGTCAGGAGCAAATGATGTTGTTCTCCCCACACATTCCTTCAATACACAAGAGGGGACCTATGGGGGTCGGTAACAGATTTCCCAAAGCTTGGTACGGGTTGCAGAGCTAGTACAACGGAGAGTTGACTATTGCCACACCAAGTTCTGATCCCGTGCCCGAGATGGCTGAAATAGAGGCAGATCTCACACTGCTTAGAGTGCCTCTGCAAGCGAGAATGCATCTCCTTCATGTTGCCGACTTCAAGCCGGGACCTTACGCTGCAGGACTGTGCGCAGCAATGTTGCCCGCAGGAGTGCTTGCGAGTCTGAAAGGAAGAGTGTCCCTGAATGGTGGAGTGCAAAGGAATGCTCTACCATGTAATTTGAAGAGAAGACTCTGGAAATATTTGGATGACGCGTTCAGTGAGTTGAAAGGGAACGACTACTTGGAAATCGAGGCATACATCGATGACCTTTTTAAGTAATGCTAGTAACACCTTTACAGTTCTGTAAGGAACAGAACTGAGGACACCGAAAACAAAAACCCCTTGCAAAAAAAACCATGTCTACGCTGAGCTGTAGCACCTAGAATAGAGGACATTGCGAACGGGACTTACCAGAGCTGCCTTCTGATGATTCCTGGGTAGGCGTGGAGAAGGAATCAGTGGAGCTTGTTTCTGGCTGGGTGGAAAATAACTCCTGGCTCCCCGGGTCAGTGGCTCCGTTCTCTCCGTCCTCGTAGTCTTCTTCTTCTGATTCCTCGTCCACAATTGCCTCGTCGCCTTCTGCTGCCTTCTCTGTTTGGGGTGCAGTCTCCGAGGTGTCTACCGTGCAGTTCGGGGTGGTTGTGGGATCGCCGCCCAGGATCGCCTCCAGCTCCTTATAGTACTTGCACGTTGCTGGCGCGGAGCCAGAGCGCCGGTTAGCCTCTCTGGCTCTGTGAAATGTTATCCGCAGCTCCTTCACCTTTGCCCGGCACTGCAGGGTGTCTCGCTCGTACCCCTTTTCGGTCATGGCTTTGGATATTTGACCGAAAATGTCAAAATTCCTCCGGCTGCCACGTAACTGTGACTGCACGGCGGACTCTCCCCAGATGCCGATCAAGTCCATCACCTCTGCTGCTGTCCAGGCTGGAGCTCGTTTGCTGCGGCGCGACGACATTGCGAGCGAAGCACACAGAGGCAGCAGCACCGAACAGCGAGGCAGAAGGGAGAGTGGTGAATTCAAAAATTCGCGGGACAGAAGAGGAGGTCGGGAAAAATGACGTCACGACGATAGAGTACAGGCGGAAGTGCAGAAGGGATGGAATTTGAATTGTGGGCCATTTCCGTTATATTCACATTGCGCGATAAGCGTACACACACTGGCCATCGCGCAACAACTATTCCGCGTTAGCAGCAACCACGCTCGTTTAGGTGGTTTACATTTTGCGCAAAAAGAAGGGACTTAACGCGGAATAACTGTAAGTTGTGTGTGTACGCTCTGTTTGTTATTGCGCATTAAAGGGCTTTATCGCGCAATAACTTTGTAGTGTGTACAAGGCCAG